>OZ057408.1:19943662-20317039 GCA_964056735.1 Allodiplogaster pararmata | reverse complement strand
GATAATTTTTTTAAAGGAAAAGAAAAGAAAGAGAAAGAAAAAAGAAAGAGAACAA
The DNA here is from genome assembly GCA_964056735.1 of Allodiplogaster pararmata. Taxonomy (NCBI): domain Eukaryota; kingdom Metazoa; phylum Nematoda; class Chromadorea; order Rhabditida; family Diplogasteridae; genus Allodiplogaster; species Allodiplogaster pararmata. Next base: position 20,316,984 of record OZ057408.1, on the reverse strand, counting down.
GTAAGAAAAAAGAAAGAGAAAAAAATTTAAAAGAGAAAGAAAAAAGAATACTAATTAATTGAGCCAGGCCGTAGGGTGTACACTTTGTTAAAACCAGGCCGTAGGGTGGACACTTTGTTAAAGCCAGGCTGTAGGGTGGACACTTTGTTAAAGCCAGGCCGTAGGGTGGACACTTTGTTAAAGGCCAAGAAAGTCGCTCTGCAAAAAATCCAGTGCAAGGTGTCGCTCTGCAAAGTGCGCGGTGCAAGGTGTCGCTCTGCAAGATGTCATGGAACCCTCATAAAGTTTTTAGGACTACACTTTCTGCTCACAACTACTATATTTAATTTAGGCTCTTATCCCCTTATGGACATAGCAGGATATCTTGTCTATCAAGAAATTGGCACGATGCTTTTTTTCAACAGTGATTTTTTTGATACGGTCTCGTTAGCTTAAGCCGTACGGCCTCGTTGGCGTAAACTTTTACTAAGCCTAAGCGTTTTTCAATGTAAAAATAATTTTTTGATGTGAAAAAATTCTTTACAAAGATTTTTTAAGAACTGGAGTCCTTGATGCTCAAAATGATCACCTATGAAGCAAATTTTCGAAACCGTAGCGTTTAAAGCCAATTTTTCGTATAGTACATATGCCCATGAGGGGATAAGGGCAATTACCGAAAGGCGTGTGAGCGTGTTTGAAGAATGCACTACTCGCACCAAACACAAACTCAAAGTGTTCATGACTACACTTTGTGCTCAAACTACTAGACTAATTTTCATTTTCAAGTTTTTTTCATGCCAAGATTCTTTCAAACAGCTTCCGAATGATTCGCTTCAATTCAATTTAGAACGATTATGGGCCTTTTTCGCGTTTAGCCCCCCCCTACCAGAAGTTCCATGGGTCATACGACTGACTTAATTAGATTTACAAAAAAATTATTTTTACATTAAAAAACCCTTAGGCTTGAGAAAAAATACGCTAACGAGGCCGTACGGCTTAGGCGAACGAGACCGCATAAGAAAATTTACATTTGTTGTTATTTTTAAAACATTTTTTGAACGCACTGAAAAGAGCCCTCCCCCTAAGTTAAATTGTGCCCAAGTGAATTCAGAACGACTTTTAGAAATAAGGCTTTGCAAAACTCGTAAAATGAATCGGCACTTGTATAGTGTGTGTCCGGATCCATGACACTTTGTTACACGACAGTTTGTTATGCGACAATTTGTTACAGGGGCTTTTGTTTTTAGTGTGTTTTAACTACTGTATGAATCGACAAAAAGTCAAGAAAGGAAGAAATGTTTTCATGCGCTCTCTTTCCTAAGCCGTACGGCCTCGTCAGCATACATTTTAAATAAGCCTAAGCGAAAAAATCTGTGAAGGGCGTGTAACAAACTGTCGTGTAACAAAGTGTCTTGTAACAAACTGTCTTGTAACAAACTGTCGCGATACCGTGTGTCCGAGTGTCCAGTGTGTGTCCAATGCCCAAACCATGATCGAAACTCCAGTCTTGCGTGAAGCTTTTTCACCTTAGAGATGACATCAATCATGAAGTGCTGAAAAAGTTTCTGAAAAATCATTCGAAAAGTCTCTTTATTTGTTCATAACAATGAGGCTCACAAGCTAGGATAGCAAAGGGGTCGCGATGGAGGTCACCTACTCGTGGTGCGACTGTGGACGACGCAGGAAGGCGTCGGACCCAATGAACCTCCAAATAAATCTTCCCAATGGAATCTCACGCAAGGGACAACGAGGACGGCTTTCCCCGAACCCTCATTTTTTCTAACACGGATCAGAAAGACCCAGCGTCTCTGATCCGAAAACTTCTTGAAATTGCTGGAATTGAGACTAACCCAGGCCCAAGATGGCCTTGTTCTGTGTGCTCTCTTAACGCGACTTCAAATTGTGTCCAATGTAAGAAAATGTTCCAACCTTAACAATCTTATTGATTGGAACCCCCAATGGAGATGTAGAAATTGTGAAAAAGCCCTGATCCAGTCCACTGCCTCTCAGATAGTTACGAACCTGAGGATAGTCCAATGGAATGCTAATGGACTTAGAGCCAGATTAACCAAGCTAGAGGACCTTTTACATGAGTGGAATGTGCACGTAGCACTCATCCAAGAAACCAAAATGGATGCCAGTACTCCATCTCCCAATATCGTAGGTTACACGATCATAAGAAAAGACCGCTCCAACTTTGGAGGCGGACTTGCGATACTAGTCAAAGAGAATATTCGCTTTGCTAACGTCACTTCCCCAGTGACGGACCAGACAGCCGAAACACTCAGCGTGGACTTGCCAACTGACCAAGGAACCATAAGAATCTGCAACATTAACATCCCGCCTCGATCGTCCTGCCCCAACACATACGCGCCGAACTTCAACCGACTCCAAACACAGAAGAAACCGTTCATTGTCGGTGAAGACTTCAACGCACACAATCAAGTTTTGAGTGAAGGTACGGAGGACAACAGAGGAGATGAACTATGTGACTTCATTGAAGACAGCGATCTCATATGTCTCAACAACTCAAAGATGCCCACAAGACAAAAAGCATCACCAGACATCACTTTCACCTCGAACGACATAGCCATCGACTGCAACTGGTCAACAATCAACAGAATGAATTCTGACCACCTTCCATGTTTAATTGACGTCGAAACACAGCCATCCAACCTCTCAAAAGCACGCTGTTTCACAAATTACAATAAAGCGAACTGAAGGGCTTCGAAACGGATATCAACAAGATTCTCATGGATTTCCCATTCACCGGCAACTCAGTTCAAATGCATAATTTCCTGACCACCACCCTAACCAAAGCGGCTAAAAACAAAATTTCCCGTGGAAAAGTACAAAGATACACGCCTCACTTGAGCGAAGATGTGAAGAAACTTATCACAGAACGAGACCAAATGAGGAGGGACAACCCGACGGACCCCTCACTCCCCTCAAAAATGGCCGAAATCTCCTTCCGCATCAACCTCGAAAAGAGGAAGGCTTGGGAAAAGTACATATCGGAAATAAGCCACAACGAACCGGGCAACAAACTGTGAAAAACGATAAAAGCTATCGACGGCAAATCGACAAAACCGACGCACGTGACCATCACCCACGAAGGGAAAAGCCTATGCCCAACATCAGCCTCAAACGCTTTTGCTAAAAAAACTGGCCAAAAAAGTCCCGAAAAATTAAAGGCCTCAAACGGACAGACGCTTCCCAAATTTCCCTGGCACAGATCGAAGAAGCCATCAAGAAAACCAAAGGTTCCAAATGTCCAGACAGTGAAGAGATCTGGTGTCCCACAAGGAGCAGTGCTCAGCCCCCTCTCATTCAATCTTTACATAAACAAGCTTCCGCAATCGACAGGAAACACGCAGATGACAGCCTACGCCGACGACATCTCAATTCTCTCCTCAAGCCCCTGTATCGAAACCTGTGAAGATCAGATCAACCGCTTCCTACCCAAACTCGTAGAAGAACTGGAACAACGAAAAATGATTGTATCCAAGAAAAAGACGACGGCCACTCTTTTCACAACCATACAGGCGGATTTAAAAAAAGAACCCAAGGTGGAACCCTGTTGCAGACAACTAAAACACCCAAAATACTCGGTGTCGTCTTATACCAACTCGGTACCTTTCGACAACACGCAGAAGACCTTAAACGGCCAAAAGACTGAACATACAACGTGCCCTCGGAGGAAGAACTTGGGGCCAACAGAAAAATACCCTTCTTGCAACCTACAAAACAATGACCTGGTCCGTACTCAATTACGCCGCACCAATTTACTCCCCTCAATTGGCCGAGACGAACTGGAAAAAACTGCAGGCAAACCAAAATAAGGAAATTCGGATAGCAGCTAACCTAGCGATGGCCGGCACAGAGCCCCTAGCTCTAGAAAGCGAAATTTTACCCGTAAAGTAGCACAATACGATGCTAACCAAGCAATTCGTCGCAAGAGCAAGACTCCTTCCAAACCACCCCTCTCATCGTCGATGCATGGAACCCAAACAACCTAGAACTATACGTAAACATGCCAAGGACTTAGAACTAATGTTAGTAGACAGTGATCAGAAAGCCGCATTTAGAAGAATACATACTGAGACTGTGAGAAATTTCATCAGATTTTGCTCCCCTAACCCAGTTCTAGGTAAGAAACCTTTGTGGAATAGCCCGACGTCTGTTGTTAAGTTCTTATACCAGTAATTCCTCTCTCTCGAAAAAAAAATTTAGGGGGAAAAAACAAAAAAAATTAAGGAAAAAAAAGAGAAACCCCGAGAGAGAAAGAGAAATAAATGTAATTAGATAAATGATAAGGATTTTGTTTTCTGAGCCATGACCAAGAAGACCTCGTCTACCTAGCCGGAGACCTAGGGCGGGCAATCTACAACAGGATAGCAAACGCAAAGAATCATTTGAAAAGCGTTGATAGACATTCCAGCTTTGATAGACTTGTCATATTATTACGTCTTAGTAAGACGTACGAAGGCTTGTATATTTTACCTTCTCGATTGAATTCAACAATATCTCTCGCTAAAAAGTGTCCCAGGCTTCGTTACATTGTAGTGTCATCAATGAGAGAAAAACTTTGTTTATTTTTTTAAGAAACAACAATAACAATTGTAGAAAACTAAAGTTATCGAAGCCATTGGTTTGATACTACGTTATATGTATTATTCGTTAAGTTAAACAATTATATAAATAATATTCTGTTCTATTTTCGTTTCCTACTGGTAGAATCAAAAACACAAATGCAATTTCAGACATGAAGGAAGTATCTCAAATAACAGCATGTTCTTAACAGTTCCAACGTTTCATTTAAAAAAAAAAGCCATTTCAGGCTGGGAATGCGTGCATATTACATTTGTATCTCCTATCAGAAGCAACCACTCAACAAAAGCTCAAGCTAAAAACATCATATTGTCTACTCTTTCCAAATTCAGAATTCAAACCACGCAAAGAATATTTACACGAGAGAGAGAGAGAGAGAGAGAGAGAGAGAGAGAGAGAGAGAGAGAGAGAGAGAGAAAGAGAGAGAATGAATAACGAGGATTGGAGACTGAAGTCTTGTAAACGAGCTGCGAAGTCAAAGCACAGCAATTGTAACTAAGGAAACACTGGCTGGGGATTGATTGTACCGTATAACGCATCTCACCGAATTCTGTGTCAAACAGTAAATTAATCACGCAGTATAGAATTAAAACCGGAGCCTATTCTTCTAGTTCTAATCTTCATCTCAACTTTTTACAATTTAGTGAAACATAAATTTTCGAAATGAAACATAAAACAAATCAGATAAAATTTCAGTATTTACATTTTCTCTGGCAAAACCAAGCGGATCCTGCTCCTCGCGGGAGAAAAAACTGGCGAAGCAGACTTGACCAACTTAAATGCTACTTCTTCGCACACTTGCACCCATGGAGATCAGAAAGCAGCTTCTTCTTCTCGACCAAGGCCCTCTTCAGCTCTTGCTTGAGTCCCTTCACCTGGTCGCGAAGACTCTGAATCTCGTTGTCCTTTTTCTTCTGTAACTCGCGCTGTTTCGCGCGCGACTTTCGCACCGCGTCGTTGTTCTTGTTGCGCTTGAGGATGTACTCGGGTCCCTTCTCTTCATCCTTCTTTAGTTGGTACTTGCGCGCATGCGTCTTAGGGACGAACTGCTCGAGAGCGGTCTCTGGATCGAGCGGACGACGAGAGGAGCGCGCAGAAGATGAACAACGAGAGCTTCGAGAGGAAGGAGCAGGCGGAGGAGTGGGAAAGATCTCTTGCGAGTTCTCCTCTTCCTTGATCTCGCTCTTGATAGACATGTAGGCACCTGCAACAAGACGATGCTAGAGATAATGAAAGAAATGAATAAGAATATATCGATATTAAAAAGAGAAAGAAGCTTTATTCACAGTTTTTTCTCTGACCAGCACGGATAATCATCGCAGGCTTGTCATACAAGCCAAATGTTTCATCTATTTTCCCATCACACATACTCCTTGAATCTATTCTGTGCGAGCCGTTTCCGCAGTAGTAGTGTTGAGGGTGATGGATAAGAAAATCGCCCGGTCAAATCAACAGCTCAGAGCTGAAGTCACTAGATCACATCTTTCCGCCATAGTCACAGCTTACACTTTTAGTCACAGCTTACAGTTATATTCTGATCTTGCAGTCGAAGCTCATTGTCAGTAAGCGCTTACATGTGTAGTCACTGCCGCCACTGCCACTGGAAGCCGGTTCTGGCGACCCATATTCCGTAGGCGCATACACTGCGCCGCAGTTGATGTCGTCGAAAAGAGCATTTTGGTAGTCCAAAGACTTCTTGATTTCCTGCAATCGTTCTGCTCAATATGCGATTTTCCTTTTTTTTCATTAATGAACTGCTCTTCCGCAAATACCTATTACTTTCTCTACTCTCTGATTTTTCTTGTTGCCATGTCACAGTTTTCAACAAACAAACCGAATAATTGTATTCATGGTTGTTATTTCATCATCATTAGCTCTCGAATGATAAAGAGTGAGTTGATTTTTTGGAATTTCAAGTTATTATTGCGGATGAATAGTTCTTAATTGCTGATGAATAGTTCATAACTGAAGATACAAGCTTTGCTTTCTTTGCTTTTTTTGTGTACTTTCCTATTTTCCTAAAATGAAATGTTCCGCATTGTTCTTGTCATATTTAGATCTCACTTTTCATAACCTTCACTGAATTCACTTTTCTTGTGACAGTGTCATCTGTTTCGTCACTTAACATTATGTTTTGTTTCAAGCGGAATAAAGAATTGAAAAATTAAACTTCCACTAATTGTTTTACTTCAAGGTCGTCGTCCACGATCGACTCATCTTCTCCTGAACCAATTCCTTCGACGATGTAGTCGTTCAGGTCGATATTGGCCTCCATGAAGTCGATCATGTTGGCCGGGTTTCGTAGGTCAACATCGACCAGCTTCCCGCACATTCCGAGCGAGCCCTGGATTAGGAGATTCATTCTTGCTATACAATTCATAACCTTATGACCTAACGATGACTCATGCTCAATTTAGGTTACTTTTGAACATGAATTTTATCTCAAGTATTGAATTGAATATTAGTATTGAAAGTATGGAAATATTAGTATTCAAGAATTGAAAGTATGGAAATCATACAGAAAAAAACGCTCAGTTTTGCTATTTTTCTCTCGGTTATAGTTAGGTGTTAATGGTTTTTTTTGTGAGAGAAATGAGAATATTTACAGTTATAACGAATTTTATTTCATGACTGCGCACTGTTCTGCTCACCAACCGTTTTTAACCGTTAAAAAGGAAAACTAATTTGCTCACATACAGTTAATTTTCACGGTTGAAAACGGTTGGTGAGCAAACAGTGCGCAGCCTAAAAATTGAATTCTATCTTCTCCCTTGAGTCCGGTGGAATTCCATATATTTTTGATGGCACTTTTTCACTTTAGTCACCTCCCCCTACCAGAGGTTCAATTGGGTCATACTTATGAATTATTTACAATTACAAAAAAAAATTAATTTTCACATTAAAGAAATTTTTTTACATAAAAAACGCTTAGGCTTAGGAAAAAGTTCACGCTAACGAGGCCGTACGGCTTAGGCTGACGAGACCGTATCAAAAAATGCCATTTTCATCTGACCCAATTTGAACCTCTGGTAGAGGGGGGTTACTAAAGTGAAAAAGTGCCTTTTTGATTAACGCTGCATCCTTTTAGTTTCTTTGAAAGAAAACACAAAAAACTGAGAGAATAAATTTTATCATTAATGATTTACTAAATGGCAGCGAGAATATGCTCGCGTCTGTACAGAGAAATTAAACAATTCGTAAAACATTGATGTTAAAGGCAATCATCTTTTTGAGATTGATGTTCGAGACAGTTTCAAAAAAAAACGCATACTTGACTGTCAGATGACATTTGGCGATCGAAGTTGATGGGATTGTCGAATGTCGAGTTGTCATAATATTCCGACATGACACTTGTCGGAGATATGGGTTCCATAAGACAATTGTCACTTGACTACGAAGACCAGCTTTCTGGACGCTTACTTGCACTATAGGGCATAAACATGTGAATAAGGTTTGTTTTGTTCGATTGCGAAATTGCATGACTCATCGGGAGTCATGATTCAGACGCCCCGCCCCTTCTGCCGACCAATAGTGGAAGGCGACGGCAATTAAGACATTTTCCTCACGATTTGAATGAAACCGATCATTCCAAGTATTTTGGATGTGAGAAGACTTCTTCAGACAACAAAAAGAACCTTTGTACTAAGAACAATGAAGTCCATTGGGCCTTTAACAAATCGCACTCAATCGCACATCACTCACTAAAACACGGCCTCGACTCTGGCCTTTTACAAATCGCACTCAGAGACTCACTAAAACGGCCTCAACTTATTCATTAAAACTCCCTTCCCCCCTTTCTCCTTAGGGCCCCCCTTCCCTCCCCCCCTCCCCTTTAGGGCCCAACCCAGATTGAGTGCGATTTGTTAAAGGCCATTCCAGTGCAAGCGATTGTGGTAAACTTTTTTGGCCTTTAACAAGGCACAGTCAGGCACAGTCAGGCAGGCACAGTCAGGCGTCGCGGCAGGCACAGCACGCGTCAGCGGAACCTAAAACACGGCCTCAACTTAAAAACGGCTTAGCTCAATTAATTAGTATTATTTTTCTTTCTCTTTTTTTATTTTTTAAATTATGTTTATAAATTTTTATTTTTACATCAGAAAATTGTTTTTACATTAAAAAACGCTTAGGCTTAGTAAAAGTTTACGATAATGAGGCCGTACGGCTTAGCTAACGAGGCCGTACGGCTTAGCTAACGAGGCCGTACGGCTTAGTTGAGGCCGTGAAAGGCCAAAAAAACCTGACGAATAGCAGTCATGAAAGTCATGAATGTAATTAATTGAGCTAAGCCGTTTTTAAGTTGAGGCCGTGTTTTAGGTTCCGCTGACGCGTGCTGTGCCTGCCGCGACGCCTGACTGTGCCTGCCGCGACGCCTGACTGTGCCTGCCTGACTGTGCCTTGCTAAAGGCCAACTTTTTTCCCCAAAAGTTAAAAAAAGTGACAGGGCATATGACATACAAAATGCGAAACACTTCGTAATTATCTAGACAGACGGCCGACTAAAACGGTTCAAAATTAACTAGTTGTCGAATTGAAACTCGAGGAAAAGGAGACATGTGTTTAACTGTCATCTTGTAGAAGAAAATTTCGCAATGAGGATGCCCGACAGTCGTCTTGTAAGTTCCCATCATTTTTCATAATTTGTCATAAATCTCATCAGATTTTATTTTGTGAATAGTCAATAATTGTTTTCCCATTATTATTTGAATGTGTATTACGTTGGTAAGCGATAAGTTTCTTTTTAAAAAATATTTGATTTTCAATTTGATACTTTTCTCAGATATTCTTTTCATTTCAGAACCGCATTCACCTGCCAATCGACGACGTAGAGGCGCAAGTTATTGCACTGATCCATGAAAACGACACGTGTGTTGTGATAGGAGAAACAGGATGTGGCAAGAGCACCCAAATACCACAGGTACTCGAAAAATCAGGAGTTTTTTTTAAGTTTTCTATTGCTTTTCTTTTGAGGTTTCACTGAAATAACGCGGTCAATTCAACAAAAAACAAGTTTTTTTTTCCGGAATGATTGCTAAGTTTAAAGTTCGTTCCTAATGCTCAAGTTTTTCGAGAGAAGCTAATTATCAGTATCTTTATGAAAACTGGACTTTTTGAAGTACTTTTTAGTTATTCACAAGAAATTAGGTAAGTTTGGTCAAACCATAGATAAACTGCCAAAAATATTTTGCGTTCATGTTTTTTTCTTCTTACGTGTATAAGCTTTTATGGAGATATATTTAAGAATGTTTTAGGGTGTTTGTAGTGTAATTAAAGTATGTAGTGGTGTATTAATCATAGCATTTAAGTGAAAGAAGTTATAGTCAAAAACTCGGCATTGTTCACGTTTATCCCCTTTTCCCCTACCAGAGGTTCCATGGATCATACTTCTGACTTATTTACATTTACAAAAAAATATTTTTACATTCATTTTTACATTAAAAAAAGATTTTTACTTTAAAAAAACGCTTAGGCTTAGAAAAAGTTTACGCTAACGAGGCCACATGGCTCAGGCTAACGAGACCGTATCAAAAAATACCACTCTCATCTGACCCGTGAAACCTCTGGTAGAAGGGCATAAACGCAAACAGTCCCGAAAACTCAAAAAGGAATTCGCTTACAATAATGCTTCGCTGAAAACTGCACTATTTTTTTATTGCTTACCTAGAAAGAACTTCTCAGAAAAAAAAACAATAAGGAACCGAATTTATACACAAAACACGAGGAAAAAAGTTTTTTATTGCCCGGTTCTCCGCCCGCCAATTTTTCTTTGTGGAAACTTTAGGGTACCTATGGCTGAAATTGATAGGAAAAAGTCTTCATTCCTAAACACGTTTCAGTAGCACTAAATCGGCCTAACCGGTTTCGTAAAGTTAAAAGAGAAACTTTTACGGCTTTTTATGAAAATTTAGAAAAAAAACCTAAAAACGGGTCCTTTTACCAAAACAAGTGGGAGTATAATTTAGTTTCGCCTATTAGATCATAATTTTTTTAAAGATTTGTCTGAAGACGAGACCGCGAGGGCTTATCGCTGTGACGCAACCAAGACGAGTCGCCGCCGTTTCACTCGCTACTCGCGTGTCCAGTGAGAGGGGGACCGATCTTGGTCACCAGGTCCTTCTTTTCCCTTTTCTTCGCAATACTATGAAAGATGAAGTAAGGACAAGGATAGCATGGAAGTACTTGCCTATCATGTGACTTTCGTATTTCACCTTGACTTGTCGAAGAAAAAAAACGACTGCTCACGCGAGAAAGGAGCCTTTAACATAGGTTACCAAAGGGTACACAAAATTTTCGACCCCTTGCTCAAAAAGGCAAAAAAAAACTTTTTAGCGTTCATTTTCAATATAGCTTTATCCAAAGCAGGTTTATTGCCTTATGTTTCATGGTGTTTGGTGAAATACATATGTAACAGTCCTCTTCTATGTCTTAGTGCATTCAAGTTATACAGGTTCACAGTCGAAAACTCATTGGATAATTTGCTTCTTCCCTGTACACCAGGGTGTTTCTCTGACCCGCACTGCGGGTAAAAAAAATCTATGCGCTTTTCAAAATCCCGAAAAACATTGAAATCTACGCGCTTTGAAAATTTTTTTCTCGGATTTCACGTAGGGAAAATCCAAATCATTGAAAAAAATGTAATGTTTAACTCTGAAATTTTAAAAATCTATGCGCTCGAAAAAAGTTGTGTGGGTGCTAAGAAACACTCTGCTGTACACTTTAATGTTTTCCATTACTTACATCGAAGGTAGCTCTAAGAAAGTACCAAAAAGAATCGAATTTACGCACAAAACCCGAGAAAAATTTTCACCGCACGTTGCCGTGCCCGCGAATTATTTTTTGTAGACAGAATTAAGTGACCTATGTCCTGCTAGAATGAAAGGTCTTTTTGTTGACTTTTTTGAAAAGTGCAGATGAAGTTCAATATTGATTTGGTGGTTATATCTTTTCAAACTCTGATTTTTTGTTCATTGTTCTTTTTCATTGTTTTTATGAAGAAAGAAGTTTATTTAGCGTTAGAATTCAACTTTTCACTTCGTCAAAGTAATCTCTGCAAAGGGATCTCGTTGAACGCTCTAATGTTTCACCACGAATTGCCGTGAGAAGAAAAATGGACTACGGTGTTTTTTATATAATAACTTTTACTGTTGCACGTAATTTTATATGAATATAAAAAATTCCGTAGTCCATTTTTCTTCTCACGGCAATTCGTGGTGAGACATTAGAGCGTTTAACGAGATCACTTTGCAGAGATTACTCTGACAATGTGAAAAGTTGAATTCTAATACACTTTCATGCGCTTTCCGAAAAGTTTTCTAAACATATTTTCGGTGAAGCATAGACGGTCTATAGGTTGAGTGTTTATGAAGAATTGGGCGTGAGCTAGGCCTAATTGGAGCTGATAAAATGGGGATGAAAGGAGAACTCATACCTTGAATCAATACGGTAATAAAATGGGGATGAAAGGAGAACTCATACCTTGAATCAATACGGTAATAAACGCTAGAAAATTTAACTTTGCTATCACTTACACTTTTATTAGCCTGTCAATTGACAGTGGAAAATGACTTCTTTGAGTTTTATTCGTTATGTACATATAATTTTTTTTTTAATTGCTTTTTGATTTGAGGTGCTATTATATCATCTAAGGCAGATTTAATTAGAATCTGTGTCAAAATTCGAGTGTATGAACCAAGCACGTTGATGAGTGGGTTAGAAATTTGATTAAAATGAATATTTTGTTGAAAATCGGCGAAAAAATGCGGATAGAGCAAAAAAAGAAGTGAATAGCTCTATTCTGTTTTCTTCGAGTCCTGAGCGGTCTTTACAGTATACCTGAACTTAGGTTGGATATCGAGTTCGCTTCGAGAACAATACGAGTGACAACACGGATATTGTGTACATGACGGACGGGATTTTGATGAGAGAAGCCATCGAGGACGGCCTTCTCAAGAAGTACTCAGTGGTCATCGTTGACGAGGCACATGAGAGAAGTGTGCATTCCGACATTCTTCTAAGTCAGTTCATGCTGAAGAGATTTGGGGGCGTCGAGATATCTTATTTGATTCAAACAGAGGAGTAGAGGTGGAGGTTTGATCAGGAGTTGAACAAGATCTAAGGAATGTTGAGCGCCGAGCGAGGTGAAAAGTATGTTCAACGGCCAAAAAGGATTGGCTGGTTATAGAAAACAAGTAAATTATATCGGAAGAAGACAATGTAGATCATTTTCGGAGCGAACATGTATGCGCCAACATAACTGGTCCGGTTATTATTTGACCTCAGGGTGTAACATGTAACATGATAATCTTTTGTCTTCTCAAAACTTCAAGCTGGGAGTGATTTTAAACTACACGCTCTTTAAAAGTAGCTAATCAAAATTCACTGGCAATTGTTGAACAATTTTTAAAACAAAGCTATTTGATTGTAGGCATAGGTAAAATACGTCTTAATTTCTCAATAGGTCGGTCACTAAAGTAGGTTAAAATTTCCACTTTCAACTTTACGAAACCGGTTGAGGCTGTGTAATGTCCAATGAAACGTTCTATTTATGTAGAGGAATGAAGGTTTTTTCCCTTTAAATTTTAGCTGTGAAAACTCTTATCATTCTTTTTGAGTGAGGGAGAGGGTCGGTAGGTCGGTCGCTCTAAAAAAGTTATTTGCCTGTTGGCAGTTTTCATATGATTGTAGGAGTCTGGAATAATGAGACGTGAGGTTAAGGTGGACTTTTGATGATGAGCTATTCAGGCATCCTCAAATTGGCTCAGAAGCAACGCAGAGAAAGCAGAACGGGCGACTTGAAGATAATAATCATGTCTGCCACTCTACACTCGGAACTCTTCTCGCGATTCTTTAACAACGCTCCCGTCTATCTTATCAAGGGAAGAACCTTCCCAGTCGAGGTTCTTTTTAATATACATATACAGTACCGCCCAAAATGTTATAATATATTGAATTATTGAACATAACTTTTTTCAAAAAAAAACGAATGAAGATCAAATTTCCAGATATTTTTTACAAGCCAAATTCACATGTTTCGAGTAATAGAACAAGTTTGGAAAATGCTTTATTAGGTTTATTCGTAAAAAAAATGGAAATAGTAAAAAGTGCTTATAGAGATGTTCAGTTTTTTCGAAGTAATAAAACAAATATTCTAGTATTTGGTGGCATATCCTTTCGAGTCAATGACTGCCTGACATCTACGAGGCATATAATCAATCAAAGAGTCAATGGTTGCCTGCGAAATCGCTTTCCATTCCTCCTCTAGCTGCTTAAACTTTTCATCAGCATTTCTGCATGTTCTTCCCATCAATTTTCGTTGCAAATGTTCCCATAAATTTTCGATGATGTTCAAATCGGGAGACTGGCTCGGCCAGTCCAAAACATCCACATGCCGACGGCGAAACCAGTTCTGAACGTGCTGAGATCGATGTTTCGGGTCGTTATCTTGTTGAAAGGTGAACCCACGGCCGAATTTGGAGAGGGCCCAAGGGCGCATAGTGCTTTCCATTATGTTCTCATAGCCGTAACGATCGAGATTTCCGACAATACGTCTAATTGGACCCATGCCGCTGGCGGAAAAACAGCTCCAGACCATCACAGAACCACCGCCATGTTTGACTGTGAGCGACTGGTATTGCGGCAGGAAACGCTTGCCCGCTGGACGTCTTACCCACCTCAGACCGTCACTGCAGAACATATTAAACTTGGATTCATCGCTCCAAACAATCTGAGACCACTCACGGCGTGTCCAACTGAGGTGATCCTTAGCCCACTGAACTCGAACTTTACGATTTTTTTCGCTGATGGAAGGCTTCTTTGCAGGCCGCCTTCCATTCAGTCCAGCGGCTTGCAAACGGCGTTTGATGGTAGTTATTGAAGGAGCAGGAGTCGCGGGCGTTGATATGATAGCTTGAATGTCTGTAGCAGTGCGTTTCGGGTCTTCGCGAGATGCGCGCAGGATGCTTCGGTCCATGTACCTCGAAGTTACGCGGGGTCTCCCCGAACTTGTCTTCACGATGACTCGTCCCTGCAATTTTTTTGTGTTCCAAAGTTATTCAGTTGTAGAAAATTCGTTTACCTGGGTTCGAAAACGCCGGAGGATATGGGAGAGCTCGCTCTGTGACCGGCCCTGTTTCGCCCCAGCAACAACAGCTTCTTGCATTCTTTTACTTGTATTTCGATGTCCAACAGTTCGAACCATGACTTGAAACAAAATTTTTATGAATGAAGTTCGGTAAACAAAAAAAAATCAACTAAAAAAATCATGGAGAAAAACTGAAAAATGGAAGATATACCAATTTCGGTGTATTTCCTGGAGATAAATAATAAATCAAAATTTTGGGCGGTACTGTACATGTATGACGCTGCCGTTTTGATTTTTGGCCATAAATGTACAGGGTGGCTGGAAAGTACGCAGTCCGTGGTTTAGGAGTGTGCTACGCACTATTTCGTGCACGCACCGATTCCTTTTTTTCGATTTTCGAAGTTTAATGTGTTTTAAACATCGTGTTGAAGTTTGACAACGATTGTTTAAATTTAAAGGTAATGACAAGTCCCCGTCTCCAGCTATCGTCGATTTGCACCAGCGCGGGTACTCCAACTCCGACATCGCGAAACGCCTCGTCGTCCGTCGAGATCTTGTCTGGAATACCATCAAACGTTACCGCAAGCTCGGAAATCTCGAGGACCGTCCAAAAACTGGCCGACCTCGATCTGCTCGGACGCCGGCGAAGATAAAAGCAGTGAGGGAGCGAATACGCCGAAACTCCAAGCGGAGCATTAACAAGATGTCCCAGGAGCTCGAAATATCCCGCTGGTCAGCTCAGACCATCGTCAGGGATGACCTCGGCATGCGCCCTTATCGTACTCGCAAGGGTGCCTTGTTGTCTGCCAAGAACAAGGCAGAGCGCGTTAAGAGAAGTCGGGCCTTGCTTCGCGACACGGCCGCACCTGGTGCCGACGAGATAGTCTTCTCAGACGAGTATTTGTTCACGATCGAGGAGGCCTTCAACTCCCAAAACGTGCGGGTTATCGCCAGAGATCCTGAGGAAGCCGATCGCAACGGAAGAGTCGTCAACCGCACCTCTCATCCAGCTCAGTTGATGGTCTGGGCGGCTGTGTGCGCTTCGGGTTAGTCTCCGCTCGTCTTCGTTGATCAGGGCGTGAAGATCAACAAGCAGAACTATATCAAAGACATTCTCGAAGGCGCCTTGCTTCCCTGGACCCGTACGCACTTTGCTGGCCGCCCTTTCTGCTTCCAACAGGACTCAGCGCCCGCTCACAAGGCCGTTGTGACGCAAGAGTGGTGTGCGAACAATTTGCCCACCTTCATAACGAGTAAGCAGTGGCCCGCCTACTCGCCGGATCTTAATCCGCTCGAATATTCCGTATAGTCGGTCGTCGAGGCGAAAGCCTCGGCTCGTCCCCACCCCAATTTGGCGTCTCTGAAGAAGGCCCTGCTCAAAGCTTGGGAGGAACTCGACGTTGATTACCTGCGTGCCACGACTGATGCTTTTCCCAAGCGTCTCCGGCAAGTCATCCGCGCCAAAGGCGGCCGCATTGAAAACTGACTTTACCCAGTTGTACATATATATGTTGAGAATAAAATGTGTTGAATTGAGAGGAATTGGATTATTGATTACGATACAAAAGCGTTTGATTTTGGACTGCGTACTTTCCAGCCACCTTGTACTTTTTGATGAATTTTATTTGTTATATGGCAGATTCTCCAAAAAACGCTAAAAGCATGGCAGGGCCATAAATTACTTTATTTGACAATAAAAACCCTTAATTTCATGGTAAGTGAGTAAAATATGACGATTGCTATGATTACAAGATTTTTATCTGACGCTGCAATCAAAATAGCCTTATTTCATGGTTTCTTCTGTCACTGACGAAGGAGCTTTTCAATGAAATTGTGCCATTCACCATAAAATAACGCTATTTTGATGGCAGCGTCAGATAACAATCTTTTATTTATAGAAATTGTCATATTTTCAATGACTTTCCATGAATTTATGGGTTTTTCTTGTCAAATAAATTAATTCGTGGCCCGTGTCATACTTTTCCCGCTTTTTTTGGAGAATCTGCCATATAACAAATAAAAATTATCGAAAAGTACATTTATGGCAAAAAAAAAATCGAAACGGCAGCGTCATATATGCATTTATATCGCAGCCTTCTACAATCAATCATCCAAGTTTATGAAACCTTTTCCGGGCCTCGATCGTTCCTATCATTCTTTGGTCTCTCTTACCCGTTTTATACTTTTATTTTCCTCTTATTTCATAGTTCAAAAAAGGTCTCTCGCAACTGTTAGAAACTTTTGACGACCCTATTTGAGCAAGGGAGTCTGGCACGATGAAAGGGAGTGAGAGCTGAGGGGCAGAGAAGGAAAAGCTTTTCATTGTTCTAAACCGCCCCCCACTCAACCATCCCCTAAGAAAATGGTCGTTTCCAGAATTTCAACAGTGCTTTGTCCTATGTCTCCCCCCTCCCCTTTTCTGTCCTATGTGTCCCTCCCCTCCCCTTTTCTGTCCTATGTGTCCCTCCCCTCCCCTTTTCTGTCCTATGTGTCCCTCCTCTTTTCTGTCCTATGTGTCCCTCCCATCCCCTTTTCTGTCCTATGTGTCCCCCCTCCCCTTTTCTGTCCTATGTGTCCCTCCTCTTTTCTGTCCTATGTGTCCCTCCCATCCCCTTTTCTGTCCTATGTGTCCCCCCTCCCCTTTTCTGTCCTATGTGTCCCTCCCCGCCCCTTTTCTGTCCTTATGTGTCCCTCCCCTTTTCTGTCCTATGTGTCCCTTCCCTCCCCTTCCCTTTTCTGTCCTATGTATTTAAATTTAAATCTTTATTATCATGTGTCCCTCCTCTTTTCTGTCCTATGTGTCCCTCCCATCCCCTTTTCTGTCCTATGTGTCCCCCCTCCCCTTTTCTGTCCTATGTGTCCCTCCCCTCCCCTTTTCTGTCCTATGTGTCCCTCCTCTTTTCTGTCCTATGTGTCCCTCCCATCCCCTTTTCTGTCCTATGTGTCCCCCCTCCCCTATTCTGTCCTATGTGTCCATCCTCTTTTCTGTCCTATGTGTCCCTCCCATCCCCTTTTCTGTCCTATGTGTCCCCCCTCCCCTTTTCTGTCCTATGTGTCCCTCCCCGCCCCTTTTCTGTCCTTATGTGTCCCTCCCCTTTTCTGTCCTATGTGTCCCTTCCCTCCCCTTCCCTTTTCTGTCCTATGTATTTAAATTTAAATCTTTATTATCATGTGTCCCTCCTCTTTTCTGTCCTATGTGTCCCTCCCATCCCCTTTTCTGTCCTATGTGTCCCCCCTCCCCTTTTCTGTCCTATGTGTCCCTCCCCTCCCCTTTTCTGTCCTATGTGTCCCTCCTCTTTTCTGTCCTATGTGTCCCTCCCATCCCCTTTTCTGTCCTATGTGTCCCCCTCCCCTATTCTGTCCTATGTGTACTTCCCCTCCCCTTTTCTGCCCTTTCCCTCTTTTAAAAAAAGTGTTTTTCTAGAAATTTTCCTGCTCGATTTAGCAATTGACTGACATTAAATTGACGAGCCTAGAACAGCGACACTTTTTATAAGAATACACTGATCAGTAACAGAATGGATTATGTGAACGTGTAATCTTCCAGAAGAAAAAACTAGTTTCTCATGTTAAATTCAACACTCAGAATGTTAAATTTACGTATTTGATGTGATATAGTCGGTTTTTTGTTGACTAAAACGATGATGTCATAAAACAGAAAAAAATCTATAAGATTATTGTTTTCAGGTGCTGTATGCGGAATCTCTGGACTCGGATGAAAGTGACTATCTATACAACACTATAGTCACTGTAATCCAAGTCCACAGACAAGAGCCCATCACGTTAGTCCTATCAATGATATTGTTCTCATCAATCATTACTCATCATTTATCGATTGATCTCAATTGAACTTGGTTGCAGAGATGATATCTTGGTATTTTTGACCGGACAAGAAGAGATAGAAACTGCATGCAAGAGGCTGCGAGATCTCAACAAGTAAGTCCGGTTATCTCATCCAATCGATAATTGACTTGCGCTGGAAGAAAAGTGGTTTGATGGGTTTCCTGCAGAGAAATGGCAGAGAAGATGTACGTTCTTCCTCTGTATGCGGCTCTGCGACCTTCCTCGCAGCAGAAGATCTTTGAGCCCGCTCGTCAAGGATATCGGAAGGTAGATTGATATAAGAACAATTATATCAGGCTGTTTCTTTCCAACCGCAGCAAGAGCGTGTATATCAAGAGGACTAATCATGAGAGAACGACAAGCCTTTGAGAGAGTCTGAGAACACGAGATGTAAAAGAGAGGGTTTAGACGAACAGAGCTTCTGTATCACCAGCTTTCTCAAATTGCGCATAGGTTTTACTCGCACTGCGGGTTAAAAAACACACTGCTAACATACGGACATTCATATTGAATGATTGTGGAATTAGGAAAACCTACCGTATTCCTCGAATCTCAAATTGATAAAAACAAATGGAAACAGGTTAGCTGGAACTAGAACTCGGATGTCCAAATGATGAAGAGAAAACTTTTTTAGATCATAGAATCGTAAATGAACTCGATAATAGGATTATATCCAGTAAATAAACAGAAAAGCAGGTTTTGGTGCTAAATAAATGGTCCACTGTAACCTAAGCAATTCAGCAGATCATATTCAGAAATTTCCGGATCCTATTTGGAAAGCATAGTTTCCAGAGCTTTTGGTTTTACAAACTTTCTTGTGTAAGATTTTTTCTTATAAAAACCTGTCTAATGAATGGTCCAGACCATGAATTGATCTGTGTTTTTTTTTGTTGTTCCGATGTGTATATGATTTCAATCTGAGGTGATTATGGCAACGAACATCGCAGAAACTTCTCTCACCATCCCCGGGGTTCGCATCGTTATCGACAGTGGCAAAGTCAAGCAGAAGTTCCTTCCTTTGATATTAAATGATGAACTGGTTTGAAGTTGATATCATACGGTAACTTTGCCAGTGAATTCTGAATCGGCACAAAAAAGCTGCATCTCGAACGACTCCAAATTCAAATTACTTTATCCACAAAAGGATGAGTTTTAAAGACTCATCTGCTAACATGGGGAGTATCACAACAAGATAATGTTCAAATTCAAACAAAACTGTCTATCATTTCTTCAATATTTGTCGTATTGAACAAGTAACAGACGATTATGAGACGAGATGAGATCCAAACGGACTGCATGGCGCCAAGACTGACTATTATTATTAAAGCTGAGCTGAATGTTAGGCAGAAGAAACGACCATCTATGAACAGGGAAAATGAGAAGAATGAGTTTTTCACTCTTCTTGAATCAGAAGGATGAGTTCGTATACTTTTAGAAAACGGTATTAGATGTAGAAGTTAACGTATCAGAAGTTGGTAATAAGCACACAAGGCCCATTCCAGCTCATTAACCATCAACAGGGATTTTTAAGTGTGCAAGAAAAAGGTAGAGATGCCCGCCAAGGCGGAAAAAATTTTCACTTAAGGGTCCCCCCCCTTATGATAAAAAACAGAGGCCCGCGAAATTTTTAGTTATATTTAAGGGTCCCCTTATGATCAGGGTTTTTTAGTATGCAAGAAAAAGTAGAGACGCCTGAAAAAAAATTCACGTAAGGGTCTCCATTTATGATTTTTTTTTAAAAACAGATTCCCGCGAAAAATTTTTTCGTTTGTTTTACATAAGGGTCCCCCTCATGATTTGGAACAACAGAGGTCCGACATGACTATGTATTTAACCCCTGTCCATGATTATAATGCTGTTTAAGATCCTACAATGCCATCAATCGAACCGACATACTATGTGTACAATCCATCAGCAAAGCACAGGTTTGAGTGATTATTTCGAATTTTATTGATTGTTCTACTGTTCATTCATTCTTGTTTTACATCATGGGTTAACTATGAACTGAAATTTGCATGATAGTGTAACCAGCCTACCAATTCGAACAACTAGCCTCGTTAAACATTTTAAAAGCTTTTTTTCAATGGTAAAATTTGATAGAAAAAACATCATATCACAAAATGAAAAGTTTATCATCCCTAATTGAGTCTAAATGAGTTTATTTTTTTTGAGTCAACATAAAAATGTTTTCTAACAGACTCAATAAACATCGAAGCATCTTTTTACCTATTTTATACATTCATTTTCTATGTGTCTTTCTCATTCAAGGAGTTGCGACTGTAAATGCTTCAAGTTCAGTTCACAATAATTGACAATTTCATGAAAATAACACAAATTGATTGTTATGAACAAGCAAAAAAGTTATATTAAAAAATTTTTTTCATTAATCCGTTTTGAGAATTGTTTTCTTATTTATAAGTCTATAACTGCACCTCTGAAGGCCAACCAACGAGCCGGTCGCGCAGGGCGGGAAGCAAGCGGGAAATGCTACCGTATATACTCCCATCTCTACTATGAGAGGATGACGCAAACGCCGACAGCGGAAATTCTCAGGAGCAACTTATCATGTGTATCTTATCACTCATACCTCTCTAGAAACTCGAAGAATCAATCGATGATTCAGTGAATAACTTCTTTCTTCTAAGTTGGCCTAATAAAGCTGAGATGATTCATCACTTCAGGTCGTTCTGGAGTTGGTGGCGATGGGTTTGAAGAAGCTGCGAAGTCTGAAGATGGTCGAGCAGCCGAGTGAAGACCTCATGGAAGCAGCAGTCAAGCAGCTCCAGGTCACTCACTGGGGGTCATTGTCCTTGGTATGGTTGGTCGATCGATAATCTAATCAGACGTTGAATGAGACCGGTCAAAAAGATGTTGATAGGAGGTGCCGAGCGAGTTATAAAGGGATGGGAGAAAGCTAAGAAGAATGGATAGGGAAGTAGAGGAAAATTTAAGTAGAAAGGAAAATCAATCGATAGCTCATTATGCCTTTAGCACAATACTTGACCAAACTTATAGGTGATAATTTTCTCGTTTTCAATTCAAGGCCCTCGGCGCGCTCACTTCGAAGCAGAACAAACTGAAAATGACTCCAGAAGGATTCAAGATGTCAAAGTTTCCTGTGGAGCCGGAGCATGCCAAGTTTATGCTTCTTTTCTTGTTTCTTTCATGGAAAAATTTTTTTTTTTTACAAAATCTCATCTATGGTTTTTCTCGCGCACTCAATTTTCATTCAAGAAAGCTTATTTTATCTACAGTACCGTGCAGAAGTATACCAAAGAGTATATTTGAGTATATTTTGTCGTATAACTTTTCTGTTTTTGCGCCCACTGGTGCAATTTATTTATATGTTGTGTAGCTTGTGACTCACATCATACTGTTACAAAATGGAGCCGTTTCTGGAAAAGCAGAACAGCTCAGCAATTTTTTTCTGAAAACAGTATTTTTCGAGATTTCTGAAATATGTTCTTGTTTACTTGTTTATTTTTATTGCAATGATCTTGGTGGTCTCTATACCACAAAGATGCCAGACAGTCACTCACTGATGATGATCAGAAAGATGCAAGACATTCACAAAGATGCAAGAAACACTGTAAAATATACTTTTTGGTATACTTCTGCACGGTACTGTAGATGTATAAGAGCAGGTCTTGATGACGCACACTGAAGGCCTGTCGCCCAATCATTATCTCTTTCTTTCTCTCTCTCTCTCTCTCTCTCTCTCTCTCTCTCTCTCTCTCTCTCTCTCTCTCTCTCTCTCTTTGTTCTGCCCTTTCTCTCTCTACCTTACTCTCTTTCTTTTGCTCTGTATCTCGCTATTTCTTTCTCTTGTTCTACTGTTCTCAATTACTTTTACTCTCGCTCTCCCTTTCTCTCTTTATTTTGCTCTTTCTCTCTCACTCTCCCTCTCTCTATTTTTCGTTCTCTCGCTATCTCTTACTCTCTCCCTTGTCCCCTTGAAAGAGCAACGTGTTTCAGAATGCTGCTGTCAGCAGAAGCGGCTGGCTGCATGGAGGAGATGCTGGTGATAGTTGCTGCACTCTCGGGGGAGTCACTCTTCAGTTTCTCGCCCAATCAAGAGAACACCTTCCTCTCTCATCTTTCCACTCAGGTACTTCTTCTGCTCGGAGAATGAACCGAGGAAACTTCATCATGAGTATGAGTGAATTTGCGAAGGTATCTCATTAATTTGTCTGTCTTCCTTTTTCTCTTCCTTTTTCTCGATCTCTTCTGTTCTTTCAATTCTCCCTTCTTCCCCTTTTCGTTGAACTTTTCTCTATTTATAAGTCCGCGTTCTTAGTATTTTCAATCTTCTCTCTGGTTTTTACTGGTCTTCAAAAAACGGGGACCTGGGGACTTCAAATATTTTTTAAGTTCTTCGATCAACTGTTAAAGTGACTTTGTTGAGTTAATGAAGTGTTGAAGGAAGGAGACCATCTGTCGATGCTGAATGCCTTCAGATTGTATACGCAAGAGAAGAAGAGGAAGAATGGGAAGGCACTACAGGTTATCTTCCTCTCTCTATCTCCCTCTCTGTCTCCTCCTCCTCTCTCTCTCTCTCTCTCTCTCTCTCTCTCTCTCTCTCTCTCTATCTCTCTCTCTCTATTGGCAGAGAATAGTTGATAAATGGGCGGAGTCAAGTAATTGGTTACTTTCAGAACTGGGCGGCAGAGAAGGGATTGAGCCTCCGAGCTCTGACTCACATGCACAAAGTGAGAAAGCAGCTGAGAGAGATCGCTGTCAAATTGGACATGAAGTGTCACTCTTCGGGAGCAAACAAAGATATTCTTCGGTTAGCAGGCGTTCTGAGTAGCATTCAGAGTCAGTCGTTAACTGAAAATGTCATATGTTCAAGGGAATCGATCGCGAAAGGTCTCTTCATGAACGCTTGTGAGTGGGATGCCACTGCGGATTGCTATAGACTTCTGGTGACTCCATCCGTCAAGGTCAGCTTATTAGTTGAATTTGTGGAATAATGTCGAAGGAAATCAGGAAAGTCGAGTTTTCGAGCGGGTAGATTGAAATAGCCTATCTAAAATGTCAGAATAAGCAATAAGATATATTAGTATTATTATTTGGAAAAAAAGGGTTAGAGATCAAGTATTGAAGTCCATCGTGTTTTGAAGAAGATATCTTTTAATAAGATAATGTTTTCCCGTTTTTTTCCTAGTAGATGTAGGGTAAGGGATTGTCTTATTATCAAGTTGCTTTTTGCAGGTAAAGATGCACCCTTCTTCTTGCCTCACCCGCTCTAAACCGACGTATTTCGTCTTCTCTAGTCTGCTGAAAACCAAGGATCTTTTTGCGAAGTGAACTTTTAAAAGTTCACCCTGATTTAGGCTATTGGTCTTTCAAATTGCAACCAAACTGGAGTTTTAATGCTCATTCATCCAAGAAGTTTTTGGTCCAACGATGGTCCTGAAACCTTTTATGACACTAATTTTTTCACCAGAATGTCAATAATTTGTTTGAAGGTTTAAAAGCTTCAAAGTCTGAATATGACTTGACAAGAAACATGGCTAACATGACGTCGCACAATAAATCATGATGGACGCTTAAAATTCCAATTTTGTTATTCGGAAAAGTTCGCGAGAAATAGCGCGAGCGAATGCAGTTGTGAAATATCTAGATTTAGTTTCAATCTAAATCATTCGATGCAAAACCTAGCTGTCAAAAACAAATTTGAATAGAAAAACACGATTCAAACAAAATGGTGAAGTATAGGGCGTTAAGAATAAAGAGTTTAAAATTTGTAATTGTTAACCCCTATTTCAGAGAGATAACTGTGATACGGAAATCGTGGATCGAGGATGCCGTGACTGAATACAGGAAAAGAGTGTTGAGTCATTAGCATATCTTTTGCTTAATCCGATCAATAATCTAAACAGCGATGATTCAATCAATATGCGCTTCTCTTTGGAAGTTTCGATGATATATGTTTACCAAACCAGGATTTTCTCTATTGAGCTTGTTAACTGATTTGTTATATTGTTAAAAAATATTTGTTATAATGTGTTCTGAGTTGGTTTGTTATTATATGTATGAGGCTGAAATATGCTAATAGTGATGCTTCAAGAAATTGTTATTTATGAACATTTTATGTACCTCTTCTGAGTCGTTAAAGCAATTATATCATTTTAAATGTGAAATAACTTTGGTATTCTTGCGAAATGCGGACTAATGGCATTCTTGATAAGCACAGCAGGGTCTCAAGGCATTCTTGATAAGCACAGCAGGGTCTCAAGGCATTCTTGATAAGCACAGCAGGGTCTCAAGGCATTCTTGATAAGCACAGCTTTCACTTACACAAAAAAGTAAAGTTATCGTTTAGTGCAACTTATCACACGTTCGTTGATTTGTAACTTGTTTTGATTTACACTACCACTTTCGGATGTTCTAATTGACCTCAATCATTGTAGAGTTGGTCTGCTTGTCAAATCGATTACACAACCTATCAATTAGTACGAATTGTTCCTAACACAATGTTATTTTCTACATAATGAATACAATCGGCAAAAATAGGTCGAATACGAACCTTTGTTGATATGGCCAAGCTTTGTCTAAATGAACGACAGAGAATGAAGCTATTCTATAATGAAAATGATTGTACAGCATTACGATAAAAACCAAAAAGTTTGATAGCAAGCCAGTTAAGATTGATAAAAAAACCATGAAGGATTTAAGGTCACAATTAAAAGGGGATGGGGAATAAAAATTCCAAATTTTGGAAAAAAGGTGATGTCCTAAGGAAGTTTCAAGGACGAGAGGGGTGTATGTAAGATGAGAACATCGTATCGATGGGAAGTACTATTCGCTATCTAACTCTCTCTTTTTCTTTTTCTCCCTTTCTCCATCATGATTACTTATTTGGAATGTTAAAGTGATCAGCTCTAAGATGTCCTCTCCAAACGTTTCCGATGTGATTGCTCGGATGGAAGACTGGATGGAGACCAATTGTCCGTCTTCGAAGCACGTCTATCTCCCCCTCCTTAACCAGTTCCTCACCGAACCGGCACATATAAACTGGTCGGAATGGAAGCATCTCTCCGCTGATATTCAACGTCCGCTCCATTTAGTCATTTTTTGTGGTTGATTTTTGTTCACCAATTTCATTTATTCAGACAGAAAAAAATTTAAAACCATCACAAATGAAAATAAAAAACGAAATTATATAATACTGCCCCACTGACAGTAAAACCACTGTCCCACTGCCAAAAGCCTCTGGTGCCTTACACCAAAACACAGTCCATGTCTCTAGAGCTCATTCTTCCTTTTCTAATCTTCCCGACCCATTCTGTACATGGAATAAACAATACAATACCAATTTGTGTGCCGGTTTCTACAATTAAACTATTGTTATCTGTCGTGAAGTTCTTTTCAATGTCCTTAACATATAAAGAAGCAAGTAATGGATTGCTAAAACGAGTTTGATAACTCTAGTTCATAACCACTTTTCAAGTTCAATTTGAAGTGTATTCTGTTCAAAGTGTAAAAAAAGTCTAACACGAAAGCGATTTTCACTTCGTAACGTGATTTTAATAATTTATATTTGTATGTTTGACGCAAATCTTTCTCTTTAAAATTAGCATTCTTATTGTCTTCTCTGGGTTAATTATAAAGAGCGCACTCATTAACAAGCAGGAGATCTCTTGTTTGCTAACAGTAGTAGATGAACAGGAAATCTTTTTTAATATGTCTACAGTTCATATTGATGTGCAGGAGACCTCTCTCACCTGCCCAACCCCGGACCAGATGAACTGCGGCAGCTTCTTTCTCGTTTGGTTGTGCTCCGACTGAATGGCGGCCTTGGCACAACAATGGGTTGTGCCGGTCCGAAGAGCTTCATCCACGTGCGGGAAGGGCTCTCTTTCTTGGAAGTTGCCTTAAGACAACACGAGGTTTTCATTCGTTTTATTAAAGAGTTTTGTCCCCAGTGGTTTCTTAGTTCACCAGATTTTAGTTGCAGAATGATGACATATTAAGTTAGTTTTCCGAGCTCTGATCTGAGATCAGGCATGTGAATCGATAACACCTGGGCACTATTTTAATTGAACAAAGCCTTTTTCTCTATAAAGGTATTTCCTTTGTGACACCACCATCAGCCTAACTTATTGCTGTTGAGAGAGTGGAGAAGGTCACCGGAGTGAAGATCCCTTTGCTACTCATGAACTCCTTCAACACTGACTCGGCCACGAAAGAGTACGTGGGAGATCGGGCGACCTCCTTTGTCCAGAGCAAGTGCCCGCGAATCGATGCGGAAACTCTCATGCCTCTCCCAGACGAGGAAGAGGAACACAGGTCTCCTCTATTCATTCCAATAAAGAAGCAGTTCAAAGTTAAGAGTGCAGATATAAAAGAAGAAGTGTCATAAGCAAGGGTGAACCTGTCAGATATCATCAACGTATTCATCACTAGAGCACAACTAATAAATAACTTTAAGTGACGTGTAAGTCGAAATGCTATATGAGTATGAAAAAGTGCTGTATAATTATGAACGAGTCGAAAAGCCTAGTTGATTATCCATTACCCAAAATTCGAACTTCAAGTTGAACTATCTCCTTTGACGTTCGGAGAACACCTTTGAGTAGAAAGTGAAGTTTCACTTCTCTCAATATGCACAACGATAAAGCAATCGCCAAAAGTGATTGAACAAAGTCCTGTATAGACACTACAGTTCACATAAAACAGTATGTGCATTTTAGGTATACATAATGCAGTATGTGTACAGTTTACTGATACAGTATGCGTACAGTAGAAGCGGCTCTCAAAGCTAAGTAAGATTAGAGTTGAAGGAAACGGCGTGTCACATGAGTACTTTTCAGGTGGTATCCTCCGGGTCACGGGAACGTCTTCATTGCTCTACAAGAGAGCGGACTGCTTGAGAAGCTGCTTGCGGAAGGCAGGGATATTCTCTTCATCTCTAATATCGACAACACAGGGGCTGAGCCCGATATGCAGATGCTGAAGATGATGGTAGATGAGCATGTCGACTATACAATGGAGTGCACCGAGAAGACACCAGTAGACCTCAAGGTTTCTTCTTGATTTTCCAGGCTATTGGAAAGTTGGGCTTGCACCGTTTCACAAACCTCATAATCAGAAACCAGTTTTAAAGACACAATTCAATATTTTAAACTCTTTTTACATTAATTAAAACTCATTTGTATCTTTACTCGGATCGGGAACCACTGTCTCAGGTGGAAAGTATAGGTTCATTAGTTTAAACCCTCACGATCGATGACAACCGGGGTTGGTTTGTGTTCGTGTTCAAGGTGTTCTTTTGTTCGAGGCTTTTAACAATTGTAAATTTCATGCCAACTTGATGCAGTAGGTATAAAATGCACGACTCGTAACGCTTAAGGAGCACGTGAATGGTTGATGATGCCCCATTTTGATTGTGCAGGGCGGAACTCTGATTGATATCAAGGGGGTTCCAATGCATCTTGAGATGCCGCAGGTTCCACCTGAGAACATTGACGACTTCTGCTCCACTAAGATATTCAAGTTTGCTGATTCCTTTTCACTTTCTGAAAAACAAAATAACTTTCGCTCATTCGAAAATAATACTTTGTCTTTGGACAATGAAAAATTCTGTATCTTGATTCTCAAATTATTGACAGTTATTCTTTGAAACATCATCCATTTATTCAATTTCAATTTGAAAATTCGTTTTTCCCCTTCTATTCAACGAAACATTTAAAGAATATTTAACGGAACATTTAAAGAATGTTCAACACAAACAACATCTGGGTGAACTTGAACGCAGTCAAGGATCAAGTCTACTCATTGAAAAGCGAAATTATTGTGAATAAGAAGGTTTGTTTTTTTTTGTAGACGAGTTCTACTACCACTCACAAAATTTGTAGACGAGTTCTACTATTTGTAGACGAGTTCTACTACCACTCACAAAATTAGAAAATTTCAGTCAACAGGCAACCTGTGTTCACAATGTATGTATAAGGTGCCGGAAAGGTCTATTGGCAGCCAACGAAACTTTTTGTTAAGACAAAGGAAACTTTTTCGTAGCGAAATGAGTTCAGAGTTATCAATAACATTCACTCTGCTTGAAGAAGACCCCGAAGGGCCGGACAGTCATTCAGTTGGAAACGTCCATTGGAGGAGCCATAAAGAATTTCCACAAAGCCTTCAGTTTGTTCATTCTCAACCAAGTCGAACAGTTAGATAGAGAATAAATACTTTTTTCCAACAAGCATAGTAAAGCAAAATTATTACAAAAACAATGCTGCAGCCTTTTTGACCGAAGAGATTAACAATGTGAGCTTGATATGTCTAAGGTACAATGACCGTTCTTTCTAGTCACGCATTCATTATAGTCTCAGCCCATCGTTGCTTAAACGATTTACAAAGATCAAAAATTGATTTTCTCTCTACCATCATCTTCCTGTCTTTATCATGGATTGTGGAATTACACTCCTTTCATGACGCAATTGCTTCATGAGCATGCGTGACTAGAAAGAACGGTCATTGTGCCTTAGACATAGCAAGAAATCGCATGAGACAATGTGTGCTCGGTTGGTGTATTGGTAACGCTCTACAAGCTCTTGTTAGGCAGCGGATGTTCGGTCCCGACCGAGTGCCATTTTTGCCAGTGCGATGAATTCCATTCATTATAGTCTCAGCTCATCGTTGCTTAAACGATTTACAAAGATCTAAAATTGTGTTAGGAATCATTGTGATCCTGCATTCTCAATCTTTTCTGATTAAAAGGCTGCTGCAGGCGTTCGAGTGCCTCGCAGCCGTTTTATTCCCGTCAAGAGCTGCGCGGATCTGCTGGCTGTTTGCAGCGACCTCTACACGCTGGACGACTCATATTGTCTCCGACTGAATGTGCCTCCTCCACCCCCGACAATCAAACTCTCTTCACATTTTCAGACGGTGGCTTTCCAATTCTTTTGAATAAGTAGGAATCGATTACAAATCGAGGCCATAAAAAGAGAGTCGATTCTGAAAGTGTGACTAAATGTACACCAATTTCATTGGAATAATTCAGAATGAAATGGCTGCTATTTTGAAAAAGTTTGAGCGACCATAGGGCGCATATCTTATCTCTTTGTCAGCTATTATGCTCATTGGACGTATTATTATTGTAGAGAAGGAATAAGGAGAATTTTCGCATTTTTGTTTCGCCCCGACTCCGACAGAATTTTGTGCTTTCTTGGTAGCGCTCATCAGAGCCCAGAGAGTACAACTACAATAATTTGTAAGTCTAACTAATTTTATATATAAAAAATACCAGCAACAAAAACACGATAAAAGAGAAAAGCATACAATGCATATGCATGTTAGGACTTTGTGCTTAGAATTCAAGAAACAGATTTATTAACACATTTATTCATTCATTCATTCATTCCTTCCAGGTAAATGAAATCAACTCGCGTTTCCTTTGTATTCCTTCTCTCCTTTCTCTTCGATCACTCGAATTGGACGGTGATTTCTACTTCGAAGGAGAATCCACTTTCGAGGTTTTCCATCCCTTAACCAGATGCCTCCTTTTTTCAGTTTTCACTAAACTGCAGTTAACTGTTCTCTTCATACACAAATTGTCTTTCCATTTCCTCTCGCCTTTTTCTTGTTCTCTTTATCTCCTCTCTCTCTTTCTCTTTTCTCTACCTTTCACAACAAATTTTCTCTCTCTCTCATCCTCTCGCCCCTTTTTGTAACGTTCCCTCCCTTTAATCGCATCTCCTTCAGCCAGTGAGTCGTAGTCGATTACTGAGCAAGTCCTCTGCACCCTTTAATATTCCTCAAGACTAGAATGTGTTGACAGGGCGATGTGATCCTGTCATGCACTTTTCCGCAACATATCCCGAACGGGGCTATCTTCCGCGATGAGACTAAGACGTTCCCTTAATCGAGCCTTCTCGCGTTCACCTTTGATGCTCGTTCTTTAGGAATTCAAACATGTTTTATACGGTAGCATTCGCATAATCATAAGACATGTTCTGCTTAAAATACAGCTGAAGAGAAAAAAATAATATTTTTCAAGACAATGATGCTTTTAGTTGTCAGGTTTAGTTGTCAAATTTGTGGAAACATGCAAGAAATATCAAAACTGAATTGATTATAAAATGTCTAAATCACATCAAAGCAGCTGCGAAGTTCAAAAAAATGAATGATGCAAATAAAAAATTTAAAAAGTAGTAGCAATTACAACCAAATACATTGAAGGAGCAGGCCTAGAGGCCTCACCGTACTGTCTAATTATCAGACTCGTATGTCGAAATTGGGGGGCACTCGAGCTACCAAATGGTAGTCGAAGTAGAGACCTCCATTCACTATGGTCACCGTCCGACCTTCAGCCTGCAACACAAACAGGCATCGGTGAATGAGAAATCGATTTACGAGGAATCGAAGTCAATTCAAAAAAGATAGGAGACAGTTCGGAAAAGGTGAGGGAGTATAGGAGATTAAGAGGAACGAAGAAGGAGAGAGAGAGAGAGGTAGGGACAGAAAGTAGAGAGAAATAGAAACAGTGAAAGAATCAAAGAGAGAAACCAGAAATTGGAGATAACAAAGGGTTAGATGTTGATGGATCTGAGTTTGAAAGAGTATCAGATCGAATTCTATACCATTTAGGACAGTTTATTTGGAATATTTTTGAGTTTCTCCTCTTTTTCTCTTTCTCTTTATCTGTCTCTTTTTTCTCTTTCTATCTCTTTTCCAATCTCAAAACTTACCTTAGCTTTTCTGATCTCTCCTCGAATAGCATTCTGATCCATTGGCGGAGGCTGCGTTACCATCATTCCTGCATTTTGCATCATCATGGCCACGCCCATTCCGACTCCTATTGTTGAGCTTCTAAAATTCTATATTGTTTGGACATATCGAAGAACCAGACTTTCAAATTTTAGCAATAGTGCCAAAATTTTTCTTGTTATTGCTGTTGGCCGGTACCTTCACGACTCATACGTAAGGACGGCTCAAATTCGAAAATTGAAAATTCAATACGCTTTTACTGCCGCGACATTAATCTCTCGAAAAAAGTTGAGTGATCGACGATGTATCTGTAAAGATGACATCATTGCTCGATGAATGAGATCATCGAGTCAGTGTTAATACAACTGAAATTTTTCACGATGAGATCATGGCTCTCGCACTTTTTAGGCAAAAAAATGTTAGATCAGTGAGCTATGAGATGATCTTGCGAGAGCACGCGAAATAACATCTTAAAGTACGAGAAAATGAGATTTCTCATGTCGTCTTGCTCTCCAAATGAATCTTAAAATACTAACTAATCGCAATCTAATTTGTTTCCGTACTTAAAAATCATTTTACTTTTTTGTTGAACATTTCATTAAAATTTTTGTTTTTTTGTTGTATTCTCGACACTTCGTACCGCGACATTTCGTACCCCGAAACTTTGTACCCAACATTTTTTCTTCTTGTTACCACTTTTTTCTTCCAACATTTTTAAAATTTTCGCCTAATTTGAATGACATGAGGTCATCGCACCGATGATCTCATCGTTTAGAGATTAATGTCGCGGCTGATATAAATCGTCCGATATATCGACTACTGTATGACTTATCTGTGAAAAACCGAATGACTCATATATGAATAACTTAATGAGTTATCTTTAAATTACTCTATGACTTCTTCAGCATATACCACATGACTCATCTATAAGTCACCTTAAATCTCGGCGTATTATTTTCGAAAATATGAGAGCATGGATAATATATCACCGAATTTGCGATGATGTTATCTCATCATCAACGAGTAAAAAACTAGAAATATTTTCACAGGAAGAAAAATACGATTTAAAAAAAAACAACATTTTAAAATTTTCATTCTCTAACTAAACCTCTTCTCATGAGTCTTTACTATTTAAAAGTGATCCCTTGTGATGAAAGCCATTTTCTTTGAATAACTTGACAACTCAATCTTTGCCGCGCATTCCCAGATCGACAATCCTGTTCAAATCAGACGTTTTCATACATACTGTCTTTCGATAGCCCGAAAATCTTGAGCGAAATAATCGTAAACGAAGCCCCTTTTTGTTTTCAAAATTTTGTTTTAACAAGGAACGATTGAACCAAGAATTCAAAGAAAAAATTAAGAATGCCCTAAAAAGCACCGCAAATTGAAAGCCCTTGTTACGCCTGCCAGTGGCCATATAAGCTTGCTTAAAATTCTGATACCTCAACGCCCTTTGAAAAACCCTACTAACTGTATGTAATAAAATTGGTATTTGATTAATCAAATATCCCGATTTTCTTCAGTTAACTCATCTGAATGGCTTTCTGAAACACAGTTCATAGGAGGTCATCTCTCTCTACTCTGTTTACCCACCTTCTCTCCATTCCCTCTGCTATTCTCTCCTTCTCTATCTCTCTGCTCTTCTCTCCTCCTTATCTCTCACTCAATCTCTCTCTGTCTGTCTCTC
The DNA here is from genome assembly GCA_964056735.1 of Allodiplogaster pararmata. Taxonomy (NCBI): domain Eukaryota; kingdom Metazoa; phylum Nematoda; class Chromadorea; order Rhabditida; family Diplogasteridae; genus Allodiplogaster; species Allodiplogaster pararmata. Next base: position 20,284,069 of record OZ057408.1, on the reverse strand, counting down.
TCTCTAATCCTCTTTTCATGCTCAGATCTCTTCCACTGATGTTCTCCCTCTGTTATTTCTGTCTCTCTCACAATGCCGTTTGCTCTCTGCCTCCTGTTTCTTGGTGTCAAGCATTCACTGCCTGACCAATCAAATTGGTGCGGGGAGTGTTCTGCCGATCAAATTGACTCTTGACTTACTGAAAATAAAGGAATAGGTAGAGGAGAGCGAATAGTTTCACGTCTGGAAGCGCAATCATGTCAGACATAGCGAAGTCTTGCTTTTTTGTCAACGGTGAACCCATGAATTGAGAAGAGCAGAGTGAGAAAGAGAATCACGGAACAGCTTTTGGAGAAAAGTCCTACTCCCGCAATGATACGAACGGAGAAGAAGAGAGAGAGGGAAAAAAGAAAGAAAGAAAATAAGAAAGGAATGAGAGAGAAAAAGGATGAGAGATAGAGTGAGGATGTTTGAGAGGAATGACTTGTTGAGGGAAGAAGATAAGTTAATAGAGAGTGAGTGAGGACAAACAATGGACAGAGGCACAAGCAATCAAAAAACAAACTTCCCTGTTTGATATCTCCTTTTCACTCTCTTTCTATTAGGTTTTTCTCTATCTCTCCCTTTTTTGCTCTCTCTCTCTCTCTCTCTCTCCACCTCTTTATCTCTCTGCGGCTTTCTCTCTCTCAATTCTCTATCTTTCTCTCTATCTTTTCGATTTTTTCTCTGTCTCTACCTTTTCCTCTTTTTCTCATTCTTTCTTTTTGTCTCTGTCTTTCTCTTTAATTGACTTTGTTTCCATTTCTTCGCAACTGTTTTTCTCTTTTTGTAATTCTGAACCGTTTCACAATTTTTTTCTTTACAGTTTTACTCAGACTAATCAATTGTGTCTTTTTCTGTTACAACTTTGGGTCCCAATATAGGAGTTTCAAAAAGGGCAAACCACAAAACATCCAAATCTTCTAGAGTAAAAGAAGGCGGAGACGAGTACATATGGAAATGAAGAAAACAACTTGAAAGAGAGGTTTAGAAGAAAAAGAGTGAGAGAAGAAGAACTCTCAAGGTTAGTAATTGGTTGTAGTTCTTCGGAATGAGATAGATTCCTTCCTACAAGAGGTCCTCAAAATGGAACGGTGAAGTCAAGTTTCTGCGGGAAGAAGGCTTTACTTCCTTTCTATAAAATTTGTGGGTCGAGTTGGAGTCATCATGTAAATTCGATTCGTAGTCATGAAAGACTTGAGGGAAGTAATGAAATACTTCTTTTTGTGCGCCTATTCAGAGTCACACTAATAATCATTCTTTGCATTTACTCAAGCCGAGCACAGTCAACATCTTCACATTATTAACTAGAAATTGTTAACATCAGCATAGTTCAAGAAATCATAAATAGTTCGCTACATGTATGCACACAATGATTGGATGAAAAATCTTATATTTTATGCTTACTATCATTTTGTGTATTAATTAGTCAGAAAATAGCTAATTTATATCACCTTGTATTATCATTTTTCTAGGAAGTATGTATAATGATGCAAGCCAGAAAAACCATTGTTCATTTTCGTTTCTGGTTCCTTATTGACTAGCATCACCTGAAATGTAAAGAAAAAGTTTTCCTTAATTCACCTGAAACAGCTATTAGGTAGTTTTCGTAAAAGGTGGTTTATATATGTTTATATATATTTACTTTTACATTTCCTTTCACAATACAGGGTGTACAGAAAGTCCAGGTGTCTGACTTTGTCACTTTGTATCTTTTTTGTTTGGTGTAGCGGTACTGTGATTTTTTGCGTGTATCTCAGTCATAACGTTAACATCACACCCTGAGAAAATCAGAGTGATGTCTCTTTTCGTTCTTAGATATGGTCTCTGACATTGACCGAGGGTGTATTCTGCGCTTTAGCGAGTCCGGGCACACTCAGAAGCACAGCGCCAGAATCACCGGATTCTCGCGCAGGACCATTCAAAACACAATACGTCGCTTCCGTGAGACTTGTACAACGACTGACCGTCCCAGGAGCGGTAGACCAATGACCGGGACCACTTCCTTCAACGTGAGAAGCATCCGAGACAAGGTTCGTTATAACCCCAAGCGGAGTCTCAGAAAAGTCGCAAAGGAGCTGAATATCTTGGATAGATCTGTTCGTAGGATCGTCAAATCTCGCATGGGACTTCGCCCCATCAAGCTGCAGAAGACTCACGCATTGACGGACCAGATGAAGGCGACCCGTCTTCGGAGATGTCGTGAACTGTCAAAGCGGTTCAAGCCGCTGGACTGTTTGGATATTCTCTTCACCGATGAGAAGTTGTTCAATATTGAGCAGTCCTTCAACCACCAGAACGATAGGATTTGGTCGAAATCGATCAAAGATGCCAATAAGAGTGGCCGTTACGTCTCGAGAAAGGGCCATCCTGCTTCTGTCATGGTCTGGGCCGGGATTTGCGCGACTGGCAAGACTCCACTCGTTTTCGTCGAGCAGGGAGTCAAAGTGAATGCCAATAACTACCTGAACGACATTCTCATGAAGGAAGTACTTCCCTGGAGCCAGGCTCACTTCGCAGGACGCAAATGGACGTTCCAGCAGGACTCTGCGCCCGCCCACAAGGCTAAAGTGGTGCAAGACTGGTGCAAGAGCAATTTCCCCTCCATGATCACATCCCCCGAATGGCCTCCGTACTCACCTGATTTGAATCCTCTGGACTTCTCTGTGTGGTCGGTCCTTGAGAGCAAGGCCTGTGCTTTCCAACACAAGAATTTGGAAAGTTTGAAGCGCGCCCTACAGAAGGCGTGGGATGATCTTGACGTCGCTTACCTGTCCACCACGGTGGGTGCCTTTCACAAGCGACTCTGCGCCTGTGTCAAGGAGAAAGGAGGGCTGTTTGAAAGTTGAAAAAGCAGTTATATCCCAAACTATTTGAATAAACTTTGATTAAAATTTTGTTTGATTTGCTTAATCCGTTAAGTTTTTATCGGAAAAATACTACACACCTGGACTTTCTGTACACCCTGTAATAATATCCTAGCCATCATCTGCGACTCTTCAACATTCATCAATATTCTACTGGCAACCAGAATGTTTCATACAAAAACAGGCTTATCTTTTTTCAATAATTCATAGAGAACAAGATACCGTTAATTAAATTTGAAAACACTGTTTAAAAAAAAATATCTACACATTCAACATTAAAAAAAGGATTTTTTTCGTAAAAACCTTCAAAAACGCTTAAGAGCACAAAATGACAAAAAAAAGTATTTTTGTAGTTTTTCAAACCAGGCATAATTACCATACTAGATCTCACAAATACTCCATAACGAAAGCAAAGTTCAAGTCTGTTAAGTTTTCGAACATATTACCGGTTCGAGTAACAGAGAGATGGAACAATTTAACGGAAACTATTTTCTCGTCGAACAGTGTGAATATGCCTTTAGATATAAAATTCAGCCTTTTTGTTGTTCATAACCTATTAAATTCATTCATTATTTCAATTTTTCTCACTTAAGAAAAAGTGTCACGCTTTCAGTGTAGTTGTGCTATAAATTTATTTGTTTGTTTTTTTCACTAAAAATTCTGAATGCTATAAAATATTATAAACTATTCTAAGATGTTTGATCGAATTCTGAAGTATTATCTATTCAAAACTTCAGTAAAATTTCTTGGACACCCTTGAAGGTGTTTCGATGACTTTCAACAAAAATAGTCGAGATCTCTTTGCGAGTGAACGATTTGCTGAGAGTTAGAAAAGTCAGTTTGTTACTAATTTTTGCAGTCCTTGAATGATCTTCGACGAAAAAAACTTCTCAAGTCGTACCAAAGCTTAATGATCTTTGACCTTCAGATAAAATTCATTATAGCTATTACTATCACTCTTCTTCAAGTTATAAGTTACACAGTTCAAAGGCATTGACGCCTGGTTAAGATGATAAGTGATTGAACCATGGTTCAATCACTTATGACTTTTCTTGATATCATTTCCAACACAGTCATCTTATCGTCTATCATATAAGACCTTCAAAGTTTCTTTAAAACTTTTCGTAATCGTTTAGAATTCAGAACCAACAAAATTATTTGTTTCTTAGTAAATACTAAGACATTTTCTCGGAAGTCGATACTTTCTTGTATCAGAACTTTCAATGTCGAATCCACAAATGAGTATGTTCGTAATATAACTGAAATAGCATCCGCATCAAAAATAAGTCGATACTTTCTTGTATCAGAACTTTCAATGTCGAATCCACAAATGAGTATGTTCGTAATAGAACTGAAATAGCATCCGCATCAAAAATAAGTCGATACTTTCTTGTATCAGAACTTTCAATGTCGAATCCACAAATGAGTATGTTCGTAATAGAACTGAAATAGCATCCGCATCAAAAATAACTGGTGTGAAGTCATCACTATCTATTGAATGTATGTGTTTGTTAAGAAATAGTGCTGAATCTCGAAACAGTTAAAAAAAATCCGAAAAAAAGAAAACATACGATTGTCTTCTCTTGCGGTTAGCATCAAAGGCGGAGCCCCGCTCCGGCTGAGGAGCCGAGAAGCAAGTCCCCATCAAGAGGGAGAGCGAGGGAATCTTTCCAGCTCACCTCCAGTGACTCATTGACTTCTCACTTCTCTAAACGACACTCCATGAACGAAATCGAGCGAAAATCTTGAGTTTCATCCGAACTTCTCGCATTTGCATGCAATCTTCTCCTCCTTAAACAGATTTCGGAGAGAAAAAAGAACGAAATTCCGAAAAGGAGGGGACAGTGAGTTTTCTCGCTCCTCCCACAATTTGGACTGAAGAGGAATGAACAAAAAAGGCTATGAGAGCAAAAAAAAAAGAAAAAAGTAGAGAGAGAGAAAAAAAAGAAAAAAATAGGCAGATAGCGAGAAAAAGACAAAAACAGCAAAAAATAAACCGAAAACTCAAGAAGAAACAAGTAAGACCATAATGAGAAAGGTAAGAAACGGAAGATCTTAAATTGAAAATCGCAGAGAAAGCATAGAAAAGAGGTTTGCACTGAAAATATAAATTTAGAAGAGTATGAGAACAAAAATATTATCGGCGAGGAATAGGATTCGAGTGATTTTCTCAGATTATTTATTTATTTATTTATAATGCGGAAACTTTCAGTGAAGAAGATCAAGAACTTATTTGCTCCACGCGTGTATTGATGATTCTGAAACAACGTGAGAATCTTTTTATCTTCCGTAAAAAGAGGTTACAAAGGTTCATTTGTAGAAACTTTTTTTAATTTTGCAAACATTTCTAGACAGGAAATGATCACCATTGTTATCTATCATCACCAGGCTCACTTTAATGTTCCTTGCAAGTTACTCCTTTTCGAACTCTCGAAAAGTGTTTGACTCCGTTGTAACATTATGCTATGTACAAAGGAATATAAAAAATATGTTATCCAGCAGATGAAAAGAGCAGTGAACAAACTTTTCGAATTCATCAAGAGGTAAAATTCGTGATTGTCAATCAAAAACCTGAAGAAAAAAAAACAACAGCAGTTTGTTTTTCAAACATTCCCAATTTAAATCTTCAAATGCTCAGATACACAGTTTAAAGGCAGTTACGTCTGGTTAGGTCGACAATTGATTACATCATCGCATGGAAAAAAGCTGTTTTCACCGGGCGGGATCGAACCCAGCCATCTCTTCTCAATCAAGCGCTTTACCATCACACTATGGTGACACATTGATTTTGCGTGCGATAGTGTTAAGTATGAAAGGCTTAATTGCCTTGCTGTCTTATTCAGGCATGTTAACTGTTTTTTTATAATCCTCAGCCTCACAGAATCGGATCGCTAAAGTCTTCGACTATAACCTTGTAGTTCCTCAAATAGGACAAAGAGATAGTGGAAGGTGAAACTGAAAATGTAATTTTTATGTCACCACGGAGACACGATGTTTTATCTACAGAAAAATCACTTTTAGAAAAATTTTGTTCATTGAGTAAAAACTGCTCAGATGTTTCAAGTACAAAGGAGTCCAATCTTGTGCGTTAGACTACTCAGAGCCCTGGGTTGGCGTTCAGCTCCACGCAGCTGAACATCTAAAAAGGTCATCTTCGAAAAACCATGGAATGATAATAAAATTCGAAATTTGTCAATTTTTTTTAGATGAAAGAGTCTGTAATCTTTTTTTAAAAAAATTTACGGGATAGGGTGGAACACAGATGTATTTACATCTTTTTATCGCTTTGAAAACCAGTTCGGGTATTACTTACTTGAGGATCACCACTATATATGCTCTTTAAATATAGTTAATGAAGTTATTAACTATCATGGAACATCACATCATTTTCTTTCTCATTCACACACATATACAGTCTTCTTCTTCCTAGAGTCATCCGCTGTGTAGATAGCACTTCGTCGCATCATACGATTCGAGACGTCTTCGGCTATCAGCCCGATAGTCGTTATGTTTTGTTCTATAGATAGTGTCTCTCAACCTAAGCTTCGGTCTACCTCTTGGTCTTCTACCCTGGATTTCTATGTTCCAAGCAGACTTGGGAACGGAGTCTGGATTGGATCTCAGCATGTGTCACTTAAGCCTGGACTCTCTGAGTTTTTCGGGTATTGGGGCAACTTCTAAACGAGCTCTTATCGTTTCGTTGCGCATCATGTCTTTCCGGGTGACTCCGAGGCTTCAACTCAACAACTTCATTTCCATTACATGGAGCATCTGCTGGGTCTTTGCTGTTGAAGGAGTGCATTAGAGTCCATATAGAGCAACTGGTCGCACACATATACAATATACATGCACACATATCGCACAACTGGTCACACACATATACAGGACTCGCCAAAATTCTATCATCTTCTGGTTTCTGTGTAAGGTTTGGGACAATGTTATCCATGAGCTCCCACTGACTTCCACTCTCACCCGGCTTCACCGTAGTCTGGGGAGGCGAGAGATCACTCTCGCCTCACCAACTATAAAAGAGCCCGGGAAGTGGAAGTGAAGAGGAGAGAGCCGGTCCGGGGTCGGCACTTGCCGATGTCGTAGGTGTCACTAAACATATAGTATTAGTATACAATCGCGCTTGTATAGTATTCACGTCCAATCGTGTTCATATCGTGTTCATATCTAATCATGTTCATATCGAGCTCGTATTCAATCATGTTCATATCGTATTAGTAACGCCGAAACTCACATCTTATAATTATTGTAGTCATGTGATGTAAACCAGTATAAAATCACCTCTTTCTTGTCTGCGTTTCGGGACATGTAAGGGACAGGGACAGAAACCCGCAAAACTCTCACTTCTGGAACACAACTTTTTTCAATGTTGACTAATCGAATTTATTGTTTCAGAGAAATTTTAATCGGTGCTGAAACCGTATACAAAGACCGCTCCCAAAAATTTCAATCGAAAATATTCACTCCTTCGAAGTCATTAGATGCTTTGCCCCCATTCACTCCTTCGAAGTCATTGCCTCTGCAGAACTTTGCATTCCATATTTTGATGCAGTTGTATTTAAGAAAAAAACAATGTATGTTTAACGAATTATTAATCTTCTTCGAGTCCTGATCTCTATGATTACAGCTGTTATGTCCTCATTTGGCGAGACTCCCACGCGTTGGAGGAACTCTGTTTGCATAAAATGCGAAGCCCTTCTCGGACCACACCAAGATTGTATTTCTAATTTAAAGGGATAAACAATCTTTTTATTTTAAAATCAGAGTTTGAGGATGAAAAAAATGCAAAATAAAAAAGCTCACAGAAACTGATGAGTTCGCTGCTCGAACCAGTTATGTATGAACTGCACCAAAAACATCTTTTTCTCCCTCCAAACCTGTTTTAAATTTTTGCCTTCTCCCTTTAAAACTTTAGCGAATTTTTTTGATCTATGTAAACTTCTAGTAAACTAGGGTTACTCGATAAAGTTGGACAAATTGTTTTAGCAAACTTTAAACTATTTTTCACCTTGCTTTCTATTTAATTATTAGTTCGTTCGAAAAACCATTGCAAAATTTTTAAAGATCTTTGGAAGCCAGTTTCGCTAATTATGAATTTGAAGAGCTGTGATCCGAATCAAGAGAACGTTGTGTGATCAAACTGCATCATTAAGGGGTTTCGCTTGCGTTCTAGTGAGTAACTAAAATGCTTGTCTATAAATCCGAAACTTTATATAGTTTTGTGCCATGGAAGTATTGTTGTGGATTTTCAAATTTGATAGAAGCGAGTTCCACTATTTTTGAATACGAAATTCTGCTTTCTTCATCAACGAAGGGTTTCGCCAGCGTTCCAGTGAGTCATATGTTTGTCAACCAATCAGAAAAATCGAAAAAAGGTAAGATTGTGATTCGCGATTGAACCGCATCAGAAACTGTTTATATCTTCTTTGTGATATAACGGCAAGATGCTTGCTTATCAATCGGGAAAGAAATGAGGGCTGTGAGATCGAATCGTATCAAATACGGTTTCTGTCTGTTTTGTGGTATGCGTGTTACCATTACATCCGGGGACACATTGCTATTCCGTGAGATAGTGTTATATGAAAGGCTTTGAAGATTGATCATGCATCTAAAACAGTTTTCTGTCAGCTTTGTGGTATATTTTCTGTCGGTTTAATTACCCAAGTTTGAGGCAGCTTCAGCGAAAGATGGACCTTACTAGGGATGTTTTGGATGCTATATCCCTACCACAAGTTCATTTTCAAGACATTCGCGACGTGAAGCGGAAGTTGCAAAAAATGATTGGTGAAGGCGCTGATAATTTTATGCTACTCAGTGACTTTGACTACACTCTAAGTCGCAGCGAGAATAAGGCGGGTCCCTGCTTGTGCACGTATTCCTGCTTCGAGAAGTTTCCAGATATCGTTGGAGAAGAGTTCGTTAGAAAGATCAGGGTGCTCTACGGCCAGTACTCATCTATCGAGCATTGTGATAAACTGTCTGTGGAAGAGAAAACTCCTCACATGGTCTCCTGGTGGACAAAGAGTCATGACGTCATAATGGAGCATCAACTCAAGAAAAAAGACCTTGACCAAATGGTCCAACGCGGCAACATTTGTTTCAGAGATCGGACGGATGAGATGCTGACGATCTTAGACAATCAACGCATTACACTCATCGTGTTCTCCGCCGGGATAGGCAACGTCATCTCCCGCTTCTTCCAACTAAAAATCGGCGATGTCCCTGGGAACGTCCACATCATCTCTAACATGATCAATTTCGATAAGGAAGGCGTCATTAAAGGCTTTTCGGAACCACTCATTCATGTATTCAACAAGAAAAGTTCCGTCATCGACACATCTTTGCCTTTCTATCATGAGATTGGTGGGCGAGAAAATGTGATGTTGCTTGGAGACTCACTGGGCGACCAGTTCATGGACTTGGGAGTGGCGCATCACAAGCACGAGGACACACTCAAGATTGGCTTCCTTAACAAGCGGCCGGATTCGCTTAAAAAGTACATGGAAGCCTTCGACATAGTCATAATGGACGACCAGACGATGAACGTTCCTCTGGCAATCATCAAGGCTATCATCGACCACAAATCCGCTACTAGAGTAACGTGAAATATTCTCTTGAAACTTTCGGGACGAAATTATTTCAATATCTTGAACAGGATTCACATCAGGGCGTTTATTACTACCCGCACATTTTTTTTTCGAGCGCATTGATTTTATAAATTTCCGAAAGTTAGAAAAAAAATTCTCAATGACTCATGAAATTCCCCCGGTAAGAAAAACAAAAGGTTTTCGAGTGCATAGATTTCAAGGTTTTTTTGAAGAGCGAATAGGTTTTTTTCACCCGCAGCGCGGGTGAGAAAAACACCCTGATTCACATTCTTTGTTGCTTGCCCTAATCCACCCTATTGCGTTTTTTTAAAGTTCCGATAGCTCGCCTCACTGCCAATGACCGCCTCGCTCACTTTTTATGCCTTTTGCCGGTTAATTTTAAAACTTTTTGTTTGATGTGTTCCATATGCTCAAGCAGAGATTGAATCATTCTAGGAATAGTAAATGAACGATTTTACACGATTTAAAGAAGGAAACTCATAGCAGTTGAATCAATGATCAACAGTTGTCAGGAGTTTAAAACGCGGCTTTTGCTGAGTTGTAAGAGCCGATATTGATCAAAATAAACAATAATATTGACAAGATGCATGCTTATCAATCCCGAGATACATGAGGGTTTTGGTAAGTCTTTTGGTGTATTCAAATTTCATGGTGTACATTTACTGAGTGATGCTTTGGTGGAAACTACGAATAGTGATAACTCTTATGAAGATTTTTCAGCGTTCAACATCTATTCGGAGATGAAAGTAAGACTGTAAGTTATATTAATATTTCTAAAAATTGTCATTTATTGTTTCATAGAAAAAGTTTTGACACTCTGCTACTTGGGGGGGGGGGCTACACTTAACTTGGGGGGGGCGCACGCACTGTACTTAGGGGCGGGGGCGGGTTACTCTTCACTGATTTTTTTCGCTTAGTCTTAGTTGAAATGTATGCTAAAGAGGCCGTAAGGCTTGGTAAAGAGCCCGTATAGAACAGTTAGCCACAATCTTTTAGGGTACTGTTTGCGTTTAACCACCCCCCTACAAGAGGTTCAATTGGGTCAGATGAGAGTGGCTCTTTCTTGATACGGTCTCGTTAGCCTAAGCCGTACGGCTTCGTTAGCGTAAACTTTTTCCTAAGCCTAAGCGTTTTTTATGTGAAAATAGTTTTTACTGTAAAAATAACTTTTTTAATGTAAAAATAACTTTGTAATTGTAAGTAAGGCAGAAGTATGACCCATGGAACCTCATGGAGGGGGGGGGGCACCTAAAGTGAAGAGTTGCCGAAATTTCTCATGTTATTAATGTTTTGTCAATTAAATGAATAAACTTGTCAAAAAATATGAAAAGCCCCCTTCAAGTAAAGTGCGGCCCCCCCTAAAAATTGTGTCAAAGTTTTTTTTCAATAATGCTTTTTTAAATGTGCATTCACCGAATTACATTTTCAGTAGAGCGACAGAAGATGAGGTTCGCCGCAATCTCTTTCAGCCGAATCTCAAGAAAGCTTCTCAGAAGCTCGGCTATGGCCGGACTAAAGTCATTTCAAATTGGAGTGAGATAAGCGAGATGAGGCTCTTCAGCAAAATGATGAAGTGCAAACCAGCAGGTTCTTCAAAGTTTATTAAGCCTTTAATTTTTTTTTATTTTTTAAAAATTTTAGTTTGCCGTGGCATATTCAGTGAGCCTAATAAAATTGGGAACTTCTGCCGTTTTTGGATCCCCCCTACCTGAGGGGTTCAATCAGGGGTTAAATGGAGCCGCCCAATTTGGGTTTACAAGTATCCAACGCTCAAAGTTTGGAGGAAAAAATCAGAGGGGATGAAGGAAAAGGGTGAGAAAAGAGAGGGAGTTTTTTTGTCAATAGTGTGTGTACATGTATCCGCCGACGGCACCGATCCGGACACTATTTAACCCCTGGATTCAATGGGTCATGTAATACGTCTCTATGCGCTGTACCTCCTCCGATGAGAGAGCACATAGAAAGAAGAGTGCGCAGACAACTAGAGTAGGAGGAGGCACAACGCATAGAGACGCAGAGGAGCGCTAGTGGCCATGCGCTCTCTTGAACCCATCTGACCCATTGAACCCACTCTGGTAGGGGAATCTAAAAACGGCAAAAGGGCCAAAAATTGAATTCAATTTATTTTTTATTCGACCGTTTGAGAGAGTGCGAAAACGTGTCTCGTATTGAATGAAATTCATCGCACGGGCAAAAAACTGGCACTCGGCTGGGACCGAACCTCCGCTGCCTAACCGGGGCTTGTAGAGAGTTAACCAATACACCAACCGAGCACACATTGTCTCGTGCGATTTCTTGCCAAGCGGCAAGGCACGATGGCCGTTTGTCCAAGGCACGATAAAAAAAGTCTCTCGTATTGTTGTCCTAATGGAAAAATTCAAATATAGTCAGATTTTAAGGCATAAATCGCCATTTCATGCTGGGCCAGTTGGTCCGCTACATGAACAATGTGTTCGAAGATGAAGTTGACACGGAGTTCGAGCTGTACATCACTCCGAGTGATTTCAAGAAGTACCAATCAAGAAAGGTTTTTAACGTATTTTCTTCGAAAAACATGTTAAGACGTGATTCACAGCTCTTGGCTTCGTTTGCGCTTTTCCCATTATTTTCAGGACATCGCAAACAAAACGGACATTTTGATATTTCAACCTTCCTACAAAATCCGCCCGAATGCTCAAATGGTTTGTTTTTATCATCACTTTCTCAATTACTTATAAGAAATTTCCTTGGGAGAATTTTCGACATTAAGTGTGTGAAATTTCCGAATGAAATGCATAATTCCTTAGTAAACTCAAAATCCTCAGCTAAAACGGGTTTTTCAAGTCAAGATTGAACACTTTTAACCTAATCGGGTGATTTAAAAATTCGAGACATACATATTTCACCTATAGCTTATACAGCAACTTATAGTTTCACCTATAATCCATACAGTGACAAAACTTTTTTCAAGTGACAATTGTTATTATCGATGAGAAATGATGTGTGATACCAAAAGGAAGATTTAGTATACTTAATAATACTAAGAGAACAAGGCAAATAACACTATTGCACGGAATAGCAGTGTCTCCGTGGTGTAATGGTAACACGCGCTCCCAGTTTGAGTCGAGATGGTCTAGGTTCGATCCCGCCCGGTGGACTAGCTTTTTTCTGTACGATAGTTGAATAACTTGTCATCTTAACCAGGCGTCACTGCCTTTAATCTGTGTATCTTAGCAATTGAAGATTTAATACTTCCCTTTGAAAAAAATTACTTCCCTTTGAGTGAAAGAAGTGCCGTGTTTTGTTGACAGATCATGGAGAAGGTGAGCGAATTCTACGATATGCCTCTGGTAGAGAAAAACGAGTATCTACCCGATGCTTTCTGTCTGAAAGAGGATTTCCAAGCGCCCACCAAGGTTTTTTTTTAGTTTGAGAACTATTCATGATAAAACATCAGCGCTTCTATGTACAAAATTTTCACGCTTCTGTAGTTTTGAAAATGCCAATAATAATGTGAATATGAAGAAAGAGGATACGGTGGCTCCGCCCACTCCGGCCGCCAATACTCCTGCAGCCACTGCCGCCGTTACACCTGCAGCCGTGGCTGTCACACCAGCGAACGCGGCGAGTGCACGGAGGAAAAGCAAGACGAGCAGAGACAACACTCCGAGCACGCACAAGGACATTTGATGAAACCTGATTTACTTCATTCCTCTCTCCTTTCAAATTCTGAATTATTGTGAAACAGTAGCTGTATACTTCTTTCAATTGAAATTCGATTGACGTGTTTGCGAACTTTCTGAATAACTTTTTTTTATCATGAAATTACTTGTGTGTTTTGTCAATTGATTCGGCGTATTTTTCGAAAACGGATCTCTCACTTGAAGCGAAATAAAGCTTCATTTGTCATCAAAAATTGAAACATCAAACGACAAACGGAATCGATTTTGATTCACTCTTTTAAAAAACAAGAATGGAATGTACATGAGGGGAACGCATAATCAAGAGTATCAGTTGGGTCTCTTGGGTGTATATCCCAGTTTGTCTTTCTCCCTCTCGAGATCTCCTCCAATGTTGTATCGCACCTTGACTTCCTCCAGTTTTTCCTTCGCCTTAAAAATCGGAGAGTGAATGATTTGGTTCACGAACAAGCCTTGTATTGAAATTCTTGATCACTTATTTATCTGGCTATGGGCGGGCTCCTGTTACAGAAGAAGTCTATCATCGGCGGGCCTCTGTATCTATTTTAAAATACCAAGAACTCGTTTTCAGAAAACGTACGAAGATTAGCATAGAGAGGTTCAAGATTTTGTATAGAACTAAAGTTAGAACGATCAAAGATCCGCCCAACAGGGTGAATCAAAAGCTACAGATGAACTGTTCCAAAGGCCGTACATTAAGATATAATGATTTTTAACATTTGGAATAAGTCTTTCTTAAACGAATTGAAAGCGCGCAGAAGCCCGCCGGGTAGAGAATTAAGATGCTTATTCAATTTAAATTTTGAGTATTTTCCACTTATAGCGATCATGAATTTCAAATTGCATCCGAAAAGGATACAGATACCCTATGAAGTGGTACTGCTCTCCGATGGACTCCATGTTCACACAAAAATAATTTAGTTCAAGAAGAAAATAGATCTTCAAATTCTAAGTTACACATTTTAAAGGCAGTGACGCCAGGGGCCTCTTTCTAATTGGATATTTTGGATACAGCGATACAATGGGAGTTTGGATACAGCGATATTTTACTTGTCTTTCTAATCTCTCCTGTAAATAAATGGATACAGTTCACAGTTGTATCCGATACAGCAGCCGATACAAAAAGTTGCTGTATCGGATACAAATATTTGTTGAGTTTGGGGCAATTTTCGTTTGCTGGGTCAACTTTCTTCATATTTTGTTTTTTCTTCTTCATTTTTTTCTCTTCATATTTAGTTTTTTCTTCATTTGTTTTCCTCTTCTTGTTTTGTTTTTTTTCTTCATTTTTTCTCTACTTATTTTGTTTTTCTTCATATTTTGTTTTTTTTTTCTTATTATTTTTGCACCTTAAGTTTTTTCTTCATATTTTGCCACCTTCAGTTTTTCCTTCATTTTTTGGCATCAAACATTATTCAAACACTTGGAGTCTTTTTTTTTCAATTTCACATTAATATTATACATGATTGTAAATATGATAATAACATGGAGGCGTTAGTTAGTGCAATTTAACTGGTAAGATTTTCCGGCTAAACTAGGCTTTAGATTTCGAGTTTTTTGTTCTTTGTATATTACGTGACCTAAGTAAACGATGTAGGCTTAAAGTTTTTCAACAACAAAAAAATTTTTCAACTCAAAAAATTTTTTTTCACTAACTTTTTAGATTTTCTGTTGTTTTTTGGACCCTATACTACTTGAAGGAATTTCAATAAAACGGTCTTTACCAACTAAGGCGTAATGGTCTCGTTAGCGTAAGTTTCACTTAGCCTAAGCTAAATTTAATGTTTACTATTCCAGTTATTTTTTGGAAGAAAAAAACCACTTTCTAAATCGTAAACTTTTTCTAAGCTCAAGCGTTTTTTTAATGTTAGAAAAGTTTTTTTTAAAAAACCCCTCAAGTAAAGCGCGCGCCCAAGTTAAAAAGAACCCTTATATGAATATACAAATGCTAAAATTATTTTGTTTTCATTTATGTATACTATTAATGGACAAAAAAAATTTAATATTTGTAAACATTTTGGTAAAAAAAGGAAGAAAAAATAGAGTTGGAAAAATATGAAGAAGAAAAAACAAAATATGAAGAAGAAAAACAAAAGATGAAGAAGAAAAACAAAATATGAAGAAAAAAACAAAAACATGAAGAAAAAACATCGTAAATGCGTGCTGTATCCATCTTTACAGCAGCCTCTAGAACTGTAAATTTGTATCCGTTTCCTGTAAAGATTCGATTTTTTTGCTGTAAACTGTAAAAGATTAGAGAGAAAACCTTTACAGGGATACAGGTGTTCTTCACAAAATATCGCTGTATCGAAAGATCAGAAAGACATTATTGTATTGCTGTATCGCTGTATCCAAAATATCCAATTAGAAAGAGGCCCCAGGTTAAGATGACAAATGATTGAACTATCGCAAAGAAAAAAGCTAGTCCGCCGGACGGGATCGAACCCAGACCATCTCGACTCAAACCGGAAGCGCGTGTTACCATTACACCACGGGGACACATTGCTATTCCGTGCGATAGTGTTATATGAAAGGCTCATATGCCTTTTTCTCTTAGTCACGCATGCTTATCAAGCGATTGCGTCATGAATGGAGCGTAACTCCAGAGTTCACGATTGAGACAGAAGAGAGATGGAAGATGGATGATAAATCTTCAAATTCTAAGAGAATAGATCTTTATAAAGTTTTTGCATTTGATTCAAAAGATATCAAAGATGTTCAACACTTATACCCGCCAAAAGATTCTGAAGCTCACTCACACGGAGCAAATGAACAACTGACTTTATCTGTATCCATTCTTTTCCATGCCTTGGTTGCCTGATAGTAGAGCACGACAAGATATCGATTGGATACGTTGAATCCACTCAGATGCTCACAGGCATTCTTTGCGTCGAAGATGTCTTCATACACAACAAAAGCGGTTCCTCTAAACAACTTTTTGTTCACGTACGTTTCAGAAAAGGACCAAGAAAATGTAGGAGAAAGACACTCAACCCAATATTTTTCGTTTCTCAGTCATTCAGTCCTTTTGAGTGAACTTCATAAGAAAATGGTTTTCTGCAAGTGAAACTATATATTCATCTATTGTTTCCTCTAAAACAGCGGAAAATGGTTAATCTAGTTACTCATGAGAAATTTTCCTGTAAGGGGAAAAATTCTCGATGTATAACTACCGTAACACATTCGGGAAAAGGTGCGTTACCCTCACCACTTCCCACAAAATAGAAGAGAAGCACCAAACTCTGATAAATAGTAAAAGTTTAGTTTAGCCTCCCACCAACACCCTTCAAAAAGAAAGCAGACTTTCACTATTCGCAAAAGTAGCGTGTAGATCAAAGAATTTCATAATGAACAACCGTAAGTTTGTTCAAGAAAGATCAATAGCGTTTGAACGGAAATAGAGATCTAAAAACAAACCGAAAATTTGAATCAATACATTTTGAGGGGTTTCAGAGATTTGCGCGTAGATTAAACCCGCAGTACATGTTAGAGTAACATCCAGGTGTGAATGTGTTAATTTGTAAATTTCCTCCCTTCGCTACGCCAGTCGGCTGTAGGATCTTCTACCAGAAATTAGTTATAGAAAGCTGTGAAACCAAACGCAGTGAACTTTTGCTGTTTTTTTGTTTGTTTTCGTGTTCTCGTTTATTTGAGAAAAAAACTGTCTTTTTTTCCGAAAGTCATGTTTCTAGTTCTAATGAAACAGTTATTGGAACCGTACGAACATCCCTTCTCCTCTTGAAAGGGTGTTTCTTACCACCCGCATATTTTTTTCTCGAGCGCATAGATTTCCAGAATTTAAAAGAGTTTGTAACTGTTTTCTTCGAAGATTTGGAACTTTCCTAGGTAATAATCGAAAAATTTTTCTTTCGAGTGCATAATTTTGAATGTTTTTCGGACCTTTTGAACAGCGCATAGATTTCAGTCATAGGTAACCTAAATGTGTCAAAAAAGATTTCGCAGGCTGGGGGCTGGACGGTTCAAAAACTTTTCTCGAGTTCTGTGTAGAAATTTTATTCCTCATTGTACTTACTTAGAATTTATTACTAGGTAAATATTTAAAAAATTGGTTTCCAGCGAAGCGTTATCAGAAGCGATTTCTTAATTGATTTTTGACATGTCTTCAACTTGAATGCTAGATAAATGGACTGCTTGATAATTCATCAAACACCACAAAACATAAAGAACTATAACTGAATCAGATGAAAGCTTACGAACGTTAAACAAACATTAATGCAAAATTTTTCCTCTTTAGTGCGGAGGGCCGGGAGTTTTTTGTACCGCTTGGTAACCTATGCCCGCAGTGCGGGTGAAAGAAACACTCTGCCTCTTGCCTTTTTCATAAAAAGAGGGTCGTTAGAATACAAATCTCCATGGGGCTTTTGTAAAACAAAACTTTTTTCTAAAAATTCAAGCGAGTGGAAAAGATGCTTTAATAAAGAATTTCAAGGTATTGATTTAAAACAGCCAATTTATACGGATGAACTAGCCGGAAGTAGAATATTGAGATTTAACAAATTTTTTCCACCGATATAAAATGGCTCTTTTTAATCCACATAATAAAATTTTTTATTTAAGCATCTCTCTCACTCGCTCTAATTTTCGAAAAAGTTTCATATTACCAAAGCCTAACGAGGATTTGAATTCTAACCACTTCCTTTCCCTGTCTCCAAAAATATAATGTTCACTTTGTACTTCCTTTCTCTCTCTAATCAAAATATAATGTTCACTTTGTACTTCCTTTCTCTCTCTAATCAAATATAATGTTCACTTTGTACTTCCTTTCTCTCTCTAATCAAATATAATGTTCACTTTGTACTTCCTTTCTCTCTCTAATCAAAATATACTGTTCACTTTGTACTTCCTTTCTCTCTCTAATCAAATATAATGTTCACTTTGTACTTCCTTTCTCTCTCTAATCAAAATATAATGTTCACTTTGTACTTCCTTTCTCTCTCTAATCAAATATAATGTTCACTTTGTACTTCCTTTCTCTCTCTAATCAAATATAATGTTCACTTTGTACTTCCTTTCTCTCTCTAATCAAAATATACTGTTCACTTTGTACTTCCTTTCTCTCTCTAATCAAATATAATGTTCACTTTGTACTTCCTTTCTCTCTCTAATCAAAATATAATGTTCACTTTGTACTTCCTTTCTCTCTCTAATCAAATATAATGTTCACTTTGTACTTCCTTTCTCTCTCTAATCAAATATAATGTTCACTTTGTACTTCCTTTCTCTCTCTAATCAAAATATACTGTTCACTTTGTACTTCCTTTCTCTCTCTAATCAAATATAATGTTCACTTTGTACTTCCTTTCTCTCTCTAATCAAATATAATGTTCACTTTGTACTTCCTTTCTCTCTCTAATCAAATATAATGTTCACTTTGTACTTCCTTTCTCTCTCTAATCAAATATAATGTTCACTTTGTACTTCCTTTCTCTCTCTAATCAAAATATACTGTTCACTTTGTACTTCCTTTCTCTCTCTAATCAAATATAATGTTCACTTTGTACTTCCTTTCTCTCTCTAATCAAATATAATGTTCACTTTGTACTTCCTTTCTCTCTCTAATCAAATATAATGTTCACTTTGTACTTCCTTTCTCTCTCTAATCAAAATATACTGTTCACTTTCTCCTACTTAAAATTTTTTCTCTATATAGAAAGGGAGCTTTTTGTGCAACAGAGTTACGAAAAAAAAAGAGGACCACAGAAAAAACTCAACCAATTCGTTTTCTAACTGATTGATAAATCTCACATGTGCAAAAAAATTGGAAAATTTCAACAATACAAACCAGAACTGAAAGCTAAAAATAAAGTTGTTTGAATCCATCTCTCACCTTGTTTCAGCTGTTGTTCCAACTCTGATTTGACGAACCGCTCCGAACTTCCCGAATATATCATACATCTCTTCCGCAGTGATTTTATACGGGAGGTTCTTGATGTAAAGAATTCGGTTGACCTCAGGTGGCAACTTGCCACCCCTTCCACGCGCCGCCATTGCCATCTTGACGCTCTGTAACCTCAAGACTCAAATCTCAACTCCCAAGAAGGGGGACCCCTTCCGAGTTGCAGACTGTCATTGCGCTGTGTGTCAAGAGACGCATGTTTATGTCATACAATCATTGATGATTTTTAAATGCTCCATGTGGGTGATTCTGAAAAATTTCGAACATTTTGGGAAAGGGGAGGAGGGTTTACCGAAGCAGGGAAGGGAGGGAGGGCTAAAGGTTAAGGAAGGGAAAAATATAGTTCTACCTAAGCGAAGAGGGTGGTGAGGAAATGGGGCCCTAGGATGGGGGAGGGGGAGGAGAAAGGGGCCCTAAGAAGGAAAAAGGGCACTAAGAAAGGGGGGAAGGGAGACCTTTTGAACAAAATCTCTTCCTAGAATATATATATATATTTATTTATTGTAGAATCGTTCAAAGAAATGAATAAATTATTCAATAATCTTCGCTTGTCACAAACACTCGAGAGCAATTCATAATTTAATGGATCAAAAAAAAGAAGAGAAATTTTTTGGTGGTGGACGTTACTATTTTATTTGGTGACACTTCTATTTAAATGGTGGACCAATAACTTTTCCCCAGAAATTAAAGGAGAAATAATTTTTAGTGCATTGGCCTGTAGTGTATTGGCGAACATGCCAACATGCGTCTCTTCACAGACACAGCACAATGCCAGTCTGGAATTTAGAGGGGGGGAATAAAGTTATGGAGCGTTAGAATTCAACTTTTCACTTTGCAAAGTAATCTCTGCAAAGTGAAAAAAATTTCTACTTCTCCAACTTTATGCTATATTTTACAACTCTCTCGCACCGCTCGTTGTTTACGTCGTAGTTTTAGATTGATGGAGCGTTCAATGGGATCACTTTGCAGAGATTACTTTGCAAAGTGAAAAGTTGAATTCTAACGCTCCATAAAGAAGAACCGGACTCAAATATAAAAAAGGGACATGAAATGTTTTTTGATTTGAAATTTCTATCAAGAACACGGTGAAGAACAATTTTACCACATTTGAGAAGAATTAAAATTCCACTAAAAAACGAAAATTCAGAATTCAAGTGCTTTACAGTACATGTTTTTCGTTTCAGAAGTTTTTCGTTTTGAGACATAAAGTAATATAAAGTTTCTTTCAAAGTGGAACTTCTTGGTACGATTATTTTCTTTAAATAAGTGTTTTCTAAATGGAGCGTCTGTATCAAGAAACGAATGTGCTACTGCATGAAATTCATGGAGAAATGCTGCGTCTGGAGCAAGCAGGAGATGAGAGCGTTGCACAGTTCGTTTCACAAGCGATTCATGCGAAGCTCAGGTTTCAACTTCAACATGTTTTACTAATAACGGTATATTCATACGCTTCTTTATGTTAGAGTCCTTCATGGATTCGACAAATAAGTAGCATCGCATTTTTTACAGACGCATTTTGTCACGATTAATTGAAATTTGAAAATTTTCAAAGTTCATCTGAGAGAAAAATTGTAATCTTAAAAAAATTTCTGAGAAAAATTTGAGAATTTTTTTTAAAATGGAAGTAGCTAGTTTCCTAGCACAAAGGACTTGATTAACCTAGCACAGGAGTTCATTGAAAAATAACTTATGGAATTAAAAAAGTACTGTATGTCTAGAGGATTTTCTAAAAAAAAAAGAGTAGAAAATTTTTTTAAAAATCACTTTATATAAGGGTTTTTTTACTTGGGAGGGGGGGGGGCGCTTCACTTGGGGGGGAGCTTTTTGAAAATAACTTTTTTTTTAAAATTATTTTTACATTAAAAAACGCTTATGCTAAGGAAAAAGTTTACTCCAACGAAGCCGTACGGCTTAGGCGAACGCGACCGCATAAAAAAATTAAATTTTTTTCTATATAGTTTTTACATCTTTTGAACGCACCGAAAAGAGCCCCCCAAGTGAATCGGAGCCCCACAAGTAAACTTGTGCCAGATTTATATAAGTTGTTTATATAAACCTTTCATCGATCGAAAATAATTTAACTTTGTGTTTTTAGGGATCTTGATGGAAACTGCACCAAGTTGGACGTACTCGTAGGGAAGGAACCTCCAACTCGTCGCCATACTGTTAGTTTTTGAAATAAACAAAAGCCAAACGTTTGTAATTTGTGAGAGAAGGCGGGCACAAAAAGATAGCATATGAGCAATCTTTACTGCTTTTTTCCAACCACGGTGACATGAGTGGTGTCACCAACCACGGTGACACCAGGCAAGGGTTGAATAGTAACCTGACCAGCTATGTTGACGCATACAGTTTTGCATCAAAATTATGAAGGTTATTTTTTATTTGAGGTTCCATTTTACTTTTCCTCTACTTTCTTGACATTCTCATCAGCCTAAACTCATTCATTTTTTTCACTTAAACTCATTCATTTTTCAATTTGCTCGGCGCGTTCAAACATGCCCTAAACTAATCTCACTCAACGCCTTGACTGAGGACTGTATTAAATTAGTCAACAGGGATTTTATGAGTCGTTCCAAGGAACTGAGTGTTCATATTGGTTACTTCACCCTGGAAATGTTAGAAAAAAATCAGAAAAGTCGAAAAATTCTTTAGCGGGGTGCTACCAGGTGTTAAATAGTGACCGGATCAGCTATGTTGGTGCCGAAAATGATCTACATTCTCTCCCTTTCCCTTTCTATTTTACTTCTCCTCTACTTCTCATCCCACTCTTTTTGCCTCTCCCTATCCTTTTTTCAACTCGCTTGGGGCGTACAAACATGCATTATACCGGTCTGATTTAACCCATTGGTGCTACTCATGTTAAATGTAAGTGCACTCAACAAAAAATTTTCGTTCCAGTATTTCATGCATTTACGTTTTCGCCTCATATGAGTGGCCGTTCAGTATATTATACCTGTTAGTCAACTTGCGAAGTCCTATTAAGTTGTTTTCTTCCAGGTGCGAATGAAGGTAGATCAGCTCAAGAATGACTGTCAGAGTGTGCATCTGACAATGAATGCTCTCCTCAAGAGGCTTACTACTGTTTGGAGAATACGGGAAGAACGGGAGGAACTTTTGAAGCAGAGGTAACATGGATTGTTTACTGACAGGAAAGTATACGCCTTAAGGAGAAACATCTGAAGTAACTCATTCTCGGCGCTTACAATAGGGTTTAACTCTCTCATTTTTTGTTCTCCTCTGTGAGAAAGAGAGAGAGTGAGAACAAAATCTAGAGGGAGCATACTACACCAAAGGCATATTGTAGCTGTAGAAAATTTGAAAAACTCCGACCGCTCTTCGAGCGAGGGAGTCTGGAATAATGAGAAGTGAGCTAGAGGTGAAGAGCGGAGAAGGGAGTTTGTCATTATTATAGACTTCAATCCTCAAAGAACGGCCATTTTTCCAAATTCTTGACAGCGCTGGTAAGCTATGAGAAATAGATCGAAATAGAGATATGAATTGAAAAGAGAGGGGGTTTTAGCGAGAGAAAGAAAGAGAGAGAGAGAGAGAGAGAGAGAGAGAGAGAGGGATTGAGAAAGTGTGCGGGAAAGAGCCGAAAAGAGATAGTTTTAGAGAAGGAGC
Organism: Allodiplogaster pararmata; assembly: GCA_964056735.1. Classification (NCBI taxonomy): domain Eukaryota; kingdom Metazoa; phylum Nematoda; class Chromadorea; order Rhabditida; family Diplogasteridae; genus Allodiplogaster; species Allodiplogaster pararmata. Next base: position 20,261,349 of record OZ057408.1, on the reverse strand, counting down.
GAGCGCGAGAATAAAAAACAGAGAAAGAAGAGAGAGAACGAGAGAGCTGAAAGAAGAGGAACAGTTTCGTCTCTTTTCGAGGTGTTGGAAAAGTACTGCGGATAATTTAATGTAGACATCAAAATGTTTCGTTTCAGTTGTTTATCAAATATATTCTTCTTCCAGATTTACTCCGAATGACACTGCATTGACAATGGATGAACATAATCTGCAGATGAACCACAGGCTGAGCACGTCGAATAATAGGGTGAGAAATTGGTCACCAGCACTCTTGAGCATTCAGAACAAAGCGATCGTTCTATGAGCGGGTAATCCATAGTTATAAAAAGCCTCTATTCCAGGGTGTTTCTCTAACCCACACTGCGGGTCGAATCTATGCGTAAATTCATGCGCTGCCCAAAAAGCTTGTGATACGAATTCACCGTTCGTATGTGTGGTAAGAAACAGGCTGCTCCTTTCTCTAACCTTTACCTTTAGCTCGCCTCGTTATTATACGCTCTTTGGCTCTTGAGAGGTCGTTTTTCCAACACTTTTGAAGGACTTTTGTTAGAATGTGCTCTGGGAAAATCCGCGTCGGTGAAGCTGTTTTTGTAGCGGGCCGCAGCTTCCATCAAAAAACGTAGAAGCCAATGTCTTTTTACTTAGTTTTTTGTATCGAAGTAAGTAGAGTATCATGCTTGTTGCTTTTTCGTTTATTCACTCTTCGTCAGCTCTACAATTTCTCTTCACCTTGAAAGAATGACGCACCCGATAAAGCTAAACTTCCATTATACTTAAATGATTGTTTTACCAAAATACTTATATATGTACATATGCGTAATTTAAATGTTTGTTAACTTGAGGACAAAATTTTAATCGTTTTAGTTCATGTTCGATTATGTAAATTTGTTGGTTTGAAGTATCACTAGAGTACCGACAAATAACTCTCAATAGACAATTAACAAATAATAATTGTATAAGGGGGAGATTCATTTGTAATTCTAATGCTAACTCTTGGTAGCGCATTCATTTAAAAGTTACTGATTTTCTTGTGATTCTGTTTGAAGATTATTGATTTTCTTGTGGTTCCATTTGAGGGTTGTCGATTTTCTTGTGGTTCCATTTGAAGGTTGTCGATTTTCTTGTGGTTTGCAGGTGGATGAATTGATTAGCCAAGGCAGCGCAGTTCTGGAGAATCTCCGCTCACAGCATCTCAATCTGAAGGGAGTCCGGAGAAGATTCATGGACATAGGGGCGCAGCTTGGCCTCTCCAACACAACCCTTCGAATGATAGAGAGGAGAGTGAGCGAGGACTGGGTCGTCTTCGTTGTTGGCTGCATAGTCACATTGATATTCATGTATTCCTTCTATCGCTTCTGGATGAGCTGATCATAGCTCAGACTTTAACTGTTTAGAAATTATTAAAACGACCAGTTTGACGGTGAGAATGGCCCTGAAATAACAAGAAACCAACGAGTCTTATCTGTCTTGACTCATTATATTGCCAATCTCTCACGATTTTATGTTGTTAACTTTTACCTCGCTGCTCATTCTTTCTTGAACGTCCCCCGCTAGAAAAATTGTAGTTATTTCATGCTTTTCAAATGTACACGTGACTAATGGTGAACGAGGAAGCTAATCTATCCGATATCAATTGAAGTGTGACTTAGTTTCTTTCCTTTCAATTCACTTCTCACAATTATCATAATATTGTGCTCATGGTCCTGAATCAGAAAAAAAACTCCTGATGTTTTGTTGTATTTCACACTGATATTAATTCATAAATTATCATTATAAATTATTTTATTTATTTATTTATACGATACAATATAGCAAGAAATAAAGGTACTTTATACACGAAGGTACTTATCATATCAGAGGAGAAAAAACATCAGGACAATAAAAAGGATTAGTATTCTACATAAATAGAGAGAATCATAATATAAATTATATTGAATAAAGAAATTGTCGTATAATTTCAAAGTTTTTGAGGGAAGGGGATGTTTTATATTGGGGGAAGGGGATTATAATAAATTTATGATCGTTAGTTCTCGTGTTCAATGGAAATAAAGCTAAACCAACCGTTTGCTGAAAAATGATTTTCCAGAATGTTTGGGTAGTTTACTAGAACACGAACAAAAAATTTCCAAAAAAATTCAATTTATGAGTATTTTAAGTCTTTAAAACCAAAATAAAGATAAGGGAACCATTGAACATTGAATTCGTCCCGTAAAGAACGTAAAGGAGGCCATTACAGAAGCACACCGTGCACACTGTGCGCACCGTACAAATGCACGCTGCACACTGTATAATTACAAATGCACGCTGAGGCGCGGGAAAGATAGAAAGAGTGTTTGAGTTAAGAATTTTCCCGCGCCTCTGCGTGCATTTGTAATTATACAGTGTGTAGCGTGCATTTGTACGGTGTACAGTGTGCACGGTGTGCTACTGTAATAGCCGTAAAGGAGGCAGCTCGCAGACAAATTTCTACTCGAAGGGTATGGAGACTCTAAAATTTGACTCTTGTGCTGCGATATCCTAACCCCGGTTCATGTAGGATGCTGATCTAAGGTCTAAAATAACGTGTTGCTGTTGAGTTGGACATGATGAAACGCCTAATCCATTCTCCGAGCCCAAGAAGTGTGGGCATCTGTCGCACAAGGGCGAGCCTTGGTCTGAGGAGAGTTCTTCTACTCGAGACCGCGCCAGCCGAGCTTGCAGCAATGGGCAAAGCTGATTACTAGGCTCTGATCCAACTAATTAAACTATGAAATGAAGTTGCCCCCCTATGAAAAAAACACCTCAGATTGTGTGATGAGAAGAAAGAACCGATACTTAACTACCCAACATACTTGAGAGATTTTATGAATATCCTATTGACAGTACCTATCAGCTCAGCAGAAGTGGAGAGGGGATTTTCTCATCTTTTTCATATGTTAACTAAAAGACGAAGTGTATTGACAGCTGAAACTATCGATATGCATCTTCGGATAAAATTAAATGTAAAGTTGGTGATGAGTTAAACGCATTGGAGAAATATCCAGAAGACAATACACTTATTTGCTGTGTCGTGCCTTTTTGAATGCGCTGTTGAAGAGGCAAGGTGGGTCCGAACGTTTCGCTTTATCAAAGCATCTTCAGCGAATATATATCATCTAAATAACAATGATGAGCACAGCAGCAGTATTCATCGAAGAGTCAAAATCAAAAAAAAAAGGAAATGAGGCAATGAACAAGCAATATGAAAACAAGAAAATACGAGAAACGAACCCAGGAATGATGATAATGATGAAGGGTCAGAGATGAGAGACCGCCGTAGAAGAATATATAGACTATCAGAAAACACAAAAAACGATAAGTAGTAGCAGAGCGAGCGGAATGTGATCTTATGAAAGAGGAAGGAGAGAGAGGTGCTTTGATAAAGCGAAACGTTCGGACCCACCTTGTCTCTTCAACAGCGCATTCAAAAAGGCACGACACAGCAAATAAGTATATAAAATTAAATGGAAAGAGTCCTTCAGATAACAATCCAAAGAAGCATGCAGAGAAGTGGATAAAGTCTCACATGCCAGCGGATAGCGCGCGCGCTTCGGATGACGTTGAAGAAAGCGAGAGAGCTTCGCTAGAAGATGGACTTGTTTTCAGGAACATCGAGAAAGAATACCAACAGAAGAGCATTTTCGATTGAGTTCTTGTTTCAATTTTAACAACTTTTTTTGATTTGTATACAATATTTATGAATCAGCTTTTTCATAATGCTCTTGAACTCTACAACTCCAGCTTTTCCATTATTATCTCTATTAAACTCTGTTTGAAGCATAGGTTGTTGTTGTCTGCCTCAGAAAGTTGCCTTAGAAAGTCGCCTTAGTCGGTCCGCTTCCCGGTCATCCCCAGACATCGTTTGTGAAAAGCAGACAGCCTAGAAGTCATCTACGTTGATTGTTTTTTTATATGTATTTTCGAGATGATTGTTGTAGCCTTTCATTATTTATTTGCTAGTTCTCAATTTAGGTTCTTCATGACTATTTGAGTTCTCTTGTGTTGCCTTTCATTAGCAACGTTTATGACAGTTATGTTTAATTAACTTATTCTGTATTTGGCTCCTTCCTCGGATTCATGTTTCTTAACTCGGTGGCGAGTTGGTGCGGGCAGACACCTTTGGTTTGTCGCCCAGGGTAGCTCCGTCCCTGGCCAATTGCAAGGCAGGTCGACCTTGGCATGAGGACTGGTTTGCCACTGGGAAGAGTAACTTGTTTTCCGATGCCCTTCAACCCTCACCATAGTCGCCGCGCCCCCTTACTCACGAATTAATATCGACTGTTACTTTCTTGAGAGTGAAGGAACCCAATGGCTATCGACCCTACGTTTGTAGAGAATTTTTTTCTCTTTATAATAATAATAAAATCAACGTCAATCGAAATCATTTGTACAACTACATCAAGTTTTTTTTTTTTTTTAAAGATGGAGAAAAGAGTAAGGTGCTTACTCGCGAATTAATATCGACTGTTACTTTCTTGAGAGTGAAGGAACCCAATGGCTATCGACCCTACGTTTGTAGAGAATTCTTTGAAGAATTTTATAAACTTAAAAAAAACAAAAATTAAAGACATTTAAGTTTTTTATTAAGCTTACAAAGTGATGAATTTTTTATGCTTTTTATAAAAAGTTCCACTGTTTAGTAGTGGAATTATTCCTACACTGGAATCAAAAAACAAAAATCTTCTTTCACACAATCGGAACCCTATGGCTATCGACCCTACCTTTGTAGAGCGAAAAAAACTGAGGAGACTGAAACAAACGCGAATTCCCAAAAAAATTCCTGAAGCTCGTATAATGTTTTGAAAAATCGTGATAGGGTTTTTTCTTAGGGTTCCTCGTCACCAAATTCAAGCTAGAAAGGTAATTTTTTGACAATTATAGTTTCAGAAATTCTCAAATAATCAAAAAAACGTTATCTGAAGCACGAAAACCAAATACTGATCGAGTTATAGCACCTGCCTTTTCCTGGATTTTGACAGTTTTTTTTGTCATTTTTGCAAGGTTTGTCAAAAAGCATTTTATCGAGGTTTTTTTAGATTTTTTTTATTTTTTCGGATAGAATGAATTTTTCCAAATTTTTCTAGGTCGATAGATACATGAACGAAAACTTCTTTTCGTCTTTTCTCTTATTGCTGTACTACTGCTTCTGTACTTGTTCAAGTTTGTGTTTTACTTGTACTTGTACAAAAATTTAGATTCTCGCACGCTGGTCAATAAGCTGAGCTGAAAAAAAGCGGGCTAGCTGCTCTTCATCAACACAGTATGGCGCCCAAAATACCAAAAGAGGTTCTGGCAGAGGTTAGCGAGTGATCACGACGCATGCTGAGATCTAATCCAGACTCCGTTCCCAAGTCTCCTTGAAACATAGAAATCAAGGGTAGAAGACCAAAAGGTAGACCGCAGCTTAGATTTTAAAAAAAAACAACCGCTCTCCGAATGCGGAGTTTGAAAGTAGCAAGCAAGTCTTAACAATCTTATATTGTATATTACTTTACTCAATCTCTTTCCCTCCTCTGTTGAAAATCTATGAAATTGAATTTGTTTTATTCTCTTTTTTTTATAATTACAAGTATTTGAGAAACAATTTAAAGCTTATTTTCTGCCTTCACAATGTATTTCTTACAAGAAATGAAGTTTAATGCCATTTGTTCAGAAAGAGAAGGAGATCCGAGCAACTTCCACTAGCAACAGCTCCTTCTCGATCTATATAAACAAGATCATTGAAAATTCAACATTTTCAAAATGGGTATCTCAAGTTCACTTATTTTTCGCTGGTTTTTTGTGTTTTTTTCTGTCAAAATAAAAGACAAGTGCGCTAATTAATATCTCAAACACTATTCAAATTTTTTATTGTGAGACATCTTGAAGTAAAACGAATACAACTCAAAATGAATTCAGAAGCAGCAAGCTCGTGCCAAGTTAAGCCGCAGTTTCACCCTAGGATTCGTCTTCATCGGCAATGACGATAATTTTGTCAGAACTTTTTCATAGAATTTCTCGAATTTCAAAAAGGCTGTCCTGGTGATGCAGCATGTTATCAAGCCTGCATACTGCGTGATGGATTTTAGTTTGATCTTCACCGCGGGTACATCAATGTGAGGTTTTTTTTTAGTAATGTCGGTAGTTCTTGCTCTGTTATCACTCCCCCCCTCCCCGTTCAATCTTTTAACTCTATTTCACTAGGAGTATATCCCAGAGAGCGATACCTGTCACTACAAAAAAAGACATGTATCTTGAATCAGAATAAGGTACCTCGCCTCGAGGCAATTTCAAGTACCGAAAAAGGTAATATTTAACTTAAAACTCCCTGCTTTTTTTCGCCTGAGATGAGTTCAGGGTGATTCCGAAATGGTTGTTGTTGTTGCCGGCAAGCATCGCGCATCGAAGACTTGGTTATGAACATTCTCTTTAATGAGAGAAGTTCTCGTGTTCTTCGGACAAGATGCGTCCGGAGAAGGGTTTTGATGTTCTTTGCAGTCCTGAGACTGTCATGCTGCACCTTGTAAAGGCGGACATCGTTGTAGCAACCTGTTCATGCTATAGACCTTGTGAGTGGGTGGTCAAGGGAGGCGTTCCTCTATCCGCCACCCGAGGTCGCGCTCGATTCTGGACTGGATGATCCGGCTCCATCCGTGACAGGCTCTTAAGGCTGTAGAGTCACGAATAGCCACTGTTGCCAGTGTGTTTCGAGATTCCGAAATGGTAACTGACAGCCGCTGAAAGCAAAAACTATCAGACAGATATCAAAAAAAAAACCATGCTAGAACAAAATTTTAACAAGCAACTTTTTTCGTTCTATTTCCCGTTTCAAGAGGGAAAACGGAGTATAAAAGACATTCGAAAAAAAGGGGAGCCAAAAACGATAGTCTCTTCGAAGGCAGCACTGAACCGAGGGCATTAGACTGATGATTCGATCTACACCCCCCGTCAGACGACCACTTTCGATATACAAGGCCGACCCGCAATATTTTGAATAAGATGCGCAGGCACGCACGCATCTACGAACGCACGCGTGAATCAGTCTACGAAATTCAAAAAATCTGATTAAACAGACCAAAAACTTCAAAAGTTCTAATGGCTCTTTCTCTTTGCAAACAAAAAAGTGAAAACGACCCTTATCGGTTTTCGACGTCGCGGTTTAAAATTATTTCCATTTCCGCCGTCATTTTAGCCACTTTAATGCGGGACCGTTTGTAATAATAGAAATTCACCCAAGTTAATTCCTTCTTTCTCCATTGGCTGACGGGGTGGATGTAGTGTAATTGTTGAGGAAAATACTGGAGTGCCAATAGGCCACTTTTACGGCCTCGGACTCGGAGAAAACAAAGACGGCGTCTACATGCATCGCAAGTTTGACAATGTTCTCTACGCCTTTCATCCTGAGAAGATTTACCGAGTTCTGGCGAGCAAAATCTACTCTAAAGGCAATCACGAAGTAAGAGCTTTTGTTTGGATTCGGCTTTGATTCATAAGAAGAAAAACGCTCAGTTAAACTTGATTTTCTTGAGGTGGGTGAAGAGGGCGAGAAGTTTCCGAGTTTGAATGCGAACATGCATGTGTGGAAGAAGGAAGTCGTGCAGATGTTCGACATGCCAAGAGCGAAAGAAGTGACAGCTAATGAGGTTAAGAGAACCGGGTCTGAAAGAATTGTAGTAATCAGGGGTCTGGAAGAATTCACAGTAATCAGGGTTTAAAAAATTGCAGTAATCAGGGTTCTGAAAGAGTGGCACGGATTATGGTCTTGGAAGAGTGGAATTGATGATAGACCAGGAAGGTCGGCATGGATTACGGGTTTAATAGGTTTGCAACTGAAATGAGCGTGAATCACAGCTAGAGTTGTCTCAAAGTGATGGAGCGTTAGAATTCAACTTTTCAATTTTTCAAAGTAATCTCTGCAAAGTAGTCTCGTTGAACGCTACAATTTCTCACCTCGAATTGTCGTTGAAAGGAAAATGGACTACGGTATTTTTTATGTAATAACTTTCACTCAATTTTTTCTACAATGAGACAGCCCGACCCGGCTGGTCTGTCTCAACTCCTTCTTCTTCAAGCCGGGGACATCGAAAGCAATCCAGGGCCAACCACCTCCTGGAACTGCACGACATGCGGGAAGAAGGCCAACACCAACTGCGTACAATGCTCATTCTGCTCAGAATGGGTACACACAAAGTCGTCTTGCAGTGGCCTTCACTCTGTCAAGAATTACGTCCAGTCCAGCTATCAGTGCCCATCCTGCACCACTACAACCACTCCTTCTACATCCAGTGTCACCGCCTCCATCTCGGTCCCTCCCAGCAACGCTCATACTAGAGGCAACAAGAGCCTAAGACTCCTGCAATACAACTGCAACGGCCTAAGCGGTAAAACTTAGGAGATCCTTGACCTCGTCACACGCCTGAAGATCGACCCATTCCTGCTACAGGAAACCAAGCTAACCGATCGCTGCAAAACACCATCGTTCCCCGGATACACACTGCTTAGAAGAGATCGCGGCACAAACACCGGAGGCGGTCTCATCACCGGCATCAGTCACTCGTTCAACTACAGTGTCATCCCTTCTCCAACGGACACTCATCTGGAATCACTCAGCATTCGCGTAACAGGAATCAACGGTACCTTTTCTCTATGTCACTAACATCTACATACCACCAACCAGTTCCTGCAGCAACGGTTACACCCCAGATCTTTCGTCTCTACTCCTCACTCGTTCCAACTCCATTATCCTTGGCGATCTCAACGCTCACGACGCAGCATGGTTCTCTCACTCCTCCGACAGCAGAGGTATTCTCATCGCAAACGCAATCGACGACTCTGAATACGCGACACTCAACCGAGATTCTCCTACCCATGTTCCCTCCAGTGGAAGACCCTCGTCGCCCGACATCTCCATCTGCTCCCAAGATCTCTTATCCGAAGCCTCATGGAAAACCGTCACATCAGGAAGCTCAGATCACTTACCCATAGTCATCAAAATCGAGAGCAACAACTTCATACGGACGCACAGAAACGTGACATTCGCGAACTACAACAAAGCAGACTGGTTCCGTTTATAATCGCTAGTTGAGGAGAAGCTAGCCGAATCACCTCTCCCGAACCTTCCCGCCGCCCAAGCTGAGCCCTTCTTACGGATCCTGCTATCAGCAGCTGCCGGCACAATTCCACGCGGTCGAATACACAAGAGAGAAACCGCTAACTTCGGAAATCCGCGACTAGATGTCCCAACGGGACGCTTTGAGAGAATCCGACCCCTTCTGCCCTGAGATATACAACCTCAACCAAAACATTAGGAGAGCCACAGACAAGAACAAACGAGAAGTCTGGAGACAATTCATGGAGAGCTTTGACCCTAAAAGAGACAGCAACAAGTTATGGAAGACGATCAAGATGCTGAACAACAAAGGGAGACCCCCACCCAACTGCGCCATCTGCTTCGACAAAGACCCAGTGACATCCGCCACTGAAGCTGCCAACCGTTTCAACAAAGCTTTCACTCGCCCATTCTCGTACACAACCTCCAAGGACAACAGAAAGACGATGAGAAAAGTACGGCAACTTCTCCCCGACGACTTCACTGATTTCTCAAAAAAAAGAGGTCACATCAGCCATCAGAGCAACAAAGAAATCAACAGCCCTTGGACCAGACAGCCTTGCTCCAATACTCCTACATAACCTAGGTCCCAGAGGAATCAACGCTCTCACTATCCTCATCAACGATTCACTACGCACTGGCCGGATCCCTATGATATGGAAGTCCTCGATCATCATCCCTCTCCTGAAGACGGAGAAACAAGCCACCGACAGCTCAAGCTACCGCCCGATCTCTCTTCTCTCCCCCGTCGCAAAAGTGATTGAACGACTACTCCTCAACACTATGCAGTCCCACATACCACCGGCGGAACACCAACACGGATTCACGGCGGGCCGCTCAACCACTTTGGCACTCCTGAAGCTCACAAAGAACATCGCAGACGGTTTCAATGAGAAAAGACCAGCGAAGCGCACAGTCCTTATGGCGATCGACATGTCCAAAGCCTTCGACAGCATCGACATCACCAAGCTAATCGACCTCTTCATGACCAAAAGCGTGCTTAACTGCATCAAGAAATGGCTCTCTCCGTATCTGAGAGGACGCACAGGACGAACACTCTTCCGCAACACCTTTTCGAGCTCCCGGTTGATCAGAAACGGAGTCCCACAAGGCAGCGCCCTCTCGCCAACGTTGTTCGACCTCTATCTACGCGACCTCCCCTCCGATAGCGCTCACACCAATGTAATAACTTACGCAGACGAAATTACCAAATGGGCCTCCAACTCGAACATCAACACTGCCTCGGAGTATGTACGTATGGCAATAGCTGGGATCGAAAACTTCTTGAACAATCGCTCCCTCTCCATCTCTCCGGCCAAAAGTCAACTCATGCTCCTCACGCTTTTCAGCAGAGAATACAACACGGTCCTGGACATATCCATCGGAGGAACCACCGTCCCAACAGTCAAGCTCGCAAAGATCCTCGGCGTAACTTTTGACACCATATTCACGTTCAGCCACCACGCCAGAGACATCGCAGCCCGCATGACACAGAGAAAGAACGTCCTGAAGGCCCTCGCCGGGAGCACCTGGGGCAACCAGAAGGAATCCTTACGGACAACCTTCAAAGCTATTTCGCAAGCGATCTCCAGCTACGCCGCTCCCGCATGGTCCACTTTCTTATCCGCTTCGGCCCTCGAAAGGATCCAACGCGCCCAGAATGCCGGTCTCCGCGTAGTCACGGGCAATCATCACATGGCAGACACCGATCACTTACACAGAGAGTCCAAGGTCATGCGCACAAATTTACACCTTCACATGCTCTCTGCTCAATATCTCGCCAAGACAATGGATCCAGCTCACAACCATCACGGCCTCTTGGAAAGTCATGCTCCACCACGCAACATGAAAAACGACCTCATCATGAGCTGCAAGCACACGGTCAAGGCCGCAGCCTCCATAGCAACAGACCCTCTCAACGGGAAACTCGTCGCAAACGCCATACACACAATGATGGTCTCCAGCGAACTTCAATCAATGAAAGGCGCCGTCATTCTCGGAGGTAGACCCCCGCCCGACATCAACGTGGAAGGATGGAACCAGTTTTAAAAAAGCCAGAGCCCGAAACTAAAAAAAAAGGCAAAAAGAAAAGAGACAAAAAAAAGTGAATGAGAGAGAGAAAGAGAGAAGTGAGTGAGTGTGACTGTGTGCTTGAGCTTTTACCGAGAGCTCGTGGACCCCCTTTCAACGTCAAAGGAACCGCACGGGCAACAATCATCATCATCATCAACGTGGATATACACAACGAAAGACGAAGCGAAAAGAAACATATCACGTGGACCTCGCTCTTCGATGGCGCCTACAACCGGCAACAACAACAACAGCAGACTTGAACAGATGAGGGGGCGAGGGTTAACTGTAAGCAAGTGTCTCAGTGAGTTTACTGTGGTGTTGGAAAGATGAAGCCTTGGATGGAAAAATTTCCTTAATGCGGTGTGTTCCGGTGAACATGATAGATGTGCCGCCGATCAGAATATTTCTCGCCAATCAGTTGAATGTAGAGGCCGACATGAAAATATGACAAACAAAGTTACATCTTTCCAGTTCATTGGATTGAAGCTTCTTGAATGAGCTGTATTCATGGAGTATTAGGCGTAGTAAACCAGTCTTCTGCTACATGAAAAAGAATTTGGATCTAAGAAAAACACGAGTCGATGTTTTTGTCCATATAAAGACTCAGTCGAGAGTTGATAAAAAGCAAATTGAAAAGATTACGTATTCAGATGTACGTCTACAATCACGGAAATGACAATCGTCCTCAGAAAATTCCAGAAAACATCATACCGTATCTGGTTTTCGATATAAAAATGAAAACAAACATCCCGCGAAGTAAAAGGTGAGTATATCTGGCGTAGGTAATTAATGCAGGATGAGCGAACTTAGCCGCCATTAAGGGTGAGACCTAGAATGATCTGAAGATTCTGAAATTAATATCGCAAAAACTCCATTTTTATTTCCAAAGTGAGCCTCTTTCGGGTCCTTTTTTCTAGTGGCAAGAAATAAGAGTTGGTGAGAAATAGAATTGATTCATAGAATTTGAATGAACTTGGCCGCCCTTCTCTCTTCTACTGCGAACAAGTTAACCCCTCTCGAAGATTCGCTTGCAGCTATTGGCCAACCGAGTTTATACTGAATTAAGGTCCGTATATTGTAAGAGAGCAAGGAAGAATAGCACTAGATACTGTGAAAGATAAACAGTCAAATATCTCTTTAATGTCAGTCAGAGAGTCGAAACTTTGGCGAATCAAAGATGTTCTCTGTTTGCAGTGTCGCAGGCTATGTTTTGATACAGAGGCCTTGCAAGTTACCGTCGATCTCAATTCACGTCACACTGTCTGAGGGAATACAAATGGTGTTTGACTCCATCCAACCGTACGCCCCGTTCCAGGCAAACCTTACTCTGTCAGTTGAATGCTCTTTGTTAGCTTGGGAGTAATGGTTCGTACTTAGTGCTTAGATGGATGAAGAAAGAGTGACCACGATGAGAGAGAAAGAGAGAGAGGAGAGGATGTAAAAGAAGCAGAACTATCAACACGTTGTTGTTGTGGTTGTTGTTGTTGCTGGATGTAGCCGGCTTCGAAGAACGTCTGTGTTCTCCTTCGTTACTTGTTCTTCTATTTTTTCTTATATCTTCAAGAACGCTGCGACTTCCAGCGGCTTGGTCCATAGGCCGATTGGAGACAGCGCGGTCGGGTGGCATGGGCAGTCGAAGAGATGCGCAACGTCGTGAGGTCCGGAAGAGCATTCCTGACACACATCGGGGATGAATTCGTCAATTCGGTGGAGGTAGTTTTTGCTGAATCACGAGCGGAGCTGGCTGAGCGTGCATCTAGTCTTGCGGGGTAACTCCTTCTCTTCTACCTGGATTACGGGCGGAGGTCTGCCTCCCAGGATGACGGCACCCTTCATCGATTGGAGTTCGTTCGAGACCATCATCGAGTGTATGGTGTTTGCGACTGATTTTCCATTCTTCGGATCCTTTGACACACGTGACACATGACACACTATCAACACGTAGCAGCCATTGCCTCTCCCGGGTTAGCTCTGTATCTCCGATCGGGGGAATGCATATCCTGTCTCGAGGCGGGATAAACTGCAAAGTTGAATTTGTTATTCTAGTGATAAAAGTTTCTGAGTAGGTATTTCGATAGAGAAGCTAAATGTTCTGATTGAAACGAAAGCTTTGTTCTCAGAGGAGACTTGTACTTCGTCGAAGCCGTCTCTTATGAGAAAATTCGCAGCGTGATGGATTATTTGATGCGAGAGAACAAGTATCCCATCAGAACTCTGGCCGTTGAAGGAGACGTCCCCTTCAAGATGGAGGTAAACATTTTGATTGAAGCAGGCGTCAAGACCTTGACGGTTGGCAGAGCATTTTCCCTTTGCTTCTTCTTCCTAGTTTTTTCACTCTTTTTTTTGAATTCTTTCAAAAAAATGTCACGTATTTCCGATAAGTTCTAGTTTATAGAATCCGATGCAGAATTTTACAAGAGAAAGAAATTCAAAATCAATTCTTAACCGAAGCATTCTTTTCAATGTTGAAGACGAGAATCGCCATCACTCGAACAATTGAATGAAATAAGTAGACAAGGTTAGTAGAAAACGCCTTCAAGGATTGGTCGAAGTATTAAGTCAAACCAGAGAAACCGAGAATTATTCACACCTTTCGATCATGCCAATCAGGTCAAACCAGGGGTTAAATAGTGACCGGATCGGTCCCGTCAGCGGATACATGTACAACATACACTATTGCTATTGACAAAAATCTCCCTCTTTTCTTACCCTATTCCTTCATCTTCTCTTCTTTTTTCCTCCAAACTTTGAGTGGCGGATACATGTAAACCCAAATTGGGCGGCTCCATTTAACCCCTGGGTCAAACAAGAAAGAATCAATTAATAATGAGATAAAGCTATGCCAAAACTTGGTCTTCACACGACCGTTAATGGAGGCTACAACTTAATTGACCGAATATTTAAATCCATATATCTTTCACTTTGATCTGTGTCTTGCCTTGTTGATGCGTTGTTGAGAAATGAGTTTTTGGCGCGCTCCAACAGAGGTCAGGATGATTTCACGGACGGATCGGCATGATCCACTTCGGTTTAAGAAGTCAATGAAGAATTTGTGCTGAGTTAAACGCATTGGATTGAGAATCCGGTAGACGATACACTTTGATCTGTGTCTTGCCTTGTTGATGCGTTGTTCTCAACAACGCATCAACAAGGCAAGACACAGATCAAAGTGTATCGTCTACCGGATTCTCAATCCAATGCGTTTAACTCAGCACAAATTCTTCATATATCTTTCATCTGAGTGTTAGTTGGAAGGCGGTTATTGCAGGAAGAAATCGTCTATTACGCTTCCCTATTGCACGTGAAGAATTCGCAACTGAGACAAGACCAGTCTAGCAGCTTCCAGAAGCTAACCAATTTCCTCCGTAAACAATGCAAGGTATTTTTCCACTCTTCTCATACAACAGCCTATTTTTTTTGAACATCTTTAAACACTGTTTGTTGTTTTATGCGTGATGAGTTGTTTCAAAACTAACCAAATCATCTTCTCAAGAATGATTATATTATCTCTCAGGTACAACTGCATTACTCTGCGAATGCTGCTGTATAAGTACTATAAAATGATTTGTTAGTTTTGGTAACTAAAAGAACGTTCTCAAAGATTAATGTATCAGTTTGTAGGGATTGGTGTATCGATCGCCGTTCTCCATCGTATTCGCACTGGCCAACTGCGACTTCGCCGCGGAGTTCGGATGCTACGTAGGCGGAGAAGATAAATTGCATCTCATCTGTGTCTTCGAGTTCCCGCAACTGTCGATGCAGGCCGCTCGAAATGTCATCGAAACAGGCCGAAGATACTTGCCAACGTGAGTGCTCAAATCCTGGTTTGGCTTGGAGATAGTAGGCCAACTCTTGGTTCCCAATTTTAAACTTAACTAGGGCAGAAGCGCTGCGCTGTTGATCACCTCCACTTGCCAAACCATTGATGTGAAAAACTACCGTTCCTCTGAATAATGTGAAATGCTTGTGGGAATTTGAAGGCAGACTAGCTCGACACTCATCATTCTAAGCCCCCCGCTCATAGGAGCGGTCATTCTTGAACTTTTGAAAGGAAAGTATAGGTGAACTATGGGAACCTTATAAAAATGAAGAATCAAGAAATTTCGGTACGTTTCACTAGTGTCTTACTCTTATCTGCAAGAAACGCTAGCCCCTTGGGGGAATTTGAAGCTTAGGTCCCCACTTTACTTCTGGCTCCCCCCGTGGTAGAAAAGGCCCCCACTTCCCAGTGAAACGGTCCAAAATGGGAGGTCGAAAAGTAAAGGACCAAAATGGGGTGGGGCTAAAGTAAATTGAGTTTTGACCCCCCACCACACAAAACGGGGGATAGAAGTGAATACCCGGACGTTTTTACTTTAGACCCCCGCCGACCAACATTTCTCCAGTAAAATGTTTGGTTGATTTTTAAGCCCCCCTTCTCAAGGGAGGTTAAAATTCAATGACGGGGGGTTAAAATTCAATGACGGGGGGTTAAAATTCAATGACGGGGGGTTAAAATTCAATGACGGGGGGTTAAAATTCAATGAGGGGGGGGGTTAAAATTCAATGACGGAGGGTGAAAATTCAATGCCGGGGGTGGGAATTCAATGCCGGGGGGTTAAAATTCAATGACGGGGGGTTAAAATCAAATGCCGGGGGGTGGAAATTCCATGCCGGGGGGTTAAAATCAAATGCCGGGGGGTGGAAATTCAATGCCGGGAAGTGGAAATTCAATGACGGGGGTGGGAATTCGATGCGGGAGGTGGCTAGAACTATAAGAAGGTTTTGTTGAAAAATAAATGTCTAAGCGAAGCAGGAGTTTTTCTCTCAGAGAAAAAAAGAGCGAGACGGTGAGGGAGCGAAAAAATGAAACTAAAAAAAAATTTTCAAAGAAATTATAAATGATAACCCAGGTTAGGTATGTTTTTATTTAAAGTAAAAGCCTGAAAAATCGTTATTTTTTGGAACTATGGCAGCAAGCAGAAGTTCAGGTATATAAGACATGGAACTTCGGATTACGATGTTGTTGCAACGCTCCCATTGTCTCCCATAGAAGACGAACGGCGAGGTCCTCTTATTTCATATTTTTTGTTGAAGTATTACATCATTTTATTAGAATGAAAAAAGCGAAACAATTACAATTATTTGGAGTATACTTGATGAAAAAGCAGTTCCGAAAGTCTTCGATTATTTCCAGTGCTACGATAAGCGGACGAAAACAATTTCTGTAATTTAATAGTATATTTGGACTGGTTATAGTAATACGACTCGCTTCATTTATATCCGCGAAACATGAAAGTCTAAACGGTGATAGGTCAGGTCAATTCCTTTCAACTTGAGTAATAAGAAAGAAAAACGAGAAGTTAGACAACCACTCTTGACCTCGTAGACTCTTTTTCTTGTTACGGCAGTCCATATGTATGATTTTTTACTAACTACAACGCTAGAAAGTGGTATTCGCTCATAATCCTTACCTTTTTTAGCATAATTTCAATGAGCTTTTCGTTTTTTGAGGTGGCTGCAAAAGTGCAAAGTTAGGGGTGAACGTTAAGTAGAGTGGGAATGCAGTGAGGAAGAAGTTGCTGAATAGTAGATCTAAAATTACAGTGTTTTATTTCTTAATGAGTTGTATATGAGGAATCGATTGCAGAAGAAGAAGATATGGACATAGATGCGGATATTCCTCCTCCGGAAGGACAGCACTTCAGTGACTCTGAACTTGAAGCTGTGCCTTCTCCTCCGGATACAACCGCGTCTTCTCTTCCGGATACAACCGCGCCTTCTCTTGATTGATTGGAGGAGTTTTGGTCCGCGGCGGGATTTCTCCCGCTACCTCCCAGCACGAATTCTTCGTAGGGAGGCGTCCCTCTATCCGCCACCTGAGGTCGCGCTCGATTCTGGACTGGATAATCCGGCTCCATCCGTGACAGGCTCTTAAGGCTGTAGAGTCACGAATGGCCGGCCACTGTTGCCAGTGTGTTTCGAGTCATTAATATGAAAAAAGAGCTCTGGTATAAGTTTATTATAGTTTAGTGAAAAAGGACCAAGAACAAACATGAGTCGCGGGCTTTAAAAATGTATTATTCATTTTTCTACTTAATCTAGTTGGTTAATTCATTCATTGATCCTAATATATTCTTCATTTTTTGTATCGATCGAGCTCTTTCATTCATCATAAATTTACTTTCAACCTTTGAATCATCGAGTTTTCTTATCTTCATCCATGGGAGGTCTTTTTTGCCCTATTTGTTTTCATTTTCTGTATTCATTATTGATTTCTTTGTTGTTTTTAATCAATTTTTCTTATTTATCGTGAATATGAAGTCTTCTGAAAAGTTTCGGTTGTACTAATTGTTATCCATGTTATCAATTTATAAACAACCACAGTTGGAGAACCGATTCAAATTTGTTTTTGGAAAACATCGTGTTTATGAATGTAATGTTTTGGAAAACTTGTTTTGAGTCATGTAATACTTTTCTTGATGCACGGAACGGGGCGAGTGCACGGAGGAAAAGCAAGACGAGCAGAGACAACACTCCGAGCACGCACAAGGACATTTGATGAAACCTGATTTACTTCATTCCTCTCTCCTTTCAAATTCTGAATTATTGTGAAACAGTAGCTGTATACTTCTTTCAATTGAAATTCGAGTGACGTGTTTGCGAACTTTCTGAATAACTTTTTTTTATCATGAAATGTGTATGTTTTGTCAATTGATTCGGCGTATTTTTCGAAAACGGATCTCTCACTTGAAGCGAAATAAAGCTTCATTTGTCATCAAAAATTGAAACATCAAACGACAAACGGAATCGATTTTGATTCACTCTTTAAAAAAACAAGAATGGAATGTACATGAGGGGAACGCATAATCAAGAGTATCAGTTGGGTCTCTTGGGTGTATATCCCAGTTTGTCTTTCTCCCTCTCGAGATCTCCTCCAATGTTGTATCGGACCTTGACTTCCTCCAGTTTTTCCTTCGCCTTAAAAATCGGAGAGTGAATGATTTGGTTCACGAACAAGCCTTGTATTGAAATTCTTGATCACTTATTTATCTGGCTATGGGCGGGCTCCTGTTACAGAAGAAGTCTATCATCGGCGGGCCTCTGTATCTATTTTAAAATACCAAGAACTCGTTTTCAGAAAACGTACGAAGATTAGCATAGAGAGGTTCAAGAGTTTGTATAGAACTAAAGTTAGAACGATCAAAGATCTGCCCAACAGGGTGAATCAAAAGCTACAGATGAAAGATAAAAATTAACTTGAAGATTCGAAAAAAATTACGTGATAAAATTGAACTGTTCCAAAGGCCGTACATTAAGATATAATGATTTTTAACATTTGGAAAAAGTCTTTCTTAAACGAATTGAAAGCGCGCAGAAGCCCGCCGGGTAGAGAATTAAGATGCTTATTCAATCCAAATTTTGAGTATTTTCCACTTATAGCGATCATGAATTTCAAATTGCATCCGAAAAGGATACAGATACCCTATGAAGTGGTACTGCTCTCCGATGGACTCCATGTTCACACAAAAATAATTTAGTTTCAACAAGGAAAATAGATCTTCAAATTCTAAGTTACACATTTTAAAACCAGGCAAAACAACTTTTTGTTCACGTACGTTTCAGAAAAGGACCAAGAAAATGTAGGAGAAAGACACTCAACCCAATATTTTTTGTTTCTCACAGTCACTCAGTCCTTTTGAGTGAACTTCATAAGAAATGGTTTTCTGCAAGTGAAACTATATATTCATCTATTGTTTCGGATCACCGACACTTCGTATTTTCGACACTTCGTACCCGACACTTCGTACCCCGACATTTCGTACCCGCGACAATTCGTACCCGACACTTCGTACCGCGACACTTCTTACCATCGACACTTCGTATGAGCGACTTTTTGTGCCCAAAACTTCGTACCGCGACACTTCGTATCCCGACACTTTGTACCCACGTTAATACGACACTTCGTACCGCGACACTTCGTACCCCGAAACTTTGTACCCAACATCTTTTCTTCTTGTTTTTCGATAATGCTGTTTCTTTTTAAAATTAACTTTTTCTTTTAAAACAACACTTTGCACCCTGAAACTCGTACACAAATTAATACGACACTTTGCACCCCAAAACTTCGTACACACGTTACTACGACACTTTGCACCCGACACTTCGTACCCACGTTAATACGACACTTTGCACCCCCAAAACTTCGTACCCACGTTAATACGACACTTTGCACCCCAAAACTTCGTACCCACGTTAATACGACACTTTGCACCTCAAAACTTCGTACCCACGTTAATACGACACTTTGCACCCCAAAACTTCGTACACACGTTAATACGACACTTTGCACCCCGAAACTTCGTACACACGTTAATACGACACTTTGCACCCCGAAAATTCGTACACACGTTAATACGACACTTTGCACCCCAAAACTTCGTATACACGTTAATACGACACTTTGCACCCCCAAAATTCGAACCAACGTTAATACGACACTTTGCACCCCGAAAATTCGTACCCACGTTAATACGACACTTTGCACCCCAAAACTTCGTACACACGTTAATACGACACTTTGCACCCCGAAAATTCGTACACATGTTAATACGACACTTTGCACCCCAAAACGTCGTACACACGTTACTACGACACTTTGCACCCGACACTTCGTACCCACGTTAATACGACACTTTGCACCCCAAAACTTCGTACCCACGTTAATACGACACTTTGCACCCCGAAACTTCGTAACCACGTTAATACGACACTTTGCACCCCAAAACTTCGTACCCACGTTAATACGACACTTTGCACCCCAAAACTTCGTACACACGTTAATACGACACTTTGCACCCCGAAAATTCGAACCAACGTTAATACGACACTTTGCACCCCGAAAATTCATACACACGTTAATACGACACTTTGCACCCCGAAAATTCGTACACACGTTCCGTCGGAGTAGAATGCGTATTCATCTTCGATTTTGAAATCCCACTCCTTGTCTCCCGGAAGTTGTGGTTCTTCACGGTGTTTTTGCCTCTTTCTCTGAGCCGTCCGTTTCAGGGAAGTAGCCTTCGGCAAGGTAGCTTCTATGGCCGGTGAAAGATACGCAGCCGTCATGTTTCGGACCGAAACATGACGCGTACCAGCGGTTCTTCAGCGCGTTGAACGGCCGAAGCCAAGAAGGCAAGTTTGATCTTAAATTAGTCAACAGGGATTTTATGAGTCGTTCCAAGGAACTGAGTGTTCATATTGGTTACTTCACCCTGGAAATGTTAGAAAAAAATCAGAAAAGTCGAAAAATTCTTTAGCGGGGTGCTACCAGGTGTTAAATAGTGACCGGATCAGCTATGTTGGTGCCGAAAATGATCTACATTCTCTCCCTTTCCCTTTCTATTTTACTTCTCCTCTACTTCTCATCCCACTCTTTTTGCCTCTCCCTATCCTTTTTTCAACTCGCTTGGGGCGTACAAACATGCATTATACCGGTCTGAATTAACCCATTGGTGCTACTCATGTTAAATGTAAGTGCACTCAACAAAAAATTTTCGTTCCAATATTTCATGCATTTACGTTTTCGCCTCATATGAGTGGCCGTTCAGTATATTATACCTGTTAGTCAACTTGCGAAGTCCTATTAAGTTGTTTTCTTCCAGCTCAAGAATGACTGTCAGAGTGTGCATCTGACAATGAATGCTCTCCTCAAGAGGCTTACTACTGTTTGGAGAATACGGGAGGAACGGGAGGAACTTTTGAAGCAGAGGTAACATGGATTGTTTACTGACAGGAAAGTATACGCCTTAAGGAGAAACATCTGAAGTAACTCATTCTCGGCGCTTACAATAGGGTTTAACTCTCTCATTTTTTGTTCTCCTCTGTGAGAAAGAGAGAAAGTGAGAACAAAATCTAGAGGGAGCATACTTCACCAAAGGCATATTGTAGCTGTATAAAATTTGAAAAACTCCGACCGCTCTTCGAGCGAGGGAGTCTGGAATAATGAGAAGTGAGCTAGAGGTGAAGAGCGGAGAAGGGAGTTTGTCATTATTATAGACTTCAATCCTCAAAGAACGGCCATTTTTCCAAATTCTTGACAGCGCTGGTAAGCTATGAGAAATAGATCGAAATAGAGATATGAATTGAAAAGAGAGGGGGTTCTAGCGAGAGAAAGAAAGAGAGAGAGAGAGAGAGGGATTGAGAAAGTGTGCGGGAAAGAGCCGAAAAGAGATAGTTATAGAGAAGGAGCGCGCGCGAGAGAAAAAAACAGAGAAAGAAGAGAGAGAACGAGAGAGCTGAAAGAAGAGGAACAGTTTCGTCTCTTTTCGAGGTGTTGGAAAAGTACTGCGGATAATTTTATGTAGACATCAAAATGTTTCGTTTCAGTTGTTTATCAAATATATTCTTCTTGTGGGCTGCATAGTCACATTGATATTCATGTATTCCTTCTATCGCTTCTGGATGAGCTGATCATAGCTCAGACTTTAACTGTTTAGAAATTATTAAAACTACCAGTTTGACGGTGAGAATGGCCCTGAAATAACAAGAAACCAACGAGTCTTATCTGTCTTGACTCATTATATTGCCAATCTCTCACGATTTTATGTTGTTAACTTTTACCTCGCTGCTTATTCTTTCTTGAACGTCCCCCGCTAGAAAAATTGTAGTTATTTCATGCTTTTCAAATGTACACGTGACTAATGGTGAACGAGGAAGCTAATCTATCCGATATCAATTGAAGTGTGAATTAGTTTCTTTCCTTTCAATTCACTTCTCACAATTATCATAATATTGTGCTCATGGTCCTGAATCAGAAAAAAAACTCCTGATGTTTTGTTGTATTTCACACTGATATTAATTCATAAATTATCATTATAAATTATTTTATTTATTCATTTATACGATACAATATAGCAAGAAATAAAGGTACTTTATACACGAAGGTACTTATCATATCAGAGGAGAAAAAACATCAGGACAATAAAAAGGATTAGTATTCTACATAAATAGAGAGAATCATAATATAGATTATATTGAATAAAGAAATTGTCGTATAATTTCAAAGTTTTCGTTAGTTCTCGTGTTCAAAGGAAATAAAGCTAAACCAACCGTTTGCTGAAAAATGATTTTCCAGAATGTTTGGGTAGTTTACTAGTACACGAACAAAAAATTTCCAAAAAAATTCAATTTATGAGTATTTTAAGTCTTTAAAACCAAAATAAAGATAAGGGAACCATTGAACATTGAATTCGTCCTGTAAAGAACGTAAAGGAGGCCATTACAGAAGCACACCGTGCACACTGTGCGCACTGTACACCGTACAAATGCACGCTGCACACTGTATAATTACAAATGCACGCTGAGGCGCGGGAAAGATAGAAAGAGTGTTTGAGTTAAGAATTTTCCCGCGCCTCAGCGTGCATTTGTAATTATACAGTGTGTAGCGTGCATTTGTACGGTGTACAGTGTGCACGGTGTGCTACTGTAATAGCCGTAAAGGAGGCAGCTCGCAGACAAATTTCTACTCGAAGGGTATGGAGACTCTAAAATTTGACTCTTGTGCTGCGATATCCTAACCCCGGTTCATGTAGGATGCTGATCTAAGGTCTAAAATAACGTGTTGCTGTTGAGTTGGACATGATGAAACGCCTAATCCATTCTCCGAGCCCAAGAAGTGTGGACATCGGTCATACAAGGGCGAGCCTTGGTCTGAGGAGAGTTCTTCTACTCGAGACCGCGCCAGCCGAGCTTGCAGCAATGGGCAAAGCTGATTACTAGGCTCTGATCCAACTAATTAAACTATGAAATGAAGTTGCCCCCTATGAAAAAAAATTAACAATGAAATGAAGTTGCTCATGCACCTCAGAAATATAGCGCTTCAAAAAATGAAGTTTTGAGCAAGAATTAAACACTGAACATATCCTTTATTGACGGAAACAAAATTCGGATAGAACTTGGAGATTTATATGATTTTCTTCAGAAAACAGAAAGTCAACATTTCTTTTTCGTGAGATGAGAGCATATTTTGATTGCATCAGGGTTTGTGTTGTCGATGATGACGTCCGCCAAGTCATTGACGAATGTTAGACAAGCTGTTTTGAGGGCATTGTCTCGCAGCTGGTCGCATTTTCCATCCAGCTCTTGCTGCACTTTGCCCTGATACCATTTTTCATTGCTAAAAACATTGGAGCTTTCATGTTCAAATAATTTTTTGCATTATTGTTGCACTTGCATCAGGCATCGAATGCTTCTTCAAATGGTTACACAACCGTGACGCAGGACCGTATGTTTTTGCAGCAATACTGAGAAGTAAGTTTGTGCATTAAACCAATTCCACCTTAAACTATTATAAAAGAAAACCTTTTTGTTGTGAAAAACGGTCAAACATTAGAAATAAAACTCTTCTATTTTGAAAACATGATTCGTGCAGAGTACCGTGGGTTATGGAAAAAATTGCTCGTTTCAAAAAGTAGATTTTTTGAAAATTTCGGTCTTTACCTTCTAATGACTTCTAGAGGTTTGATGTAACTAACTTCTCCACACTGAGCAAACATTGTTGCTAGTTGTACCACGTCTAAGCAAAGGGGACAGAAGAGATCAGAGATGGTTCCTGCAAATAGATTCAGTCGGTAGTCGTGTTACTGTATGATCTACTCCAATATCAAATCTGACTGAATTGGCGGCCCACTTCGTATTTGATGTGGAAGTTGGGCTCAGCCTTTAGAAGACCACAACGCTCTTCGGGAGTAACAGTGGCAGTGTGGACGATGGCTGCAAGCAAAAGAAGATGAGCTATCTAATACGTTCTTAGTATGTCAAAATTATTGCAAGTTATTTCATAAGCAGGAACGGTTCCTCCTAGTATGACCTGCTCAGTCAGAGATTGAAACATAAAAACTTTAAGAGGGAGAAAGAGAGAGAGAGAGAGAGTCACTCTAGAGCTCAGTCAACACCTCCTAGTGACTTTCATGACTCTTACATCGAGCTGGGAAGAAATTGAGTGCTTGACCCGGAAAAAACAATCGTAAAGCGAGATAACCTGCAAGGAAGCAGAGCGGGAGCACAAGAAAAGCCATGCGGACCAGAATGGCTTATCAGTTTGACTACAGCATCTTTCCATTTTCTTGATGGGTAACACGCTGCCACGTGATAACCAAACTAAAGATTTTTTTCGTACGCCATAGTACCATAACAGGTCATAGTTCAGTTGAAAGCAACGCCGTATTGAGGATAGTATCATTCAAAATTATCCAAAAAAAAGCGAGATGGAAGTCATACAGATATATATGCATGACTTGATCATTGACCAGTTTACAACCCCGCTCTGACTATGTTAAAGAAATTCGATACTAATCATTCAGCTATGTACATACAGGGGGACACACAATTATTGCAACACCGAAACCGCGCTGTGTGACAGCCTGTTGGCGCACATTTCGTGTAGCGCGCATGTAGATATTTCTTAAATATCTACAGGGATTTTGTATCAAAAACCCCGTCGAACCATCATCCCAACTGCGATGGACTACTACAGCTCAAAGACTGCCTGATTCTCGGTGCCGTAAATGCGCATTAGGAAGACTGGGAGTGCTTATCGACGAAGATCCGCGAAGAGTAGAACTGGCCTCGGCAATCGACAACTCAGACCTCGTATTGATGAATGACCTCAGTCCTACTCGCGTTACTCCAACATGCAGCAGCTCACCCGATTTTACACTTCCTTCCTACTCTCTAGCCTGCAGCATAACTTGGATGACTTCTACCGGCTTGAGCAGGAACCACCTTCCAATAATAGTGCGACTCCAGAGACAAATCTAAACGACCATGCAACACGGATTTCTTCAAACTGACTGGAAAGGCTTCCGAGAGAGATGCGAAATGGAGCTTAGAGAAAAAAGCTGATATCTTCGAAGCTGAGCAAAAACTTTGCGAGGTGATACTCTCTGCAGACCGCAGCTACGTGCTAAAAGGACATATTCCCTGCATCCGCCCGGCTTCCCTACTGACGCCGCCTTGCTAGCAGATGAGAGAGATAGACTCCGCGAAGAGATTACCGCTGACTCCAAGATCGGGGACCTGAACAAGATGATCCAGCAAAAAGTTGACAAATACAGAAAAGAAAAATGGCAACGCTAGCTTCACATGATGAATCTACAAGAAGGAGCCAAACGACTTTGGACCACTGTCCGATCTATTGTGAACCCCATTCAAAAGGAGAATCAGTCTATTACCTACAAAAAGCTTCCAACGCTTTTAATAAACAGTTCACCCCTGCAAGCAAAGTTCATCCAACCAAGTCTGCTAGACGCACAAGAAGAGACCTTCGCCGACCCAAGATGACAACTAAGCCCGTTTTTACAGTATATGAAGTTTCAAAGGCAATAAAAAGAAGCAAATCTAAATATTTCAATCATTTTTAATCTTAGCCAGGCTCACTGCCTTTAAACTGTGTAACTTAGCATCTGAAGAAGCACATCTAGTAAAGCTGCCTGCTCTGACGGGAATACTATGATCCACCTCAAACACCTCGGTCCTAATGCTCACCGCTTCCTGACATCGATATACAACAACAGCCTGGGAACCAGCCAAATGTCATCTGTTTGGAAACTGGCCAAAGTGATACTTCTTCTGAAAGCAGGGAAGCCAGAAGAAATGTCGTCATCTTACCATCCGGTCTCCCTCCTCTCACCAGTCGCAAAAGTCCTTGAACGTCTGTTTCTTCCATACGTAATAAAAGTAAAAATAATTTTATTGTCGTCTTTTCATGATTATACAATTGAGTGAACAGTAAAAATCGAAAACAAATATAATTTACAATGGCAAAATAAGAAATAGCAACTGGGTTACTAATAATTAAACAACTGACGAGAAAAAAATCAAAAATTAAATTCATTCAAGAACTTCCTGGCCTTGAGAAGTGATAAGCTAAAAAAACAAACAGGAAGATCATTCCACTCTCTAATTATCCTATAAGGAAAGAATCATTGAAATCTATTTGAACGCAAATAGACATACGAAGTTTCTATGTATGACCACGGGTGATTCTACTTCTAGGAGCAAGAGGAAGGATCTCGCCAATAGGAATGTCTATGTTGTGATGTACTAGTTTATAAAGTAGCATCAAATCCGTTGTCAGTCGACGTTTTCTAAGGCTCAAGCTTCTTAATAATTTCAATCGCTGTCTATAAGGGATATTTAAACAGGTACTTTTGAAAATTTCTCTAGTAAATATCTGCTGAACTTTTTATATTTGCTTAGATTGGGTTATGCTTCTAGTGTTCCAGATCTCGCAAGCAATTTCCAGTATTGGTCTCACATAAATCTTTAAAAGATTCATGAGAATGTTGAAGTTCAGAGTGCGAAAAGATCTTAGTATCAGGAATGTTATAGAAGAGGCTCTACTACACATACTCTTTACATGCTCTTTGAATGAAAGATCACTCGAAATTAAAACCCCTAGATATCTAAACTGTTTCACTTCCGGAAGAGAGTGACCATTCACAGAGAAATTGAAATCAGGAAGATTAATTCCCAATCGCATGTAGCACGTTTTATTTGGAGAAATAGTAAGACACCATGAGGAAGACCAAGTTGAGGGAACATCTAATGCTCTCTGCAGCAGAGATGCGTCATTCGTCGGCAAAAAGAGTGCAATGAACGCCTGCTGGAAGTGACTGAGGAAGATGATTTATATAAAGTAGAAACAATAAGAGCCCTAGGACAGATCCTTGAGGAACCCCAGAGAGAACAGGATAGGAGGCTGAGAAAGATGAAGCTACCATAACAGCTTGCGTTCTTTGAGTCAGGAAAGCTTTAAAGAAATTAAGCAGGCATCCTGTTATACCAAAAGAAGATAGTTTTAAAAGCAAGGAAATGATGGGCACAGTGTCGAACGCTCTACTGTAGTCTACGAAGACAGTGAAATTATATGAAGAACTGGACTGAATAAAAGTCTTGTGCCACTTAGAAATTGACATAATCAGTGCTGAAAAGCAAGATTTTTGTGAGCGAAAGCCATGTTGGAATGGGCTTAACAAGTTGTTTCTCTCCAGATAAGAGTGGAGAGAAGAACATACTATCTTTTCTAGGACTTTACTGGTACAACAAGTCAGAGAAATCGGCCGGTAATTGTTCGGATCGCTCATGTTCCCCTTTTTCTTATAGATAAGCTTGACACAAGCTTGACGCCATATGGTTGGGCATGTACCATGAAGTAGAAAACTATTGAATAAGTTAGCTAGTGGAGATGCAATGTTTTTTCTTTAAAGAAATTAAGAAAGACGCAGGGTATGCCCATGAGAGAATAAGAGCCGGATTTTTATATTTTTGATCTTTCTCTCACGATCTTACTTCGGATCTAATTTTACCCACGAACGACTACGTCTCCGTCTTCAAGTGTGCTTGTAGTGCTACTACCCTTCCTTTTTCCCTCCCCCTTAGAGCCTCCATAAACTCCAGTAGGGCCCTCTTCTCTCTTTAAGATGCTTTTTTCCTTTCCCTCTTCCCCTTCCCTTGAGTAGCCCCGCCCCACCCTTTCCCTCTTCCCCTTCCCTTGAGTAGCCCCACTTTTCTCTCTAAGCGCCTCCCCCTCCTTTCTTCTCCTTCTGTTATTAAGTAACAAAGATTTTTCCAACCCTACATTTGAACAGAAAAACCTTTTTTCTGCTTTTTATTGAATATTGTCTTTTATATGAATTGAATACAAAAACGATTTTGAAATGTTTGTTGATACTATGTTTCGAATACATCTCCACAAACACGCACTACAAGTACACTAGAAAAAGTCAGAGGCGTGGTCGTGCGTGGGTGAAAGAAAATCTCTGACCCTTTCTTGCAAATATAGCTCGAATTGTTCGATTTCTCATAAATTCGGTGTCAGCTTCTTAACCGAGAGTGTCTAGAATGTGGTGTTCACAGCAGACAAAATCGAGCTGATCAACAAGTTATCAAACTGTGGTCTACGATCAGTTGAAGCTACGAGTTTCGTCTCTCCAAAATGAGTTCCTCAACTGGCGGATCACAACGAAGTCATCCAAAATATAACTAAGGTTCGCTTTTTTCGTAATGTCAAGTTCACAGGTAACTTTTTGAGTCTCAAGCAACTGTTTGTGTTTTCAGAAGCCAGGGGTTGCTTACCCCGTTCTAGTATCAAACATGGCCGGACTCAAGAACGCGGTGAGAAGTTTTGTTGCTATTGACTGATTGTCAGAGACAAGACTGAGGTTTTCTAGCTATCGAATGGTCATGTGAAAGAAATCGGGGTGTTCGGAGCAGCCTCCGAGTCTTTTTCGAGGTTTTTTCAATTTACTTGGAACTTCTCATCAAAAGAATAACATTAATTTTTAATAAAAATCACATTTAGAAAGAATGTGAATTGCTCCATTGAAGAAAGTCTCAGTCAATTGGAAAAGGTCACCAAAGAAGCAAAAGTTAGACAAGCATTTTAGAAAGGCTTCCACATTTTTAGTTTATGTGATATTGATCAAACTATCGCACGGAAAAAAGAACAGCCCTACCTCATGTTTCCCTCACATGGAAGACCCCCTTCGTTATACCTTACCACGCATTTTCGATGCGTAATAAACTCAAACTCAAACAAGAGCTCTCTAAATATTACTATCGCACGGTATAGTTCCAGTTGTGCAATTGTAACGCGCTTACTCCCGGATGGAAATAATAGAGATGACTGGGTTCAATCCAGTGTTTTTTACTGTGCAAGGAAGAGGTACAGAGGACCGCAGAATACAGAAAAAATTAATGAAACCCGCGGGTCTTCCTTTATAATGAAAAAATTCGAGACCAGCAAAAATGTTTCTCGATTTAAACAAAAGGGTCCTTCTTAAGAATTTTTTTTAAAAAAAAACAACAGAGGTCCACCCGCCGACATAGGGTCTCACATGACGATTCAAACACTATTTCGATCCCGCCTCGTGAACTAGCTTTTTCCGTTCGATAGTTTGATCAATCGTCATTTCGATTAGGCTACCCTGTCTTTAAACTGTATAACGTAGCGTTTGAAGATTCATCAGCCATAGTCTATCACTCTTCTGTCTTAGCTGTGAATTCTGGAGTTATGCTTAATTAACGACGCTTTCGCTTCATTAGCATGCGTCACTGAGAGAGCAAGGCAATTTAGCCTTTCATATATAGCACTATCGCACGGAATATCAATGTGTCACCGTGGTGTAATGGTAACGCGTTTGCTCCCGGTTTGAGAAGAGATGGCATTCAGACTGTGCCAATGAGAAATTGAAGATCGTTATGCAAAATGTTCAAAATGAGTTGCCGCACAATTCTTCTCATGTTCCAGAAAGAAGATCGGTTCCTTTGCCAAGTCGACCAATTTCGTTGCCTTCTCAAAAAAACTGTCTTCTGCCTTAGACTGGAGTCACCTCCATTCTCGAGCTAGACAATTGTGGTGCTCCCAGTCAGAGGAGAAAAACGAAAACGTTGTTATTGAGAGACTTTCGGAGTCCGAGAATGAGTAGCAAGATCTGGAGACTATCAATGATGTCCTAGACAAAGGAAGAATCATGTCTGATATGATTCTAAGAGTTTGGAGACATGGTACAAAAAAGATATGAGACCAAGAGTTCTCAAGGTGAAAGTAAAAAATTCATTCACTAGGGATTTTTTACTTCGTAATTTTTCTTCCTCTCTTCCAGATAGTTTCCGTGCACTCAAGTTCAGACCATTCTGTAGACCATATATGTCCACGGAACAATTGATTCTCCAATCAGAAATGAGAAAAAAGGTAATCGAAATGAATAGTTTTGTGGGCGGACACACGTTCACTTACCGAAATCTTTGCATCTTCCAAAGAAGCAACCCGAGGCCACTGGAAGGAAGCAAAAAAAAACCGACATGGAAAGTTTCGCCTATCCACAGGTGCCGATGCTTACTTTTCCATAGGAAATCAAGACGCTTTCTCACACTTTCTGTAGTAATGAATTCCACTCAGAAGTTCTTTCTAGTTACGAGAGGCAAGCAATTTCGCCTCAACGTGTATAAATGTCATCCGAAACGCTCGTAAGTTTTCCGAATCTTTCTGGAGTTAATAGACAAAACGTGTTAAGATCGGATTCACCTTCAATAGAATCTTCTCCTTTCAAATGTGTTTTAAGTAATATACGCAGTATTAATGATCTTTCTAAAATAAATGAAGTTTACCAATTTCTCGAAAACGAGGAGATCGACATATGTTTCATAGTAGAGAGTTGGACTAACGATAGTACGCCTGATTCTTTCTTCTCCCATCCTATGTATTGTATGCACCGCACCGCCAAGACAGGCGGAATAGTAAAAGAGGCGGAGGTCTTCTAATTTTATATAAGAATGAATTGATAGTTAGTCGTATCAATATTGATCTTTCCATTAACTGCATTTGGAAAAACAGAAAATTGCTAGGTTTTTCTTATTATATTGTCCTCCTAATATGTCTCTCACAACTTTTGAATCCACTATTACCATTATCAAAAACAATCTCGTGTCTTCTAATAATTTTATATTGGGAGATACAAATCTACCTGATATAGATTGGAATCAACCCAATTTAACTAAGAACGTCAAAGCTAAAGCATTATCAGATTTTGTAATCACTCATTGTCTAATTCAAATGGTACCTTTTCATACAAGATACGATAATAATTATAATGGCTCACTCCTAGACATTATTCTTACTGACAAAGTCGATTTAATTACTAACGTTCGAGATCTCGCCCCTCTTTCTAATTCTGCTCACATAACTATCTCATTCGAGCTAAAATTTCAAAAAATTAAGAAAAACATAGTAACTGACTCATCTAAATTTTTGGTTGATTACCGTAATGGGGATTTAAATTCAATGAACATTTACTTAGCTAATATTTCTTGGTCACTCATTTTAGACAGTTTAATAGATACACAATCTCAAAACGACTTAATAATATCAAATATACACAAGGCTATCGAATTATTTTGTCCCTTAAAGCCGACCCCAAAGAAGCTCAAAAAACTCACTTATCTTAGTATCCGCAAGCTCTTGAACAGAAAAAAAGATTTGGCGTAAAAGGTTTACAATTATCGACTTTGATTATCAATATAAAACAATCAAGAAAAATGTTCGAAAAGCTAATTCTGAACTTTTAAGAAAACATGAGTCTCAAACTATAGATAAGCCCCCCCCCCCCATACATTAAGACTATTCTCAAACCTCACCAAGCTATTCCGGATATTAAAGAAGATGGCTCGACTATTCACGAGTCTTCCAAAAAAGCCAACAACTTTGCGAAAGAATTTGCGAAGAATTTTTCTGGTCACATCGAATCTATGTTGGAGTCTGAATTTGAAAGTTCGAGTTCGACATACGACGAAAATGTAGATATCGACTTCTCCCCTCATATCTTGTATAACGTTATTAAGAAATTGCCCCCTAAGTTTACACAATTTACTGAAAATATCAATCAATTCGTTTTAAAACACTGTGCAATATCTCTTGCTCTTCTACCATTCTCTCTACTATTTCAGCATTCTTTTTTGACCGGTCAATTTCCTAACCAATGGGAAATGGGCGAAGTTGTACCACTTTATAAACGCAATGGGGACAAATCTTTAGCAGAAAATTATCGACCAGTAACGGTCACATCTGTGATTTGTCGTGTTTTCGAAAGAATACTTGCCAATCATCTTAGAATCGACTACAGAAGTATCATTTCTCGGGGTCAATATGGTTTTCTATCGAAAAGGAGCTGCGAACTACAGTTACTCAAAACAATAAGTGAATGGGAGGTAGAATTGAAAAACAAAAGGCAAATAGATGTTGTTTACTTCGATTTTTCTCGAGCTTTCGATAAGGTTTCACATCTCAAACTGGTTCAAAAACTTCAAAAACTAGAAATAGATGCCAACATTGTTAGATGGGTCTCAAATTTTCTAACTAACAGGACTTATAAAGTTCGAGTTGACAAGAAGTTTTCTAATCACTTACCTGTGATCAGTGGCGTCCCTCAAGGCACCGTACTTGGTCCACTTTTTTTTTCATTAACGACATAAAACATGAAATGACCTCCAATGTTAAATTTTACCTTTATGCAGATGATTTGAAAATCTACAGCCCTGGTTCAAACTCCTTACAGAGAAGCATTGACAATATATTCAACTTGTCTTTAAAATGGGAATTACCTCTAGCAAAAACAAAATATTCTGCTTAAACCTGGGTTCCAATAATCTAAATCTCAAGTATTTTATCAAGACAAAGATGAAATATTTTCACGTAGTTTAGTTAAAGATCTAGGGATATAGATAGACTCTTCTCTAAAATTCGATAGGCATATACATAGAAGTGGTCCGAGCAAAAGGTTTAACTAAGGTTTCTCAAATTTTCAAAGTATTTCAATATCTAGATTTACAAGGCTTCAGATCTGTTTATTTATCTTATATAAGACCCCTATTAGAATACGCCACAATAATTTTCTCTCCTCTTCCTTGTAGCGAATTGGCCAGAAGATTAGAATATCCCCAGAGAATTTTCCTTAAAAAAACCTTGAGAAGATGTAGAGGCTCCACATTGAACTATCCGGAGAGACAAAGAAATTTTGATTTAGAATCCTTAATTATAAGAAGAGCAAAGTATGATCTATATTTCTTGTTCAGATTAATTTTTGGTGCTTTAGATTGTGAAGTATGCAGGCGTCAAGTATCATTCAGGACATGCGCTAATCTCAGAACATCTGCCAGATCAAGCTCACTGCGCCTACTAAATGAAGAGAACTACAGACACAATCAATTTTTCTTCTACCGCGTCGTTGCTCTCTGGAACAGAATTGCCGATGATAATTCTGAGATCAAAGAAGTCGAAGCCTTCGTCAAGATCCTAGAAGACTTCCCGCTGACCCAATACATAAGCCTACCTTCATACTTGACTTGACATTTCGAGAAAGCGTCCAAGAAAACCACAGTTCCGAAATTTCCTCTCAAGTTCCCCATCATCCATGTCAGCGATAGCCATAACAAGCTATCCTTTGATGATAAAGCTAATTCAATTAAATTTTAATATCAAGAGTGAAAGCAAGTTAAGAAAAAAGTATACAATTCAAGTAATTACAACAGCCATTTTTTACAGTTATAACCTTTTACAATTATGATTTGAGCAGAAACTGTGTTTATCAGAAAGGAAACCCAAGACTCCTATGGGTAAAGGAAGCAGGACAATGCAGTTCTATAAATACTGTATAGGTTCCTTTTACAGTAATTGGCTTTGTTTGCTCTCTCTCCCTCTCTTTTTCCCTTTCTCTCTCTCTCTCTCTCTGCCTTTTCCTTTCTCTCTCCCTCTCTCTCTCTCTCTCTCTCTCTCTCTCTCTCTCTCTCTCTCTCTCTCTCTCTCTCTCTCTCTCTCTCTCTCTCTCTCTCTCTCGCTCTCTCTCTCGCTCTCTCTCTCGCTCTCTCGCTCTCGCTCTCGCTGTCTTTCTCCCTTTTTTGTCTCTCTCTCTGCCTCTTCCTCTCCCTCCCTTTATTTTTCTCTGTGACAGCATGTAACTTATGTGTACATTTTTTTAACGCTCGTAGGTTGACAGGATGTTGGCTTCTCAGTTGAACGAACTCCTGGAATGCCCTTCAATGTTTAATGCAGGAGAGTGAGAAAGATTCCTTTCTCTGGTGAGCAATTCAGACTCTGTCCATGGAGCAGCGGAGAACATTTCTTGTGTGAGAAGGCTACTCTTGTGGTTATCTATGGAATGGCCCTCTTACTTCATTTCTTCTTTTTCTGTCTTTCTCTTTTTCATTCTTTCTTCATCTTTTTCATTTTATGTCTCTCTCCTTTACCTCTTTCTTGCAATCTTTCTTCTTTTTTCTCTTTCACTTATTTTTTCTCTCTTGTACTCCTTTCTAATGGTTGTGATTTCTCTTCTCTTCCTTTCCTTCTATCCCTCGGCGTGTTTCTCTTGCCATATATGACCAGCGGAGAGATAATAGAGTTGCTGCAATAGCAAGGGACGCCCTCGGATCGTTGCTTGGAAACAAGGGACACAACAGGAGCGAGGGAA
The DNA here is from genome assembly GCA_964056735.1 of Allodiplogaster pararmata. Taxonomy (NCBI): domain Eukaryota; kingdom Metazoa; phylum Nematoda; class Chromadorea; order Rhabditida; family Diplogasteridae; genus Allodiplogaster; species Allodiplogaster pararmata. The sequence continues at coordinate 20,227,167 of OZ057408.1, read as the reverse complement.
GGAAGCAAAGAACGAAGCTTTCTATTCCAAGAGCCCTTGTGGGAGAAGCAGATGCTGTGTTGCGTAGAAGATACCTTCTAGAAGCTCGTCGACAGCGTCCGTATCGCTTCTTCTCTACTTTATAAGTTCCAATTTGAGCTACGGTTCTGGAAATGGAAAAATGTAAGTCGTGTTAAAGAGAGAGAGAGATTAAGTGAAGCTTGAAGATTGAAGACATCGAAGTTATTAGTCATCATCTAAGCCCAAAGTCTTGACAAGGTTTTTTCCAGATGACCCCAACGAGCCTACGTATCCGTGTCGAGTCTGCGGTCGCCGATTCGTTCGATCCAGCCTCGTTAGTTATTCCGTAACCTCTTCTGTTTAGCTTAGTCTACATATATGGAGTCAAGCTCCTTACCTATTTTACGATATTTAGCGCATTCGATGTCTTTTTTCTAGTTCCTTTGTCAAACATAAATATTGCCAAATATTAAATTACAGGCAAAACACGAGCCGGTCTGCAAAAAGTTCAAGAAGATGTCTCGAAAAGTGTTTGACTCTGGTAAACAGAGGGCCACTGGCAGCGACATAACCATCAATGATGTGAGGCGAGCAGCCAAGGAGAGGGAGAAGGTCGGGTTCTCAGTAAGCTTTCCTGGGCGGGGCTTATTTTTCATCATTGCGTCTTTATACATACATATTACATGAATCTTACTTCACACAAAAAAAGCGTATTAATAGTCATACTCACGAAAGCATGAAAATGGAACTATATATGTACTTCAAAAGTATTCCAAATCGTTCCGCACACAAGTTTTACTATTCATACTTTGAAAGTATGAATAGTAATTAAATGAAAGTATGCTAGGGATAATTTGAAAGTATGCTCGAAAAATACTCAATTTTTTATATTTTAATTTTTATTTATTTTATATTATATTTCACATTTTAATTAAATTTTATTATTTATAAAACTTTTTTTTTGTTTGTTACTTTCGCGAAGGGCCTTTTTTCCGAAAGGCGTTCCCGGAGGGGCTTTTTCAAGAGCGCTTCACAATAAAAAAATTTCCCGAAGCCTTTCTTCCAGAATGGCTCGGTTGAATGATTCACATGATACGATTTGTATGTGTGCTTTTCCCAAATGGAGTAATCGAGATCATAAGTCTATGTAGAGCAACCTAAGTCAACCGGTTTGCAGATTGGATAAGTGCCAAGAAAAGGAAGAGAGCCACCAAAGCATACTTTCCAAAGTATCCCATTCATTCATTGATTGTATGCCCTTTCTAGCATACTTTCATACTTACGCGCAGGAACACTTTCAAATTGTTACTATTCATAAATCACAAGTATGCCTTTTTAGCATACTTTCCCAAACGCATCCTTTTTTTCTGTGTGTTGAAGATTATAAAGCGTGTATCAACATACTTGCCTTTGTAATAGTTTGGATTGAGAAATGGTTCCCAATCGTGTCGTAGAATGAAGAGCGAAGATAGAAGATATCTCCCTTAGGATTTGTAATTTCAAAAGCCAAGCGGTAGGAATGCGGCAAAAACAAGTGATTCTCAGCTTGGTGGACAGTTTCCGCGACCAAAGACGCAGTGGAAAGAGCGCCACAATGAGTTCATGGAGGTGGTGACTGCATCGAAGAAGGTCGACTACGCGATCAAGACGGGCGGACCGCTTCCGCCTCCGCCCAGGACAGCCGTCCCTTCCGGTTAAATTATCTTCTTCGCGCAATCAAAGCAGTTCTCAAAATCAATTGAACTTTGTTTTAATCATACTAATATGAAAAGAGAAATCAAATGCGTTGCCAAAGTTTTGGTAGTTTTTCGAACAAACTAATGATTTCTTTTCTTCTTTTTCGATCATTAAGAACTTTTACGCTCTTATTAAACTTTAAAGATAAATTTGTATCACTGAAATGACAAAAATAAAATTTTATCATTATATACCAATTGAACTTGCTGCAGATTATATCGAATGCCAGTTTTGCGGCCGAAATTTCAACCAAACTGCAGCAGAAAGACATATTCCGTTCTGCAAGTGAGTCAAGCATTTTTTTCTTCAGAACAGGCGTCAGTTAGAAAATATGATATGCTTCCTAATTTTCATTCGCCGAGTCTTTGATATAAAGATGACATTGGCGGTTGCAAGCTATTCTTCTCTGAACACAGTTTTTCTATGTACGCTGATTAACCGGTATACTATTAGGGGTTAACCGGTATACTATTAGGGGTTAACCGGTATACTATTAGGGGTTAACCGGTATACTATTAGGGGTTTAGTATTTAACGATATTCATATGTCATCATTTTCTTTAAAAAACAGTTAGGTTTAGTTTTTTAAATTGATAAATATAACACTTCTGAGAAACAGTTCATGTACTATGCTTGTTTCAGAGAGCAATCCAAGAAAGGACCCATAAGAGGACCATTACCGGGCAAGTCAAACACCCCCACAAGGCGCTCTCTGCCATCCCAGGTTTATTTTAGTTCGTATTTCGAACCATTCGGTTTTTTCGTACCATGATGTTTTAGTGAAATTGGTAAACCTCTTGAACGGAAACATTTTTTAATCAACATTTTTTTTTCAAGTATCTTGTTAGAATTTTATCATGAAGTCTTGCGAAATCTTACCAAAAATTTCATTTGAAATTTCAAAGAACTTGCCCTAGATGAGGCTCCGGTTTGGTTTTATCAGAGTAAAAACTCGTTTTTTTTACGGATCTCCTTGTAAAAGTCTGCCATTTTTCATTTTTGTTCCAAAAAATGCTTCTATTCAGAACAAGAGTCGGGAGTCGAGCCAGTCTCGCCAGGTAAAAGAGGAGAGTCGAGTGAAAACGAGTGAGAGAAGAAAGAGTGAGACGAGGTCGGCATCTAGGAGTCGAGGTCAAGTAAAGAGTGCCAGTCAAGCCAATGAACAACTTCCGCCGCCGCCTTCAAGGCAAGCCTTAATCAATTTTCTTAGCATGCTGTGAACTTTAGAGTTTACACTTGATTTGTTTAGTTTTGAACATGAAACAAAGACATGACCCCACTGAGGTTTGATGCTGAAAACGTGAAATAACGCTTTTCCAACGCAGTTGTTGTTAAAAAGAGAGCAATCATAAAGAGCAGGGGCTTCAAAGTTAGAAAAGGCCGGATTCTAGTTTTTTGAACCAAAGTAAGGATGATGAAAACAGTTGATGACAAAAAGCGAGGAAGAGAGCATTTTTTATTTCTGGAAGGGTGACTGTCTCTGAAGGAATTTGGGCGTTCCGTAATAGTGCACGTGAAGTTCTAAGCTGGAACTCATTGCCTAAAATTTTCGCTTAAAATTTATCAGAAATTATTGAAGACGTGAATTTGAGGAGCACGTTAATTTTAACCACAAACGCATCGATTTCATACAATGGAAGCCTGACCTTTAGGCAACATTCTTGATAGAAACGTTTGATTCTAAAAGCCTGGATAAATTATACGCGCTTCTTTTAAATGTGCCATAACATGAGAACTTCTCGAAAAAAAGGAATTGAATTGTTCAGAAGAAGCAACTCTGCGCCCCGTAACAACAAAGAATCTTCACATTCGTCCCGACTCAAAACACCGTCAGTAATCACCAAGTATTATTGGCGTGATTTTTGGTGTTGTTTGATGTTCACTTGATCTGAACACTCGCAATGTAAACCACGGAAGACAAAATGATTTCTTTGGAGCATTCGATGGTATTCACTCATTTGCTCATGGAATTTCTCTACCCATGGGTTAGCATTACTTTCACTACTCAGTGTGATCCAGAACTTCTTCGGAGAAGGTTCTTCTTTTATTCAGTTTGGCGTGTTTCAGAGCCCCAGCTTCACGCGCGCATCGGTGATGCTTACTCAGTGTGTGCAATGTCTTCCCTTTCTATTCGATTACCTATTGTTTGAGTTGTGTGTTTTATTCCTTTTTCATGTAAAGTTTTTTCTTCATCTGATGTGAAATCAAAAAAGGTTGGATACATTTGATGTAAAGAAGACAATCACTACCCGTTCTAAGAAGTGACACAGAGATAGTAGCGTTGTCCAATTATTTAAGCTTATTAAGCTGGTATTATTTGTTCGAATAAATTGATCATATGTTTAAGATATAACTCGAGCAAATTTTCATCTAAGTTCTGAACAAACTCAATTTTTTAAACTTGTGATGATATAACCGATTCAATTATTAAACGAAAATTACGCAGATACGAACAGTTCTTGTTCATTCACTAAATTCATAATCGAGTGAATAAACATGCCATTAGTCATGAAGCGCCATAAGTCATGAAGCTCCATTAGTCATAAAGCGTCAAAAGTCATGCAATCCCCCAAATTTCTAGTGATAGTCATGTTTCTGAGGAAGTATGAGCAAAAACGTTGAACGTCGAGAAACGAGAAAATAAATATAATATGGGTTAAATGGCATGATCACAAGGTTTCTAAATCCTGCTATAGACCGAGTACAACCATACTGGTGAAAGCACTATGTATACATGTATAGCGGAGGAGTGAAAACAGCCGTTTTTTGCCGGTCAGCATGGAAACCGAACCTGCTACTTGACAGGTATTATACCAAACCCATAGAATTGCCCCTTATTGAGCCATCACAGGCTCTCATTAACGATCTTTTGTGTTTACAAAAAAGAATACGCAGAAGCGAAGAATTCGCTTTTTTACTCAAAAATTCTACAACCGTTTTCACATACATACATATTCGTGATAGCAATTGATTAACAGCGTTGAAATACGCCCAAGTTCTCTTAACAATGCATTTCAAGTTTTGTTACATAATGAGCGAAGTGTGAGAGATGAAGAGAGTCGATAGCTTAGTACAAAAAGTTCTCGCCTTGAGTTCTAGAGGTTGCGGATACGATTCCTTGATGAACAAAAAAGTTTTACCAGCTTAGCCGTACGAGACTGGATGCTGAGATTTTTTCACTTCAAGAAAAGAAATTGATCCCATCTTACGGTTGTCTGCCGTGACGCAAAAGCGAGTGTTTCACAATCTTGTTGCACATATCATGGTCTTTCTCGCTGTTGCAGTCAACTGGTGCCTATTCTAATCTATTCACGAAACTCATAACTTTCATAAATTCACAAATTTCATAAATTTACTCCTAAACTATTTTCGTGATCGATGTTCACGAAAAATTTTCCACTCTTAATCTCGTGAAAAAAATCAGTTCACTCCTAAATTGTTCACGAATTTTATTTCAAAAACGCAAATTTCCCATATCTGTTAACGAAAATCAATAATCTCTCTGGGTCAGTTGAATAATCAATAATCTCTCTGGGTCAGTTGAATAGTCAATAATCTCTCTGGGTCAGTTGAATAGTCTTTATAAGACTAATCAATAATCTCTCTGGGTCAGTTGAATAGTCTTTATAAGACTAATCAATAATCTCTCTGGGTCAGTTGAATAGTCTTTATAAGACTAATCAATAATCTCTCTGGGTCAGTTGAATAATCAATAATCTCTCTGGGTCAGTTGAATAATCAATAATCTCTCTGGGTCAGTTGAATAGTCAATAATCTCTCTGGGTCAGTTGAATAGTCAATAATCTCTCTGGGTCAGTTGAATAGTCTTTATAAGACTAATCAATAATCTCTCTGGGTCAGTTGAATAGTCTTTATAAGACTAATCAATAATCTCTCTGGGTCAGTTGAATAATCAATAATCTCTCTGGGTCAGTTGAATAATCAATAATCTCTCTGGGTCAGTTGAATAATCAATAATCTCTCTGGGTCAGTTGAATAATCAATAATCTCTCTGGGTCAGTTGAATAGTCTTTATAAGACTAAAAAATCAAGCCTAAGTCAATTTTGGTGAAATTTTTTTTCCAAATGGCGTTTAAATTGTTTTTTTCTTTTTTTCAACTAACACTCGATTACGGCTTCTGAAGAATTTTCTTCATAATGAACCATGAGTCAATTTGCGTTTAATTTTTTCAAATCAATTTCTATCGAATTTTGATAAGAATTTTCCCAATATTCTGATTTAATCACGTTTTGTTTCCAAAATTTGAGTCAAAACGGATTTCTTGAAGAAAACCAATAAACTTGGTCGTGCTTATGTAATCGACTGTATCCACCCATGAATGAATTTCAATAGCTTTATTGGTATTTGTATGTTTTGGTGTTAAAAGAATTCTCTGTCGCTGAATAGTTGTCTAGGCAATGTAGACCCCAACTCCATTGGTCAATATCCTGACCAGGCTTGCATAGATCCTGACCAGGCTTGCTCGAAAGAAAGTCGAAAAACGAGCAAAAAAGCAACAAAAAATAGAAGAAAAAAGTGGAAAAAACAAAACAAAAAAAAGCGAAATTCGGGAAAAAAACAAGAAAAATAATTTTTTTTGAGCAAAAAAGTCGAAAAACTTTTTTTTCTTAGAAAATTTTCGAAAAAACCCGAAAAGCCAAAAAAAAATAAAAACGAAAAATGTGCAACCCTGATTCTGACGAAACCAATCAGGATGATAAAGTTGTTAGCATGTTCAGATGATTTTTCATTGTTTATATGACCTCAGGAGCAGACGAGACAAAAAAGGACGAAGCACGAAGTTCAAATTCCGCGACCGTAAACAATTTTCGTGAACATTTCTGAAAGAAGAAAAATATAAAAAGTGGGCCTTTCGTGAAATTTTTTTCACGAAAAAGATTAGACCATTTATGAACGTTTATGAATATGACCTTCACGAATTTATGAGTTTCGTGAATAGATTAGAATAGGCCTTTGGATGATGGTAATTCATTTAAAAAAAAAAATTTTGCGTAGTTTTTGTTCAACTACCTTACGAACATATACTAGATGATTTGGTTTTTAAAAAAATCGTTGAAGACCCGATTACTGTCACTAAATCAGCCATCATCAATGCACGCCCGTTTCAGCGCTGTTCCAAAAACACCAAATTCCCGACCAAAGGAAGCTCCGAAGCCGCGCAATGTATCTCGAAACAGAATGCCCAGTCGTTTCTGAGACTAATTGATCTGCTCATCATGGAATTTATCTTTCACTTTGTACAATACCGCATGATAAATCTTTTCTTATCAATTTTTAGCCCCTCACAATGAATTTGAATTGAAGTTCTTTTCAAGAACCCAAGAATTAGTTACAAAAGTATAATATTATTAGTGTCACTAAATCAGCCATAATATTATTCCAGACATCAAAACAAATCTGTTGAACCTTTATGATTTTGCAAATAAAAACAAGTATTTCAACAACAAAAAAAGAAAGAATATTGTTCGATACCATCAAATTGAAAACATTGAGTTAAGTTTTAGACTTTTCGCTACAGAATTTTCAGGTTTACGAAATGATTAAAATATAGTGAGTAACTCATTCTATCTTCTATTGATATATCCAAAACATTGTAGAAAACTTTTATTATTCTAATAAAATATAAAAACTTATCTTTGATATATTTCTTATTCTGTTAGTAGAAAAAAAGTAAAATTATGAAAGAAATCCAGTTTGTAACAATAAAGTAATCAATAATAGTATTGTTTAGATAATTAAAGTCTTTAAACTAAAGGCACATGATTGGAAAGCTTGATCGATTCATTCTCTGCCGCTCAGATATGTAGTGTTATGGAAGCATAATATTCACGTAAGAGTTATGATTTTTGAGACTTTACGGTATCATCATAAACTAATCGAAGTAGTTTCATGATGTTTCCCGTTAGTCTTATAATATTGTAATCTTGCTAGTCTCACGATGTTCCAATCTTGCTAGGTACCAAATACTTTTTTGCTTCAAGTAAGATGTTAAAAACATTTTCTGCTCGCACAACTCATTAGATGAAAATTCATGCAAGTTGCTCAATATTATGCCAAGAAGATGAGCGCTATATATATATGAGCACAAAAGTTTGGTTAGTTTATCACACGTGTTCGCATTGTATTTATCACATGAATGTTTCGCTGGGATGCTTTCACAAGTCGATATGTCCGGTTGTCTCATGGACGATGAAATCAGGGGAAGATTTCGTCGGATGACGATGTCCAGCCACTGGACGCAGCAAAAACGCTACGTCATCCAGCGTATAAAATGGCTGCAAAGTATTGTTCGTTTTCCAGCTTTTTAAGAACATCTCTATAAACCAAATTTCATCAAGAACTTCGTTTAGGTTCACCATTGTTTTTTTAAGGATTATTTCACTTTTTTATTTTGCATCATTTTTCAAACACATCGTAAAATGCATAGTTACGTCGAAACTTTCTCACGTATAAGTCGATAAAAGTCGGCCTCAAAAAAGTCCCAAACTTTGTCGGAGAAATGATAAGAACATTTTTCGTCTGTAACAACTGTGTTAGGAGCCCGATGGATTTGTAAGCTAACATAATGGAAATCTCCCTCGCAGAGATACGGTAGTTTCGTCCAACGCACAACTTCGAATCCAGCCTCTGCTAGCTCGCCCTTCATCAGAGAGTCTACCTGTTCCTCCAGAGTGGCACCAATTACTCGGAGGGCACTTTCTGCAAAACATATTATCAATTTTATTTTGAAGTACGATAATGCGACATATACTAGCCCTGAGACTCGCATATGTCTAACCAAATGCTCAAAACACTTTACGCCTTGAAAGTCTCCATCTTATAATAAAATTTACCAAATATAATGACATTGAATTGAATTAGCTTTATCCTCAAAGGATAGCTTGTTATGGCTATCGCTAACATGGATGATGGGTAACTTGAGAGGGAATTTTGGAACGGTGGTTTTCTTGGACGCTTTCTCGAAATGTTAAGTCAACTATGAAGGTAGGCTTATGTATTGGGTCAGCGGGGAGTCTTCTAGGATCTTGACGAAGGCTTCGACTTATAATATACATAGATAGATAATATATATATATACCGATATAGATAATATAAAAAGCTTGTTCCTCCCTACGAGTGAAATTAATGCAATCTCCAAGATGAAGTATCTGATCCAATTGATTACTCTTTTTCCATTCCAGAAGTTGCCTGTTCTGATTGCATCTTCCGCACAATTTCATTATTTCAACCAAAACATTATTATTGATAATCAAAAAACAGCTCAAACCTGTCTAAAACAGTCTCCTCTCAGACTTTTGATTGCGATAGATAAACTGAGGGCTGCTAGCTTTAAGAAGGGGGAATCGAATTGATCCACTCAACTGATGGTAACCAGGTGGACTTACCAGGAAGTGGTGACATGTAACCAGGTGGACTTACCAGGAAGTGGTGACTTGCCGGTTGGTCGGAACTCCACATATGGCCGTATCGGTAGGACTAGAGATAGGAGGACGTGGCAGTTGGAATCGAGCGCTTTATCATACAGTTGTCTGCATCAACACATAAAACCTTACTCTTCTTGTGAGTTTAACCGTTAGTAAGTCTCAAGAAGACGATCGATAATATGGATCACTAGATAGATCAGAAAATTTTACCTGAGAAGCCATCTGGGAGCGAAGTGTCGGTCCAAGAGATTCAAAGCTGAGATGAGATGATAGGAAGAAGGAGACTGGTGCCATTCCAGTGCATCCACTACAACATAGTTGCGTTGTCGCAATCGCCATTGCATCACCTGGTAGAAGAATCTAGCTCTCGCAAGACCGGACTCGAAACTATACTACTGATTTATGAAGAGCAAGACTAGTTTTCTGTGAGACTATACAGTTGCTTGATTGGAACAGGGCTTGTTTTGAAATGAAACTCAAATGTCTTCTTTTGTTGAAACTACTTTTGTATTTTTTCAGACTGTGATCGTTGTTTCAGACTGATTACTTGGAACAAGGCTCGCAGTTTTCTGAACAATTCTGCTTTATGAAAACCAGACTAGTATTTTGTAATGACCAGAATTTTGTTGTTTTGATAACAAAACATTTCGGTCGCTATGAGAGACTAAACTAAATACATCAAGAGAGGAAACTGAAAACATAATTAACGATGTAGTTTTGACCTCAACCTTTGCCTTTTTGTAGATCAATGTCTAAAGAAAGCAACAGAAGCAATAGGAGAAGAGAAAAAAAGAGAGAAAAAAACGCAAGGAGAGAAAAAGGAGATAAATAGTGAGAAAGAAACAGTAAGGGTCGAGAGCTTCGACCTTCTTTTTTGTGTCACGTGGATGAAGACAACCCACTGGGCAAGAAACAACAAAGAAAGCGACGGAAAGAAAGCTCCGCCTCTCGGTTTTAGTCAAAATAGGAACCTGAGACATCTCCGTCACGTGCACAGTTGAATAGTATGCAGCCAACACTTGCGTTACTCCGCCATCGCCCGATCCGAGGTCTAGCAGCTCAAGCATATAATCAGAGAGATGATGCTTGACTTTTTACAGTTTCATATTCTTGGGATAACTAGCTCATTCATTAGAATGACAGTTAAAAGATCACAGATATGGGCAAAATTGGTCAGAAGATTTAGCGAGTTTGAATTTTCTCGAAAAAAATTTGGTAGACCACTTAGAAGCGATCGATTAGATAAGAAAGCAGATGAGTAAAGAACCGAAGTGAGTGAGAAGTATATATGTCAGATATAAGAGACGGACCACTTTGTCTCGAGATATCCATTCAGGAGGGATCCTCATGAAGTCCCTGAACTGCTCGCTCGAGAAGAGGTGCATGCCTCCCCGGTTCAGCAAGCCGTTTATGCTCGTCTTCGACAAGAAGAACGACAGGAACGCCGATGCGAAAGAGTAGTAAATCTTGAATATAACAGGGCATTTGCCAGAAAGTGTGATTCCAAAAATCGCGTTCGTGAAATGCACTACTCGCACATTTTCATACGGTCTCGTTCCTAAGCCTTACGACCTCGTTATCCTAAACTTCGCCTAAGCCTAAGCCGAAATTTCAGTGAAATTTAAGCTGAATTTCCAAAACATAAAAAATATGAGACAGTGTGTCATTGAAAATGTGAGCAGAAAGTGTTGTGTATCGTGCAAGTAGTGCATTTCACGAATCACGCTTTCCGGCAAATGCCATGTAACATACATCCATTAGAAACAAAGTTTGATAGACACCCGCCAAGCGGCTTCAAATCTTCTTTCAATAAAAGTTTTGGAATACGATACACAAATTAAATGTTTCTTCTCACTTCGCGAGGAAGCAAAAATTAGATGTATATGAAATACGATGTTTTTTTTAGGAAAGAGTTTCACTGACAATTTGATCTTTCAGTATGTGTCTCGGAATGCTAACTTATCGATCACTTACCAAACTTCCAAAAATCTATTTTTTTGTCCTCCCAAACTTTGCTCAAAGATTTAAGACTGAGTCTCGCTCACTATAAATGTTTCCAAACTATAAACTTTTACGAGAAAAAGAATATGATGGAATTTACCGGAAATGAAACTGAGAGCAGAAAAAAACTTTTCGAACCTGCAGACAAAACGCAGCCGATGCTGCTTGGGAGTCATCTAAGAACTGTTGTGTAGAAGAGTCCAAGACAGAGAGATGGAACTTGTCAGTAGCTTCGGTAGAGAGCAGCTCCATTGTCGGCAGGTACCATGCTCCCCGATCGTCTGTAGATAAGCGCTTCTGATTGCGCTCTCTGCGCTGGAGCATCTCTGACCACTTCCGGCCTCTCTGAAGTCTCATTGCGATTTGTTCTAGTGTCTTGTATGTAGAAAAACTGGTTTGAGCTGAGGCTTCGTGTTTTAGTGAATTCAGTGCAGTTCTGAAGCTTTTGATAAATCTGTCGCTCTGCTGCTGTAACGCTTTTTGTCTCAAATTAATCATTCACAAAAAATCTGTTATTTAACAACAAAAATAAAAAATTCAGAGGTGTTCGTCAAAAACATTTCCTAGCCGAAAAGAAGGAAAAATCAGTACAACAGAACAAAAACTAACTTTTAGTGTAGTAAAAGCAACAGAAAAGCAGAAAGTCAGACGATTTCGGACTTAGTTTTTTCTATAAGACGGCCTAAATCTGACCAAAAACGTTTTCAATGAAATCTTGGCTTATGTTTGATTTAAGGTTGCACTCTAGAGGCCGTAGGGCTTATGGACGAATTCATTATTCAATAATGCGATTTCAGTTTTTTTTTTGAGAAAAGGATTCAAAAAGTTGTTTATTGAAAACTTTTTAAGGCTAAGGTTGTGGCTAGTCGTTGCAGTCGTGTTTTTGAGCAATGAGGTTTTTCTACATCCTTAGTTTAGACAGAAATTTCATTGAAAAATTCTTTTTTTTGTTTAGTTTTTTGGCCGGATTTGAAGCAAAGCCTGTTCATGAATAATTTATTCAATCTTAACGTTCTGTCACTTATCTTCAAAAATGATTGCTTCAAAAACAACCCAAGTAGTTTTTTTTCCAGTAAAATATGACTTCGGCCGATTTGATCGATGTCAACAAAATGCAAGTTGACCACGTCGACAACGACGCTTCTGGAGACGCGAAGATAGTGGACACAGAAGATCGTGAAGAGTATTTTGTCAAGCCGCTTTATACTTATTACTGCCATTGTGGCCAGGTCAGCTCTGCTTTTTGTATTTGTTCAACTATTTGTTTATTCATTTATATTTAAAAACTTCAAAACTTTATTGTCATCAAAGGATAACTGATTAGTTGATCGCTGACATGGCTGAAAAACAAAGAAGAATTAGAGTAAACTTGGACAGGAAGTTGGAGTAGGCAACTGTGGCGCTGCTATGAATAATCTTGGTAGATCTTCTGTCATCTCAACCTCACATTGTCGAAGATTCTCGTGATAATTTTACTCCAAGCTTCACAAATGTAGAGTTCAAGTGAAGACGAGTAGTACTCATTGTAACCAGTCATGACAGATCTTCTGTCGGCGACCCTCTGTTTTCCAAATCATAGGGGGGACCCGTATGTAAAAAAATGTAAGGGGGACCCTTATGTGAGAAAAAAGAAAAAAAAGTTTTCACCCCTAAGGGGGGGACCTTTATGTGAAAAAAAATTTTCCGCGTTCGGCGGGCCTCTGTTTTTCCAAATCGTAAGGGGGGACCCTTATGTGAAAAAAATTTTCCGCTTTCGGCGGGCCTCTGTTTTTTTCATAAGGGGTGGCCCTTATGAAAAAACAATTTCCCTCCTTCGACGGGCGTCTTTCCCTTTTTCTTTCACACTAAAAAACCCCTGATTGTAACGATAAATTATCGGAGTCAGCCATCTTTGGTAAATGAAAACGAAAAGAATGAAACCCTCAATATACACATTTAATTCTCCATTCACTCAAATATTATAGCGATGGGACAGTACATTTAAACGAGGACCATGAAATACAAGATATGTCGTTACATACATATCTAATCGAGAACTTTTTCAAGAAAAGACTCCCTTTCCGCCTGAGAAATACTTAATAGATTCGCGCATAGATTTCACTAGTAGTTTTAGTTCAAAAAAAATTTCCTGAACAAAGAACTGCCTGTATATTGTAGGGCTTGAGCAATCTATCTAATTTCTGCTTATTTTTTATTTTCAAAACTTAAATTAAATCAGCAAATATAACATTTCTGTTTACATCAAAATTTTTATCGGCCCCAAATAACCCTGAACGAACTTTTCAAAAACTAATCCTTTTTTGTTTACTTCGTGCTAATTTTTTTGGAAAATCTGCTTATAGCATTGCCGATGCTTAAAGGGGTTGAAACAGCAACGGAAATTAATGCGAATAGGAAGTATCATGATCATATTACACGTATTCTCACGAGACCCTTGCTCTATGAGTTCAACACTTTTAGTGTTTTAAGCAGTGCTCATACTCTCTGGAAATGTGTATGTAGGAAGTATTTCTGGACCAAATACCCCATCACATGACTATTTCTCTATTCTGTGGCACTTCACATGAAATTAGGCCAAGACTTCCTTTTAAAATATAACATGATCATAGGTAAAATCTGTTTTGATTTTTCAAGAAGTCGATCGCTGAAGTAGGCTAAAAACTTCCACTTTTAACATGAAGAAACCGGTTGCGGCTGAGTTGTGGCTAATTAAACGTTATATTTATGTAAACAAATAAAGTTTTTTACTTTCATTTTTAACTGAAAACTCTGATACATTCATTTCAACTGAGGAGAGGGCCCTAAAAGTTTTGCCAGTTGGCAGTTAACCTATGAACACGATTCTCCCATGGTAATGAGCCCTTTCTGAGTCTAAGTGTTTACCTAGGTTTATTGCTCAGTTTCATTGAATTTCAAGTTCGAAACACCTTCAAAATCTTGGTTTTTTTAATTTTCAGAATGCACCAGGTATGTAAGCACTTCAAAACACTTTTTCATTAATTTGCTGTGTTATTGAGAAACATCGTGAGCAAAAAGAAGTTGAAAAATATATTTGCAAGAAGCAAAAAGCCACTCTCCATTATAATGCAAAACCGCCTCATTCTCTACATACGTTATGGCGCGTCGGAGGCTCTCCAAATGGAGATGATATTGAAGCTGCTTTTGTTTTTGTGCTCGTTATGATAAGTATTTCTGAACACGCAACATTAACAATACAAAAGTTGAGGTTGATCAGCTTGCAAATTAGCTCTTTACTTTTTTTTTTCTTTTTGTCAAGTTTTTGTTTAACATGATTCAAAAATACATCAAAGACTTCGCAAACTCTCAGAACAATTGAGTTGTCAATATTAGCGGAGTTTAAGCTTAAAGGAAAATCAAGTTTGATGATTTCTCAATTCAGAAAAAATTATGTAAAAAATAAGTTTACCGTTCGAAACAAAGCTGCTCGACCGGGGAGGATTGAACCCATCCATTTCTTTCTTGCCCAGTAGAAGAATACAAAGTCTTAAGTTGGTACTCACATACGCCACTGGTATTATAATCGGGCTCTCTCCGCTATTTCTTTGGTTCATCTCACAGAAGAGCTTACTCACTCTTTTTCTATAAGAAAAGAGCTCTTCACAGTTCATAATCTTTTTTTAAACTGTGGGTATTGCGTCTCTCGTTGAACGAGTAAGTGTCAAGCAATCGAGGACGAAATACTAAGTTTTTTGTTGTTGTTCTGTTTCATTGGTCAAACACGATTTGAGCAAATGGTTTGGGACAGAGGTTTGATCAATTGGTTTTTCTTGGTATAAGGTATATCGAGGCTTTAGGGAATTCAAGTAACGCGCGTTATTACCACACAACCGAGGAAAATGTTCTATTATATATCGGTTTGAGATGGCTATGATCAGTGACACTCTGCACGCCCGGTTGCCGTTGCGGCAGCGAGACGGTGCCAGGGTCATTGACCAGTCCAGGACGACAGCCAAGATCTTCTCCGTCCCCGGCGACACTGTCTACATCAAGAGGTTCAGCTTTGCATATAAGCTTCAAGTGCCTTTCGGAATCAGAAGCTCTACGTGTAAAAGCTGTACTTTTATGCTCCCGAAGAAGACAGAGAACCGGAAATCAGGAAATATGTTAATCATACCCACCGGTGGAAAGGTAAATTAATTTCATGGAGAGAGTTGATACTCTAATTGTATGTATGTGAGGCTCGCTCTAGTTACTCTCTTAGTTTCAAAGGAATTTATTGAAAAAGTACTAGGACTTGGCCAATTATCTGCTGTTTGCAGCTGAAAAAGTGCTCCTAGTCATTCTCAGCTGAAAAAGTGCTCCTAGTCATTCTCAGCTGAAAAAGTGCTCCTAGTCATTCTCAGCTGAAAAAGTGCTCCTAGTCATTCTCAGCTGAAAAAGTGCTCCTAGTCATTCTCAGCTGAAAAAGTGCTCCTAGT
The DNA here is from genome assembly GCA_964056735.1 of Allodiplogaster pararmata. Taxonomy (NCBI): domain Eukaryota; kingdom Metazoa; phylum Nematoda; class Chromadorea; order Rhabditida; family Diplogasteridae; genus Allodiplogaster; species Allodiplogaster pararmata. The sequence continues at coordinate 20,211,545 of OZ057408.1, read as the reverse complement.
CATTCTCAGCTGAAAAAGTGCTCCTAGTCATTCTCATCTTACGTTCGAAACGATTCAATACTTTATCTTTATGGAATAAGACACGTAAAAGTATTGCTTGAAGCACTGTAAACTTTATAACCTGGTTCGGTTAAATACCTGGGGGAACAAAAGAAGTATTGCGTGGCAGTTTTATGACGTCAAAATAACGCCTGAAGTAAATAAAAGAGTGTTTTTTGGTTGGAAATGTGAGCCTGCACAAGGAGTTGTACTATATTATGAGCGTATTTGCTTAGAAACGGCTAAAATAAACCACGCGAGATTAATTAATGTCTTTTAATCCCCTGAAATCCGTTTTAGTCTTGTAAATACATATAATCTCTGTAAACCAGTTTTCTTTGCAGGGAGAACATGGGATTAGAGCAGCAATATCGAAAAAACTGCAAAGGCTGTAGTGTACCGCTATTCTATCAACATCCCTTCAATCTTAAAATCATCTTCATCTTCAAAAATGCCCTGCTTTCGTCACAGGAAGTAGGCGGCTTTTCCGGCAAGAATGAGGAGCAGAGGGCAAAGAAGGTGACTATCTGGTATCGATTGCTTGATTTGATTTCAATATCGATCGAATCGTGTTAATCTTTCAACTACCGGCGCTCATAGTTATCGTGGTGCGTTGGTAAGACTAAGAATCACTACACTCCCACAGGGGTTCATCCTTACCTTAAATGACATAGAAAATCTTCTCAGCTCAATTTCACGGTCTAATTTCTCGACAGAGGAAGACGGATAATAGCTGATAATGTAAGCTTTAAAAAGCTTTTTACACGCGAAGAAAGTATGTAGACTTAATGAATGATAATAAGGTACTGACTGGTGTGTGAAAGGAAAAAAAACGGGAAGTTATACTACCGAATTGCCGGATAGTGCACAGATTTCATTCGCAGTGCAAGAAGCACTGTGCTTAGAGCTTAACTCCTTCACTAAACTTATTTGAGTAACCAAAATTAACTCTTTCAATTTGACAGGTTATCATGACGAAGCACGTGAAGAATCAGGGAAGACATGGATCGGTTACGGTATCGACAGTGGAGGAAGAAGAGGATGAAATAGAAGCCGTTAGTTTTGTGATTGAATGTCACCTAGGATGCAATCTGGAAAGCCTATGGCGGTGATATGACCTTTGAAGTTGGGAAAGTCCGATGACATCATACAATGAGTAACTTGGTAAACATGTGATTGAATCGATATATATGTATTTATTCTTTAGAGGAGTGAACAACATAGGAATAATAACTTTTGCTTTCAGAGAGAAACGGCAGAGAGCTATTCCATGAATGCGATCATAGTACAGCAGCATTTGAAGAAGTCGGAAAATTTAATGGGCCCTCCTCGAAGTGGTCCTACCGGGAAAAGGGGTACTCTACTATAGCAGGGGTATTTTCGACGTACTTTCTATTCTGGAAAGGGGAAACTTTTTTGGTCTACGATTAAGCATCTTTTGCGGGGCAAAGGAAGCAACATTCTATATTGAGACTTTCGGAGAAGCTCTGCTTTAAAGTGAAAAGCTCTTCTAAGACTCTCCTTGCATCATTCCTCACTATGTGTTGTGTTTGCAATGTTAGCTGTTTTTGGGCTAAGATTCTCGTGTATTTACTTTGTGAAAAGTTTGTTTTCTCTGTGGTTTTTGACTTGCTAAGCTGCAACGTCACGGTTACAAAGTACTGGGATTACTTCATGAATTTAGGCATGAATGAATAGAGAAGAGTCCTAGTTAGATTCAAAAGTCCTTTCACTATCTCGCTCTCTTTTTTTCTTTCTCTCTCTCTCTCTCTCTCTCCCTCTTTCTCTCTCTCTCTCTATTTCTTATTATGCCCTAGGCTCCTTCTAATCCTGTACCCAGATTAAAATGATAAAATGCATTGTTTGATGTCAAGTGAGTGGGGAGAGCAAAACATGAAACATGACTAATGGAGCAGGACCGAATAATATTCTTCTGTGCTTGCTTTGTCATGTGTGAAATGACGAGTGAAAGACATTGCGCATAGTTTATTCGATGAGAGGAAAGTAGATAGAATAAACACTCGTGGCTGGCGAAAGAGTGAAGTGTCGCCAAAGGGGGAGCTCCGGTAGCCCTCATTACCTCACGTCACGCTCGGAGATCCTGTACAAGCCTCCGTTGTGATTCCTGCCCTCGTAGAGAGAGTTGAAGACGTCCTGAAAAACATTGGACTTGTACATTATCATCATGATAATGGCTTAAAAGGATGAGTGAGATTTTGTGAGGGGGGTGGGGTGGCTAAGTGTATGAGATGAGAAAACCGCAGTTGGTTGGATAAAGGAGCAAAGAGGGTCTCATTGGAACGGATGAAATTGCACAGGGTCTTTCAACCATAAGGGTTAGACAGATCATTGGTAATATGGCGAGTCAGTCATATTGGACTGAGAAATAATGAAATGGGTCTCTTTATGACACTTCAAAGAAAAATTGAGCAAGGAACGGAGATGACTGCGGAGGTTGGAAAAGAGAGCTAGAAGAAAGTTATATTTTACAGGAAGAAAATAATGATATCTCTGTAGTTTTGTGAAATTAGAGGAACTAAAAGAGACCTGAATTCTGGTGGAAGCGACTCCGAAGCCTCTAGGCATTGAATAGCACGATGTCACGAGGATGACTGCGAGCAGCAAGAGGAGTGACAGCATCTTCTCCATTATTTAACCTTAACCTCATCAAGTTCAAGTTCTCTTATACAATGAAATGGTTCATCTGAGTCTTCGCATTCATTTCCTAGTTGACAGCAGAGGTTATCGCGCATTCGCAAAACATTTCTATTAGAAATAGAAGAGAAGAATAGAAAAATGATTTTACAATTTTGCCCACGAACAAAATTTACGACTCAGAGGCGCTAGGGAGGTTTTGAATCCTTCTCAAGTGAAAGCTGCGAGGCAGAGAGTGCTATTTATTACACAGTGTCACACTGCTAATCCGTAAAAAATTGGAGGTATACTGAAATTTTTTTTATTCAAAACTTGACATTTTTTCTCCATCATACCGATATAAAATTAGGTTTTTTTCAAGAAAGAGATACAAATAGCTGCTATTGAGCATTTTTCTATTGTAAAAATCTGCAAGAGATTCGAGTACCGAGTCTATACGAGTCCAATCTAAGATACTGGAAAGCACGGAACCCTTCGAGAAGGCTAGACTGCTTTACGAATGGCTTGTTCCCGAAGCAATCAAAGAAGGAAGAATGGCTCACAAAATGGGCTCAAGACGAAAAATCAACCTAAGTCCCTTTTTCTACTGTCGTTGTTTATGAATTTTATAGCTTGGATAATGATGAGGTTATTTAAGAGACGCCAAAGTTCAATAGGAAAGAGGAGAAAAAAGGCATCTGCTATTAAATAGGAGTAGTATTGCAATGCCATTCAAGTACTGGGCAGAGTCTGCTGGACGGGGGAGGGAGGGGTCTAAGAAGAAAGCAGGCTAGAAAGAGCGGAGGACTCCGAGGAATAGCTTGCTGGGAGATTGAACTGTTGAATGAGAAAAAAGATCTCTCGCAAAAACAGACACCTAATGAATCAGAACAAGAGCGGGAGAACTTCCAAAGATTAATTGGAAGTGTTTTATAACAATTACAAGAAGAAATCGACTGGAAGTTTGAAAAAACATTAAAAAGGCCTACAAAAATTATCTCCATCAACCGTTTGGATTCGAACTATCTAGGTCCTAAAAAAATTTCACAGTCTTCACGTCGAACTACAAAATTGATCTAACAATAAAAACGGACTCCGATTCATTTGAGGAACCGTCTCCGAGTGCGTTCCTTTACTATAAGACTTTGTTGAGGAAGCCAGAAGTTCAAATCCAACTAACCAGAACAGTCTTGAATTGTTCTAGTGAATGAGATTATTCGCGTTGCACTTTTCTACAGAAGAAGTGCATCGGCTTCCTCTTAAAATACCTATTTATAGGCGGAGTATGGAGCTGATGTGGGCGGAGCCTTCGATATTGTCAAGGGTTAGTGAAGCGTTAAGAGTTCTATACTTATTTTAAGTGCCCTCATAATAATTGAAAAAAAGAAGAATATTTTAACGGAAAACAGAAATAATAACTTTTTGTTGTGAGAAAAACTAGTTTTTAAAAAAAAACTACAAAAAAAAGAAATCACAAAAACTTCTTACGTGAAACATTGTTGAGGTGAGCCCTTTTTGAACTCCAGGAAATATAAAGTATGAGGTTTTCCGATATCTATGAGAATTATTAAAATATTTCTTGATACTTTGTCATGATATTTGATATTTTCGAATTCATACGCTTCCATGCATCACAGGGGCTTCAAAATTGAGGTTACAAGGTAGATAACCCTTACCTGCAAAATACACGATTTAATTTATATAAAATTTAAACTAAAAGAAAAAACTTTACTAGACGTATTTTCGCCCGTGCTGGTCTCCCGGTTACTGACTACCTCTCCCGTTTGAATAAGCTGTCTCTTTCAACTCTTGAATATCGCCGTCAAATTATCGATCTTTGTTTTGTACACAAGATGATTCATGGTAACATATCTCTCGATCATTCTTACTCACTTAAGATTTCCCCTTCTCCTTACTCACATCGTATTTCTCACTAACTAAGAATCATTCTCCCTTTCAAACTTCCTCATTCTCATAGTACATGTGTTTCCCGGTCCATCAATATATGGAATTCATTACCATCTCACATTGTTTCGTTATCTTCTTCTTTACAATTCAAAAGTGCCCTATTACTACTTCCTCAAGAAATTATTGTGTCAAATTCCAAAATACATCGCCTATAACTTCACTACTTACCTATTTTTTTCTCTTTTTGATTCCTGAAATCACATAAGTGAAAACCATCCAATGTACTATATGCAAATATATGCAAGGAATAAAGAATGAATGAAACTAACATCAATGAAAATTTTGTCAAGGAAAATGAAACGTTCGATTGATAAACCCATTTCAAAAAATATATTAGATTGACGTCTCGCGATGAAGTCTCATTTCGTCTGCTCAAAATGCCCAGGGAAGTCTAACCTATGTTTCTAAGTAGGAAAAGGCTCTCTGTTCTGTCGAACACCCATGGTCAGAGTACCTTTCAGAACCTTTTCGATGTATATTCAACTGCTTAGGTACTTTCGGCTTTGCGAAGACTAGGGTTTCTTGGCGGAAGAGCCCACTCTTTCACAAACTGTTGCTAAGACGAATGTATGATTCTGTCCCGATTGTCTGTGCAGAAGAGACGAAAATCTCGCATATAGTGTTTGGCTTTGACAATGAAGATCTTCTCATCTAAGAAGAGCGTGTTCTCTAACACTGGCAACTATGCCCGAGACGAAAGTTCCTATGATTTCTTAGTTTAATCCTCTTCCTTGCTCATCACATGAATTGCAGTTCGAATTGTGTGAAACAATATTTCCCAATTGGGTTCACTGTCATTCACAATTCTCAAGCCATTCTTCTCTAGATGTTTCTTCCTTTTGGTTCCCGAACGTATTTCACGAGGTTTGAAGACGTGGCAATGAGTTCATGGCCAGAGCGTGAACAGCCTACGTATTCTCAAGTCACTTGATGGGATTAAAAGATTCAGGGGATTGAAAGACTGTAAATCAGAGTATTCCCTACTCCTCGTTGATCTCAAGCAACGGATTTTTATACCAAGCAGAGGAGCGGATTGTTCATAGAAACTGCCTTTGTTTCTGCGAACTAGCTCATGCTCAGGTTTTCTTCTTTTTCTCTTTTTTCTCTTTTTATCCTCTCTTCTCATCCCGGTTCGGCCCCCATGTAAATCAGAGTATTCCGTACTCCTCGTTGTTTTCAAGCAACGGATTTTTATACCGAGAATAGGAGCGGATTGTTCGTAGAAACTTGTGCAAAAATCGTGTAGTGTAACGGGAACAGAACCCGTGACCTTTCGCATTCCGGGCGAATGCTCTCCCCACTGAGCTATACACACACATACATACATACACACACACCACACATCACATACACCACATAATAGTGCACATTTTAAGGCCTATAGAACAAGACATCATAATTCAACAAAACGCCCTGGTGCTTTTACGCAAAAAAACTTTCATGCAGTAGGTGAGGTAAAAATGATGAATCTTGAGCAATTTTTGATACATCATTTATATTGAGCAATAAAATTTACAATTAACGAAAATCGTACCAAAAAAGTAGTCTGGGAAATGTACTACTACAACATACTACTGAAGTCAAACTATTATACTAGCGACTCAAACTTTGTTATCGTACATGTGTAGTTCTCAGTGTATTCAGTTATTATATTATAATGACGAGAGAGCAGAGTCATTATGGAAGCCAAACTGTTGAAGTAAGGCTGAATAAAACGTTCACATTCAATTTTTTTTCCTTTGTAAATTGGTAACAAGGGAAGTAAATTTTCAAACAAAAAAGAAGCGGTAACTAAAAATGAGTGACCAATGGCGAAGCAATCAACACGTTTGCATTTTCTATTCAAAGAAGTAAATGAACAAATAAACCAGTGAAATCAAAGATCATTATAAAGTTCAATAACTGAGCACTTGTGGATTGTTTATATCATTCAGTAGTGGCATTCTTCGGAACCCGAATCTATTCATGTAAGATGGAGATATTTACGCAAGAAATTTTTTCAACCAATCTTGTTCGTTTCTCCAGAATTCAGCTCAAACATCTAACAAAAAGCCGTCTTTGCTTCATGGTTCAAATTCCACGTCTTGAACTCCCGTGGTGCTCTTTTTTTTTACCACATTGCACAATCTTCTGTATTTAAGTGACTTTGAGCAACAAATTGGCTAATCAGTTTCTTATATATTTTCCAAAACACATAAAATAAGTAAAGACTGGTTTAAACACAACCACTGATGAAGTCACGTTTAAAGCTACATGAAAGCTCTTGTAGACAAATAATGCCTTTTTGCAATGGGAAGTATTATGAAACAACTGACTTTAAATGTCTTTTTTCATTTGAATAACGGCACTTTTTTACTTCGTCTGGTACTCGCATCGCGTTCACGTCGCGGCCCCCTTCGCGTCGCTTAAACCGGATTGAACCGTGGAATTAAAATTATTTTTACATAAAAAAAACGCTTAGGCTTAGGAAAAGTTTACGCTAACGAGGCCGAACGGCTTAGCTAACGAGGCCGAACGGCATAGCTAACGAGGCCGTACGGCTTAGCTAACGAGGCCGAGGGCCGCGACGCGAGTACCAGACGAAGTAAAAAAGTACCTGAATAACAATAAACATAGATGTCGTTTAGCATGTTAGCCTTACGGACTAAAAGCTTGAAAATTAATTACATAAGTCCTAACAATGCTCAGCACATTTCGTCCAAACGGTTTAGGTACTTTTTCCGTTAACCGGATACTCGCGTCGCGGTTCCCTTCGCGTCGCGGTTTCCTCGTTAGCTAAGCCGTACGGCCTCGTTAGCTAAGCCGTACGGCCTCGTTATCGTAAACTTTTACTAAGCCTAAGCGTTTTTTAATGTAAAAATAACTTTTTTGATGTAAAAATAAAAGCGAAGGGAACCGCGACGCGAGTATCCGGTTAACGGAAAAAGTGCCACTGTTTAAACATTTTTCTCCAACTCAGTTGTTCAATTAAAAAAATTTTCTTCGGATGACTGAAAACGCCTCGAAATTTGAGCGTTCAGTTATCTCATAAATGTTACAGAGAATAAGTATGTATCACACTATTTTTGACTTCTGAATGCTACATATAAGATTTAAAAAGGGTTATTCAATGAAAATAACAAAACTTGGACATTTTGCAGATTTCTTTTACATAGAATCATGCTATACTTTCTATGAAAAAAAGTAATTGAAAAAAACTAAAACATTTCTGACTATTTTAGTTGAGTTGAACCGATGCTGGGAGGAGGCTTTTTTACATATTTACACATAACCAGTCTTTTTATTCCATCGATCGTTCACTTTTTCAAAAGAAACACATTAATGCGCTGAGAAATGCAACCGTTTTCTTCAAAGCTCGGCTTTTTGCAATAACATCACAATGACAAATCAATAACATCACAATGACAAATCAATAACATCACAATGACAAATCAATATCATCACAATGACAAATCAATAACATCACAATGACAAATCAATATCATCACAATGACAAATTCATTTTCATCTCCGTTAAGGTGAATATCCAGGGCAAGCAGAAATAGGCGCCAGTTTCTTACTTGCATCGTTGTATTTTAAAGAGTGAGGTATTTAAAATTTGTAAGGAACATTTTTTATACTACTGCTCTCTCTTTTTTATTAATTTCTTTCTATCTGTCTCCCTCTGACTCTCTTGATCTCACTCTTTCTCTCCTTTCTCACTCTTCTCGCTCTCTTCATTTATTTTCTTCTTCAAACTAATGGAGCGTTAGAATTCAACTTTTCACTTTGCAAAGTAATCTCTGCAAAGTGAGGGATGCGGCCTAGAGCGTTAAACGCTTAACGGGATGCGGCCGGGATGCGGCCTAGAGCGTTGAACGGGATCACTTTGCAGAGATTACTTTGCAAAGTGAAAAGTTGAATTCTAACGCTCCATAAGTCTAGTTCCGTGTTATTATTTCATTCCAACCTCCACTTGAAAGGGATTTCTTCACAAATTGCAATGCAAGTTATGGCGAACTCCTCTGTTTTCAAAATAGATATCCGCTCTGACATCATATCCCGTCTGTTTCTGAATAGCATCCTAATAAAAATTCTCCTTCAATTCCACAGAATTTCACCCTCATGGGAAGTGAAAATTTCGCTGGTGCTTTTGTTGCTGTTGTTTTTTTGAAACATATAGCGAAAAAAAACCTTTTTCTCTTTCTAAACACTTCAAATTAAACAAAACTCTCACTGCTTCACTTGAATTTTGAGTAATTGAACTTCGAAGAAGGACAAAGAGATCTGAATGTAAGACTGAGTACAGAGATATTTTTAAAGCTCTATCGTAAAGAGGAACTCGCGCTGAAACGCTTTTTTTCACACGTGACATTTATTAGTGTGCATCTGACAAGAAGAATGTTATGCCGAAGTGCCTCTTCATTCTTAAAACAAGAAATCTTCACAGTAATAAAGACCTTTTTTACCTCTCTGTCGCGCGGAGTGGCAATGTGTCACCGTGGTGTAATGGTTAACACACTCGCTCCCGGATAGAGGAGAGATGGTTGCATGGGTTCGAGTCCCCCCGGTGACTGGCTTTTTTCCGTGCGGTGGTTTGATCAAGTAATAAAGACCATCTGAAAACATCAAGACGTCCGCGTGTATGAATTCTTGACAGGATGAACAATGTTATCAATATAAACAATTAAGTTTTCTTAGAAATTAATCAGGCTTCATGAAATGAGAAGAGAATACATTACTTTCTAGAAACTCCACCTGGAAAATATATAAGCATGTATGACGAAACCTGAGAGTGTATGAAATTTTATTAAAAACTTCATGTCATCTGGCAGAATTGAATAGTATGAGAAGTCATTCTTTTCAATATTAATTTTTGTCTCTTAAAATCTAAAGTTTTGAATTTTTATACTTACTGTGGATTCCTCGCATCTTAATCAAGAATTGGAATATTTCATAATTATACGCCGCCTTCAAATGAGGGCAATTAAATACATTTTAATTGTTTACTCATTGGTTTAATGATAAAATTTCTGTTTAGAGACAACAAGATGACGAATTGAACGGAAAAATGAATGACGCTGAGCTCTATCGAGCATTTCGAATTTCGACACTTGAATTTGAAATTTTTAACTTGAAATTTTTTTTTTTTTTTTTTTTTTTAAATTTCAATCTTAAATTTTTTTTTTCTTCTCGTTTTTTTTTTTTTTGTTGTTTAATGTCTACCTTATAAGTGTATGCGACAACAAGCATACCTTTGGCGAATAAAGTGAATTGAATTGAATTGAAAAAAAATTATAAAGTTTAATAATGTGAACAAAGAAAAAAAGTTTTAAAAAATAGAGAGTTAAAAATATCGCATTTAGAGGTTTTTAAAGATTTAATGCGATAAATATCCAGACTTTGTGTTCATGGAAGTGATTTTTTCAAGGTACTTAATCTGTGCCTCATTTCCATACATACATCAGTTTTTCTCCTCAAAAAAGGTTCAAGAAGTTTTTCACAAGACATATCAAATTATTGTTTTTGGAAAAACCATTTAAGAAACCATTACGACATGTTCTGTATTATCAATACTTGGATTAATATGTTTTATCTTGAAACATACCAATTTTAAGATTAAAAAAGTGTATAACAGTTTTGATTGCATTTTGTATTTAAAAAATCGAAAAAAATTATTTGAAGACAGACTCTCGTAATCTATCAAGAAAAAGCAAGTGGGGGTATCGCCGAAGATCTCTTTCCCTCCATCAGTGCGAAGGAACACGATTCGCCGTTTAAGTGACCCATAAATGCACTCCAAAACCTCGAACGCATTACATTCATTGACAAGTAAAATTATGCGTGTTTAAAAATTGTTTTTTGTGGAATGGGGTATGAGACAGGAGGTTCGCCTTCTATTTAAGCATCAATCGTTAAGTCCATTTCTGACCTCCATATAAGCCGATCTCTGGCACGTCTAAAAGCCGTATCGCTCAAACCCTTAACTTGATTTTTCGCAGCCAGACGCTACTATAAGATCATAAGGCACTTTTTGACTTGGGAAAGGACAAGCTTTACTTCGGGAAGGGGTTCAGCTTACTTTTCACTGATTTTTTTCACGCAAATTCTTAATTAAAATGTACGCCGCAGAGGCCAAACTGCTTAGGAGCGAGGCCGTATGGAGCAATTAGCCATAATATTGTAGTTTTATCCAGTATTATCAAGTAAATTGGCTTAGCTGGCTTTCCGTTTACAATTTTCGTTTTAAAAATGGCATTTTTGAAGGCTATGGATGATTTTAATGTTACAGTATTGACAGGCAAATTACTCCAAATATTGATCATACAAGAGGCACAAGTGGCATTCGAGTTCTTAGTATTGAAGGGAAAAACGATTCTCAGAGAGTGCGAACAACGACTCTTATAGGGAGATGCGCGATTATGAAACAGCGAAGAATAATCAATTTTAAAACTACGATGAATGCATTTATGGATGAAACAGAGGTCTGCTCTCCTGTATTCTTAGGTAGATAGTGCGTATTCTTAGGTAGATAGTGCGTATTCTTAGGTAGATAGTGCGTATTCTTAGGTAGATAGTGCGTATTCTTAGGTAGATAGTGCGTATTCTTAGGTAGATAGTGCGTATTCTTAGGTAGATAGTGCGTATTCTTAGGTAGATAGTGCGTATTCTTAGGTAGATAGTGCGTATTCTTAGGTAGATAGTGCGTATTCTTAGGTAGATAGTGCGTATTCTTAGGTAGATAGTGCGTATTCTTAGGTAAATAGTGCGTATTCTTAGGTAGATAGTGCGTATTCTTAGGTAGATAGTGCGTATTCTTAGGTAGATAGTGCGTATTCTTAGGTAGATAGTGCGTATTCTTAGGTAGATAGTGCGTATTCTTAGGTAGATAGTGCGTATTCTTAGGTAGATAGTGCGTATTCTTAGGTAGATAGTGCGTATTCTTAGGTAGATAGTGCGTATTCTTAGGTAGATAGTGCGTATTCTTAGGTAGATAGTGCGTATTCTTAGGTAGATAGTGCGTATTCTTAGGTAGATAGTGCGTATTCTTAGGTAGATAGTGCGTATTCTTAGGTAGATAGTGCGTATTCTTAGGTAGATAGTGCGTATTCTTAGGTAGATAGTGCGTATTCTTAGGTAGATAGTGCGTATTCTTAGGTAGATAGTGCGTATTCTTAGGTAGATAGTGCGTATTCTTAGGTAGATAGTGCGTATTCTTAGGTAGATAGTGCGTATTCTTAGGTAGATAGTGCGTATTCTTAGGTAGATAGTGCGTATTCTTAGGTAGATAGTGCGTATTCTTAGGTAGATAGTGCGTATTCTTAGGTAGATAGTGCGTATTCTTAGGTAGATAGTGCGTATTCTTAGGTAGATAGTGCGTATTCTTAGGTAGATAGTGCGTATTCTTAGGTAGATAGTGCGTATTCTTAGGTAGATAGTGCGTATTCTTAGGTAGATAGTGCGTATTCTTAGGTAGATAGTGCGTATTCTTAGGTAGATAGTGCGTATTCTTAGGTAGATAGTGCGTATTCTTAGGTAGATAGTGCGTATTCTTAGGTAGATAGTGCGTATTCTTAGGTAGATAGTGCGTATTCTTAGGTAGATAGTGCGTATTCTTAGGTAGATAGTGCGTATTCTTAGGTAGATAGTGCGTATTCTTAGGTAAATAGTGCGTATTCTTAGGTAGATAGTGCGTATTCTTAGGTAGATAGTGCGTATTCTTAGGTAGATAGTGCGTATTCTTAGGTAGATAGTGCGTATTCTTAGGTAGATAGTGCGTATTCTTAGGTAGATAGTGCGTATTCTTAGGTAGATAGTGCGTATTCTTAGGTAGATAGTGCGTATTCTTAGGTAGATAGTGCGTATTCTTAGGTAGATAGTGCGTATTCTTAGGTAGATAGTGCGTATTCTTAGGTAGATAGTGCGTATTCTTAGGTAGATAGTGCGTATTCTTAGGTAGATAGTGCGTATTCTTAGGTAGATAGTGCGTATTCTTAGGTAGATAGTGCGTATTCTTAGGTAGATAGTGCGTATTCTTAGGTAGATAGTGCGTATTCTTAGGTAGATAGTGCGTATTCTTAGGTAGATAGTGCGTATTCTTAGGTAGATAGTGCGTATTCTTAGGTAGATAGTGCGTATTCTTAGGTAGATAGTGCGTATTCTTAGGTAGATAGTGCGTATTCTTAGGTAGATAGTGCGTATTCTTAGGTAGATAGTGCGTATTCTTAGGTAGATAGTGCGTATTCTTAGGTAGATAGTGCGTATTCTTAGGTAGATAGTGCGTATTCTTAGGTAGATAGTGGCGTATTCTTAGGTAGATAGTGCGTATTCTTAGGTAGATAGTGCGTATTCTTAGGTAGATAGTGCGTATTCTTAGGTAGATAGTGCGTATTCTTAGGTAGATAGTGCGTATTCTTAGGTAGATAGTGCGTATTCTTAGGTAGATAGTGCGTATTCTTAGGTAGATAGTGCGTATTCTTAGGTAGATAGTGCGTATTCTTAGGTAGATAGTGCGTATCTTAGGTAGATAGTGCGTATTCTTAGGTAGATAGTGCGTATTCTTAGGTAGATAGTGCGTATTCTTAGGTAGATAGTGCGTATTCTTAGGTAGATAGTGCGTATTCTTAGGTAGATAGTGCGTATTCTTAGGTAGATAGTGCGTATTCTTAGGTAGATAGTACGTATTCTTAGGTAGATAGTGCGTATTCTTAGGTAGATAGTGCGTATTCTTAGGTAGATAGTGCGTATTCTTAGGTAGATAGTGCGTATTCTTAGGTAAATAGTGCGTATTCTTAGGTAGATAGTGCGTATTCTTAGGTAGATAGTGCGTATTCTTAGGTAGATAGTGCGTATTCTTAGGTAGATAGTGCGTATTCTTAGGTAGATAGTGCGTATTCTTAGGTAGAATAGTGCGTATTCTTAGGTAGATAGTGCGTATTCTTAGGTAGTTAGTGCTATTATTAGGTAGATAGTGCGTATTCTTAGGTAGATAGTGCGTATTATTAGGTAGATAGTGCGTATTCTTAGGTAGATAGTGCGTATTCTTAGGTAGATAGTGCGTATTATCACAAACAGCGTATTATCACAAGCACCAGCTCATCGTTAGACTGTAAAAAAGCAGAATGGGAAATAATCAAGTCAGACCTCTTAGCATCGACTGGACTTACATGCTCTCAAACCTAACTATTGACGAAAAGTGTCGATAAATTAACCAACATCATCCAAATCATAATGGATAATAGGATTCCTAAAAAAAAAGAACATCAAAGTACATATAAAGTATCCCCCCCAAGATAAGAGTATCCCCCCCCCAAGACAGCTACCTACAGAGAAGTAAAAAATGCAACCCTCTCTCCATTACATAATTACGCACATCCAAGAAACTTCACAAAGAATTAATCAAATTCGAGGTTCTTAGGGAAGACAAACTTAAGTTCCCGAGAAACTATAAGGTATTCTTCAGAACTATAACCAACCGCATTAAAAGCAACAAATCTATTCCTGCTCTCATAGTGAACAAAAAAAACCTACTACTATCCCCTTCGAACAAGCAACTCACTTTTCCGAGCACTTTGATAAGTTACAACCCTTACCAATCAGTGGACCCCTTCAAATATCTCGCTTGAATTTTCACCTCGACCACAGTAATGATATTTCACCTTTTGAGGTGAACTCCATCCTAAAATTAATCGCTCCAAAATTGAACTCGTCCCCTGACTTTATTCCATGTAGACTACTCAAAAATTGTCTGGACTCACTGGTTATACCTCTCTCCATCATTTTCACTAACTCACTTACTTTAAAGCACTACCCTCTGGCTTGGAAAAAAAAGGAATAATCAAACCAGTTTATGAAAAAGGGCCTCGATCTCCAAAAATAAAAGAAAAAAGGGCCAAATCGAAAATTATCTTCCAATCACTATGATGTGCTCTATATAGAATTTATTCGAGAAACTGATCTTCAATATGACTTATCAATATCTAAAAACCAATGGAATGGCATAATACATCCCAAACAATATGGTTTCCGTCGGAGACGGTCCCACGGTAACATCCCTGGTAGAGGCTCATTCCATTTACCTCACGCTTCGGAATATAAAAAAAAATTAGACTTTGACATCAGTCTAGTCGACTTTTCCTGGGCTTTCGACTCTGTAAACATAAGATTTCTTGTTCACAAACTTGAAAAAGTGGGAATAACGGGCAACCTCCTCTATCTTATGCGTTCTTTTCTGACGAGCAGGTCCTCGAAAGTCTCAATCGGAGAAGCATTATCAGGCTCTAAAGTATACAATATTGGCAGTTGCTTTGGGTCCCTACTCTTTTCAATATTTTTAAATGATATCATGGAGCACATAGAGCCAGATGTCCATGGTTTTCTATATGTCAATGACCTCAATTTTTTTCCAAAAACAGAGAGTCTCTTCAGAAAAGTCTGGATTCCATATCTCGAAGACAATATTATCCCAACTACTACATTAGTAAAAGATCTGGGCATTATATTTCAGGAAGATATCACACTCTCTAAACATATTGAACTAACCTCCCTAAAGTCCCAAAAATGCATAAACATGATCTGTAGAGCTTTTTAAACGAAGTCAATAAATGTTCTGCTCAGAATATACACTACATACATAAGACCGCTTATTGAATATGGGAGTGAGGTATGGTTCCTAGTAACTATCGGTTTCGTTAACTGCATAGAAAAAGTGCAAAGATCATTCACACCAAGGTTGCTACTAAGGGCGGGATTACCCAAAATGAGTCTCTTCGCTTGAATATAGAAGAAATGTGGCCGATCTTGTGTTAATTCATAAGTGTCTGCACGGAAATATTCAAATTGATTACTCAAATATGTTTAAACTTCGCCCATCGCTTTATTCGCTGAGAGAATCGAATAACTACAGAATATGCTTGCCGTGTAAATATCAAAGCAGAACAAGCACTTGTGCCTCAAGAATGATTAATGTCTGGAATAAGAGTTACCTTGCTCTTTGGTTTCTATAAGCTCTTCTAGCATTTTTAGAAATGAACTTATCAAGCTTGATTGTGAGACCATTGTCACGAACTCTAGAATACATTTTTAATTCAAGTGCTTTGTTTCTTCAAATGTTTTGTTTCTTCTTTTCTTTTCCATTACATTTGTTTTCTCGGTTAGCTCTCGAATGATAGAGAGTGAGTTGAAAATTTGGGATTTTAAGTTATTACTGGGGATGAATAGTTCTTAAGTAAAGATACAAGCTTTGCTTTTTGGGTTTTCTGATATTTCTTCAAAAGAAATGTTCATTATTGTTCTTGTCATGTTAAGATCATCTCACTTTCCATCCCCTTCACTGAATTCGCTTTTTTGTGACACTGTCATCTGTTTTGTCACTCAACATTATTTTTTGTTTCAAGCGGAATGAAGAATTGAATTGAATTGAGATGGATGAAGTAAAACCAATCGATTGGTATAGCTCAGGTTAGTTTGGCCAGATCTAATAAGTATCCGACGCGTGAAAGCTCTTTGTACCCTTTCCAGAACGTTGATAAGGCCAATAGAGACGGTAGACCATAATTCACTTCCGTATTCTGCCAGAGGTGAGATTTAGAATTTATAGGCTCTCAATAGAACTGTGTTAAAGGAAGTTTTGAGAGCCCTTAAAATTAGATTCATACATTTACAGGGTGGGCCATAAATAGTGTAACAAATTGGAATTGTTATACCTTTTTTCAAAACAGAGAAAATGATCTCAAATTAACATATTATATCAACAACATGAATGAAAACATTCACGCAAAAGTTCAGTTCAAACGATCCCCTTTTTCCCGAACTACAGCTCGAAGTCTCTTTGGTAACGCCTCCACCACTGTACGGAGGTATTCGACTCCGATGTTGTCCCATTCTGCCTGAAAGGCATTCTTCAGGGAATTAATATTTGGCTTGGAGCGAGAGTTGACCTTGGACTCCAAGTAGGCCCAAACGGAATAATCGAGCGGGTTCAGGTCGGGTGATGAGGCCGGCCATTCTGATGTTGTGATGACGCCGGGAAAATTTTCCTTGCACCACGTTTGGACCTTTTAAGCTTTGTGGGCTGGTGCTGAGTCTTGTTGAAAGGTCCATGTCCTCTGATTGAAATGTGATTGAGACCATGAATGGAGCACGTCTTGCAGAACATGTTTCAGGTAGTATTCCGTGTCGATCTTGACGCCTTTCTCGACGAAAACAAGCGGTGTTTGTCCTGTGGCGAAGATCCCCGCCCAGACCATGACTTGAGTTGGATGTGCATTGCGTTGGACCGTTCTACCCTTGCTATCGGCTTGCTCTGCGTCCTTCGCAAGCACTCTGACGTTTTTGGGAGTTGTGGACTTCTTCCACGGTGAACAGCTTTTCGTCAGAGAACACCATATTGAAATGATCGCCTTGCTGCGTACGACGAAGAAGGTCGCGACATCTTTTGACTCTTTCCGATTTGTTGCGAGCCGACAGAAAAGCGGCCTTCCGTGTACGACACGACCTGAATCTCAGCTTCTCCGTGACTATTCGTCTCAATGAAGTTCGGCTCATCGGGAGCTGCTGCGCCATCTGGCTGATGCTTCGTCGTGCATTTCGGTTGATCCGACTCCGAACAGTTTCGATGAGTGGTGTCGCGCGAAAAGTGCAAGGACGACCTCGCCTTGGACGGTCCAAAGATGTGCCAAGCTCCTCGAATCGTTTGATCGCTCGATACACTGTCATGCGAGGCAGGCGAAGCGTTTCAGCAATGCGAGCAGGGGCGTGGCCAAGAGTTTGTAGGCGAATGATCGCAGTTCGCAAGCGATTCGACGCTGTCATTACCCTAAACATCGATGGATTCAATCAAAACTCACTTGACACGTATAAAAATTACGGGAAATCGGAAAAAAACGAGAAAAGTGACAGCTACGTGCGGTCACTTCCCAAGGAAATGTTCTCAAACATTTGTTACACTATTTATGGCCCACCCTGTAATAGTTTTCTCGATGGTTAAGTTAATATGATCAGAAAAAGTGAGGGAGCGTTATGGAGCGTTAGAATATCACTTTTCACTTTGCTAAGTGATTTTTTTTTCTGCTAACTGATTTTCTGCTATCTGATTTTTTTGAACGCTCCAATGTCTCACCACGAAAACATGGACTTCGGTAAAAAGAAAGAACCTAAAATGTGTAGACAGTTAAAGTCTTTGTCGTGCCAGTGAAGAGATGCGGTGTGGTTTCGTGCAAAGAGTTCGGACGTTTCGCTTTATTTAAAGCATCATCAGCGATATGCAAATTACCCTAAAGCAGAACGAAATTGGTAAAAAACAAAGCGAAAAAGCATAATTCACATGAAAGTTATCTCAATAATTTCCTCTCTTGTATTGAGATAACTTTCATGTGAATTATGCTTTTTCGCTTTGTTTTTTACCAATTTCGTTCTGCTTTAGGGTAATTTGCATATCGCTGATGATGCTTTAAATAAAGCGAAACGTCCGAACTCTTTGCACGAAACCACACCGCATCTCTTCACTGGCACGACAAAGACTTTAACTGTCTAATTAACCTCCACGATGCGCGTCACTCAGTACTCAAAATTCCTAAAATGTGTACAATTAGTGAGAGAAATATAACGTTCGAGACATGAGCAGCGATGTCTTTTTTTCTTGCAGCGAGAGAGTTCAAACGGGATATCGTTATGTTTCATTATGTTTTCGCGAATTCTAACGCTCTATTAAAATACATGTGTTCTTTCTTTTTACCGTAGTCCATGTTTTCGTGGTGAGACATTGGAGCGTTCAAAAAAATCAGATAGCAGAAAATCAGTTAGCAGAAAAAAAAATCACTTAGCAAAGTGAAAAATGATATTCTAACGCTCCATTAGAATTCAACTTTTCACTTTGTTAAAGTAATCTCTGCAAAGTGATCTCGTTGCTCCAATGTTTCATTACGATTTGTCTTGAGAAGAAAAATTATCTACGATATTTTTATATTCATATAAAATTACGACCAACAGTAAAAGTTATTATATAAAAAATACCGTAGTCCATTTTCCTTCTCATGGTAATTCGTCGTGAGACATTGGAGCATTCAACAAGATTACTTTGCAGAGATTACTTTGACAAAAATGAAAAGTTAAATTCTAACGCTTCATGAGACTTTGGTTAAGAAGTATGCCTAGGTCCTTGACGGTGTTATATGAAGGTATTAACAAGTCATTCGAGTTATTGTTGTGAGGACCACAGTTAGTGACAAAGCATTTAGGAAACCGAAATGGTAAGGGACCAGTTAAGGGAATAGTCAAATATAGAGTTAATGGCAGTTTGTAGTAAGTGGAGATATTCAGAGAATAATTTAACATCTTCGGCGTAAACAAAACATTGGACACCGAGAAGTAATACGTCAACAATGTCGTTGATAAACATGGAGAATAATAAGGGTCCAAGAGAGCTTCCTTGAGGGACACCGTGTAGGTAGGACCTACTTTCAGATAAAGCAGAACCGACTCGTACTCGAGATGTTTTCAGCTATTATTCAATTTTTTTTGGTTAGGTTTAGGCAAAGGTTAGGCCGTACGGCTCAAGAACGAGACCGCCTACATACAAAAAAGTCTTCTTTCTAAAAATCGCCTTCCCGTTCAGTCGTTCTGAAATGAATCAAAGCGATTCATTCGAAAGCTGTGTGAAAGACTCTTGGAATGAAAAAAACTTGAAATTAAGGCCATTACAGAAGCACACCGTGCACACTGTGCGCACTGTGCGCACAGTGTGCACGGTGTGCTTCTGTAATAGCCGAAATTAAAGTTATTCATAGTAGTTGTGAGCAGAAAGTGTAGTCAGAATCACTTTTGGGTTTAAATTCAGTGCGAGTAGTGCATTTTACAAACACGCTTTTTGAAAACACGTTTTTCGGTAATTTCCGAAAAACTACGAGTCGAGCTTAGTCGGTCTTGAGAAGAAAAACCTGTGATTCCAACAAAGTACGGTTAAACAATTCTATTTTTTACCGCGTGAGGGAGTACACTTCTGCGAAAGATGATGCGGTTATAAATTTCAGAGATGCTGATTTGGAGAGTATCTCGCTTCTTTGTCGCGAAATCGTTGATTATCTATCAAATTAAATCTCCACACTCATGCCGAAAATTTTTCTTACTTTTCCTCACCGCTCAGTCTTCAAAAGTAATTATCTACTCGAAGAAATTTTCCTTTAACTTGTTTAAAAATTTCATAGAAGAGTATTGGTAAATGTGTTTTTTTTTCAATTTTTAGAAAAAAACTCCTGGCACCTATAAAATTTTTGGATTCGTTTTGATTATGTTTGATTTATGCTCGATCAACACCTGCGGTTTCATTTTAAAAACCACTTCAGAGAATTTGATCGGTTTTTATAATTTTCGCTTTAGTTTTTGGTTCCGGTGAACAACGATTTCTTTTCCAAAAAATCTATTTATCAGTCGAAATAAACTGTATGCCTTGACACTTTCCCAGAAAAGTGGCTTATTTGCCTGATATTTGAAGCGATTTTGTGAAAGCAAAAGTTCATTATTTATTTCTCACACTTCTTTGAAATTGATTATCTAAATTCAAAAAAAAAAGAATAACACGTGATTTTTCTTTCTGTATCGTTCTTTATATGAGTATTCTTTATAATTTTGTTGGCGTATAATCAAAGCTCACCGTTCTCTCGAAGCCAAACCTGTGCTCATTTCTGTCAGTATTAAATGTCTCGACGTGTCATATATAACCTTCATTAAATTTGTTAGTTTTTGAAAATCAATCTTAGTAAAATATTCGAATTATAGCACATATTCTGCCAATCGGGGTTACTTATCTGAGATGTTGCTTCACTCAAATAAAAAGTATGCAAAGTAGTTTTGGTTTTTTTTTGTTGAATTATTTAATCGAAATTGGTTGTATGCTTTTACTGCATACAGCCGCGGATAGTTTACAGACAAACATGTGAGACTTCCATTTTTTGTTCTTAAAAAGTAGTGTCAACCGTTTCAAGCTGCTGCAAGAAGATGGCGACGCGAAGCAGCAGTCGCCGCAGTGCGGGCGACTCCAGCGGGCAGCTGAATCCTGCCATGATTCATCTCCTGGACACTTCGAGACTCCGTTCCGAGTTGCAGGTATGAAAAGTTTTTCTTGATATGAACAGTTATATATGAACAATGTTCTTTTTATTCATTGCTATTTTTCTGTTCGTTTTTATTAGTTGTGTTAATCTTGCATTCAAAGTCTTTTTAAAACGTCCCTTTGAAAGTAGTTAAATACTGTAACACTTAAAAAAGGTTTTTAGAATGACTCACAGGTCACCAGAACTGTTCAAAAATTACTGTTCTCTGAGCGGAAGAGTGCAAACTAATAAGAAGCACGTTCAGCTCGTTTTTCAATGTTCCAGACTACCCCGCTCGATTTAATTAGTTTCTGGGAGGCAACCTTTATTGAGCTACAACTGATCTTTTTTATATAAATTTCGCTGTTCAAAAAGAGCGATTACGGTTCGTATGTGCTAGTGATATCTATTGTATCTCCACAGGCTCGCGGTTTGAGTACAACTGGAAGGAAGGATGTACTGGCAGATCGGCTGTCAGATGCAGTCTCACTCGGTCATTTGGCTTCTCCCATTGAGATTGCCTCTCCCTCTCCGAAGAAGACACGAAAGAAACCTGCGTCTACTCCCGTCACGGTAAATTTTTCTCCCATTCTCATTTGGTGGTTGTTTAGGTTATTTTTATTGAGGAATTCTCTTTTAGTTAGACAGGGTTCGGAACAGAATGTTTCTCTGACCCGCACTGTGGGTAGAAAAAGTCTATGCTCTCTCCAAAAAGCCCGAAAAACATGGAAATCTATGCGCTTAGAAAAATTTTTTCTCGGATTTTCGTACGAAAAGTCCAAATTATTGGAAAAATTGAATGTTGAACACTGAAAATGTCGAAAAATTATGCGCTCGAAAAAGTAGCGCGGGTGCTAAGAAACACCATGGTTCGAAAAACCTGACTGACTAGCATTTGTATGATGAGATGATGTCAAGGTGGATGCTCCGTCAGCCGATTCTCTTCAGCTTCCCCAAGAAGAGCTGCCAGTCTCAGAAGAACCCCCCAGAAAGAAAAGCAAGAAAGAAATTGTCAGTTTTAGTTTTCAGAATCGAAGGTAGTTCGAAAGAGCTGATGGATATCTTCCATACATATGTACTTCACTACCGGTCTATTGCAGGGGTTAAATAGTGACCCGATCGGTCCCGTCGGCGGATAAATGTACACACACTATAGACAAAAAACTCCCTCTCTTTTCTTACCCTTTTCCTTCATCCCCTCTTCTTTTTTCCTCCAAACTTTGAGCGACGGATACATGTAAACCCGAATTGGGCGGCTCCATATAACCCCTAGTCGTTTCCACTTTACTTAAAATATTGTAACTGTTGAAGTAATTAGCAGGTTCTGGAATAATCAGATAATCAGATTAATCATAATCAGAGCGGAGGATGGATTTTTAGTCCTTATTCTAGACTCCGTCGCTCAAAGAACGGCTTTTTTCCAAATTGTTTCAACAGTCCTTTCCAACCTATGTTTCAATTGAGCGTGTGCTGGAAGCGTGTTTTTTTCTTCACAATCGAAATAGCGTTTTGAGCGTTTTTTTTTTAAATTCGCGCTGGTGAAATGTGTCCAAAATATCCATTTTTATGATTCAGGTAAATCTCTTTGGGAATTTTCTAGAGCATAGGTCTTTTCCCGGTAAGAACTTCTCAAGCGTATTTTAAAACAAAAAAGAACGTGAGATTCATCGTAAATGAGCTGTAGTTTGTTTGATTATAAAGTGCTTTAACTGAATCAATCGTTCGACATTAAATGCTTTTTTTGCTTCAGGTTCATGATTTAAACGGAATTAGAAATTTGTTCGAATTTTCACTTGAGGATTGCGGAAGTGTTA
The DNA here is from genome assembly GCA_964056735.1 of Allodiplogaster pararmata. Classification (NCBI taxonomy): domain Eukaryota; kingdom Metazoa; phylum Nematoda; class Chromadorea; order Rhabditida; family Diplogasteridae; genus Allodiplogaster; species Allodiplogaster pararmata. Next base: position 20,189,023 of record OZ057408.1, on the reverse strand, counting down.
AAGTTAGGACATTGAATATACCGGAAATGAATGGTAGGGCGAGAAAACCCCGCAGTCGCCGAAGAAGAAGAAAGAGAAGCCGAAAGAAGAGCTGAAGGAAGTTGTCGCCGTGCCAGTGGTGACAGAAGAAGAGGAAGACTTCATTGAGGAGGGATTCTCCATTACATTCGTTAGTTCACAATAACCTACTTTGCATATTAAGTTTGATTTTTCTCTATGATGTAAGTCAAAGGCATGAACTGCTGCATATTCATGAAAATTTACACCAGGCTGCTTCTTCCCGTCCGCCAAAAGAGCGCGTATATCAAGATGAGTAGTCATGAGATATTTAATTTTAATGGCTGCTAAACTTCAGACTTTTTCCTCCCAAATCCGTCCGAAGCTGGTCCAGAAAGCAGCGAGCAGATCACTGCCATTCCTGGAAAACGCTTCTAGAAAATCCATTTTAATAGTGAATAAGAAAACTTTTTCTGTCTAAAAACGACACTTATTTCTGAAGTATTGTTGATAGGTAAGTTGCAGAAGAATTGTTTGCGCTTCAGAAAATCACAAAATCTGGCGAAATACTTTTGATTTGTCCGTTTTTTCCTCGTTTTCTCTTCAATTTTTTTCAACAAAAAAATCTCCCGCTGAAAAACAAGCTCCTTTGATTTGAAAAAAGAAAGCAGTTAGAAAGTTCCTGAATGAGGGGCCTCTGAGAGAGGGCGGGAGCGTGTGGTGTAAAAGAAAAGATGTAGACGATCAGAGCACTTGTGTCTATGTATAGCTTTCTTATATATTGCATAGATTCGCGCATAGATTATATGGGTTCGAGAAGCACACTTCTTCTTCTTCTTCTTCCTCGCGCTTGTTCCCGCCTCGCGGCAGGGTACGCTCCCGCGGCAGGGTACGCTCCCGCGGCAGGGTACGCTCCCGCGGCAGGGTACGCGCTCTCCCTTCGAGAAGCACAGTCTCACATAATTCTATGGTTGTTCATGTTTCTGAGCGCGAGCGCAAAACGAGAGATATGAGAATATAGAGGATGATTAGGACGGTCTCAAGGTGTTCTCATCGAGTGGAGATATGAGAATATAGAGGATGATTAGGACGGTCTCAAGGTGTTCTCATCGAGTGGAGATATGAGAATATAGAGGATGATTAGGACGGTCTCAAGGTGTTCTCATCGAGTGGAGATATGAGAATATAGAGGATGATTAGGACGGTCTCAAGGTGTTCTCATCGAGTGGAGATATGAGAATATAGAGGATGATTGGGACGGTCTCAAGGTGTTCTCATCGAGTGGAGATATGAGAATATGAAGGATGATTAGGACGGTCTCAAGGTGTTCTCATCGAGTGGAGATATGAGAATATAGAGGATGATTAGGACGGTCTCAAGGTGTTCTCATCGAGTGGAGATATGAGAATATAGAGGATGATTAGGACGGTCTCAAGGTGTTCTCATCGAGTGGAGATATGAGAATATAGAGGATGATTAGGACGGTCTCAAGGTGTTCTCATCGAGTGGAGATATGAGAATATAGAGGATGATTAGGACGGTCTAAAGGTGTTCTCATCGAGTGGAGATATGAGAATATAGAGGATGATTAGGACGGTCTCAAGGTGTTCTCATCGAGTGGAGATATGAGAATATAGAGGATGATTAGGACGGTCTCAAGGTGTTCTCATCGAGTGGAGATATGAGAATATAGAGGATGATTAGGACGGTCTCAAGGTGTTCTCATCGAGTGGAGATATGAGAATATAGAGGATGATTAGGACGGTCTCAAGGTGTTCTCATCGAGTGGAGATATGAGAATATAGAGGATGATTAGGACGGTCTCAAGGTGTTCTCATCGAGTGGAGATATGAGAATATAGAGGATGATTAGGACGGTCTCAAGGTGTTCTCATCGAGTGGAGATATGAGAATATAGAGGATGATTAGGACGGTCTCAAGGTGTTCTCATCGAGTGGAGATATGAGAATATAGAGGATGATTAGGACGGTCTAAAGGTGTTCTCATCGAGTGGAGATATGAGAATATAGAGGATGATTAGGACGGTCTCAAGGTGTTCTCATCGAGTGGAGATATGAGAATATAGAGGATGATTAGGACGGTCTCAAGGTGTTCTCATCGAGTGGAGATATGAGAATATAGAGGATGATTAGGACGGTCTAAAGGTGTTCTCATCGAGTGGAGATATGAGAATATAGAGGATGATTAGGACGGTCTCAAGGTGTTCTCATCGAGTGGAGATATGAGAATATAGAGGATGATTAGGACGGTCTCAAGGTGTTCTCATCGAGTGGAGATATGAGAATATAGAGGATGATTAGGACGGTCTCAAGGTGTTCTCATCGAGCTTGAACCATTCTTCTTCATTCAACTATTTTTTCTAGAGTGAAAACTTCATATTCATTTTTGTTCTCAAAGGTTGAACACACATAATATCTTTTAAATATCATAATGTTCCCATAAAAGGGTAAAATCTAAAAGCGAAACTACGATCTGCCTGAAACGCAAGTGAAAAGCCTCATCTGTTTGTAAAGCATTCTCTAACTCTAGACAAATAAAACCGTTTCTTCATAACCAGCTTTTTTATTCTAAACCTTAGCTCACCAGGATGTGTTGAGAATTTCTTTTTCGGGCGGTTGACCGTGCGACCCTGGCGACCGATAAAGGGGGGGGGGGGGAAGAAATCAACAAAATTTTTGTTTTTTTTGTTGATTGATCTTTTGTTTTGCGTAGCACGGGCCGGAGTTTAATGTTCAAAATTTTGTGTAGTTAGGAACGTTTAGTTTTCAAAAATAACATTTTCTGTTATATTTTCTTGACTGTGAAAAATTTTTTTCTCTGGTACACCGGGTTTGGTGAGCTATGATCTACACGCTCCTTTCGCGCATGTTGCGAAACAGCCTGCTCGAGAATTAAATTATTTTTGTTAGGCTAAAAAATACCTCAATAAATCACAAGTTAGGTAGTTTAATGAGTTTTGAAATGAGTATTTTCGTACAAAAATTAAAAAAAGTAGCATTCCAGTTCGATTTAGTTTTTTTTAAAAATTTAGTTAATAGAGAAATACTTTAAGTTTACAAAACTGCGTGAGTTTGCGAAATATGAAAGGGCTTCTTGTTGCGAAATATGAAAGGGCTTGTTGTTGTGTGGAAAATATCGCGGAATAACGTTTATTTCTAGCTCGCAAGCTTCTGAACAGGGCTAAGATATTTTCGAATAATTTTGAATCAAAAATGGTTCCGTGTTAATCTATGCTGGTCTATGTTTCTATTCCCATCTTTATCTTCCTTGATTATTCTTTCTCTCACTATATTTATGTTTCTTTGAAGATGGGTATAAGGTTATCCAATGTATGAATTCTGTACAGGGCGATCTGCAAAGTCTTCTTCCGTCGGATGCTCCCTCTTCATCTGAAGTTCCATCGGGAGAACAAGAACAAACGGTTTAATTTTCAACGAGGGTTTCAAAAATTCTTATTGAGCAAGTTGTGTGTTACTATGTGTTTTTTAAGTCATAAAAAGGGTAACACGTTACTTTGCAGAGCGTTACTTTTTAGCTATTTTCAGAATTAATCAACTTTTTTTCGCTTAGGCTTAAGCAAAAATTACGCAAATGAGGCCGTAAGGCTTAGGCTGAAGAGACCGCATGAGAAAGTTTCTCATATTGATGTCGATGGAATAATATAGGAGAGGTGTTTCGCTTACTTGAGTGCTGATGATCTCATATGTATTCTTATTCAATGTTTGTGCTCGAATTTTAGTTGTAATATGTGTTGATTTTGCATCGTATGATGTAGATAAAATAAAAATAATAATATTATTGATTTTTTGTTAATTCAGTTACTAAATTTCTAAATTCCATCACCACTTCGTGAATTAGCAAGAATAGGATTTTCGAATATTTTGGATGCAAAATGTCGCTCTGCAAAATGTCCGGTGCAAAGTGTCGCTCTGCAAAATGTCCAGTGTAAGGTGACGCTCTGCAAAATGACATGGAACCCATAAAAAGGCCTCTATACATGAAAAAATGCTGAGTATAGCTATTGTATTTTGCTGAAGACGATTGTATGTATTTGAATTTGACTTTTCGGTATACCCTATTTAATGACCTATGTTGCTACTTGAGAGATGAGTTCTTGCTTGTTATAAGCCTTTTAAATTTAACCAAGCTGTTTAAGTTGTTCTGATTCACAGGGATTTTTAGTGTGCAAGAAAAAGATAGTGGCCCGTGAGAATTTTTTGTTTGTTTTTTATAAGGGTCCCCCCTTATGATTTGGAAAAACAGAGGTCCGCCGACAGAAGGTATGACATGACTCTGGTTATGAAGCAATTTTTTCATGTTTCCTACAGGAAGCAGCAGTTCCAGCAAATGATTACTCAGTGTCGAAGAAAAAGAAGCGGCGACCGGAGGAGGAGAGGAAGAGAGAGGCGGGAATCATATTGGACAAGGTTTTCCCATTTTTAATCCTAATGGAATACAAAAAACAGAAAACAATAAACTGTTCATTTGATTAGTTTCCATCTAATAACACGATATTATGGACGTCAACTTTTTTTTAAAATATGAAATTTTTTTCGAGCTACAGTAAAATAATAATATGTTTTCAAAAATTGTTAGTTTTTGAGAAAAAAAAAACAATATCAGAGCAAAAAACTTCGAGTGTATTCGCAAAGCAGTTTTAAAGGCATAGTTTGAAAGTATAGTTTACGGTTAAAATTGCAGGTGAAATGAAGTTAAACAGTGATAAATGAAATGCATAGGTCGCTTGAATTCTAGAAAACTTTAAAATTAATTTTTCTTGAAGCTAAAAAATCTTAAATAATGAAAAAATCTCCTTTCTCTGCTTTTTACCTCAAGATCGCTTTTCATCATTCACGACTCCTCCGATTAAAGAGCGGTCGTTTTAAAAAATTATTTGTCTTTTTTGTTGATCTATGATGGAAAGCAAATACTATTCAAGGAATAATCCAGTTATTACATCAAAATATCAATTATAACGAATAAAATGAATGATGAGCAAAGAAGAAGGAGATTTTTCAGGGAGACAGCGAGTGGCAGCCGGAAGAGAAGGTGAAGAGGAAGGAGAAACGGAAGGAGATTGGTGAGCGACCCCTTCAAGTATCCTTTTTGGGGTTGCCTTGGTGAGCGACCCCTTCAAATATCCTTTTTGGGGTTGCCTTGGTGAGCGACCCCTTCAAGTATCCTTTTTGGGGTTGCTTTGGTGAGCGACCCCTTCAAGTATCCTTTTTGGGGTTGTCTTGGTGAGCGAACCTTTGAAGTATTCTTTTTAGGGTTGCCTTGGTGAGCGACCCCTTCAAGTATCCTTTTTGGGGTTGCCTTGGTGAGCGACCCCTTCAAGTATCCTTTTTGGGGTTGCCTTGGTGAGCGACCCCTTCAAGTATCCTTTTTGGGGTTGCCTTGGTGAGCGACCCCTTCAAGTATCCTTTTTGGGGTTGCCTTGGTGAGCGACCCCTTCAAGTATCCTTTTTGGGGTTGCCTTGGTGAGCGACCCCTTCGAGTATCCTTTTTGGGGTTGCCCAGAGGTTTCGGCCGTTGGGATAATTAAGTGAGGTTCCTTCTAAGCGTGAAGGAATATGCTTCTTCTGCAGAACGTTTCTGACCACTCGCAAAATTGTTTTCGAGCGCATAGATTTTCTAAATTCCCAAAAGTTCAGTGTTTTTCGCAAAGAGTTCCCAGTAAAAAGAATCAAAAATAAAACTTCCGAGCGCATAGATCTGAAGGTTTTTCAGTGTTTTTGGAAGCCGCTTAGAAATTTTTCACCCGCAGTGCGGGTGAGAGAAACACCCTGTTATTCTGCACAGCTTGATCTGCTGAAGATCAGAAGGGGTTGAAAGTTCATGCCCGACCCTCCGTCGGCGAGCGTCTGTTTTTTTGTTATCATTAGGGGGACTTTTGTGTCCGAAATTTTTTTTATCGGTTTGACACTGTTTTTATAATGAAAAGCTGGAACCCTTATAAAAAATACCTTCTTTTGAGTTAGCTTTTTGTTGAAAAATAGTTTCTCAAAGCAGAGCTAACAGTTCTTCTTTTTACTTATCGCTTTCATAATGAAAAGATCAAGATAATATAAATGTAAATCCGGATGTTTCATACCAACGGCAAAAAAGTTTGCGTAGATATGATTTTTGAGGAAAGGAGAGGCGCTTCAGAAAATAAACTTCAGAAAAAAAGTATCTTTTTCGGTTCCCGCTGAAGGTTTAAAACAGTCGCCCGCCGACAGACGACCGGACATTACTAAATAACCCCTGACCTTAACAGTCTTTACATATTTAGGACGGAGAAGTTGAAGGTAAAAACAACCTTTGATAAAAAATGTTTATAGACTACACCACTGCTTTGAAACATGCTAAGAAAGCCAGTCACGGAACTTTCAGTAAATATTTGTGGGCAAAAAAAATCGTTTGTCTACAACGCAACGAAACAAAACAGATGAGCATTCTGAATAAGAGGATAAAGAAATCGAAAAAAACAACTTACAGAAAAAAATTGGTAGGGATGGAACATCTAGAATAAAATTTTTTCTTTCGGCTTCATAGCTATATTTTTCTATTAATTTAATTGGTAAACCAAGTCCATCCCAGTTTTACATGTCAGGGAAGTGCATGCACACAGGGGTTAAATGGAGCCGCCTAATTTGGGTTTACATGTATCCACCGCTCAAAGTTTGGAGGAAAAAGAAGATGGGATGGAGGAAAAGGGTAAGAAAAGAAAGGGAGTTTTTTGTCAATAGTTTGTGTACATGTATCCGCCGACGGGACCGATCCGGTCACTATTTAACTCCTGCATGCACACAAAATGTACATTAATTTAGATGGTTTTATTCATTTAAGGTTGGAGTTGTTCAACGGAAAGTCAGTCGGTGTGGTCCATTTCATTTCAGATTTAACGGAAGAAGGATCTTCATCCTCACTATTCAAAAAGTCTCGGAAAGATTCGAAGGAAGTCGATAGGAGGAAGTCTATGGAAACAGCAAAGGAAGAATTCGATAGAAAAGAACGGAGTGAAAAACGAAGAGAGAGCTTTGATGGATATGGTACGAAGAAAGAGGAAAAAAGAGAAAAGGAGGAAAAGAAAGAAAGAGACGAAAAGAAAGAAAAAGATGAGAAGAGAGAAAAAGGAGAAGAAAAGCCCTTGTCTAAAAACAAGTCAACCGTCACGGCGAAATGGGCAGAGTACATTGAACAGCAAAAGGTCAGTTATTTATTTCTCATTTCAATTTTGTTGCATTTAGTCAGCAATTCTATTATTTAGAAAAAATGAACGGAGTTCCGTCGAAAGTTTGTCGGTGACATTATAAATTATTAATGTTGATGGGAAGAATCTTCACTAAAGGGTGTCTCCAAAATAAAACAAAGACCAGGAGATGTTTGTAAGAGAGGACGAGAATGGAGAAGAGACCATTTAATTTGGGGGCAGTTTTGCTCAATTATAAATAGTGATCAGTAAGTATAGAGACGAATTTGAACCGATATAGTTGTATTCAAAACGAAAATCTTGGCTTCTTATCAAAATATTCATTCATTTCACATCTTGACAAATGATTCTGGGGAATCACATTCATCACAACTTTTTTTTTATCTTCTCCAATACCAGTTGCTGGTTTTTAGTTGAAAAAGGCTGCAGAGGGTAAAGGAACAGCTGTGCCCGTTGGGATTGCGACAGAGAATGGAATTGAGTCGGAGAATAAGAAGAGTACAGAAGAGCGAAAAGAAGGTCAGTTTGAAAAAAAGCGTTTTCTTTTTACTTCTACATAGTTCGATAGAAAAATATTTTTTCGAAGTAAACCCGTTTTTTGATTGGTAGGGAAAGATTGTGTTGTAGTAAATGTAGGAGAACTTCACATTGGTTATGAAAAAGAACAATGTGTTTTAATAGTGTAGGGTATTTGAAAGTAAGTTTCGGTCTCAACGTGATTTTTTTTTGCAGGGAAAGTGGTGGGAATGAAGGAGAAGGAGAAAAAGCGCGTGTCTTTTGGTCTTCTGCCAAAGAAGCCTTCGGTTGGCAGCAAGCCAAGCGCCACTCCACAGGCCAAGTCCTCTGCGATCAAGGTACTTAAGATCACGCCCATGGGCTTCTTTCTGTGAAAACCCATCTAAGAGCTATATGTATCCATCATATTGAACTTTCGAGATACCCCAAGGAAGCATTACAAATCCCTTATTCATGTAGTTAAAAGAAACCTTTGAATCCCTGTGAATATTTTTAGGTGCACATCTGATTTCTATAAAGTATAATTCTTAATCTCTACAGAAGCTTTTCAATCCCCTGAGAAGCAATTATAGTTGCCTACAAAAGCGTATGTAGTTTTATATAGAAAACTTTTAGTTAGTCAAAAGAAGCCGATTTCTTGCGTACATGTTGACATGAGAACTTCTCATCTTGTTGTGGAGAGAGATGGTCCACAGTTTTTGAGTTGAAGCAAAATCGGAATGTGTGCAGGTAGATTTGCTGGATGACATCTTTGATAGACAGAGCAGTCTGCTCCAGAACCGACCACTCACTGTCGATGAAGCCGAGCTGGAGAGGGTATGCAAGGACTTTTTGTTATTACTGCCTATAACACATGACTTTTAATTTTTTGTGACTATCATGCGAATGTTCTGAAGAAGCTTCCACTTTTGGTCACTGAAACGGAAGTCACTGAAAAAATCGGAAGTCTTTTGGTCACTTGGTCACTGAAAGCACTTCTGTTTAGATGAACTTGTCATTTCATCGACTGACAAAGTTTTTTCGATTGCCTGACGAAATTTGGCTAACCTTTTTTTTCAAATTCTAGGTTCGCATAGAAGCAGAGCTGCGGCAGCGAACGATAGAGAGACAAGAAGAGCAGGCGAGAGAGGAGAGAATCAGACAGGAGAAGGAGAGGGAGAGACAAGAGAGAGAAGAGAAGGAGCGAGAGAGGCGGGAACGAGAAAGAAAACTGAATGAGGAGAAGGAGGTGCGGGAGCGAGCACGTGCTCTCCTCATGGGACTGCCCATCCCAGGTCCGCCCAAGGGACCGAAACCAACTCACATCAAGGTGGGTATTATCTCATTCATCAATTTTTTATAATTTATTTATTCATGTATTTATTCATTCCTCAGAGATCGAAGTTTTTATAGAAATTTTTTCAACAAAATCTAATGGAAAAATTTTGATTAGTCTTGATCAAGGTACTATTTGATTGAGTTCCAAGCCTATTCATCAACCTGAAATATTTAAAGCCAAAATGAAGTGCGAAAATTTCTTCAAGAGAATGTTTCTTCAAAAATTTCTAATGCAATTTTTGAGTGTTCAAAAGTGTATGACAACTGTTAAGTGATTTAATGACAATCGGACGTGTTTAAGAAAGATGGAAATGAAGATATTTCCACGGAGATGCCAACGAAGGAAATCATTAGGAAGGAGTCTCCAATTCCGCCTCCATTCGAACCCATTGAAGAAGAAGAGGAAGTCGCCCGGCCAGAGCGACCTTCTTCTTCCACTGCTGCTGGTTGGGAATAGAGGGACATAGAAAGTGAGAAAGAAAACACAGAGAGAGAGAGAGAGAGAGAGAGTGGATCAGACGAACATTTTGAAAATAGAGTATTAGAAGAAGTGAGATCGGGCATTGTCTTATGATTACACTGTCAAAAATTTTTTAGCTGTGAATATAATTTCTAAATTAACGATGAATTTCTCCAAGTACAAGCAGGAGAAAGATTTTTCCAAGTTTTGTGTAAAGGAGAAGCGGTGGCAGCGCCAGATGAAGCATCCAGCCAATTCTTGTCAGATCTCAATTTGGCTCTGTTGCGGGTACTCGAAGAGAGAGCCAAGAAGCTCAAAGGTTCGCCTTTTTGTTCCAATCTTAATCTAAATATGAACATATTCTCATAAATTGGAAGGATCCTTCCAGAATGTTTCTCTGACCCGCACTGCGGGTAAAAAATTCTATGCGCTCTCCAAAAACCGCGGCAAACATTGAAATCCATGCGCTTAGAATTTTTTTCTCGGATTTTCCGTAGGGAAAGTCTGAATCATTGGAAAAATTGAATGTTGAACTCTGAAATTTTAAAAATCTATGCGCTTGAAAAAAGTTGTACGTGTGCTAAGAAACAGCGTGGATCCTTCAGTTCAAAAATACAATAAATGAAAATTGACCACTTCAATCAATAAATTTAAACTTCCCATTGAAGAGGAGAGAAGCTGGGAGGATAACGTGGAGGGAGACGTCCGTCAGGTGCTCGACAACCTGCTCACCCGAACAGAGCGGAGGCTGGAGAAGGAGCTGAGATGGGCTAGGACTGCGAAGCGGAGGAGTCCCTCGCCGCCTCCGGCGCTACTTTCGGCAGCGCCATCGGCTCCGGTCCCCCAGCAGGGCAGGACGCCTCCAGCTACTCCACAGGTGCATCTCCCCAGCCACAGAATGAATGAGCATGTCTGACATGCCACTGCCTTTTTAGCCCTTTTCTATCGCTATCTCATTCATCGTAACGTGTGATGTCTATGCAGTCTTGGAGGGCGTTGTTGTTGTTGTTGTCTTGCCCATAGGTCCTGTCGAGGGGAGTCCTTTTGGGATAGGTGGGTGGTGAGGATCGTTTTGAGTCCGGAGAGATTTTCTCCGTCTACACTCGCACCGCAGTCGGCGATCCTCTTGGCGAGACCCATTCGTTAACCGGAGAAGGGCAAGAGGTTATTTTACTGGCGCCTCGACTCGCCATTGAAAAGTATAGCGGAGTATCGGCTTATGTTTTGTCCGGTGGCATGCCCAGGCCGGTCCGGCATCGCCCTCCTTTGACGAGCTATACTACCCAGTTTTGGTCCGCGGCGGGATTTCTCCCGCTATCTGCGTTGAAACTTATCTGCGTGTAGCGCATTCTGTAATTTTTTTTTCGCTCAAGTTTATTAAAAAAATATTTTCTATACACTCCTCCACTAAGAAGGAAACGGCCTACATATAACCTTAACCCGAATAGGAGCTACGCTTTCGTATTTTATACTAGTATTCCCAAAGGAAATGAGGACTCATAAATAGAAACTTTTGCAGGAACCAAACGTCTCGCTTGTTGTAAAGGATAAGGAAGCGGGCGAAGCCGCGGAAGAAGAGGATAAGGGGGACAAGATTGAGGAAATGCTAAAGGACCCCCGAGCTTTGCTCGAGAAGGCAACTCAGCTGCTCAAAGCTTTCGGCGGAGACAGCAATGGTCAGCATTGACTTACTCTGATTGTTTCGAAGATACTTGGATGGAGATAACGTTTAGAGTGGATTTAAGGCTGCCTAACTCAATTATCCTAAGATACGTTTTTCACGCAATTTCAAACCATTTCATGGATGTACATATTCTGACTGGAAGGAGTTTCTCGAAGCTTTTCGTGACTCGAGAAAGTATTGTAGAAGCTAACGCAGTGTGGAAGTAGCTTTGATGCGCAGGTCCGACAGAGGAAACTTCGATACCCTCACCGCAACAACCTTACGAGCAGATTCACGTGGAGCCTGGGAGTTATGAAGAAGAGAAGGAGGAGCGTACCCTTCCGGAGTTCCACGGGGAGCCCGTGCCGAGTGATGACGATGATGCCCTCTTTGAGCAGGTGAGGCGGTGTGCTTGAGATTACTGTTCTCTGCAGAGTCCTACTCCGGAGAATAGGAATCCAGTTATTCTCAGTATGTCTTTTTTTTTTTCCAATCATACATCTAGACTTTCTTTTTTTAAAGATCTTCCTTTATGCATGTATATATTTTTGCTCTTTTCATTTCTTTAGCTCTCTCTCTCTTTCACTCTTTCAAAGTTATTCATTTTGCTCGCGCCTTAGAAGATTTCACAAAAAGAACAATGGTTGCATGTGATTTACAGGCTGCTGGGATCAAGAAGGAAAAGAAGCCAAAGCATCCCGTAGTGCAAGAAGAGGCCCCGCCTTCACATGAACACGTTCTCATGGATTACTGTAAGTCGGAGGATCTAAGAAATATTTTCGTTACAGGAAAGAAAATTTTGGGTTTTGCAGATAACGCGGATCTGCATGTGAAGTGTCAAGTAGAGAAAGACGGGAAGGCGATAGAGCACATAGTCGAGCCGGACAACACGGATGGGCTGGCGCTGATGTGGGGAGGAGTAAAGACCAACTACGGAGTCCTTCTGCCCATCCAGGAGGCTGCATTTGCTCAGCGCATGAAACTTGTCTTTCAAGTTAAGGTTGGGTATAACTTCACCGCTTTTTGGGAAGTATGAGGGAGACTAGTTGTTTTTATGATGAGATGAGGGAAAAACCGGCTGAGATTTAACAAAATTTTGTTGAAGATACTGGAACACATGTCAACGAGGCATTTGCCCTTTACGGAAGCTGATGCGCATGACATCAGAGTGGGATTCTCACTCAGATGTGCTCCGAATATTGTGAGTCTTCTGATGGCTTTGAATTTTTAGAAATGGTTTGATGAAATAAGATGAATCTTACACAAAATAGGACTGTGAATAAAACTTTTGGAGAAACTTAAGTTGGAGAAACGGCACATTAGAGAAGAGAATGCGAATGTATCATTGTTATTGTAGAGAAGAAAATACGAAAATTTCAGTATAAATAATTACAAATTCACTGTTTCTAAGCTATTCACAAAAGTCTGTTTCGCCCTGGCTCAGACAGACTCTTGTGCTTTCTGGATGGAGCTCATCAGTGAGTTACCAGAGAGTACATTCACGTCAATTTTTGAGATTAAATGAGAGAATGAGATTGAATCAGAGAATTGTAGTCATCAGTTTTTCTATGGTAAGCGTTTTTGGTTGGAACCGCAGTGCGGATGGGAGGAACAGCAGATGGTCACACATTGAATTGTTCAGTTGGGCGAGTTTGCCAACTCGTATTGTTACACGGCGACAGGGCGGAAAGCGACTGACAATGTTTTCTTGGACTACGGAGATCCGTGTGAAGTCAATGACGTCATCACTGCGGCCTTTGTAAATTTTCCCCATAATTTTTTACCAAGAAAAAATTGGAAATAAGGGAAATTACAAAGAAGCTACTGTAGTTATGTTATAGTTAGGATTAAATGAGCCCTCTGACAAGGCGTCACATCATTCAAACTGTTTAACATAGAGTTATGAGCAGGTCAATTGAAGTTCGTACCCGGCGTCATTGCCTGTGAACTTTGTAATTGAGATGCTAGTTTTAGTTATATTTATCAAGTTTTTTAAGAAAATTTAGTTTGGAGTATGTTATTGACATACTTCTCTCTATACATAAGTTGGAGATGAAAAATTGTGCTTCAGGACCAGGGGTTTTTTTTAGTGTGCAAGAAGAAGGTACAGACGCCCGCCAAAGGCGGAAAGTTTTTTTTTTTACATAATGCCCCCCCCCCCCTCATTATAAAAAAAACAAATGCACGCGAAAATTGTTTTTTGGTTAACAAAAGGGTCCCCCTTATGATTAAAAAAAGGGGCCCACCGACAGAAGGTCTGACATGACTATTTAACCCCTGTTCAGGACCTGCAAGAGAAAAAGATATCGTACTGGAAGAACTCGACTTTCCTGGGCGTGGCTTTCTCTGAAGTAAAGTTGCCTGAGGGCGAAGCGCTCTATCCGCACATTGCACTCAAAAACACCAAGGCCGCCGTTAACCTGGGCGATTATCCGCAGCGAGATCAACTACAATGGCCCCTGGAGTACCTCTCATATGTTGATTGATTCTCTCTCTCTTTTTATCACGCTCTCTAGCTATCTCAGAGGTTGAATAATATGTTGGCGCCTAATTATTCGCGCCGAAGATGATCCACATTCATTTCTCATTCCTGTTTCATTTTCCTGTTTTTTGTATTTTTTCCTACTTCACTACTCCATTATTTTAAGCCTTTCCTCATCACTTAATCAACTGGCTTGGCGCTTACAATCATCCACTTGTGCGGTCTCTCTCACTCTTTCTCTCGCTTACAATCATCCACTTGTGCGGTCTCTCTCACTCTTTCTCTCTATCTCTTTTTAGTGTCGCTTACAATCATCCACTTGTGCGGTCTCTCTCACTCTTTCTCTCGCTTACAATCATCCACTTGTGCGGTCTCTCTCACTCTTTCTCTCTATCTCTTTTTAGTGTCGCTTACAATCATCCACTTGTGCGGTCTCTCTCACTCTTTCTCTCGCTTACAATCATCCACTTGTGCGGTCTCTCTCACTCTTTCTCTCTATCTCTTTTTAGTGTCATTTGAATTCTTTCCCTTGTGTGTGCATGCACACCGCCTTCTTTCTAAACAAAGCTTTACTTTCAATAAATCTGGATAAGTAATGTATAATTGCATGACTTCTGCTGATGTGCATGACTTCTGCTGATGTGATGTTTTTCAGGCGAGAAGAAGACTGGATATTTCCACGGGAAATGGAGAGAATAGGAATGGAAATGTCCCGTCTGCCTCCTGGTAAATCGCCTCATGTTGTGTACTGTAATCATTCATAAAATAATATCTTAGTTTAACTTGATACCGAAAAGTGATGAGTTTTTGTTAGTACATGAATTTTTAATAATTTTTTCACAACTTTCAATGTTCACAATTAACAAATAAATTATAGGAAAGTTATGTGGAAAAGACTAAAAGAGGCAAAACCTCTTGAGTTATATGTGTCTCTGAATCGATTTGCCTTGTGAAGAGCGAATAAGGTTATTAAAATAGCTAGTAACAGGTGACAAGACGGGCTGCACGCTGCTGATGATGGTCGGTCTGCCAGGAGTGGGGAAGACGACCTGGGTGCGGCAGTACCTACGGGGTCATCCCAACGAGACCTGGAGTGTCATCAACTCAGAGACCGTCATGGCGGCGATGAAGGTGTTTAGCTTTTCTACATTTCTTGATTCCATCGAAGACTGTTTTGGCAAACAACCAAGGGTTGAATACAAGATGCGAAGGTTAGTGAGATGCCAGTGTCTTATTTAGGATGTCCTGCTTGTTGTTTGTATTTATTTATTTATTTATTATTATCGTGGCAGGGGAAGATTAGGATAGGAATTGTGGTATAAGAGTTGGCGTTTGTATAGTCCATTTGCACATGAGATGAGAGGCTGCTATAGAAAACAGCCAATGTCGCGTGAAAGTTCATCTACTAGCTCCGTGGAGTAGATCCGTGTAGACTCTTCCGGAAAAATTACTCGCATATCTGAGTCGGTACATTATATGTTTTGGATCAAATTTTTGAAGTGGTTATATGAGCAATTGAAGAATGACTCGGGTAAAGCATTCCATACTGCTTCCACTCGGAATGGTAGAAAATTCTTTAGTTTATTATTTTTGCAGACTGGTAAAAGTAATTTGAATTTATGCCCTCTAGTAAAACGGCTGTTAGGTGCAAACTTCAGAAAGTTTTCCGATGTTTTTAAGCGACCGAAAACAGCTTTGTATACAGTAAGCAAATCAATAGAATTTCTTCGCGATAGTAAAGTACGCCCTTTGAGTATTTTTAGTCTCTGTTCATAGGATGGGATGTAATGCGAACGTTTGAATACTAAACGAGTGAACTGCTTCTGAATTTTTTCTATCTTCTTGATAGAAGTAACGTCGCTTGGGCTCCAAACCTCAGAAGAGAATTCGAGGATAGGTCTGACGTACGTATTGAATAGGCTCCATAGGATATGTTTATTTCGTGTTTGAAAAGAGCGTAAAATGAGAAAACTTACAGACCTAGCTTTGTTACAAATGTTATAGATGTGCTTTGTAAAGCACAATTTAGAATCGTAGGTGACACCTAAGTCACGGAAAACTGTTACTTCAGGCAGCTCAGAACCGTAGAGGGACAACTTGCATGTCGGATGAGACTGTCCGATTCGCATGAAAACCGTTTTAGTAGTTGAAATAGAGAGTCCCCACTTACTAGACCAGGAAGCAAGGGCATCTAATCCTTGCTGAAGAAGTTGGTGATTGCCTATAGAATAAAGTTTAGCGTCGTCAGCGTATAAACAGCATTGAATACCAGGAGGAAGGCACTCGGGAAACTCATTGATGAAAAGGAGAAAAAAGAGGGGGCCCAAAACAGACCCCTGGGGCACTCCAGAAGTAACCACAGAAGACAGTGAATAGCTATGGTTGATAACTACGCTCTGAGTTCGGTTATTTAAAAAAGAAGAAATCCACCTATGGAGACACCCAGTAATGCCGTAATAAGATAATTTATTACAAAGGAGATTAATTGGGATGGAGTCGAAGGCTTTTTTGTAATCTATGAAAACTGCCGTTATGTAACTGTTTTGGTCTAGAGTTACGTTAAATTCTGAAAGAGTCGAGAGAAGGGCTGAAGAGCAAGAACGCTGACTGCGAAATCCATGTTGCAGAGGTGTTAGTAGCTCATGCGCTTCAAGATAATTGATCAAGGAATGACGTATTATTTTTTCGAATACCTTACTCGTACTACAAGTCAGAGAAATCGGTCGATAATTATAAGGATCATGTAGGCTTCCTTTACGCTTATATACTGGTTTCACAATGGCATGTTTCCAAATTGATGGGGAAACGCCATGTAAAAGAAAGCTGTTGTATAAAAGAGAAAGAGGCAAAGAGATGGCACAAGCTGTACCCTTGAGAAAAGCATAAGGAATACCATCAGGTGATGTGGAACATCGTGATGGAAGTTTTTTCAAATAGCTGTATACAAGTGGAGGGCTAATATCAACAAAGTCAATAGAAGAAGTTACCTTTTTTTCGGATATTAAAGTTTGATTCATATTATAATCGTTAAAAGAAGAAGAGAAAACTCGGTTGAAGATGGATGCTTTTTCAGAGTCATCAGTTACAGTTTCACCTGAACAAGGATCTGTAAGAGAGCCAATAGAGTGATCCGACTTTAGTTTTTTATTTACAAAAGAATAGAAACGGCGAGGCCCAGATTTGGCAATAGAAGCTTCTTGTTTAGAGTTATAAAGACGAATTTCTTTGCGGAGTTGTCTAGAGACCCGTTTGTATGGGTTTAAACCAATTGAACGAGCCCTCTTGTATAGTCTCCTACTCTTTTGAAGAAGTCTGCTGATTTTCGAAGTAAATTTTTTCTTTAAAGAATTTTGTATAGACTTCAATGGTATAGTTTTTTCTATGACTTTTTTAATTATTTCACAAAAAGTTTTATATAGAAAATCTGGATCAGTGTTGAAATTTAGAACATTCACCCAGTCAACCTTACATATTAACATTTCAGCAAGAGTAAAATTAGCATTTTTGAAGTCTAGGAAGTGTTTAATGACTGGTTTGGGCTTCGAAGCTCGAATTTCGAAATAAACCAAGCAGTGATCCAGAGAAGGTAAAGGAGGAATAGTGTAGCAGTTTATTATAGAAGAAGCATGACTAGAAAGCACAACATCCAAGCAATGCTCCAATCTTGTTGTATTGTGAACATGCTGAGTGAGTCCTGCTGATAAACAGAAAGACAGAAAAAGTGATGCTGGATGAGAAAGAGACACTTTTGTTGTCTGTATTGTTCACATCCTCCACAAGCAGAGCCCTCAGCCAAACTAGGTTTAAACGAGGAGATGATTCGATAAGCAAGGCAGAAAACATTGGTCCTAGGCTCTCTTGCTCTTTCTGCTTCTTTGTTTCATATAGTTTCTCTGCAGGTGAACGGAAAGACGCGCTCTCGAGTTCACTTCGGTAGATGGGACATGGTGCTGGGATTGGTGGCGAAGGCTATGCAGAAGCTGATTTTTCTGGCTGCAAGAAGAAGGAGGAACTACATCATTGACCTCACCAATGTGAGCAGAGACAGCAGGAAAAGGCGCCTCTTCAACTTCCAAAACTTCCAGGTCAGTCGTGTGTTCCGAAAGAGACCGAGAAACAAAGAATGGCACACACACAGAGAGAGAGAGAGAGAGAGAGAGAGAGAGGGCAAAATAAGCTTGTCTGAAGTCGAAGGATAGCAAATAAGTAAGATGACGAGCAGGTAGGTGATGACGGGTTGCCAAATAGAAACGAGTTCCCGTACATATAAATAAGCGTGTTCTTGTATTGCAGAAGAAGTGCATCGTGATAATTCCGGAGGAGGAGGAGATGATCGCGAGGCAGCAGAGACAGGCGAGGCAGGAGGGAGTCAGCCTGGCACCACCCGAGGCCATGCTTGAGATGAAGGGTCAGCTTCCTCTGTCCTTCCACATGTTTCTCACTTTCAGTCTCGTTGTTTCGATTATGATAAATGATTTGGTTTCTAGAATGTTCTGTTTTTCATTTGCTCACGAGTTGATCTTTTTGGCTAAAATAGGATATTTGATTCGGGATGGTTTACAAGTTGCAGCGGTGTTCTCGATACCTAACGCAGAAACGGAAGGACTGGAAGAGGTTCACTTCATCGAGCCACCCATTGAGATGGTCGGAGACGCCATCGACCGGGTGGAGAAGTTCAACTCAGAAGGCCGGCCTTGGTACCAGAAGAGGTATCGAGGACGAGGAGGCAGGAGGGGAGGAGGCCCTCTCAGAGCTCTCAGGAGGGACGGAGGTAAATCGGTGCTCTCTTTGAGTACGAGGAAATAGGGTATTGAGTTATTAAAATTTGAGAACACAGAACAGTCTGTCAGGTGCATCGATACGTGAACAAAATTAACATCAAATTTGATTGTATTCACTCATATTATTGAATTTTGAAAAGAAATTAAGTTTTAATAGCTCCGCTTTTTAACATTTGCAGAACATTGAGAGCGCAACTGATTAAGAGGACATTGCTGCTACTTGTGTGATAAATGCATTGAACAGCTCCGTCTCTGTGTTTATTTTTGTGGTGTATTGAGTGCTCTGCTTGCAGACATGAATCGATTCTCGACTCCGCTGTCGGTGTCGACAAGTGGATTGAACGGGAGTGGCCCGCCCTCCTCCATCAATTCCCGCCATTACAGCTCTGACCGGAGAAGTCACGACTCTCCCGCTACTTCCAGGTTCTTTTTTATCCGAGGATTTTGTTCTGAAGTTTTCATTAGTCCATGTTTCTATGTGCATTAAACATTTTTACATGATATGGGTTCTTTCCAAGAGATTTATAGTATATATCTCACCTGAAAGTCACTCTACTTTATTTCAGGTCGTTTTCTGGTCCTTCGCCGCACAGTTACAGTACTCCCTGGATGCGCAAGTAAAAATATAAGGAGAAGGGAAAGAGCCAGAGGATTGCTCTTTCTTTCTCTCTCTCTCTTTGTTTCCTAACTCACTCTCTTTCTCTGTTTCCTAACTCTCTCTCTCTCTCTCTCTCTCTCGGTTCATGGTTCTCATAATAATTGAAGATATAAGTTTTGAGTGAGTAATGTTAAGCAGATCTCGTTATCGCGTGAATTTTCAACTTTCCACTCTTCTCACAGCGGTTGTTAACCTTGTTTTAAAATGTGTAAAGGGCTTGAGTTTCCTCGCCAATCAGGTAGAAGTAAATGCGTTTAGCTGTAGCATCTCTCTCTCTCTTGAAGTGAAGTGAAGTCATCCACTAACTCATATGCATGAAATGCTCTGCTACAGTTTCAAAGTAGTGAGGCAGTTCGCGCAGTGTACCATAGCTTATTCCTCCCTACAGTTTCAAAGTAGTGAGGCAGTTCGCGCAGTGTACCATAGCTTATTCCTCCCTTGTACGGTTTCCGACTCATCTTTTTTCTATAATTTGATTGTTCACTGTAATTTCACGTTGGAACCTTTCTTTTTGCTGTTTTGTTAGTTTGAGAATGTTCTTCATTGCATTGCTGTGTCTCGAAAATGGTTGATTAAAGATTTTGTGCAATGCAGTTCTTGATTACTGATGCGGGCGGATGAAGGGCTTTCTGGTATCCGCTCTGGGGAAATACCAAGGAGCTAGTGAGGTCTTAGTTTTAGATTTGTAAGGATCTACGCCGTCAAAGACTAGTTTTATTGAGTTAAAAAACTATGAGTTGAGATTGAAAATTATCAAGAGGTATTAGGCCTTTCTTGCCATCTGCTTTAGCATTCATGTATTAGATCTCGTTCAAAATTTACAAACGAAAGCAGAAAGAAAATTTGTTTCTCGATTTGAGAAATTCTATTTCAGGTGAAGTCATTGATTAACTTTAATGGAAAGTTCGATCTCCGATTGCTTGGGAGAAGTCCTGGCCGCTGTATGCTAAGTGCACACAATTTGACAGTCAATGTTACATCTCTTCGCTTTCAGCTGCATCTTTATCCTCTTTGAATAAAGTAATTGAACGCAAAGTGGGCTGTATCGGTTGAAAACCGCGCAAATTATGCAATATTTACTGGTGCTCGTATTTGCTGAATTTTGTGGTCTTGACTCCGCTTGGGGCAGAGAAAGGAAGGTCTTTATCGAGTATGAGTATTTAGAGCTACGAACTACTACACGTGGACGATGGAGTGCAAGGCGGCGGGAGACTCGCGAGAAGAGGCGGCACCGACGCTAGCGGCCTCGACATCGGACTCGTCTCCAGTCCATATGCGAGGCAACGTTGAGCTTCGCGGTAGTGTCTCTTCGGCATCGGCGGCAGAGCAAGGAGAAGGCGTTTCTTCTTGGCGAGCCACCGACGTCGAAAGCGTGCGGTGACGCTGGAAAAGACACTTGTTCGTTTGTTAAGCGATGGATTACTAAGGTATAGGAAGTGCATTATACAGTTGAGGCATGTGCGTCACTCAGCGCTCACAGTTCGGCTCTTATATAATCATTTGCATACTATACACCAGACAGTGCACAGGGGCCTTTTTTGTTGTTGATACGTTCTCGTTGGTCTAAGCCGTACGGCCTCGTTAGCGTAAACTTCTACTAGGCCTGAGCGTTTTCAATGTAAAACTAATTTTTTAATATAAAAATAGTTTTTTGATGTAAAAATAATTTTTTGTAAATTTTATTTTTCACGTATCCGAGACTCTGATGCTCAAAATGATCACCTATGAAGAAAATTTTCGAAACCGTAGCGTTTAAAGCCAATTTTTCGTCTAGTATTCCAATGTCTGCAAGACAAGACGCAGGGTATGCCCATGAGGGAATAAGATCGCACAGTTCATATGGAAAGGGCAGAAATGGAACGATAATCTTATTGCAGGGACTCATGCATTTGTTTGTGAGTAAAGACACTTGAAAACAGAAGAAGAACTGTTCGAAAAACATGAATTTCGAATAAAATGAAATTACAACTTTGAAGCAGAAGTTAATAAATAAACTTTTTGCTACAGCTTTTGTAAAATATGAGAGAATCAGCCTTCCGCGATATATTTTTAATTGGTGTGTTCATTTCAATTGAGGGTAGAGGACACGAGATGTGAGAATTTATTTAATAGAGGGTTTTGGTGTGATAAAACCACCAGCGATTACTGAGAAGGGGCAAAAAGTGAGAAAAAAATGAGAACTTCAAGTTAGTGTGGGAAATAAAAAAAAAGAGTTTGAATTCACCTTCGATCCGCGGTCTCGAAACGATCTGTGTACGAAGTTCATCATTCGACTAGCTGTAAGAGTGAAACTGCATGGTAAAGTTACGGTAGAACCAAGTACGATGGGCACTGGTGCACTACATACACAGTATTGCCCGAGACATCCTTGGGTGTTTAGACCAAATAGTCTCATAATATGTAGACCAAACAAGATGTAATGTGGTACCCCAGTTGAATTATGTTTCGTACTTAAGACTCTAATTAAATTTATATTACATACCTGACCTTATGTACAATTTTTACAAAATATGATTCGGTCCCCTGGTAGGAAAGACTAAAATTATCCGTCTCGAAAGATTGTTTAATTTCGAATTAGAGATTGGGTGGGAGTAAGTAACCGAGAAGGTTCTTGGAAGAGTTGGATGTGTGTATGGTCGCATCCTCGCTCTCGCTCTCCTCTTCCAAGTCCAGCTTGATTGAGTGCTCCGGTTGCTTCTAAGCAGAGAATCAATTGATGTGAGTTGATGTGAAATGAGTCAGAGTTTCAATATCCGATCAATAATAATAATGAGCAACCAGGTTGGTACACACCACAGGCTCTCCGGGTCTCTAGAATCTTCGCTCACCTACAATTTATATGCAGGTTTTTTTCCTCTTAGTTTTTTCCGCAACATCTATTTCAAAGTTCACAGCAAACAAATATTAGACAAATAATCGAATATGTAAAGTATTGATTAGTTACAGGTTGCTGATTGGGCGTGACGGGCGATCCAGCCGAAGGAGCACCAGAGGAAGTCTTGGGGTTCGCCTGCTGCCCGCCCTCTCTGCGACCATCCCCACTCGGCCTCGAGCCACACCATATCTTGGTGAGGCAGACGAGGAGACCAGAAGTGAGCGAGGCCAGAAACACGAAGATGACGAGGAATATGACCAGGCCATACAGCGACTCGTCCGTCGGCTCCGGGTTGTGCGAGATGTCGGCAGAGTGACTGCTTTGCAACTGAAAGAAAATATGTATTTGTAAGATTGAGTACTGTGTTATTAGACTGTTTGCATGAAAAGAGAAAGGTTTTTGGAACATAGTTGAATAGAATGAATTCCTGAAGTACTGTTTACATGAAAAGAAAGGTTTTTGTGATGGTGCTTAAGTAATTAAATAAAGTCTGTAAGTTAAGGCTTGTTTCCGAAGAATACCATTCAGGTTACTGCTACAAAAAGATATTACTTGTTTCGAGAAAAACACCAGAGAATATTTTTTTCATGGGTATCACTTCAGAAAAAGTCCGGTTATCGTCGTTGATGAAATGCATTGTTCTTCATGATCCCAATGTTTCATGCTCGATTTGAAGATCTGACGGGCTCAGAGAATAAAGGTTCAAACGCTAAGATCCTTCCTTACCCAAACTTGTCAGTGCAATGATACAGTCCCTTATTATGTCCAAGTTCAGTTTCCAATTTTTTGTAAATTAAATTAACAATCGCTCTTGACTAATTATCCTTTAGCAATGATGCTAATAATATCAAAAACCTTCCTATAGGGCGAACTCGCTGACTGATGAAAAAATAATCGATGTGGTATTTACTCTTTTAATGAATAATCAATGTAGTAGTTACTCTTTTAATGAATGTCACTTCACTTCCGTGAAGCATGTGACTTCTCTCGATTCCAATATGTTTGATGGGCTTGCTAAGCAGATGGGCGTCGTTTTGCACTCAGCTCCCCTCCCCTGACTTCCGGTGTAAATGCACGTCCCTGACGCACTCAATCAAACCTGTAGACTGACGAAGTCTCCTTCAAAAGCGCATGGCTCTCCAGTCTCCACGGTCTTCATATCCCCGTACTTTCCCGCATTTTGTCCAGAAGCGAGCAGTGGCAATTTATATGTAAACTTTATTACTGGAACAAAAACAAGAAAAGGCATAGACTAGTAATTACACATTGAAAGAACTGAAAATGAAAAAATTGAGAAGCGCGAAGACTTCGATCTTTATCGAGTCCAGGAGGATGAGAAGAATGGGGACTAACAAGTCTTTGTGGCAAGACGAGGGCCTTTGTTACTGAGGGGAGGGGGTTGTATATAGGGGAGGGCCCAAGGACTTCAGAAGGGATTCTGCGTCTCCTTCCAAGGCAGAGATGCCAGCGGGAATCACAGAATTTCCACAGAGAGTGGGAAGGGAAATAGCATGCAGCTAGAGGATGATGGTAAAACAGCCAACAGCGCTATTATAACTGGCGGTGTATAAATAACTTTGTAGAGTATATTACATTTTTGCTTGGCTTTTTTTTGTTGATGGCAATGAGGGACGGAGGAGGGTCGTGAATATCAGGGTAAGGGCTACTAGAAATGACTAACCCCAATGAAACAGAGGGAAACCTCAGCTAAAGATAACATTTCTTCAATATATCATTCACTTCTTCAACTATATTAATTTGATGTCTAGGAATGTCTAATCAATCAATGCTCAGCACGATAATCCATGTCTAATCAATCAATGCTCAGCACGATAATCCATGTCTAATCAATCAATGCTCAGCACGATAATCCATGTCTAATCAATCAATGCTCAGCACGATGATCCATGTCTAATCAATCAATGCTCAGCACGATAATCCATGTCTAATCAATCAATGCTCAGCACGATAATCCATGTCTAATCAATCAATGCTCAGCACGATAATCCATGCGGAACACGCGCAACAGTCGAAATCATGCACAAAATGCCATGCAGAGAAGGTACTAAGTGGCTAAGAAAAAGGAGGAAAACATTAAACAAGGAAGTTGGAATCGAAATTTCAAGGGAATGGGAAGCACATCAGCGAGCCATAATCATCTCTTCTCAACCGTAATTACGAGTTATCATTTTGCACCATAACAACCACTGAACGAGAGAGGCCTTCTTCATGAAATGTCTTGGGGGTGGGCGGAGTGTCAGGGGATGAGGCGAGCTCCTGCGAGGTGTCTTCCGGGGATGTCTGGAAGGAGAGGAAGAGGGAGCGCCATTCCGAGTACCAGGCGGGAGCTGCGTGGACCTCTCTCCGAGGGTAGTTGATGAAGAGAGAGAATACAGCCGGGCAGCAAGGATGAACGAAGGCCGTTGAGAACAACGACTGCAACCACGATACTTCTTTCTTGCGAACGAAACATAATTTTTACTGGAAGCGAGAGTTTGAATTTCAATCAATATTAATGTTACCAAAAGCCACAACTTCTAGGGTTCTACTTCTTCCCGATTGATCATCTGGGATAAGCTATTCTTGGAACATCACTTTTAACAACGTAACATAGAGCATTCTAGCTCAGTTATTCGCAACAAAGAAATCGTTCTATGTTCGGCAGAATCTTGAATTGTAAGGATAGAACTTGTGCAGCCCATCCGATTTCAGTCGTATATACATATAATATGAATACTTATCAAACGCTTCTTGGTCACGAGTCACGAGACGAGACGAGGCTCTTAAACTTTTTTTATTCGCCTAAGAGTATTTCAACCAGCACAAAAAACCAAGACGTTTGTTATTCCTCCAACGCAAATTCTTCTAACTTTTGTACCCCAACAAAGAGTAGGAAATAGACAAAGTGGAGATAAAAAATGCTTTACGTAATATCAAGCCTTATTTTATGGTGGTACTTTTTCATCGATACGACAATTTCTCATTAATTTGATATTTTCCTAAGAAAGAGATAACATAGTCTCAGCCCATCGTTGCTTAAACGATTTGCATAGATAAAAAAAGAGATAACATTCTTGACTGAGTTTTTTCCTTTTCCCGTCTATATTATATACATCTTGAGAATTTGATACGCCGTCTCTCCGTTTTCTGTATCGTCATAGAACTTTTCTCATAGCTTGTTAATATAATAAATCTTCAAATTCTAAGTTACACATTTTCAAGGCAGTGACGCCTGGTTAAGATGACCAATGATTGAATTATCACACAGAAAAAAAAAGCTATATCACCGGGCGGGAACGAACCCAGTCATCTCGACTCAAACCGGGAGCCTGCGTCACCATTATCCATAGAAAAAATTCTCCAAGATAATGACATTTATATTAGACACTAAGCGAGAAAAGGCAATGGTGATCAAGATCAACTCAACATTATTTCAGAAACAGGTTCGTGATACTCAACTCGCTCCTCTTTCCAAAGACTCTGTTACAAAATGCTATAACTTTGTGAACATATTTGATCAATTTCAAAGTTTCTTCGTCACAAAAAAAGACAAAAATTCAGCACAGTCTCAATTTTTGCCTCAAACGGCATATTTCTTTCGTTAGATCCCACAAAGTCTTTCACTTACTCACAATCATTCCATTCATAGGTTTACTCATTCTCTAAGAATGATTTTTTTTATGAGGACGAAAGTTTTTGAAGTTTCTCTTCTGTAGTAAGTCTTAGAGTCCGTGATTTTATATATATATATTTTTTCAAATTGTTAATTTTACATAGACGCTTAGTTTTAGGCTCAATCAGTAAAAAATTTCCTCTTTCTACAGTTTAATGCATAAAAATGAGTCCTCAAACTAAAAAGTGGAGTTAAATTTTTTTATATAAAAAACTGTACCTCTAACGAATCGTGGACATCATAAGTTTCCTCACATTTCGCACCAGAAGGGAAGCGAATCTGTACACGCACCGAATCTCCTTCCTGTGCATAAAAAATCCTTATAATTTCAAGAAATGAATCATTCGTTATCAAATAAAAATTCAGAATCCTCTACTTCATCTTCACGCGAAATCGAGAAAAATTTGGAGAGGAATCCGCGTCTTGGCAGGTTTTTGACATCTTCAGGGCATTCACTGACTATAACGGACTTTTTTCCATTCACGATCTCCATCCCAACGGAATAGTGATAATCCGAGCTCAAAACTATGGTCCTTCATGTTCCGTAACTTTCAGCGAGCAGCACTGCACATTACCCATTGAACAAATATGTTTCATAACCCAACCCAAGCCGATAATAATCCGTCTTCCTCCACAAACCATCTTTTTGGCGCTCTCTCCAGTCTTCTCTCTCGCCTGTTCCTTCTTTCTCTCAAGCTCCTGAAGGCACTTCTGAAGATCTTGCTCCCTCTGCGTCTCTCGCTCAGCTTTCAGCCTCTTCTCTTCTTCGATCCTCTTCTTCTCTGCTACTCTGGCTCGATCTGCCTCTAGCGCTGCCTGGTATTCCTCTTCTTGCTCTGCCCTAATGCGCGAGTCTTCTTCTCGTTGGCGTCTAAAACAAATCGGTAAGTTTAGGGTTGTGATCATAGATCGACCAAAGTCGCTTGCAACTAAGTGTTGATTGAAAGAGAAAAGACCGCTTTTCAAGCGTAGGAGTTCAGAATGATGAGAAGGCAAAGAGTGGGAAAAGTAAATGTTCTCTTTTTACTTAACCAGGAATGTGCAAGAAAAAAATCCGAACTTTTTTCTAGTTTAAATTTTTTTGGAGAAGAAACTCCAAAAAAAAAAAACAAAAGCGGGTTTTATCTTGAAACAACTTTGTACAAATTTTAAAAAGTAATTGCCACTTCTGGAAAAGTACTCAAAAATCAGAATAGGAATAGGCTGGGTTACTTTTTCTGCCCGGACTTTGTGGACCTCAGAACTCGTGAATTCAATCAATAATCCTGCTCAAATAAACTTACTCAACGACCACCAGGGGTTTTATAATGTGCCCGAAAAAGAATCAGAGGCCTGAAAGAAGCAAAAATGAGTTGGAACATAGACCCGCCCAAGGCATTATAGAGTAGTTTTTACAGGTAAAAAGGGTTTTCTCACCACGATCTGCCTTTATAATGGGAACCAAGACCCGCCCCGCAGTACGAAACGGAGGTCCGACAACCGACGGCAGTACGGGACCCCTGACGATAACAAAGGAAAAGAGTCTGACTGTTGTTGATTGGCAAAGCGCAGCTGTTCTTCGTGTGCCAGAAGGGTCATCCTCAGGTTTATCATTAAAGTCTGCGCATCTGAGGTTCCCATTCGAATTGACTGAAACGTCCTCATGAATTTTCTGCCATTTAATCAACATAACTATTTTTACTATTATTTTTCTTCAATAATAATAATGATAATAATAAGTTCCTCAGGGTCACTTTCATAGTTCAAAGGAGTGTTGAGAATTTCTAAAAACCACATTTGATTTGGCGGGGGAGTCTAGCGTGAAGCTATCTGCCCTTCGCTTATGACTTACTTCTCATTATCGGAGACAGGTCCGCTTTATTTAACTCTTCAACAAATGCACTTTTGTAGAGCTACGGTTACTTTTTCTTCGATTTGGTTTCAGAAAAACACTACCTTTCTGAAAAACCAGTGGAAAAATGACGATGTACCACCCTGAAAGCCTTTAAAACGCAACCAATGAAATAGAATGACAATGAATAACAAAATATTCAGAACTTACTACTGATACATAAAAAAATGATTGGTAATATAATCTTAGTTATCGCAAATAATGTTTACCATCTATGAGGTCGAGAAAAATCACATCGTAGATCAATAATGAGCGTTGGAAATGAATTGATAAATGCTGAAAACGAACTAATCAACAATTGAACTGACCGGCATAAGTCGGCGGCCGTTGCGCGGGAAGAAAACACTTACGAAGGGATAGGAGCGAACTCGGAGTTGATGGGCAACTTAACACATGGGAGAGATCAATCGATAACTTCCAGTAGCACAGGGAAATGGAAACCAATATCAGAAGGTTGAAACGGTTCTTAGGCAAAATACTTTTCTCTATTTTTATAAACTGAGTACAAATGCTTGAGTTGATCTTTCTGATGGCGGTCCTTTGCTTTTTTCGAAACCAAATATTGCGTCGAAATGAAAAACAAAGGCGCTTGAGGCAAGCATCTGCACATTTATAATCCCTCTTTCATTCTCTACCATCTTCCCATTCCTCAATATTTTGCTCTTCTTCCTATTCTCACTCTCTCGTTTGCTGTGTTTGTCCCTGGATACTCGTTCGAAAATGTTTTCGACGAGTTTGGTTAACCCGCACATATTTGACATTACCGCGCACTGTGTTCACTACTCTCCTCTCTCCCGCATCATAGCTCACCAAGATGTGCTGAAATAACTTTACCGGGCGGTCGACCGGGCGATCCTTGTGAAACAAAAGGTGAGAGGGGGGAGTGGTCAACAGAAAAAACTTCTTTTTTTCTCCGTTAAACCGAATCATACCCGTCCCACTTAGGAACTTTCCAATAACGAGTTATTTAGGCCGGTAATTTTTATATCCAATCAATATATCTTCTGCTAGGTAAATCAATTTTTTTTTCATCATTAAAAAAATTTCGCGGGCTTTTGTTTTTTTTAATCATAGGCGGGGACCCTTATGTGAATTTTTTTTCTCGCTTTGGGCGGGCGTCTGTACCTTTTTCTCGCACACTAAAAAAACCCCTGCTTGATATACACGCTTTTTCTGCGGTTGCGAAGAAACAATCTGGTGGAGAGTAAATGAATGTGATCACAGGTCACCAGCACTGTTGCAAATAGAAAAGGGCTTTCTTTGAGCTAAGGAGGATATAATAATGATAACCTCTCTCTTATCTGCCCTTTCACCTCTGATTCTCTCCTCATTATTCCGAACTTCCCGCCCAAAGAGCGGTCGTTTTTCAAAAATTGAGAACAATTCCGAGTGAGCTTTGTTCGATTATGAATGAGATACCTCTGGCGCCTTCAGCGGTGTCAACAGCTGCGCCCCATAGAAGGACATCAGGGGAGATGAGAAGTTCGCCGACTGTCGCCGACGAAATCGAGTCTTTCAGGAAGGCGTTGCACGTCGGCGAGGAGAAGTCGTGCAAGTAAACAAGCAGCGCTCTTGAAGACTCCTTCGCTTGCCGGATTGCCTACAACTTTTTAGTGTGTCTAGAAATCCGTGAAGTTATCGATGCATCATTTGAACAATTACGGAGTATTTAAAAGCGAGTTAAGGAAAAATATTCTCAAATCGCGTTCAGATTTGAACGAGCGTTCAACATTACCAGTGCTTTTAGCCTATTTAAATAAGCCCAAACCTATATTTACATATTGAATGTGAACATCAAAACATTTATTATCACGAAAAAAGAAATAGCTTTCTTTCTTCGAATTAAAAAAACTAGATTTTCGTTTAAGCGACAAATAAGTTCTTAAGTTTGTTAAAATAAAAGTGAAACTCGAGCAGCAAATCTAATTTTCTCTTCCACTGACACTCTGAAAGGGCACGTCAAGAAAAGCGACGGGAAGTTGTGACTGAGGCGCGATTTCATCAATATATCTAAACTTGACGTGTTGCGTTTATTTTTTAGATGTTCTAAGGAAAAAATTGGTTCATTGAACAGAAGCGGGCACTGCTAATCAAACTTGTAAAACATTGCCCAGTGTTTCCCAATTTATCCTGGTTAACTATGGATATGGATTATAAATTCTTCTCAAGCTAAGCACACACCCGAATTGAGTGGCAACACTCTGATCTTTCATAGCGCCTTCGATTAAACGGATCCATTACCTGTCGACAGTACAGTATACCAAAAATTTCTTGCCAGGATAATCGGTCCACTGGGTGCAGTCCGACAAAAAATTGTGGTACGAACTTGTCAGTGTAGGTCATTTGTACATTTTGTCGTCAAAACTAGACTCTTTCACCTGCAGCTGTCGAAAAATTGACCGCTTATCCAAGCGGAAGATCTAGAATAGTTATAAACATGCAAGAGTTGAACGGCAGAGAAAAGAGATATACCTAGAGACCGCAGTGGAATTTCAGTCTGCCCTAGAAAACCTGTCAACGGAGCTTAAGTTACAACGCACCAAAAACGCGGGCTTGAGTTTTCGAAATTCATTTTTCCATTTTAATTCGTCAAAACTTTCAGGTAAATTCACCGATTCCTTCTGTTTTCGAAGGAGATTTATTTGGAGCGGCTTATAAAAGAGAGAAAAAGGGATGACTACGGATACAGGTAACAGTTTTTTTATTCTAAAATTTACATTTTAATAAAGAATATTTCTCGAAAAACTTGATATGCTACTTTTCTAATTTAGAAGTCGTAGCATAGAGCCGGGTGCGAAGAAGATTCCCCCGAAAAATTTAAGTTTTCGCGATCAAGTAAGATGGGTTAGCCTATAGCAAGCATACTATAGCGAATTCTTAACTTTTAATGAAAACCGTCGCAACTTTTTAACTTTTCGAATAGACAAATTGGGTTTACCAGTCTTAGTTTGAGAAACCCTTCAGAATTATCAGGTAAAAAAATTAGAAAAATCAGACTTACCCGATTCAAGTAAAATGCATTTGACTATAGCATAGTATAGCAAATTTTTTAATTTTATGAAAATCGTCACAACTTTTTTACTTTTCGAATATACATGTTGGGTTTACCAGTCTTAGTTTGAGAAACCCTTTAGGATTATCAGGTAAAAAAATTATAAAATTAGACTTACCCGAATCAAGTAAAATGCGTTAGACTATAGCGAATTTTATATTTTAATGAAAACCGTCGTAACTTTTTAACTTTTCGAATAGACAAATTGGGTTTACCAGTCTTAGTTTGAGAAACCCTTCAGAATTATCAGGTAAAAAAAATTAGAAAAATCAGACTTACCCGAATCAAGTAAAATGCATTTGACTATAGCATAGTATAGCAAATTTTTTAATTTTATGAAAATCGTCACAACTTTTTTACTTTTCGAATATACATGTTGGGTTTCCGGTTTTAGTTAGAGAAACCCTTCAGAATTATCAGGTTGAAAAATTAGAAAAAGTTAGCTCACCCGAATCAAGTAAAATGCGTTAGACTATAGCATACTATAGCGCTCTGGTGGTTGTATAATGTTTAATGTTTCCTATTTTTTGCTTCGTTTCAACATTTCAATTAATGAAATATGTATATATTATTAATGTTTGAAAAACAATAAATCTGAAAAACTTGAATGAAAATTGCTACTGACCCATTTTCATCGCAATCTGACCCAATAACACACCGATGCTCTACCGTACCGATATCTTCACTCAGACAGGGCACTTCAATTTTTTTTTCCTCAATTATTTCATTCATTCATGTTTTTACATTTTTATAATGTTTTTTTTCTTCTTGATGAGTATAAATTACATAGGATAAGTTTCCTTTTGAATATTTTCTTGTAAAATTCCCCCTTCGCGCTGCGGTCTCTAGATATACCTACGCCCCAAGCTTGAATGAAAGGACGTTTCTTTCAAACAATTGCTGGTGAGCTATGACAAAAACTTGTTAATAATGTATAACTTTTTCAAAGAGTGACAACCTGACAACAAATCGGTGGACATCTCCACTGGCATCTGTCACTTGTGGGTGCGGGGAGAAGCCGAAGAGAGAAGCCACACCTCCCAACAGCTCGTATACTGAGAATCATAAACTAAATATATACAATTGATTCATTATTATTCTACTGTTCTAATTGATCTCTTCTTCGCTCGGAAACTTTCTCTTTACTAGCCTCTCTCCCTTATATCGGTTAAATGAGACCGGTCAAAATAATGATTATAAGCGCCGAGTCAATCCTTATCAAGCTTCATTGATTGTTAATTACTCAATAATTCTAACCTGATCTTTTGAAGTTTTTTGTTTGGAAAAGCGTATATCCACTAATTAAAAAAAAAGGAAAAAGAGGATAGAGAAATGGGATTATGAAAACTACGGAAAAGAAAAAGGAGGTGCTATAGAAGTAGAGATTAATTTCCGGAAAGCGTCTAGCGGGTCTTCACTATCACCGCCTGGTTCTCCGAATGAAGTTGGCAAGAAAATTTGGCTAAAAACCGTCAAAAAAAAGAACTCGAAAAAAAAGAGAGAGAAATTAGAAACAAAAAAGAGAGAAAAGGCAAGGCAAAAAAAATTAAACGAATTCAACCACAAGCATAGGTCACCTAAACTTGTCAAAAAAAAATTTCCCGGGCAGGGGGCCGGGCGGGGTTTTGTGTACAAATTCGATTTCTCATTGTATTTTCTTAGATATACATTCGAGTAATGAAACAATTTGAAGTTTACAGCGGACTGTTATTGTATAAGTTATTTCTCTATTGAGTTTCAGACCGTAACTTCTTCAACTTAAATGAAATGGACTGCTACATAATTTATCAAACACCATAATAAAACATGAGGAAATAAATCTGCATCGGATTTGAGCTTATGAGCGTAAGAAAAAAGTTTCGTTCCTGGGCGGGGGGGGGGGGCCGGGATGTTTTTTGTACCCTGTGGTAACCTATGACCACAAGTGTTTTTCTTATTGCCGAAGAAAACCCACGAGCAAGAAACAACAACAAAAAGAGCAAAAACAGGGGAATTGACGAACCAGTTGAGAGGACGAAGCGGAAAGGCAAGTAAGCAATGGTCATAAACCATTCTCTCCATGACATTTGCTGCGCAGTCACAGCATCGCTTCTTCTTAAATTTATTCACTAAGTTTTTTAATTCAAATTACTTGAAAATATTTAGTACTTTATTCAAAAATTACCTTTGAAGGGACTGTGAAGCAACTTGTTGGTTACAACACTTAAAAACCCATTGCTTAACAAAAATAATCATGAGAGATAATAATAATAATTATCTACAATTTTCAATGCAAAAATGTGGCGATAAGCACAGAATTAAGGAAAAAAACATTCGCGACACGAGAAAACCAAAAGATCCAATTCTTTTAATGTTTATACAATAAAACCCGTTTTATCAAGATGAGATATCTGCGGACTTCAAAGGATCTGAGAACTTGCAATGAGAAAATAGAATGAGATACAAAAACAATTGTGCTTTTTTCAGATAGCGCCGGAAAATAGCCTTGAGTGCAGGAGAGAGAGAGAGAAAGAGACCTTGATTGGAAAGCTCTGTCGGTCCATCTTTAATCACTTCTTCAATCAGTAAAAGTCCGTCTTTAGTTAAAGTCGTTTCAACATATTTCAATAAAACTTGTTCTTAATAAGCCATAAAAAAATCTTTTCGTACATAGTATCGTTCCTAGCCAGGGGTTATTTAGTCATGTCCGGTTGCCTGTCGGCGGGCGTCTGTTTTAGACCTTTGGCGGGCGTCTTTCTTTTAACTCATAAGGGGGGACCCTTATTTGAATTTTTTATCTCATAAGGGTGAATTTTTTTCAAAAACTTTTCATTTCATAAAATTAAAACTTGGAATTTTTTTCGAGATGTAAGGCAAGTGTCTGTATACAAAAAATTTCGCCTCCGGCGGGCATCTGTAGGATTTTTGAGATAACTAAAAAACCCTGTTCCCCACCCAAATTCGTTTCCTTTTCTTTCGTTTGTATGCGGTTCGAAACACAATAAAACCAACGCTTTGCTTTGATTGGTCAGCTCGAAAATAGCAACAGCCACAGAAAAAATGTTAAAGGATCATTTCAACTAAAACTTAAGAAACACAAAATGAAAAGGAAACTAGAACTCTTTTAAAAACCTTTGTGCTAAATAAACAAATCTTAAAAGTCCTCTTAGAAGAAAATCGCGCCAAAAAATAGGGCATTGATTTTTTTGAAGGAGAGTAACCTTTCTGTTACAGTGTTAGTCTCCACGGAAGAGGAAGAAGACTCTTCTGAAGAAGTCCCGGGTACATTTCTCCTTCTCAACTCTTGCTGTGAATTTCTTGCATTCTGCACACTTTCGTGCGTGTTATCCAAAGTTCCACCCGTCTGCAAATAATCTGAGCTTTCCGCTTAGAATCTTTTTATGAGTAAAAATCTTCTTTGAGTTATAAATTCTTATGCACTTTTCAAAAGGAGTAACAACGAATGTTACCTGGAAGAATAACTGTACAGCTTGCTCTAAATTATTGTCGCAATGAGTAAGAAACTGTGCAGCAGTTTGGTCATCCACAGCACAGACTTCCTGCAAAAAATTTAATTCCACTTTCGACAATAGGGAAAACTAAAACAAATGTACTAAACGAAACTCCAAAGAGACCTTAAAATTGTTGACAACTTCTTCATTGTTTCGATCTACTTCCGGTACTGCTGCCATTGCGCGGTTTGAGAGCCGAGAGAAAATAGTCGAGGAACCTAAAACCGTCAACATGGAAACTAATTTTCATAGAAAAAAAGCGAGTTGTGAGATCAGATATCAGTATATCACAATGTTGTGAATGGTCACGAAAATTCGGCCCGTAAAAAGTGTTTAGCGTCGTCACACTGATGTTAATATAAGGTTCCGTTACAATTTATGAGAAAGAGAAGAAACGTATAATTTTACAAACTACAAATTGTTTCACAAACTACGAAAAATGTAAAAATAGTATGATGATAAGAAGATACAGTTTGCGTAAAAGTTTCACAATTTTTTTCAACAAATCTTACCGGCTCATGCGCAAAAAACTGCATAAAACTCTGCTGAATTAGAACTCGGCTGTTTCTGTCCTAAACATTCTCAAAGCGGTACTTTTTTACTTCATCGGGCTTTTGCGTCGCGGTCGCGTCGCGGCCCTCAGCCTCGTTAGCTAAGCCGTTCGGCCTCGTTAGCTAAGCCGTTCGGCCTCGTTAGCGTGAACTTTTCCTAAGCCTAAGCGTTTTTTTAATGTAAAAATAATTTTAATTCCATGGTTTAATCCGGTTTAAGCGACGCGAAGGGGGCCGCGACGCGACCGCGACGCAAAAGCCCGATGAAGTAAAAAAAAAAGTGCCCTCATAGCGAAGTCTTCGCAGGACTTTCTCATAACGCTTTACTAACTCATCGAAACCGTTAAGATACCTTCCGAAGTGGTGTTATAGAACACTAGCTTGAATTATATGCTTATCTAACTTTTCAGAATCCGAGACATCATAAAAGAATCGATTAAAACGGTTCAAACCACTAGCTGTAACTTCTCGTTTTATTCAATAAAACATCTAATTCTCTCAGATCTGCAGATGGCACGGCCTCATTACGCAGCAAAACTAGGAAATCAGTCCCAAAAGGGTGATCAGCCATCACTCTTCGATGTGATGGCTCAGGAAAGTCTTCTAACTTCCTTGAAGCCGGCTCTATCTCACCTTCTCAAGGTTCATAGCTCACCAGTATTTGTTTTTAAAAATAGACCGTTCACCCGAGCAGGGGCCAGAAATGAAGAATTTTTTTTCTCTGCTTTTCACCCCTTGCTTGTTTCTTATCGTACTGTCCCCCGCTTAGATAAACTTTTTTTTCTTCAATTTTTACATGGTGAGCTCTGTCGAAATTATCCGTATTGTCCCATTCAAGCAATTCCAAGCAATGAGCTATACATCATAATGATTATGTTATATCTTCAAATGCTAAGTTGGACAGTTTAAAGGTAGTGGTTAAGATGACAAATGATTGAACTATCGCAAAGAGAAAAGCTATTCCACCGGGCAGGATCGAACCCAGACCATCTCGACTCAAACCGGGAGCGTGCGTTACCATTACACCACGGGGACACATTGCTATTCCGTGCGATAGTGATATATGAAAGGCTCATACGCCTTGTTCTCTCATATGTTCGATTATGTTATACATAATACTGATTATGTTCTCTTTCAGTTTCTCGCTGAAGTATATCCAAGTCGCTGGTCTTTCATGCATAAATGGAGCGATGAGTTATACAGCATCCTGACTTTTCTTCTCGAGAGCCACTATCTCAAGAACTACGGTAAGTCAGCTTTTTGGTCTCACTGTAAGTTGATAATTTTTTCCAATTACAGGTGCCTCATTTTCGGAAAATTTCTATGGGATGAAAAGAGTTCTGTACGGAAGTGGATCTCCCCTTACTTCCGGAAAATCTCGCTTGTTTTCTCTGCTGTCACTGGTCACTAACTTTGTTCTCACTCTTTCCTTCTCCGAGTTGTTTTAAATAGTTCAAAATGAACTTAGAGAAGTGTATTAATTGTATATTTTTTCTTTGTCCGTAGAAATAGTGTTTATCCATAAAAAATTTCATTAGGTGAGTCGCTGAAAATTCTAAGTTTTTTTTATTTCAAAAAATAATCAAAATCTTCTCCTCGCGCTTGTTCCCGCCTAGCGACAATGTACGCGCTCCTCTGAGGCAGTCCTGTCCTGGGAGAACCAGTGGCTGCCTGCTTGATTACCGCTAGAGTGTGTAGCAGCAGTGGGGTAAGTCAGATTGGGGCAGCACTAAGAACATTTCTCGGCTCTTGTCTAGATTGTCGTATGCTCCTCTCCTCTCCTCTCCCCTGCATTTTGCTGCACGATGTTGCCCCTGTCTTTGTCATTTTTCTCTCTTTCGCATCCCTCTCTCGCTTAGGCTTAGTTTACCCTAACGAGGCCGTACGGCTTAGGTCCATCTTAGCGCCAAATGTCTCTCTTTCTCTACCGCGAGAGAAATATCCGTGATTCCGCTCCCCGAAGGGGCAGAGGAGTGGAACGACAAAGACAAGTACTTATTCCTCGACCTTCTTGGTTTGGTTGCATCTTGCCGGGGATAGGGTCAGGCTGTTTCTTCCTACCCGCAGAAATATACATATACATATGTATGTCAAGATCTCTAATCATGAGATACTGACAGCCCTCGAGAGAGGAGAAGAGAGAGCGTGAGATGTAAAGAGAGGATGCAGGAGATTAGCCGCGACATTAATCTCTAAACGATGAGATCATCGGCGAGATTATCTCATCGTTTAGAGATTAATGTCGCGGCAGATAAATTCAGATTCTTAAAGCGCGTGGTTGAAATAGTCTTAAAACAAAAATTCAGCCGAGCTCGTACCCAGGAAGCTATCATCTTAGACCTCAAAGTCATGTGAGCGCTCATCGCGCCGATGATCTCATCGGTTAGAGATTAATGTCGCGGCAGAGCGTTTGTATCACTAGCCTTTTTTGATTGCACACAGATTTGCGCATGAACTTCATACGCCGTGCGGGTTAGAGAAACTTTTTTTTCCACGCCCGGACTTTTTAAGAGTATTTAATCAAATTATAAATAACAAAAACAGGTCAGATCAAAAAGCAGCTAGCTTCAAAATTTCCAGACGGTATGGCCCTACATTGTGAGCAAGTTGGAAAGTCTGTATGAACAAGTCAAGGCGAGTCTTCAATCGGACTCTGTTAGTTTATGAATTTTTCTTCACTTCACAATCACTAAGAACCAAAATAAATTGCAAATTCGTGAAAGGGTTTCTAGAGTGCTCTACCTACCGAACCGCTTACGAACTGTTCTCATGATCAGGGCTGGGCAAAAAAAAGTCAAAAATAAAAAAAGGGTTTTTTAGCTAAAAAGTCAAAAAAATCAACAACGAAAAGTTGTTTGCTTCAAATCAAATTTTTAGCAGAAAAAATTGAGTTTTGATGAAATAACAGCAAGTAGAATCTCAAAAAAACCGGAAATGAACCCTGACAATTTTAAGAGATCCAACAGTTGGCACTTCTCGTAAATCAATAACATTAAAGTGATGATACGCGTCTTTAAAAGAATGGGGGTATCATATTTTCTACAGAAATATTTAATTTCAACTATGTCAACAACATTATTAATCATTTCAACAAATTCGTTAGAATATTGAATAGTCAAGAAACACCTGAACTCTGTGATTTTCTAGTTATTTAGGATAAAAGGTAACCAAAATTAGTTTCAGAAACACTAAAAAAATTTTGTGAAAATTTAGGAATTTTTGTTTTTGTAGACTTTTTTGATTTTTTGAGCCATTTTTTTTGTTAGAAATAGTCAAAAAACCAAAATGTCAAAAAACCGATAACCAAAAAATCCCAGCCCTGCTCATGATTATCAATTTAGAGTTTTTAAAAAAATGATAGAACAATTTCTCGTGATGAAAAGGTTTTCTTAGCTTTTAACTCATTTCGAACGTGTTGTGTTGAGACGAAAAATGAAATTATTTCAACCTATTCGGGAGATGGACCTAATAAAAATGAAAAACTTTTAAAGCTATGCTTGGAATTCAAGCATACGTTTTTAATATGCCTCGGACTTTGGTCAATAATGACTTCCGCCAAATCGCAAAGGCAATGCTAACATGATGATCAGTTGTATGTATTTAGAGACGGATACGATCATACAGAAAATTTTAGAATCAATAATAATAATAATAATAATTTATCTACATTTTCCAATGCAAAAATGTGGCGAAAAGCACAGAATTAAGAAAAACATCAACGAAAGGAGAAAACAAAAAGATTTAACAATGATACTATCATGATTCTTCACTTTTCTCGTGTTAACAGATAAATTATTCAAGTTTGCATTAAACGTTGCATTACTTTTTTGCTCTTCAAATTCTGCAGTTTTCTCCTTGTTCTCTACTAAACGAAGTGAACTTGGGCTTTCATTTATCCCGATTTCTATCATTTAATTCTGAACATAAATCTATGCGCGAACATAAATCTATGCGCACATGTGAAAAAAACTCCCTGTTTTATCTCATTCTTCTTACCTCGCCGTAATTTTTTTCAAGCTGTTTCTCACTAATCGTATTTTTCCTTTTTTTTTCTCTGCTTGGAAACATTTTTTTCAACTGAGCGCATCACCCAAATATTTCATACAATTTCTCTTCCTCTTTTTTCACCAGTAGTGAGAAGTCTTCACTAAAAATCGACTTTTTGCTTGTGGTAGGGCTTACAAAAGTATGAACTTATTAGATTATTCGAACATATTTTGTCCGAGACGAAAGTCGCTCAACGGAACACATAAAATGATATTTTAGACCAGCGAATTTTCGGATCAAGTTTCTGCAATCAAAAATGGTTGAGGTTGAAACAGCAAGATCTCGGCTTGGGCGGCTCTTCGTTCGAATCTGGGGATTCTTCAAATTCCTCTCTCCTTGCATTTCGTTTCTTTTCAAACTCAGCTACGTCTCTTCATATACAGAGGTCATCGAAATTTCTTCTTCTCACGAGATTTCCAAAGAACTCCCTGAAAGTCATGAGAATCGCTTCAGGTGCATTCCCTACTGCTCCTGCTGTGCGGAATCCGGCTTGAGAGGCTGACGCCGCAAGACGTTGCAGCCTTCTCTTCACTCCCCATCCATCTCCAAGATGGCGGCATCCTCACCCGACTTTGGAGGATCCTTTTATCCTTCCCTGGATGGTGCTCTCGAATCTTCGGTTATGGCCTACTGCTAGTGCAGTTCATCGATCTACTTTACAATTCCGATCTCGGAGGACAATTGAAGAAGAATAACTACAGTATAACCAAGCCACCTCATCAGCTGTTGCGAGAAGAGCAAGTGTTCACTCTTGGAGTCTCAAAGTGTCCTCTTTGCTTCTCGCCACGAAAGAATGATACGGTATTGTCTTCCTCGGGATATGTCTTCTGCTACAGCTGCATCAATGGTTTTGTGAAGAAAGAAGGCAGGTGCCCGGTGACTGGACTGCCGGCGTCGACAAATCAGCTCATTCGACTGTATATTTCCCGCACTTAGACCTGATCTTTACCCATTCTATGTCCATGTCATATCGCTCTTGGTGTAGATCTAATAACTTCGTTTTGGTTTTTATTCAGTAAATATTAGGTCACTAATTATATAAAGATTCTCTTGTTTTCTATCAATTCTCTAAATTCAATTCTCATGTGAATTGTTTCCTTGAATCCGATTATTCTGTTGCTTTTTGCTTACTGCATTTCTTATTTCGCGCCCTGGTCAGACAATTTTTGTTTTCTCTTGACAACGCTCGTCCAACAAGTCGGGAATAGCTTTTGGTTACGCTGATATCATCCCTCTTTTCAAATTCCTATTAGCTGTTATTTTTGTTGTCAGTCCTCATCCGCGATGATATCAATGTATCTTCCGTTGCTTTTGATACATTGTTAAATGTTCATTACTGTAAAGTACAATGATATTTTTATCAGAGAAGCAATTATTTTGTTCAAAATAAACTGTGCTTCTCTAATAATTCTGTCGTTTTGGCATTTACGCCGCAACAGCAACATAAGAGAGAGTGAAGGTGTCCTTGCTGTATCGATTGAATCCAATTACCCTGAGTGAATTCGACTCCGATGTCACTGAAGAACCGACGTCGTTGGTACAGCAGTACCTGAGAGGAAAAAATCTAAGTTTGCTCGAGTTAATGCGGTGGAAGTGGAACCGGAAACAGCACATTATAAGTTTTATTGTGTTATGCAACCAAGCAATGTCCTCGAGTTCCTCATCGAAACTAAATCTGTGAATGAGTCTTCCAATAACTGTGTGAGTAGTTTCGAGTGGTTAGGCCTCTAACTGTAATGACACTATTAATTGTAATTTTATAAGCCACTTAATCAACCTTTTGAGAATGATAAAATTTTCGGCCTCCTATCTCTGTCCCAAGTTGTTTGTTACAAGATGTACTCGAAAAAATGTAGTCAAGCTATGATCGGTTCTGTGGGAATACCTTGAGCCGGTCTGGATAGGCTTGGCTTGCCACTTCAGTTCGACTCCTCCGTACACGCAGCCTTCTACGCACGAGCTCGGTGTGTAGCTCGTGATGGTTGCCTTCACTTTTTGTCCAACTGGGGCCTGAATCATTCAGTCTGAATGCGAGAATATCCATGTTTAACAAATAAACATTTTTAGATAATCAAGTTGAGATTTTTTTAGGTTCGCAGATGAATGTTTTCAAACCTGAATAACCCAGTTGCAGAATACAAATTGGTCGTTGGGCCTGACATCGCCCAATCCTACAGAATAAGTAAAGTGTTGTGTGTTGATTGTCGCGTTGAGACTCGCTCCACACCCTCCTGGCTTAACACACCAAATATTCGGACTCAAGAGACCTAGACTCAGAAGTATGAATAATGGTGAATCCTAGCAGTCTAATTCATTCAGCCTCTTTCGGCCACTTCATATGTCTACTTGTCTACTTGACAATGGTTCCTCTGGAGCTCTCCTTTCTTTGAAGAGCCATTTTCAATTGGTCTTACAATACCAAAAACTTTCCTGGATCAAAATTTCCTCTCAGACCAGTTGACATCTTCGTCATTTAGACTTACTCCATTCTCACAATACTTAACTAGAAGTTCCGAAGGACATTCGGATCATTCCAACGGAACAGTCCGAAAATTAGTTAAAGGCCGAGAATCAGGACACTAAATAGATAGAAAGACTCAGAGAGAGATCAGATTAGAGAGCGGCCAACTTACCCGTTCAGTGCAGTAATCTCCCCCGTACCCTGCTGGGCAAATGCATTTTGTACAGTCTCGAGGGTGAGGAAAACCGTCGTTTTCACATTCTGTTCTCGAGAATGCGCACTTTGCTGCAAGAGAAAGGGCTTGTGACACATTATGAAAACTAGTTCTTAGATGGCATAGGCAAAAACCGCTTCAAGGAAACAAACTAAAGGCATCTAAAGAAAACCAGGTACCTAGGTTGCTCTCGCTAAGTGATAAACGGCAGAGTTAAATTCCGCCTCATGGGCTTGTTTTTTACCGTGCAATAGTGTACTAGTTTTATGTTCACGTAAGTTATTGAGATCCTTCGCTTACGTATTCTCGTGTGAACTGGCAGTGAATTACCAGATGTATCATAGAATAAAAAAACCACAATGAAATATTATTAAGGAACGACCAGGGTTTTCTCTTAAGATTTGAGTCAAAAGTCAAACCCTTGCAGTTATAGTTGTCATTCATCATGGAAACGTCAATGAAGGATACGATGTCCGATCCCATCGTGTCTTGGTAACTGGGATCCACCGAAATCATCGTCGGCTTCCCATTCACAGACGCACTTAAATAGTTTGAATACCACGAGTTACAGTATTAGGCTCGTCAGGTAAAGTACCTCGTTCCTCCGTATTGCATGATGCTACCGTAGTCATACGGAAGACGGTAGTTATAATTAGTATCGGGCGTTTCTTTGTCGAATTGGTCCACGAAATTGGGCTGAAAAAGTGAAAAGTATCAAGGAAATCGCAGTGGTGTAACTGA
This sequence comes from Allodiplogaster pararmata, assembly GCA_964056735.1. Classification (NCBI taxonomy): domain Eukaryota; kingdom Metazoa; phylum Nematoda; class Chromadorea; order Rhabditida; family Diplogasteridae; genus Allodiplogaster; species Allodiplogaster pararmata. Next base: position 20,146,938 of record OZ057408.1, on the reverse strand, counting down.
TGTCAATCCCTTGCGGTTTACTCAAACTAGACTAAAAACTTGGGAAAAAAGTTTGATTTTAAGTCAAAAATTAGCTAAGGCTTAAAATCTCCAAATTTACTGAAACATTGTTAATAGGAAATTATTTCGCATTAGTTGTAAAGATGATTCCTATCAAAAGAGAGAGCGAGAGAAAGATCCCTGCTCTTCTATTTGAAAAAATGGGAAGAGAAAGAGAGATATGTATATGTACATAGTAGTTGAGCAGAATTGATATTTCCGTAGAAAGGATTGAGAATATAGGTCATCAGAACTGTTGAGAATTTTGAAAAACGACCTTTCTTTGAGCGATGGAGTCTAGAATAATGACTATCTCTCCAATGACTATTCGCTTCTGATTATTCAAGACTCTCCTCTCTCGGAAAGTGGTCGTTCTTTTCGAATTTTCCACAGTTACGCTATATCTTCGGTGAACTATGATTGAGGAAATTTAACTGACTACGATGTTGCTGACAACGATGCGCAGAGCCGAGTCCCGGTCATATCGCGATTGCTCATGGAAGAAGCCGAGCGCATGCCCTAATTCATGGGCGGCTGTCCCCACCTGAATTGAGTCTTCTTTTCGAGTCCTTTTCGATCCGGTATTATTCAAGACTTAACTCATGAATAGTCATAAACAGGATCATGGAATACTTGATTACGGTATAATGAGACGCACGCTTTCGCATCCTCTGCCAAGTGACAATTCCTGCTCTCCTCCTATCTTTCCTACGTAGGAGTAACAGCCTCTCCCTTTGAATATCTTCACCTGAATACATCACTACTCAATTATAATTAGTTGTTCTTTACTTTTTCTCTTTCTTCTTCAAAATATATTTTTGATTTTTTCCTTTGTTTTAACACGAACTAATTTCTTCTCAATTCCCTACTCCCTCTATCTAGTATTAGGTTGCTGAATATGTCTTGCGTCCTTTTCATCTTTAAAACCTTACCGGTCAAATTCTCTGTAATGACTTTTTCGAAAAATGTTGTGTTATACACCAATCGGAAGCTTAGATTCTGTTCTTTAAAAAAAATAAAGTGCTTATAAAGGGTGCGTCAAAAGTACTTGGACACTGAAAAAAAAACCGCTTATTTTCTCCAGAATTGAACAGAATCCCGTCAAATTAAGAACAGAGTTTATTCATAGTCTTATCAACATAAATTAAGAAGTTCACTCGATATAGTTCCTTTTTCTGAAATACAGCATTTAAACGCTTGGGATATGCTTCACGTTCTTCTCGAGAATATCCGAAATGTACAGTTCCGTGTTCATCTTGGCTTCTTTTGGAACGAAAAAGAGAGGAGTGCGACCAGTAGCCGACACCCCGGACTGAAGCGGGTGAGACACGATTCTCCCAACAGAATTAGCAGCTTCAAAAGATGATGCAAGCGACCTGTACTTTTGATGATTTAAACTTCGTTCAATAGTGAAATTTTTTCATCCGTGAAAAGAGTGGTGATGTGATTTCCAGCGGTGGCCTTCGCGAGGAGTCCCCTCTCCTTATCGATGCGTCAGATACACCGAGTTCAATAGTCATTTTTCTCGTGCTGCGTCCAGGGTTGTGTTTGATTCGTTTCTGGACAAATTTTCTGATCTGAAGAGTTGTGGAAGAAGCTGGACGGCCTGTGTGAGGACGGTCAGAGAACGTACCACGTTTGAGAATATTATGTACGGTTGAACGACGAACGCTCAGATGACGGATGATTTCTAAAGCGGGGTGACAGCTTAAAACTAGAATTGCAGCTCGAGATGGATTAGAGTACATCTTACCATGAAAGTAAAAAAAAAATTAAAATTTGATTAATAAGTAGAGAGAAAATTGGCGAATAATTTGATGTTATCTTTCAGCGCGCGAGATGCGTAGTTTTCTTGCCAAGGCTGATCAAGTAATCCAAGTACTTTTGACGCACCCTTTACGGTCAATCTTAACTTCATTCTTGCATTTTCCGAGATGCTGGAAAAAGAGAAATTGTGACCAATAATGAATCACGAGTCAAAAAAGGTCGTTCAACTGCCGAATCTACCCGAAGCATCAACGGGACTTACGGCCAGGCTAACTTACGACCCGTTCACAAAAACACGGTAGCACTTTGGTTCAATGAATTCCGTAGTGGAGAAGAGAGCATCAAAGATAAAGAGAAATAAGGACGATCAGTAGAAAATGAAGAAGGTAATTGAAGTTTGAAGTTTTTTTACGCGAAGTGTTTTAAAACAACGCGTGGAACTAGAAAAATAGACTGAGGTGAGATGAAAGTTGTGAAATGTGACCGACGCGCAAAACAATGGAACTTCTCCGGAAAAAATTGAGTAGTGAAATGAAGAGTGGATATGTTAATCACATAACAGCCCATCTGGAGGACGAAAATAGGGTAGGATGATGGTAGTGGAGAGAATTATAACATGGCGGTCGCTCGGGTGGAGGAGGAAAGGGGAGAATGATGAATTGAAGAGAATAATCGAAAATTACCTGCGCAAAACTTTTCGAGAATGTGCGAAAAAGCTTGAAAACCATAATTCAACACTTTCTCGCCATTTAAAACGACTCTAGAAAGTGAAAAAAAATCTACCTAATGACTTTAGTGTCATCCGAGCTTTTTCAGCGCAAAAAAGGAACCATTTCTAGTTCGAATTGTAACGTGCCGTTTGTATGCAGCAACCTAATAAGTCTTTCCCTTCGACATATGCAGCAACCTAATAAGTCTTTCCCTTCGACATATGCAGCAACCTAAGAAGTCTTTCCCTTCTTATCTAGTAACTTTCTCTTTTTCTTGTATCTCTCGCTTGATCCAGTAACTATCTTCTGTCTATCTTTTAGCTATCCTTCTATCTACATATTAACTCTCTCTCTCATTTCTCCTTCTCTCTCTTATTTCGTTTCAGATGACGTGTACCCTGTCGGGAGCAGTCCTACTCTCGACAAAGTTGACGCAAGTGTTATCATGCCAGAATTTGATAGCCTGTGCAGCAACGCCGCGCGCGTGAGTAGCTGGAAAGAATTATTTTAACTAGTCTAAAGATAGAAGCTGTTTTGATCTGAAAAGAAAGAAAGAAAAAACTTTTTTCTATTTTAAAGCCACTGACCGAGAATGGTTTGGGAAACCTGAAAAGATCATTTAGTTGGCTAAACTGACGTAGACCGTCATCGAAGTAATAATACAGATTGGGCATCCAAAGGTCTTCCGGGTATAAACTGTCTCGGAATGCCTGTCGCTTCTCTTTTTCCTTCCTCATCTTTTCCATATCGTCCATTTGAGATCTCAACAAAGCTTGTTCATATCAAAAACGGCTCAAGTCAAGTCTTTAAAACAAACTTCACGAGTATCATGTCTCCTTGATAGTAGGCCCCAGAGACATTGGCCTTCTCATTGACTTCGGCCAGAGTGTCCCCGGTCTCCAGGATGTGGTCTCGCACTTTTTCAGAGAGTTTCTGAAACAAAGAATAATTCCATTATGTACATAGGAAAATGACAGAGGTGGCAAAAAAGTCGGAAATTTGTATTCTCTATGAGACCGACCTCAAGTAAAGCCTCGATTTCCTTTTCTTGTTCAAGTGTTAAAGTAGAGTTTCGCAGGCTTTCTCCGATTTCTTTTCTGAGTTCCTTAAGTCTTTGTTCGAAATTGAATGGTGAATCAGAAGAGTCGAGTGAGGAGTTCAATAAGCCATTTCCAGTGAGACGCTGAAATAGATCTAAATTTTCGAAGAAATGAGAAAGTAGGGTTTTGCTTCTAAAAGTGAAACAAAACCTGTATCAGGTACGAAGAGTACGCACTAAGGGTGCCGTTTTCTCTGAAGACTCTCTCGATCTTTTCTCTGAGGCTGCTCAAAATCGAGTCGAACGACCAAGTTGCAGCCGGGGAAGCAACGCATAACAGTAAAAACAGCGAGGAGATTGCGCGCATCAAACTTGAAAGATTCAAAATAACATTTTTGACCTGTGTACCTTGTAAAAGTGTTGTTAGAAAAAAAAACTTCGAATATTTCGCTTAGTAAAAGCATTCTCAGCGAATAGTATAACCAAGAAATGATTATAAAGATAGAGAAGGTGGTTGTGATTTTTGGTATGGTGCACATTTGAACGACCGCTGAAGAATAAAACATCGATTAAGGCTCGCTGGCTCTTGTGAAACAAAATATTTTATGAAAGAGTCTCAAAAAACGTGAAACAACTAAGTGAGAAGCGAATGAAGAAAAATGCGGGAAGGTGTTAATTCGAATGAATCCATGAGTCTTTGGTTTGTTTCGAAAAAGAGCAGCTGGATAAACGTTACTCATCACACTGAACGCGAAGAGGAGACGAGCCTTTTTGAATCCGGAGAAGCCGAGAAAAAAAAGAAATCCAGATAAGTAGAACAAAGTCTTTATGAAGTTTTCCGTTCACGTCAACACTTACGACTTCCCGCTTTGAAATTCAACGGTTTTCGAATGGCGATAAAGATTAGTCAGTTCAGTGAACATTCACTCACTTTTTTTTGTTGTTTGTTTCGCTTTGCGATCCACGCCATGAAACGTCAGTGCTCTCAAGAATTTTTCAATTTCCCCACCACAGTACAGTTCCAAAACTTTTTTTATTGCTTTCGAACATAATAATAGCTGTCAAACCATTACAACACGCGAATGAGGAAAATATATTTGACGGTACAGTTTCAAAGTATGGAAACACTAATAGATACTGGTTTCAGTGACTCTGAACTAACGTAGTTGCACTAGCGGAGCTTACTTACTCGAATGCCTAGATTAGAGAGCAGCTTTACTGAAAGCTATAACAATTCAAATACCCACCGTCCATCCTGTACCCGAACCCGATTGGTATGCATCATTCCATCGTTCGCTGTCATTTATTAGAGTACAACTTCCCAGAACTCAACAATACAAAAGACACTACTTATATCAACATCAAACTACCTTACTATGGTAAATATATGGATAACATACCCTTCAACCGCATCTTCAACAAAGCTTCTATCAATGGTTTAAAATTGAAAAGTCTAATTCCCAGACCATTTACATTCCGCACTATAGATAGTTTAACTGAACCTTCTTCTTCTTCTTCTTCCTCGCGCTTGTTCCCGCCTCGCGGCAGGGTACGCACTCCCCTGAGATGCAGGACAGACCTATCCTGGTAGAACCAGTGGCTGCCTGCTAGATAGTTTAACTGAACCATTTAGTAAAAAAGTTTTCAATTATAACAATTTCCTTAAGGAACTTAATAATGACAATAAGAAAAACATTTTAGAAAGCGAATGTTATTGCTATAAATACCCTGAACTTATAAACAATACTTTTGGATACATATGCAGCGGAAATACTAAAATCACTCATGACTCATCTCTACGTCAAATCCTGAATCGAGGTACAAAATATCGCATTTGTGAAAATGTTGATAAAGATACAATTATTTCAGAAATGGAACAATCCATTAACCAGACAGTAACGAAAATGACCAAAACATTCCATCTTAATTAATATGATCGTATTATTATTTACAATATACTCCAAAAACACTGCCTTCCACTAATTTCTAGATATCTCGACAGATTCCACTATTTCGATTCCACTAATTACAAACAAATCTACAGAAGCATTTTTGAAATACGAAAAAATTTCTGTCCAGGATATACCTGATGGAGTAGTCTATTGCATTCAAAGCTGTACTATTATCAGGTCATTCTCACGCAGTGATGAAAGAGGAGAAGTTAGGTGATATGCACTCTTGTGTCTTCTTGCTGGTATGAGCAGGAGCGTTGTCCTACTGGAATGTCCAGTTCCGTGTCCCGAAGTGCCTCTGGACCCAAGGCTTCATATGATGTTCGAGAATCTCCGAGATGTATACTTGCGTATTCATTTTGGCCTCTTTTTGAAGAAAAATAGGGAAGTTCGACCCGTGCAGCAGATGAAAACCATGATAGATTACGGATGGGAAGCACGTGAGACTGTTCGGCCGGAAGCATCAGCTTCTTCAAAGGACTGAGCAAGCACGCTATCATTTTGTTTGTTCTAGCTGCTCTCCACGGTTAAAATCTTCTCATCCGTAAAGAGGGTAATGAGATGCTCTCAAGTCGTGGTCCGAGCAAGCAGAGCAGTGCATTTATCGTGCCGTGCTTCCTGCTGCTGGTACTCGTATAACTTCATACTAAGCTTCTTTCGAACAACATTCCACATCGTACCGCATGACGTATCCAGTTGGGCAGCCATTTTTCTGATGCTTCTGCCTTTGTTCCGGTTCAGGCGTTGCTTGACGATCTTTGTGATACGGGATGTGGCAGCGGAAGTGAGACAACCGCAGCGTGGACTGTTAGTGAGTGTACCTCGTTTGAGAGTTTAATGCACAGTCTGAGGGGCGACTCCCAGCCGACGAGAGATATCCGAAGGGGGGGGGTGTCCAGTACTACTCAGTACTCAGCGACAATATTGCGCCCCGACTAGGATGAGAACGCACCATTTCGCGAGTATTGAATATTGGGAACCGAATTTTTGGTTATAGGTAGATCAAAAAGTTGACAAAAATTGATGTTGCCATGTAAAATCTGCAGATCGACACGTTCCCAAAGTTTGTCCCTAGTCACCAAATATACTGATCACCCTGTAAAGATCGAAGATCAGTTAGTTACTAATCAGAAGCCCTCATGCGAACTCTACGTCCAGTTTTTCAAATGCTTCATTTGCTTCATAACGCTTCCTGGTCACGCATTGAGTGGTTGCTCTCTCATTGCTCTGTTTTTGATTGATTTTCCCATTTCGCGTGTTGTTTCCTTCTAAACCGGTTAGGCCTTTCATTTCAGTCTGTTGGCTGGTTGAAACTGATGATAACGATTGAAGGGTTTTCTTTCACATAATCGTACTTGCGACGTGGTTTCGAGCACTTAAGAAGGATTTGACTCGTTGAAGGGTATCAATAAAAAAAAAGAACAAGGAAGTGCAGTTCGGCTGCATAAGAAACAAGAGCTTCTTCTAACTTGTTGTCTTCCTCTATCACTGCTTTCAAAAGTCTCCACCAGAAGATTCACTTCAGTTTCTTTTTTTATCCCGTCTGTGACTGTGTTAACTCACTTCCTTTCTTTCAAGTTCTTTCTTCTTTTGTGATTGGACACAGGACAAATCTCTCTTCGCGCAATCGATAAGAAAATCGATGCGTCCTCGCTCTCGCCTATAGAATCTCTACTGTTCGGGACAATCAATGAGATGGTTAGAGAGCAGCGAGCAGCAAATGCTGCTCAAATGAATATGATGAACAAAATGATGACTTTCACTAGTCTCGTAGCCCACTTCCGTCAGCTATTGCCTTCAGTTCAAACAGTTTCAGCTCAATCCCAGCAGCCACATGCAATGAGCTATGCTCAGGTGGCATCTGCAGTTGCTTCTGTAGTTTATGCTGAAAAAGACATTCACTTTGAGAAATCACAAAGAGCAGTCTTGAAAGGTTACCCAGGAAAAAGTACGGTAGAAGAGACAGATAAGAACGATATGCGTCTCATTTCGTCAATTATTGAAATTTCGGATAAGCAGGAGTTCAAAGATGCGCTCAGAAGCGGTAAAGTGAGTGCACATCGCCACGGGAACTCAGTGATGCGAATTCTAAAAATCCAATTTCCATCTAATTCTCTCAGAGAGCTCTTCCTCTCTTTCGCACGTTTCAAGAAGCATCCCGAACTCCGCGATCTTTCTCGAGTATACTTCAGACGTGACCTTACACCGGAGCAGATCGCTCAAGAGACAGCGGCGAGGAGAGAGGCCGGTAAGATGAATGCGGTGTGTGGCGAACTGAGTTACGTTGTGAGAGACGAGAAAGTTGTTAAACTCATGAATCCACGACCATTGCCTGAAAGGTCTGTTAACAATATACGAAAATTTTCGGAGCCCACGGCAAGCGGTGCCCGTGTGTTGATTAATGCAACCTCTGCTTCCAGAGCATCAAATAAGAATACTCTCAGCCAATCGAGTCAGGTCTCCCAGAATACGAATAGCCCTGCCCCGAGTCGTGGCACCTCGAAAAGCAAGACGATTTCCACACGCCAGCTGCGCAGTTCAACTCGCGCAGCTTCTGTGAAGAGTACCGGTAGGAGCTCGAAAAGTCTGGCGGTTCTACATGAAACTTCCGATGACAGTGAAGGCGACGACGCCGATAATGCTAGCCAGAAGGAAAAGCCTCGAATATCTTCTGAGTCGTTGAAATATTGAGACAAATCGATAAGGCCTGCTTGCTCAATAAATGTTAAGCTTACTACTGTCGATGATGTCTACCTTTATTCTTCCCCACTTTATTACTTTCTCGTCAATTTCCGTTCTCTGCCATTCAAACTAGATATTCTAGACTTATTCCTCTCAACGAACGGTGTTGACATGCTCTGTGTTACCGAGAGTTGGGCTTCTCCTGAGATACTTCATGATTGTTCTTTGTATCAAGGAGGCAATTACTCTGCCTTACGTAGTGATCGGATCGATAGCTTCCCTGGGGGTGGAGTACTTCTAGTTCATTTTAACGACACTTATGGACAGGCACTCGCCAATTGCCTCCTTGAAATCGAGGTGTTCATTTATTCGGCTCAGGGCGAGTTTTGGTACCACGCTGTTCCTCATCACCCGTGGAAGAAGCGTGTAGGTCACTTAACTCAATCATGAGAAAAGGGCACATTGGAGAAAGACGGAATCCGCATGATGAAATATAGTAAATGTCATACAAAAAGAACACTCGTGACTTTTTTGTTTGTTCGATAACGCATAGAATTCACCCAACGATAATGCATAGATTTCATTCAACAAAATTTCACCCAACAACAATCAACAATTTATGGAATAGGGCAGTTCAATTGGATCAATATGACTTTTCAATTCTAATGAGTGTAGACGTTATTTTTTAAATTTCAATTCATGAACCAGGGCGTGAACTTTGATGAATTGGTTGCAGTGAGTGACTGGATCTGCACTAAAATGCAGAGGAGCAACGCATCTCGGGTGACCAATGCCGTTCTGGCTAAAAGAAAGAAGCCCTGCCTAGAGAGCAAATGAATTATGAATGAAAAGGATGAAGAAGTTATTTTTTATTTATTATTCCGATTAGACATTATATAGACAAGCATATAGTCAAACAATTATATGTATACCGTGAACAGAAGATTTAACTGAAAAAAAGTGAATATGAGAAATGAACTTGGAAAAAAACGAGTGAAACTTCTAATTGGGTGGCATGAAATGAGCATATAAGTCATTTAATCTCCTTCACCATAAATTTATTAAATAGAGAGTTAAGATCATAACTTTTTAATTTGTGCGAATAAAAGGCGAAGAAGAAAAGCAAAAGCAGTCTATTACGAACACGGAAAAACAAAAAAACCACATGTTAATTAATGGCTAAGCTAAGAAAAATACTGTAAACCCTTAAATTGGATTTACGTCTACTCTCGTGTAAAATAAAGTGGGACATTTTCTATGTTGAATCACTTTTTAAATGTGAATTGATAGAATTGTTCATTAGTTTACTGTTTTCGTGAACAATATTAACTGAACGAATGTATAATAATCGTGCTTCCATTCTCAACAAAAAGAAACCGTGATCAAAACTTTCAAAACGATCGGCCGCTCCGTCCTAAATTACGCTGTACCAATCTAGACCCCTACTCTTCCTAACACTGGCTTCGAAAGACTACAGCGTTTTCAAAACGCTGCTATGCGCAAAGACCTTAAATTAAAAATCGCCTTCCAGGCTTCGGAAAATTTGAATCACATAAAGATTTTTGGTAACTTTTATCTGGTTATCAAGGCTTTTTTCTACTAAGAAACGGCAGTGTTGAGATCTTCAATGCCCTCGGAAACATTTCAATTGAATTCTTCACGACGATGGACGAGAAGTGATCAAATATATTTCTTTCGAGGATATTATAGTCACTTAAAAGCAAGCGGAAGAAAGAAGAACTTTCTTCCTGAATAAAAACAAAATTGAAAACTTTTCTATGAAATGATTAAAGTTAAGAAATAGATGACAAACAATATTGTTTTTTTCTAAATTTGATTAACTTGCGGCTTTTCACTTTTTTTTGGTGCTTTTGTTGCTCTTTTTAATGTCTGATTTCAACCTTTGGTACATCCCCCCCTCAGCCAATGGAGAAAGGAGGAATCAAGTTTGTACCATTTTTTATTATTTCAAACGGCCCCGCTTAGTGTGCCTAAAATGGCAGCGGATTTGGAAAAAATTCACATATAGGAAGGCATTGAATGGAAAATCGATAACGGGTGTTTCCACATTTTGGTGGTGGGAAAGGAAGAGGAGGGAACGGGAAAACAGGGGAGGGTGTGGTCCGGGCAGTAATGCTCACGTGCGTGCGTGCGTGCGTGTGCATGCGCATCTTATTCAAAATATTGCGGGCCGTCCTTGTCATACCGCTTAGGAACGAGATCATATGGCTTAGGAACGAGATCATATGGCTTAGGAACGAGATCATATGGCTTAGGAACGAGATCATATCGCTTAGGAACGAGATCATATCGCTTAGGAACGAGATCATATCGCTTAGGAACGAGATCATATGGCTTAGGAACGAGATCATATCGCTTAGGAACGAGATCATATCGCTTAGGAACGAGATCATATGGCTTAGGAACGAGATCATATCGCTTAGGAACGAGATCATATCGCTTAGGAACGAGATCATATCGCTTAGGAACGAGATCATATCGCTTAGGAACGAGATCATATCGCTTAGGAACGAGATCATATGGCTTAGGAAAGAGACAGTGAAAAAAAGTCAAAGGCGCAGTCCGGCATGAGGTAAAACTAATTTCAATTTTCGTTACGAATACGATTTTTTTCCAAAAAATTCCTTCCTTTTCAATAAGCTACTCACCACTCTTCTAAAAGCCCTTGTAAACTTGTAGGACCCTCTTCTTGTTTCAGGGTCCTCTTTCATTATCTGCACTTGTCGTAATTTTGATACAAAATGCTCATAAATTTAATTCAAGACTAAGGCACAAACCTGAATAGTTTGCCTATTTAGCATATATTTCTCTCATAAAAGAGGTAGAGAAGCACGCTGTTCAGAGCAGATGACAGAAAGGAGCCGTGTGAATTCTATCAACAAAAAACAATTGAAATTGTCGAATATGTTGAACATTTTATTCTATCAGCAAGTTATTAGCAGTTCGTACTCTGAAATCGACTCTTTTTTACTGGGGGCGGAGGGGAGAGGCGCACTTTATTTGGAGGGACGGGAAAAGGGTAAGATACTTTTCATTTTTTCGCTTCGGCTCAGGTAGAGTTTATGCTCACGAGGCTGTACGGCTTAGGAACAAGATTATAACACCTAGGAATCAGGCCGTATAAAACACACAGCCTCAGCATTGATGTTTAAACCTGTATATTTAAGACATTTTTTTTTCGTTGTTTTAGCTATTTTGCACGGTTTTTTCTCCTCGATAAGGCTTAGGCAAAGGGGAAATTTGTTATTTGGAAGCGCACTTCACTTAGGGGGGGGGGCAGGTTATTTCTAACTGATTTTTTCGCTTAGGCTTAGTTAAAAGTATGCTGATGAAGCCGTATACGGCTTAGGAACGAGGCCGTATAAAACAATTAGCTACAATATTTTAGTTTTATCCAGTCAAATTGAGTAAATTGGATTAGATGTTTTCAGCTATTATTCACTTTCAGCTATATTTCACTCACGCAAAGTTTTCCGATGAGCTCAGTAAACTACTTACCCTGAGATCGAATCGCTCCTTAATCTGAAATCATAATATTGATTAAGCGCTTTGGAAGCGTTTATCACTTGGATCATACTTAGGCGTGAAGTTTTTTCGGCCTTTGATAACCCGTTCGAACTTGGAATTCTCGGTTCGAACGGCGTCTTTTCCCCGTCTAATCCTTTTATTCTCCATTTCCCCCCTTTCCTTGCGCCCCACACTAACTTTTATTCTTTTGCCCTACCTTTTTGACGGTAAATGTTCCACATTCATAGCTAGTTCCTTCAGATTGAACGCAACCTTCTCGGAGCAAATCATGGAACTCTTACCTCAATCGCTCGACGAAAGGGAACTCGAGCTTCAATAACCTTCTCCCTTATCTCGTCGGTCATGACATTGCAGCGGTCGGTGTCGCAGGTACATTGAACGTAAAACATTGTTAAATCAGTCCACAAAGTCGTGCATTTCGAAGGTTTCATGAAGCTGCAACCCAGGTCCCATGTCATCTCTGTACTAAACAACTCCTCCCTGTTGCTGGCGTTATTCCTGATCTCTACTATACATATGTTTCCAGTGTGACGGTCACAAATTTTAACACGTTCAAGTATTCCCTCATTGCTGTAAAACTCGAGAGAGTGGCTGTAGATCCATAAAGAGCTTTCTATGAAGATCGTGGCAAGGGTGCTCATCGAAAAACTTCCCTGCAGTTAAAAACGTCTTTTCTTCTCGGTATTATTATCCAATATTATCACTGCAGTCAATTGTAGTATTATATATAACGTGGCAGGTATATACTTTATCGAACATTGCGAGTTGCATTCTCAATAAGAGACGATAAGGTTCACAATTAGGCACTTTTTGCGTTTAGGGCCCCCCTACCAGAGAGGTTCGATTGGGTCAGATAAAAGTAGAATTTTTTGATACGGTTTCGTTAGCCTAAGCCGTACGGCCTCGTTAGCGTAAACTTTTTCCTAAGCCTAAGCGTTTTTTAATGTAAAAAAACATTTTTTATGTAAAAACAATTTTTTGTAAATGTAATTAAGTCAGACTTACGACTCATGGAACCTCTCCTAGGGGGGAAGGCTAAACGCAAAAAGTGCCCACAATTAGATCAATTCACAGGCATTTCAATTTTCCGTTAAAAAGATGAGAAAAACAGAGTTAAATATTCCGATAGAACTCGAAAGAAATAAGGGAAAGAGCAAAATGAATCCTGTAAAGGTAGAAGATACAGTCAGAAAAAAGAGGTGAAAAAAACGAAGCCAGTGTAAAATTAGTAAGAAAACAAAATCAAACAACATATATATATATAGCAAAAGAATACGTGGCTTCTTTCGTCTTAAATCTCTGTACCGTCTCATTTTCGTTCACTTTTTCATTAGATAATGGTTGCTCCTTTATTATGCTCTCTGCCAGTTTATTTCCCAGCTGATCTAGTTTTTAAAAAAACAACATTTTTCAGAGATGTTTGGGGCAGCTTCTCTCTCTGCACTCTTCCTCCTGAGAATCATTATTACTGTAAGCTTTATGATGACTCGTTTTTCTCTTGAATCTATTCAAACTAGCTCGATAAAAAATCATTAGAGTTTTTTTTAAACTTTTATTCGAAAAGTTTTTAAGTTTTTTTTCATTTGCAGAAAAGACTTTCCAATCCTCTTCTTTTTTTACTGATTGGGACCCTCTGCTGGTTACCTACTGCTTCAGCTATTGTCGGTTCTTGTTTTCTAGAAGACTAAAGTCGAGCTCTGAATTTTGAGGTAATTTATTTCTTTTTGAAGGAGTGCCTCGTAAATTCTCGACCGAGGACATGTAAAATTGGTTTGAAGAGTTGTCACACAACACTATATTTCAACACGTTGGTCGGACCTGAACACTATATTTCAACACGTTGGTCGGACCAACACGTTGGTCGGACCAACACGTTGGTCGGACTTCGGACCTGCTCAACAAGATTGCCTTTATGGAAGCGAGTGACTGCGTAGGAACGAGCCCTTCAAAATGCAAAAAGCTTTTAAACGGAACAACTCTGCAAGTGGACTGCTTCTGTGATGAAAACCTCTGCAATGACGTCAACCGAGATCCATGGAAAAAGGAAATTGCTGATGTCATAGATGATTTCCTCACAAAGGTTAATCTTTGTATTTTATCTTAAAGTCTTAATTTTCATTTTGAAAGACATGTAAGCGATCCTTCTTTTCACCCCTTCAAAAAATGAAGCAATGAAACTTTTTCTGAAATTAACAGTCGCTAAATTGACGTTCCTTTTTCATAGTTATACATGGTTATGAGAAACTAAAAAAACGGGCTTAAAAATTAAAGCCTGAGCTGACTCGATTCTTCATAACTTTGCAGACAACGATGACGACAACGCAGAAACCTACGACAACTACGATGGCAAAAAAAGGCGACGAATTCAAGAACTACGGCTCTTCAGCAGGTGAGGGCGTCCGGGTAACTCAACAAATTTGATTAGACTCTCGACGACTTTGAATTGATAAGAAGAAAATACAAGAGCACGAAGAAACATGAATAGAGCGATGGATCATTAAGTCACATAGTAAAACAAATGAGCATGTTTACGGAGGAAAAAAGGTTCCGAAATTTGTTTCCTGGTCACTCCTTTTGAACTTCAAGGGTTCGAGATGTTTACATCTGGAAAAGCTGTTTTAGAAAAAAAGGTGACTTTTCAGGAAATTAAGTATACCGACGAATAACCTAGTGGACGCTCGAAATGATATCCCAATTTAGAATTCATTGTCTCTGATCCAAGAAATAATTTTTCAATGTGAAGTTTGTGTAAATCCTAAGCCAAATCTGAAATTTAAAAAAAGAGATTTTTCAGACGAAAATGGCCACACTGAGCCAGAGCGCGGGGTCAATGATAACTTCCACAGCGACTTCTTTCCAGAAGGCGAGCAGCAAATCGTTGAATCGAGATATTATAGTTCTTAGTGTCCCCTTGAGGACGCTCTTAAGCGATGGACTCATTCAGCCTCGTCACAGACGATGCCGAAAACTTTGTGTAGAACGTTGTAATCACGTAGCTAACAATTTAATTGTCTATTTTCTTAATGATGACTACCTGACATAAACATCATGAGTCAACGAAGTTTTTTCAGCAAACCCTAAAGTTTTCAACAGCTCCTCGTTCGTTATCTACAGCAGCGGTACTCACGACGGTGAGAACTTCATTAATCTTATGAATGAAATCATCAAAAAGTTCCTGAGTTGAAGAGATACCTAATACAATATTATTATTTTTATTATACCTAATACAATATTTATTTACAAACAAGGGATATCCGTTTGTTTTTCTACTAGCTCGAAAAGACCTCAGCTGTCTCTAGAGGGGACGATCATTAAGAGCCCAGAGAATTCGTAACTGATTTTTTTTTGTTTCAATAACTTGATTAACGAAGAATAATTTGTAAGTTTTTCACTTACATGGAGCGTGTTGATATATGAACTCAAATAGAATGGGAGTTATTTTTGAATCTTCTTCTGGGGTTCGTTTATGAGTGTGAAAGGTTGATTATCAAAACGAGTAATGGTTATGGTCACTTTAAACATATGAACAGTGCCTGCCGTGGAAGCAACAAGTTAGCAACGAAAATCACTCAGAACGCTCAAAGTAGTACATGGGTAGGCAGATGCAATTTGGTTATAAGCCGATTTCTCGAACGGAAAAGAATATTTTCAATTCATTTAAAATAACTTCTTATTCATAACATTAACAAGTACGTTCGATGGAAATTTCATTCAATACGGGCTCCTCGTTCACGAATAACGGTTTTCAGACGTTGTGGGTATTTGGCTATCACGTCGTTGTGGGTATTTGGCTATCGCTGTGATTTGCTTAAGCGCAAACCTTGGCCTGTTTGTACTCCCAGATCGCGAAGTCGATGGGTTCAGGTCGGGAGAGCACGCCGGCCAGTCTTCCTTCGGAATGAAGTCCGGAAAATTGGTTGTCCACCCTGTTTGCACACTTCTTTCTGTATGGCAAGGGGCTTCATCCTGTTGAAACACATAAAGGGCTTCATTAAAATGAGCATCTTCCCAAAGCTTCACTACACCCTCCAGTATGTTTTCCAAGTAATATTGGGCGTTCACTTTGACGTTCTCTTCGACGAAGTAGAGCGTTGACTTGCCGGTCGAGCACACAGCTCCAAACACCATACTTTTAGCTGGGTGTTGGGCTCTGTGTACCAATCTCCCGTTCCGGTCAGCCTCCAGAGACGTACGAGCAAGTACGCGTCGGTTCTGGCTGTTGTGCTTTTTTCTACGGTAAAGATCTTCTCGTCACTGAAGATGTTCTTATCCTAATCGCCTCTAATATTTATCCGAGCTAAGATCCTGTTTGCTTTTTCGACCCTTACGTGGATCCCTCCAGTGCTCTGCATTCGTTTTATGACACGAAAGACGGGGGATGGGCATACTCCGAGTGTTCTGGCGATTACGGACTGCTTGTACCCCGCTTTGCATACCAAGAATTGATATACGCTGTCTATTGGCTGCTACCATATCTTCCAGAGTTGAAAGAATTTCCCCAAACTTTGGCAGAATGCAAAAAAAAAAAACTTCCCTTTAAAACTGGTATAACAATCCAATCGTTTCTTGAGTGCAACTGTCGCGCATAATAGGTCAAACATTTATCGCAATAAATCTGCTTATTCCTGTAGATTTAGAGCAACAAACACAATTCTTTATCTTCTTAAAATTCTCTTATTCGAACACGAGTAATAGCATTTTTAACTTCACATGAGAGCAAAAATCAAGGTTTTGTTTTCGTAAGATCGAACGACTATTGAAGTATAAGTGAAGAAATATTGGAATGAATTTGAGGTAAAATACGTATTCGGAGAGCCGGAGAATAACTGCCCCGTCAAGGTTTTCTGGCTAAGAATTTCTTTCGGAATATGCGGATTCTGCTTCGTCTACGTGCGTCAGTCATTAAATTTACGCGTTTATGGAGCTGAGCAAGTTTTCGATTTCTACTTTCTAAGTTCTCACTGTTCTTTTGACCGAATCCTCTCAGAATAGTCGATCAAATATTGAGCCAGCATTAATTGGAAGATGTAACATAAATAAAAGATAATTCAAATATCTTTTTTTCCATTTCAGTTGTCTGTTGGATCCGGAACGTGGTCATAAATCACAGATACGAGCAGAATCATGAGAAGAAAAAAGCTGAGAGGAAGAGACTGGTTACTTTCACAAACAGACGAATATCATATATGTGAGCAGAGGTATTTGAAATACAGAAAATAGCTTGGATAGACTCTTTCTTGAAAGGCTCTGCGGGAGGAAGAAAGAACAATATGAAGTTGTTTTTAGGAAGAGCAGCGAAGGGCTGAAAAGGAGAACGCGCCTCCAGAAGAGCGACCCTTCAGGGTTGGAAGCTTTTTACAATTTTAACATTACAATAACAGTGACTGAGCTTTTTGTTTTTTACAGAGAAGAAAGCGACTGCTGACAGACCTCGACAAGCAAATCCTGAAGGCAAAGAAGGCAAAGTGGAATACATTCGAGGAACTTCTGGGAATACTCGACACGGAAATGGAGAAGCTGCGGATGCCTGAATCTGAGTCTGCAAAAGAACCCAAAACGGAGGAAATCCTGCAGAAACCGAAAGGGAAGCCAGTGGACGCTGAGCCTTTTGTTGAGAAGGAAGACGAAACTCAGAAGAGCAGTTTGGCCGAGTGAGTTCTTCGTTTTTCTCAAAAATTCCTGTCCAACTCAAATTGTTGGGTCAATTAAACAAAAATCAGACTTGTTATAGAAGTGATAAAAGTATGAAAACTTTGCTTTTAAAGCTTAGAAATTGCGTAATTCAGAGTGCATTTGCCCAAAAAGCATCATTTCTCGCTGATTGAGATAACTGCTTTTCGATCAACTAAAAACTGCGAGAAAAGTTGTTTTGAAAGATGAGATGATTGTGTTCATATCCTATCCATTGAATTTTACATCTGTTTTTTTCGCTTTTCACATGTTCTTTTAATAAAACTATCTCAATCACGTTAATTCTGAGGAAGTTGAACTATCGTATCTGATTTTATTTCTTGTGAACATTGTGATTTGTGAGTATAATGAACTTTAAAATGACAACTAATGAACTTTATCATTTTCCTCATCTAAATTCTTTCAACTTCGTCATTTACAAAATGAATTCGTTGATGTAGAGGAAAGTTCTTCCTAGCTTTTTATTTTTTCTTTTCAATTTAGATTTTGTAGCAACTCCGTCAATTAAGTTCTTCTGTCTTTTATATTCAGCGTCTTTCTAATAAAACGATGGTTTATCGATGAATTTTTTTAATTCAATTTTTTTCAAATCTCATGTCAATAAAGTTCTCTACGAGTTACGAACAACCAAACGAGTCATAAAAACCGCCAAAGTATCGAAAGACATTGAGATTGCCCGAAATTCGTTGCTAAATGATTCTGAAGAGCTTTTACCTGCGAAACGGGTTTCAAACGAGTCTTGCGAGACCGGTTTTCAAATTTTTAGGGACTAGGGTAAATTTCAAGGATCTTCAGAGCAAGTGGAGATTATCGTAATTCGCAAAATTTTAGGTCAGAGTTTAAGAAAGTGTAATTCTGCGCAGATAACGGTTTCTTTCTTCTCGTTTTAAAAGCTCCGCCTCTTAAAAAGATTAATTCGCCCTAGAACTTTAACAACTAATGAAAAATCATCCTCAAATGAAATCTGCTGTTAAATGTGCACTAAAAATCTTGCAAAGCTGTCAAATATGGGAGAAAGAAGCTCTCAAGTGCACGTCTAAAAAAGCATCCACGCGCACTAGCAAGATATACATTTTTTAGATCGAAGTAGATCATTTCTGGAAGAAGGACAAGAGGGGTAGCACTCTTGTCCACGTGATTTTCTACTCGATAAAAATATTATGTAACTTAAGGAGTGTGTTCTTATGCATTCGAAGAACATATCCTTCCAGTGTTAACGCGGTAATGTTTTGGTAAAAGTAGGGGGAAAAGGAAAAAAGTTCTTCCGACTTTTTAATTTTTCATATCTAAGTTAAAATGGTTGTAATTTTTTGCAGTAAGACGAGGTTCAGGAGAATTTGTGGCCGAAGCATTGGTTGCATAGGAAGTAGCCTTAGAAATTTCAATTAATTTCGCTGTCCAGGATAGAGTTTGGTGGCCTATGCAAAAAACATTCCATGTATCTGATACAAAGGCTGTCGATTCGGGAGATATTGCTGCTCTTCAAAAGCTACCGAATTTTTCAAACTTATTGCTCTACATAAATCATGGTCACTATCGAATTTTTCCAATCCGACTGCTTGTTTATATTCGACTTCCCAGCAAAAATACCCTTTCAAGCTATTTTACGAGGGTGTGGTTACATCCTTTGTCCTCTTGCGATCATACTTTTTAACATGAAAATTCATAACAAAGCAAAGTATGGAATGCGTAACGATACGTTTGAAAGTACTCCGAGGAATTCTTTCTCAAAGTATTGTCTTTCATACTGCGAAAATATGGTTTTTCATGGAATCAAAGTATTGCAGGCCATACTTTTAAGTATGCCGTTTCTTTTTTTCCTTGATTTTTGTGTCGAGATTCTTTTTTTTCTGAAGTCAAATTTTTTTAATGATTGAATCAATAAAATTTACATTTAATAACAGCAAACAATGTTATAATCACAATCAACCAGCAAACAATGTAATATATTACAATTTTGTTATTATAAAAACAAAATTAGAGTCAGCACAACAAATACATTTTTACCTTCTACAAGCATGAATTTTTTTGAAACTTTGTCATAATCTACTTTGTCATAAATAACAAGGAACTCGCGAAATAATTTTAGAGCGATCCTTTCTTTTTTGAAAGGCCATCTTTTGAGGGCGATCCTTACAAACCAAACGTGTTTGTGTAAAAGAAGAGAAAACATGATGAGCAAGTGATCAAGTTCTTAACCTAATTTCTTCAACTAATGCTCTCCTGAGTAAGATTAACAACAGCAAGAACGAATTCAAACGGTTTAACATTTTTTATATAGTTCGCAGAACAATGATTCTGTGACTGATTGTTTTATCCGGCCTCGTTACTAAGCTCTAAGGCCTCGTTAGCGTGAAATTTTACTAAGCCTAAGCGAACTGCACAGTTAAAATACTTTTTGATATTAAAAAAGCAGAATGTATAAAGTAAAATTTCACCATAAAAGCATGAGTGTGACCCCATCCATGCATGACATAGGTGAAAGTTCAACGCTGTCAACTTTGAAAAATAATAGTTTTTTTGATACAGTACTTGAGTTTTAACGTTACTTCGGGTCACGCTTTTGATTTTTACCTTGAGGCATACTTTCACAAGTATTGTATTTAAAAATTCAAAGTATGCCTCTTTAGCATACTTTGATATTGTTGAAGAGATATCGCATTGTCGCTGCCAGGAATGCTTTCGAAGTATTTTTATTCATGAAACACCTTTATCCTTTTTAGCATACTTCCCAATAGTTATGCTCTTTTTTGTGAGTACTAGCAGTTTTTGCTTTCACGGACATGAACAAAAGTACTCAACAATAACTACTTTCGAGGTATGAAAAACAATACTTTTGTGTAGTATCCCGACAAAAAACATACTTCAGAGTATGCCTAAAATACTTTGAAACCATTAAAACCATCTTTTCGCAGTATGAGAGACATTACTTTGAGAAAGTATTCCTAGGAATACTTTCAAACGTATCGTTACGCATCCCATACTTTGCTGGTATAAATTTGCATGTAAAATTTTTTTGTGAGAAGAGTTAAATTCTTCCTCATTTATGTTGCGATTCAAGACACATATAATCATTTTATCGCATTTAATTTTATAACAATTAATTCAGCATCACAATTAATTAGCTGAAATTAACTGCTATTAAATGCTTTAGTTTTCTTTTTTTTTTAAACTTAAAAAACATAAATCGTCTTGAATGACGTCATGCACTCAATGAAGAAAAAACAACCGCTTTGTGATCGACGTCGTGAGTCATGGAGCCCGTTTAAAAAAATAAATATTAATCAATCACAAAAGTGACTGCAGAACACAAATGAGAAGAAAATATCAAATAATGATTGAACGATGCAGAGTTACGGTGTCAAAATGCTGCATAAGGTCGCAAATGAAATATTATTTAATTATTGGGTGATTAAAAAAGGGGTGAGAAAGAGAAAGAAGGAAAAAGGCAAAGAGAAGAGCTCGACCAGTTCGAACATTGATGACAAAACAAGAAATCAATAAATTTACTGATTCAATGATCAGTTCGAGATCCCGTGGAGGGGAGGGAGAAGAAGAAAGAAGAGAACGTAGAAATGGGATGGAGAAGCAGTTGAAGCATAATCCGTGCATAGGCCGAGTTCCATCGTTGCCCCCTGAAAATGATAATGAACGTTTTGGCCGAGCTAATTTTGGTCTCGGGTTAATCTTCTTAGTGAAAGTTTCATTATATATACTCATGACACTTCTCTTGAAAACAGTTCATGAAACTTTTCCCCACTCAAGTCGAGTCAATACTTTTCCCCACTCAAGTCGAGTCAATACTTTTCCCCACTCAAGTCGAGTCAATACTTTTCCCCACTCAAGTCGAGTCAATACTTTTCCCCACTCAAGTCGAGTCAATACGATTAAAAAATTCATTCCTCACTTCATCTTATCTCATTCCTCTCATAGTGGTCATTTCAACATTTTGTTTCTGAACAACAAAGCAACGAAAATTTAAGTTCTGCATTCCAAAAAACTTTTTTCAAAATTTATTTTCGGTTTAGGTACTCGATAATTTTGGCGATTCTTATGACCTTGAAGTCCGACGAGAGGCGAGACCAGCCGAGCCATATTCAGAAGGCGACATATGTGATAGTGAAAGAATCCCTCGCATATCGATTAAAAGCTACGATCGGCAGTACGTTCGACTGAGATGTCACTACCGAGTTAACATCGTTGGTGCAGCAATATCTGCAAAAAAACATGTTATTTTGAAACTATTTTACATTGGGTTAAGACAGCAATGAAGAGGAGAGGTTATATTTATATAAATGAAGCAGCGGGATTTACCTCGATCCAGTCTGAATAGGATTCGCTAGCCACTTCAGCTCAATTCCACCGTAAATGCAGCCTTCAATGCACGCGCTCGGACTGTAACTCGTCACTCGGGCTTGAATTCTTTTACCCGCGGGTGCCTGAGAATATGGAGTTGAGAAAAAAACTTTAATTCGATTCCCATCCGAAACCTTGAACTAGTTCCCCATCATATACCTTAACATAAACAGACAAATAAACTGGTTTTTTGAGAAAGTTCTGGAAAAGCCGACTTGAATGAGCCAGTTACAGTAGACGAATTCGTCCTTGAGCGTCCTGTCGCCGTTTCCGACGGTGCTGGAGAGAGTCTGAACTGTGGACGACGCTTGCAGAGTTGCACCGCATCCTGTTGGCTGAACAATCAAAATCATTGGGTAGAGTTTGTGCTAATTTAAGCGCATTAGATGAGCATTCAGAGGACAAAACACTACTCGATGCGTCGTTCTTTTATGAAAGCGCTGTTGCAAAAACTAATTAGTTCCTTTTGTTTCGGAACTATTTCAACAGCGCTTTTAATAGGATACGACACAGCAAAAATTGTTATATTACTGGACTCAACAGTCAAAATAAAGACAGTTGGGTGTATCCCTGTCAGTCAAAATAAAGACAGTTGGGTGTATCCCTGTCAGTCAAAATAAAGACAGTTGGGTGTATCCCTGTCAGTCAAAATAAAGACAGTTGGGTGTATCCCTGTCAGTCAAAATAAAGACAGTTGGGTGTATCCCTGTCAGTCAAAATAAAGACAGTTGGGTGTATCCCTGTCAGTCAAAATAAAGACAGTTGGGTGTATCCCTGTCCGCAAAAATAAAAGAGAATGACTGGAACAAGATGTTTGTCGAATGCATTTTTTACTCGTGCTGAAATAGAGCTTTAAAAATTTCTAGAGGTAAAAAAATTGTTTTGGATGGTTTTCACTATTCTAATAGAAAAGAAAATACCTGCTAAGAGGAAGTACCAAAGTCTGTTTCGCCCCTGCTCAGACAGACTTTGGTAAGTTGACAGTCATAACACTAATAATTATACATATGTGTATGTACTTAGTCGTCAGAACCAACCGAGTAGAAGAGTTGAATGAGAGAAGGGCATGATATTGATTGGATAGAAAGGTGCGGAAGGGAAAGGAAATCTGAACGTACCCTTTCATTGCAGAGTCGGCCTCCATAACCAGCGGGGCAGAGACACGAACGGCAGTCTCTCGGATGAGGGAAGCCACCGTTCTGACACACCGTACCCGAGGAGGCGCAGCGGGCTTTAAGCGAATTTCATATGAACTCCTGTTCTACTTTCTGTATGTCACTCTCTCTTTCCAATTCCTGTTCTCTCTTTTTCTTCCTATGTGTTCGTCCATGTGTTTTTTTCATTTCTATATTCTTTTCTTTTTGCTTCCTTAGCTTTCTCTAATTTTCTGACTCTATCCCTCTATTTTATCTTCAAGCTATGTGTGTTTTCTCTTCTGTTCTCATGCTGTCCTTATCTGATTTTCTTCTCCAATTTCTTACCTTTACAATTGTAGTGATTATTCATCATGGACACGTCGATGAATGACACGATGTCCGAGCCCATTGTGTCCTGGTACTGAGGCAGTTTGGCGACCATAGTTGGTTGGTTGTTCGAAGACGCACTAAACTGTTTGTTTTTCAATTACTTCGTCTTACTCTCTCTTTTTTCCTCTCGGGACTGTTCTCACGTTCTCTGTTCAAACTGTTCTCACGGAAGCTTTTCTCATTAGTCTAGACATGTGCGCCCTTTTTTTCCGAGAAACAGTTGGCAACGTTTGAAAACGCGGTGGATGAACACACGTATCACCAGACACGAACTTATACTTCTTTATCCCTCAGGTGATACACCTGCTGCTTAAACAAATAGCAAACCAAGTATGGTTTTTTGGAGGGAAGTGGTGAGATTCATACCTAGTTGCACCAGACACAAATAGCAAACCAAGTATGGTTTTTTGGAAGGAAGTGGTGAGATTCATACCTAGTTGCACCAGTCACAAATAGCAAACCAAGTATGGTTTTTTGGAGGGAAGTGGTGAGATTCATACCTAGTGTCACCAGACACCAAAATGCGGAGGTTTGCGGAGATGATCTTCTACAAGTCATTACACAGTATTGAGACCAGAATAACCCTTGTATATAGCGTTACAGCCAGTATTAATCAGGAGTTTAGGAACACATCCATTTGATTTTTACCTTTTTTTGAGGCAAACTTTCAGTGAAAGTGGGACAGAATATTGATATCTCTGCTAAGAGGAGATTCGAAATGAATGATTACACGGGAAGATGATATGTGTGGAGAGAATCGATTACTTATAAACTCGAAGATGAGCAGTGAAAAGGCGTGTCACAACCGATGCGATGAATTCACCTGGTTGCGCCGTACTGCATCACGCTACCGTAGTCATACGGCAATCCGTAGTTGTTGTTGGTCGACGTGGTTTCTTTATCGAACTGATCCACGTAATTACTCTGAAAAATAACTAATTTCGCTTATTGCTTCAAGCATGTAGCAGCCACCTGCACCATCTGCCCTTCAGTTACAAAATATGTAGTAGGAACGAAATTAATCGACATATCTTATCTGTTGGTGGTGCTTTTAACCCTTCAAGGAGGCAATTAAATCAAAAAGAGTTCAAGTCTCTGTAGAAAACAGTATCAAAGTCAAAAACTGAAGGGGGAAACTGTTATTTTTCATTAAAACTGGTGAATTGGTGAAATTTGAGCCAACGGCTTCAAGCCAAAGGTAGTAAGATGATTTGAGAAAAAAAGTAAAAGTCCAACCACAATGTTGCCAGTGGCGACAGTGATAGCGTTGTCCCTGTCATGCCGGGACTGCTCATGGAAGAATCCAAGGGCATGACCGAACTCGTGAGCGGCTGTTCCCACCTTAGACAAATCCTTTAGCCCTCTTTCCATGTTTATCACCCGACCTCTATCATTGCTTCTGTCTAATCTATTGCATATTTGCCCATTGTTTTGCCATTCTGAGCTCCATTATTTGTCAGGTTGCCTGTATTGTATATGATCTCTTTATTATTGGTGCGCATCGGTTTTCTTTACCTCAAAATTCCACTGTCGACTTAGATTGGATACAATTCTGTCTTTATCTTAATGGCAACTACATATTACCTTTGTTTAGTACTTGAAACCTTGTTCCGTACTCACAACCTAATCAAATGTCTTTCTTTTCTGTCTTTCTCTTTCATAAGACGGTATAATAATCATCGCTTTGCCTTTGTGTTATTTTAAGTGAGTTAATGCTGTTTATAGCGAAGTTTTTGTGGACTGATTCTGCCGAAAAGAGATAGAAGGTGATAAGATTGGGAAGGGGGAAAACGGGAGAGGTGACGGGGGAGGGCTCAACTAACAGAATCGCAGCCTCTGCCAAGAGAAAGCTCCTGCACTCCGCCGATTCTTCCCACGTACGAGTAACAGCCATCTCCGCTGAAGATCTCCACCTAAACATTGCGAAGAAATTAAGTTTTATTTGTAGTATATGGAAAGGGTTTCTTTCTCCAGTTTTTTTGTTTGCTATTTTTTGTCGTTCGAAAGAGTTGATAGATCGGCTCACCTTTAGCATGTCCCAACACCAAAAAAACTACTCATGTCCCAATGATTTGATTTATCTCACTCTTTCTCTCTCTCTCTCTCTCTCTCTCTCTCTCTCTCTCTCTCTCTCTCTCTCTCTCTCTCTCTCTCTCTCTCTCTCTCTCTCTCTCTCTCTCTCTCTCTATCTCTATCTGTCTGGCTCTCTCTATTTCTCTATATATCTCTCTTTCTCTGTTTCTTTCGTATCTTTACTCCTTATTCATGTATCGCTCTACCTCTCTCTCTTTTTGTCTCCTTCACTTTCTCTAGTTATCCTTTTTCTGCAACGTGGGAGTAGATGCGATTACAGACCCTTTGACTTGCAGTCGGACTGTTGACGAAGTTTACACACGTATTACTCTGCCAGAATCTGATTGCCAGCTCAGCGACTCGCCTGGTTTTCGAAGCTGCAATAACAAATCAGCCAAGTAAAGACCAAGAAGAGACAAGAGTAGAGGATGACTAACTCTTGTTTTTCTACGAGAGCTTAGCCCTATCTGACTATCAAAGTGCTAACCACAGCGCACTTTCCTGTACGGCGAGAAAACTTTTGAAGAAGAAATGCTAATACAGCACTAGGAAGTCACTAGTATAAGGAGCGATTAATCCCCAATGAAAAAGGCCCATGGCTTACGAAGATTAGAATTCAGTGAGTAGTAGAGCGTGGTTCCCCAAGTCGTCGAGGGATAGAATCGGTCCCTGTATGCTTGTCTTTTCTCCTTGGAGTTTGCAGTTGGATCAAGAGCGCTTTGCTGCTCACTGAAAGCAGGACAAATTTTTTCTTAGTAAAATTTTTTGCATGAATTTTTTGGAAAAAAATTTCAAGAAAAGTATTTCTCTTGGAGAGAATTCTGCTGAGAAGCAGTGTTATTTTTGGAAAAAAATTAACTATAATATCTTCACTCATACAAAATTGAATCATGTTTTTTTCACTATTCGATTATTTTGTTTTTCTAATAGTTTTTTTATATATAATAAAAAAGTTAACTATAATATCTTCACTCATACAAAATTGAATCATGTTTTTTTCACTATTCGATTATTTTGTTTTTCTAATAGTTTTTTTATATATAATAAAAAAGTTAACTATAATATCTTCACTCATACAAAATTGAATCATGTTTTTTTCACTATTCGATTATTTTGTTTTTCTAATAGTTTTTTTATATATAATAAAAAAGTTAACTATAATATCTTCACTCATACAAAATTGAATCATGTTTTTTTCACTATTCGATTATTTTGTTTTTCTAATAGTTTTTTTATATATAATAAAAAAGTTAACTATAATATCTTCACTCATACAAAATTGAATCATGTTTTTTTCACTATTCGATTATTTTGTTTTTCTAATAGTTTTTTTATATATAATAAAAAAGTTAACTATAATATCTTCACTCATACAAAATTGAATCATGTTTTTTTCACTATTCGATTATTTTGTTTTTCTAATAGTTTTTTTATATATAATAAAAAAGTTAACTATAATATCTTCACTCATACAAAATTGAATCATGTTTTTTTCACTATTCGATTATTTTGTTTTTCTAATAGTTTTTTTATATATAATAAAAAAGTTAACTATAATATCTTCACTCATACAAAATTGAATCATGTTTTTTTCACTATTCGATTATTTTGTTTTTCTAATAGTTTTTTTATATATAATAAAAAAGTTAACTATAATATCTTCACTCATACAAAATTGAATCATGTTTTTTTCACTATTCGATTATTTTGTTTTTCTAATAGTTTTTTTATATATAATAAAAAAGTTAACTATAATATCTTCACTCATACAAAATTGAATCATGTTTTTTTCACTATTCGATTATTTTGTTTTTCTAATAGTTTTTTTATATATAATAAAAAAGTTAACTATAATATCTTCACTCATACAAAATTGAATCATGTTTTTTTCACTATTCGATTATTTTGTTTTTCTAATAGTTTTTTTATATATAATAAAAAAGTTAACTATAATATCTTCACTCATACAAAATTGAATCATGTTTTTTTCACTATTCGATTATTTTGTTTTTCTAATAGTTTTTTTATATATAATAAAAAAGTTAACTATAATATCTTCACTCATACAAAATTGAATCATGTTTTTTTCACTATTCGATTATTTTGTTTTTCTAATAGTTTTTTTATATATAATAAAAAAGTTAACTATAATATCTTCACTCATACAAAATTGAATCATGTTTTTTTTCACTATTCGATTATTTTGTTTTTCTAATAGTTTTTTTATATATAATAAAAAAGTTAACTATAATATCTTCACTCATACAAAATTGAATCATGTTTTTTTCACTATTCGATTATTTTGTTTTTCTAATAGTTTTTTTATATATAATAAAAAAGTTAACTATAATATCTTCACTCATACAAAATTGAATCATGTTTTTTTCACTATTCGATTATTTTGTTTTTCTAATAGTTTTTTTATATATAATAAAAAAGTTAACTATAATATCTTCACTCATACAAAATTGAATCATGTTTTTTTTCACTATTCGATTATTTTGTTTTTCTAATAGTTTTTTTATATATAATAAAAAAGTTAACTATAATATCTTCACTCATACAAAATTGAATCATGTTTTTTTCACTATTCGATTATTTTGTTTTTCTAATAGTTTTTTTATATATAATAAAAAAGTTAACTATAATATCTTCACTCATACAAAATTGAATCATGTTTTTTTCACTATTCGATTATTTTGTTTTTCTAATAGTTTTTTTATATATAATAAAAAAATTAACTATAATATCTTCACTCATACAAAATTGAATCATGTTTTTTTCACTATTCGATTATTTTGTTTTTCTAATAGTTTTTTTATATATAATAAAAAAGTTAACTATAATATCTTCACTCGTACAAACTTGAATCATGTTTTTTTCACTATTCGAATATTTTGTTTTTCTAATAGTTTTTTATATATAATAAAAAAGTTAACTATAATATCTTCACTCATACAAAATTGAATCATGTTTTTTTTCACTATTCGATAATTTTGTTTTTCTAATAGTTTTTTTATATATAATAAAAAAATTAACTATAATATCTTCACTCATACAAAATTGAATCATGTTTTTTTCACTATTCGATTATTTTGTTTTTCTAATAGTTTTTTTATATATAATAAAAAAGTTAACTATAATATCTTCACTCATACAAAATTGAATCATGTTTTTTTTCACTATTCGATTATTTTGTTTTTCTAATAGTTTTTTTATATATAATAAAAAAATTAACTATAATATCTTCACTCATACAAAATTGAATCATGTTTTTTTCACTATTCGATTATTTTGTTTTTCTAATAGTTTTTTTATATATAATAAAAAAGTTAACTATAATATCTTCACTCATACAAAATTGAATCATGTTTTTTTTCACTATTCGATTATTTTGTTTTTCTAATAGCTTTTTTATATATAATAAAAAAGTTAACTATAATATCTTCACTCGTACAAACTTGAATCATGTTTTTTTCACTATTCGAATATTTTGTTTTTCTAATAGTTTTTTATATATAATAAAAAAGTTAACTATAATATCTTCACTCGTACAAACTTGAATCATTTTTTTTCACTATTCGATTAATTTGTTTTTCTAATAGTTTTTTTATATATAATAAAAAAGTTAACTATAATATCTTCACTCGTACAAACTTGAATCATGTTTTTTCACTATTCGAATATTTTGTTTTTCTAATAGTTTTTTATATATAATAAAAAAGTTAACTATAATATCTTCACTCGTACAAACTTGAATCATGTTTTTTTCACTATTCGATTATTTTGTTTTTCTATTATTTTTTATATATAATAACTTCATAACTTCGTCGCAAATTCTTCGGACCGTAAGGTTGAAAATATGAGCGCTCTATTAAGTTTTTGAAATGCTGCAGTTGAATATTCCGAACTTCTTTAAGTTATTCTATAAACCCTGTTAGCGAGGACTGAATGGAGCTATTAACCTATAGATAGTATGCTTGCTTTTTACTCTTCAACAAGACTTCAATTTCTCCTTATTGATGCTTTCTCATAAAAAAATTTTGAATATAAATTAGTTCATATCTGTTGATGAAATTAATTACATTGAGGCTGCGGTTTTTTTGATAATTAATCCCTCAAGCTTCTTTCTTTAATTTTTTAAAATAAGAACCTAAATTTGAACAAAACATCAGAAATGTCACAGTTTTTTTGCACTCATCTCACATTGCTCATTCTTTTTACTTTGCTAAAACACCATTCACAACAAGAAATTACTGCTTCTAACGATTTTTTTTAAAATCAGGTTCCCAAAGCTCAGAAAAAAGACTGCAGACTAACGCGGATAGCAGAATGTCACCCTGATAGAAGTTGCCACTGACGTTGGCCTTCTCATTGACTTCCATCAAGTTGTCGCCCGATTTTCTGATGTGATCTCGTCTTTTCTTCATTGTATTCTGAAGAAAAGAAGAACTTTTTCTCACTCGATTGTGGAATCTTATGCTATCAAATGCTAAGTGAGGCTTTGAAAAGGTGATTTTTGCAAGAAAAGACACTCAAAAAGTACGTGATGTTTCAATTTCAAGATTACGAGAGCTTACCCTGATGATTTGTTTGATTTGCTTCTTAAGTTCAGGACTGGCGTGGTCGGCCTCTTTCAGCTTCTCGAGAACTTTTCCACGGAAATGTCCCAACCACTTCCTATTCCTCTCCACGTCGTTCTTCACCATTTCCCCCCAGTGCGATGTCAAGTTCTAAAATATGATTATTGATAGCTTTTTTGTTATTCGAAGATTCAATATATAAAGTCTTATGAAATAAAGCAAACTAAATTTTAAAAAATTTGGTTTGCTGAAGTTTTCTCAAAAAATTAGTGCGTAAAATACTTTCAGGATGATTTAATACTCATGTATTCTTGAAATCAAAGCCAAAGTTTTAGGAAAAAAGCTTGGGAAAACTGGCGAACTTCAATGAGGGCGGAATCCGCTTCGGAGAGAGTCCCATTTCGTTGGGTTCTTAAGATATTCTCGATGTGCTCCTTCAGCTTCTCGTAAACAGAAGACACACTCCAAAAAGACGAAGATGGAACGACAAGGGTTAATAGCAAGATTATTTTTAGTAGATGCATCTGAAACGTAAATTATACATAAAGTAATATGAATATGTACACATTCAAACATACATTCAAACATATTCTAATAACCATTCTTACTTTCTCATTTTAATATTATCAACTCTACAGCAACTCCACTCACAGCCTCTATTATTAATAAGAGTTCAGATAACGCTGCATACATAGGACAGTGAACAAGAATCATCTTTTATATTTCACAAGCAGTTGAAGTCATGAAAAAAGCGAACAGGTGACTAAATACAGACTATTTCCGAATCCGGAAGAAAATCACGTCGAGTGATTCTGTGAGAGAAGAGGGTAGAGTTTAAGTTTCATAGAGTACGAGAGAGAAATAGATACAGTGAAATTGAGAGAAAGAAAGAGAGAGAGAGAGTGAAAAATAGAGTGAGAGAGAGTTAGAGAGAGAGTGAGAGTGAGAGAGAGTGAGAAAGTGAGCGAGAGAAAGAGAAAGAGAGCGTGCGAGAGACAGCGAAAGAGAGATAGAGAGAAAGTCTTGCCGTTCAATTGAGTAACGAACTAGGGAACTATCGAGATGATTCTAATCTGCCGAACTTCGAAGTATATTATAGTATCTTTCATCTTTCGCATGATTTCGGTGGTTGCAGTGTGACACCAACCGATGCATGTGTGTACATCTGCTTGAAGTCTTCTTCCTGCCAACTTTGCGTGAAGCCTTTTGAACTATTTCGGAAATTTTAAATGATGTCATAAAACGGCGCGTGAATAGCGCTGTTACACGCTCGATACTCATATCACCTCAAAAGCGTAAGTAAATGTCGAATTATTCGTTCCCTCGCCTTGCCTTAGTCTCAGAAGGACTGTAATCGTGATAAAACTTTCAAAAACTGTTTAACAAAACTTATAAGTATTTATTCCACCATGTCTTTCTTTTTCTCTGTCTCTTTTGATCTTTCAGTCTCCCCTCTCTTTATTTCCATCTTTCTCTCTCTTCCCCTCAATTTCTCCCTTTATCTCTTTATTTCTCTCATTCTTCTTTTTTTCTTTCTTTCTCTTACTCTCTGTATCTCTCTCTCGTTCTCGATGCTGTCTAGTTCCCTATGAGTCATCCTTGTCTCCTGCATCCTTGACAACGGTTCCGCGTCCCATAAACCATGGCATATATTATAAAATGTTGTTCATTGCGTGATAAAATCACAAACAAAATAACTCAGTTCAAAAAAGGAGGCACTCCTACACCTAAATACACAAACCATGTAGAATCACCAAGCTGCTCTGAGGCTAGTGTTTATACACGAAAGCATCTTCCATATCAAACTATTTATACTTTTCAACTTAGTTCTGTTTACTATCAACTATCATTAATACCTTTTTAGCATGATAAGGAAATTAATATTTGTCAAAGGAGTCTCGTCTGTTTCGGATTACAAAATTTTCGTTTTTTTTGTTGTGTACTAAGCCAACATCTGTAAAAAAGACCTTCAATTTTTTTCCATTTTTTGAAACCAGATGTTCTGATCGTGAAAAAATAACTATAAAGGGTATCGAGTGAAACAATATCCCAAGTTCTGATTTTGGATAGAGAGGAAGGGACTTTCTGCTCTATCAAGAATGAAACAGAGGTTTGTGAGATAAAAAGCTGTCAGGATTTAGTCAGCTCTGTGTTATGTACATATATTGGTGACATGCTTGATTTACGTGAAGAAAAGGTTTCGTGGTTTATTAGTAACATGCTCTCTCGTCAGTGTGAAGCGTTAGCTTGCTCTTAGTGCCTCAGGCATTTCAAGCGTTCATGATCGGTTCTGTATTGACATTGTGAGGAGGAAGTTCTGAATTGGCACGTAGTTCCAAGCGAAAGTTTTCGAACTTAGATTGAATACTCAACAAACTCGACTGAAAGAGCAGGAAAACGTGGCACAAGAAGACAGTCATTACATAACAAAACATGAAACTATATAATCGATATCCTTTGTCACCCTATCGAGCAACTAGCTGTTTCGTCGATTGATCTACTCGGTTCTCTGTCTTTGTTTGTATAGAATAAGAAAGAGACTTTGCTTTTTATAGTCACTCCACTTCTTATTTGTCTGAATGCTCCAACTTTTTCAAAGTATTTTTTTTAATACTCCAAGAGGTTTTCTTAATTTTTGTAAACAACCAATTATTTTTTAAATCCTTGTTTCACAACTGTTTTTGTCTCTTAATCGCAAGAGCTCTAAGAATGTTGGACACCTCGTGGGAGGAAGGGGAAGGCAATTGCGAAAACTGTCGATGCCATCAAGATGAAACTCTTCCAATAGACATGGACATCACTTCATCCGTCAGTTAATCACTGATGATATTATAAGGGTTGAGCTTTACCCCACGCCGAGCTGCGTCTCTGATTTCCTTGGTAGAGGGCAGCATGCAGTGTCAGACAGTGAGTTTTTTCTCAAATTGTCTGCAGTCTCTTCGTAAGATCTTGTTTCTCATTCTTCTCTTCTTGGGCCATATGCACGTATCATTATTGGTGGGAAATGATAAAGAAAATAGTGTTAAGTGTTCTAGGATAACACTGTTTTCTTCATCATTTCCCACCTAAAATGGTACGTGCATACGGTCCCTTGTCAGCTATCATACGGTCCCTTGTCAGCTATCATACGGTCCCTTGTCAGCTATCATACGGTCCCTTGTCAGCTATCATACGGTCCCTTGTCAGCTATCATACGGTCCCTTGTCAGCTATCATACGGTCCCTTGTCAGCTATCATACGGTCCCTTGTCAGCTATCATACGGTCCCTTGTCAGCTATCATACGGTCCCTTGTCAGCTATCATACGGTCCCTTGTCAGCTATCATACGGTCCCTTGTCAGCTATCATACGGTCCCTTGTCAGCTATCATACGGTCCCTTGTCAGCTATCATACGGTCCCTTGTCAGCTATCATACGGTCCCTTGTCAGCTATCATACGGTCCCTTGTCAGCTATCATACGGTCCCTTGTCAGCTATCATACGGTCCCTTGTCAGCTATCATACGGTCCCTTGTCAGCTATCATACGGTCCCTTGTCAGCTATCATACGGTCCCTTGTCAGCTATCATACGGTCCCTTGTCAGCTATCATACGGTCCCTTGTCAGCTATCATACGGTCCCTTGTCAGCTATCATACGGTCCCTTGTCAGCTATCATACGGTCCCTTGTCAGCTATCATACGGTCCCTTGTCAGCTATCATACGGTCCCTTGTCAGCTATCATACGGTCCCTTGTCAGCTATCATACGGTCCCTTGTCAGCTATCATACGGTCCCTTGTCAGCTATCATACGGTCCCTTGTCAGCTATCATACGGTCCCTTGTCAGCTATCATACGGTCCCTTGTCAGCTATCATACGGTCCCTTGTCAGCTATCATACGGTCCCTTGTCAGCTATCATACGGTCCCTTGTCAGCTATCATACGGTCCCTTGTCAGCTATCATACGGTCCCTTGTCAGCTATCATACGGTCCCTTGTCAGCTATCATACGGTCCCTTGTCAGCTATCATACGGTCCCTTGTCAGCTATCATACGGTCCCTTGTCAGCTATCATACGGTCCCTTGTCAGCTATCATACGGTCCCTTGTCAGCTATCATACGGTCCCTTGTCAGCTATCATACGGTCCCTTGTCAGCTATCATACGGTCCCTTGTCAGCTATCATACGGTCCCTTGTCAGCTATCATACGGTCCCTTGTCAGCTATCATACGGTCCCTTGTCAGCTATCAATTCATGCTTTCTTGGGTGATTGTGCAGCGTCAGACAGTACAGAGTTTAATTGACTCAGGCAATTAAATCAGAAACTGAGAAAAAGTTTTTTCATGTTTTTTTCTACTTAGGCTTAGGCAAATGTTACGGGCACTTGTCTAGCTCGAGGCCCCTCTCCCCTGTATTTTGCTGCACGATGTTGCTTTTGTTCTATCTCATTTTCCTCTTTCTCCAATCCCTGTCGCTGTTCGTTAAAATACGCATAGGCTTAGTAATAGTTTACGCTGACGAGGCTGTACGGCTTAGGCTAACGAGACCGTATCAAAAAATTAGTCATAATTCCGTGACTCGGCCCCGGAGGGGGGAGAGGAGCGGTTCCTACGTCGATCTGGACAAGTACCAGGT
The DNA here is from genome assembly GCA_964056735.1 of Allodiplogaster pararmata. Taxonomy (NCBI): domain Eukaryota; kingdom Metazoa; phylum Nematoda; class Chromadorea; order Rhabditida; family Diplogasteridae; genus Allodiplogaster; species Allodiplogaster pararmata. The sequence continues at coordinate 20,112,360 of OZ057408.1, read as the reverse complement.
TAGGCTATTGATCGAAGTCGCACGGCTTAGGAACGAGACCATACGGCTTAGGAACGAGACCATACGGCTTAGGAGCGATGCAAAAAAAAATTCAGGCTTTGTAATAGTTTACGCTAACGAGGGCGTACGGCTTAGGCTAACGAAACCGTATCAAAAAATAAGTCATAGGTGCGCGCAATTTCCAGAATTGCCAGCGCTCGGTTTCCGCCTTGAACTGCGGGGAATCATCAGGGAAAGGCTAGAAAAAGATACAGAGAAAAGAGGGCAATTCTTCGATTCTTTAGTTTTTCTTTAAACGTTTTATACACTGTATATGTATGTGAATCAAATGCTGATGGAAGAAAAATCAGTAAGAGAAAATCACTGAAAAGAGATGTTCTCTCTAGGCTAGAATCCTACCTGAAGTTGATAGTCTATGCCAGAAGTCCTTCTACGAAGAGAACGGCAGCAGAAAAGATGCCTCGGAAAATGTTTCCGTGTCAAGAGAAAGAAGAGAATCTGTTGAGATGTCGAGAGGGCTTGCTGATGATATACAAGTTCACTTTTGACCATGATCATTTTATTTATTTTTATTTTTTTATTTATTCAATACATAATTATATATGTGACATCAGGTTGGCGGATATGACGTGAAGTTAAAACTGAGACAGGGAAAATATAAAAGAAAAAATTATTAAATAATGATTTAAAAAAAGAAAGAACATGATTATAAATCGAAATGAGGTGATTCGAGCAACAACACGAAAGAACGACACAATTTGTTGTTTTTATCAACATAGAAAAAGATTTCAAAACTTATAAATTATAAATTCTCCACATAAACATCAAGGATCCTCAGTAGATTAGGGCAAGATAGAAGGAACTTCTTGAGAAGATTTTGATTGAGGTGGCTGAATGTTATTTGATGTGGATGACTTGAATTCATATTTCACGAACAATTTAAAAAAAGTGTTTTGAACACTTAAGAACAAATCTTTTTAAAAAATTGTTGTTCGAATTATTCATAAGCTTTATCAGATGTTCAAACATCACTTACTCATTCATAATCTTTATCAGATATTCAAAGATTTTAATTTCAACTCTCAAATTGTCTTTTATTTCAGCGTTTGGTAGAAGAACTCGACGCAGAAGTCCAGCCGATGATAATGGGCCCCGTGCATAAGGCAGGTCGCAGGAGCAGCCATAATCATTTCAACACTCTTCCTATGTTCGAAGTAACTTGATTTTCTTTCTTGGCTTCAAATTGAGACGCTAAAAAATACTCTAATATGAGGAACGGGGAAGCCGCATCGAATGTCTGACAGAAGACAGAAGTGACAGCTATGAAACAAAAAAAAGAACTCGCACGGAACATCGACTCATCTCGTATATGAAGAACAATTCGCCCTCCGATTCCCACGCGAAACACATGGCGGTTAATGCCGCCAAAAGCGTTTCTCGTCAGTTTTTCTCATACATATTGACAATAGTTTGTAGTCAGTAATCAAGCGACAGTTTCGTGGCAAGTTGTAAGTTCTTCTTTATAAACTATAAGTCAAATTTCTCATTTGATCTACAGGTTACAGCTATTGGGAAGTTTGATTGCAGACTGTTTTTACCATTGGTAAAAGGAGCGATCAGGTCAGTAATAGTGCTCAGAGCAAACGGCAGCAGGGATAAAATTGTAACCGGACAGGCTATGTTCGTGCCGAAAATGTTCCAAACATGTTCCTCTTCTCCCACCTCAACTTCCATTCCCATTCTTGTTAACCTTCTCCCAACCCTTTTCCAACTCGCTCGCCGCGTACAAACATCCCTTAGAACGGTCTCATTTATCCCCTGCAAGGCAGGCGTTGGAAATGAACCGATTACATACGATGATGAATGGATAATGCCAAACAAACAAAAAGTGCTCATCACTAGCTTAATTTACGGCCGATTTCCGCATAGATTCTATCCGCAGTGTGAGTAAGAGAACCCCTCTGTTTAATGGGCGAGACTAAGAGAACCCCTCTGTTTAATGGGCGAGACTAAGAGAACCCCTCTGTTTAATGGGCGAGACTAAGAGAACCCCTCTGTTTAATGGGCGAGACTAAGAGAACCCCTCTGTTTAATGGGCGAGACTAAGAGAACCCCTCTGTTTAATGGGCGAGACTAAGAGAACCCCTCTGTTTAATGGGCGAGACTAAGAGAACCCCTCTGTTTAATGGGCGAGACTAAGAGAACCCCTCTGTTTAATGGGCGAGACTAAGAGAACCCCTCTGTTTAATGGGCGAGACTGAATTTTTTTGAAATAATAAATACACCATTTATATATGCAAATTTTTCCGGTTTGCAATGTTTCTTAAGAACCAGAAGTGAAAGCTTTTTACTTCAAAGTTCTCGAAAGGCAAACGATACTGACACAAGAATGTATTTATCATCAATATCTTACTACGGGCAGTGACGTTTTTTCTAGACGAAACATGACTGCTTCGGCAAAAGCTAGTACAAGGGGACGAAATCAAACCAATCCTTCTCTTTGTTACCGACGATGATCTTCCTTACACCTCCGAGAACACGTCGCTATTCCTTGCTATGCTCCGATATGATCGGCTCAATGTTCTTGTTCTGAAATATGAAAAGATTGAAATTTTAAGCGCAAGTGTTCAATGACTTCGTCAAGTTCTGCATACGTAATCCGTGGAGTAGACCGCAGATAGTGGACCTCACTCACCGCGAAGTTGATGCAACCATGATTCGAAGTATCCTCGAGGTTCTTCAGCTTTCACGAAAATTTGCTTATGAGAGAATTACTTCTATATAGGGTTATCATAAGCCTATCCAATTTTTCAAAATAGTTCCCAGAAAGAAAAATTTATTTAAAAAAATTATATTTTGAAGAGATTCACGAGAATCGTGAGTTATAACTGAGATAATGCTAAAATCGCGGTATTTTCACCCATAAAATTGTAGTATTGTGGAACTTTTGCACCAATAGAGCTTTTTCACCAGTTTCAATGCTCTATAAAATCAATGGCAAATACTCTCAAGTCTACAAACAAAACTGTTTTGAAAGCTCAAATCTTGAACTCGGGTTCTATTTTGAGAAAGACTTTCTGTTACCCCTTGTTAGATCTTAATGGGATCTACATACAGTGCTGTTCCCCCTTGTTAGGTCTTAATGTGATCTATATACAGTGCTGTTGTTGTTATAGTTGTTGTTGTTTGCCCATAGGTCCTGTCCAGGGAAGTTCTTTGGGATACAGTGCTGTTCCTCCTTGTTAGGCCTTAATGTGGTCTACATACAGTACTATTCCCCTTGTTAGGTCTTAATGTGATGTACATACAGTACTGTTCGCCTTGTTAGGTCTTAATGTGATCTATATACAGTGTTGTTGTTGTTGTTTGCCCATAGGTCCTGCCGAGGGAAGTCCTTTGGGATACAGTGCTGTTCCTCCTTGTTAGGCCTTAATGTGGTCTACATACAGTACTATTCCCCTTGTTAGGTTTTAATGTGATCTACATACAGTGCTGTTTCCCCTTGTTGGGTCTTAATGTGATCTACATACAGTGCTGTTCCCCATTGTTGGGTCTTAATGTGATCTACATACAGTGCTGTTCCCCCTTGTTAGGTCTTAATGTAATCTACATACAGTGCTGTTCCCCTTTGTTAGGTAAAAATGTGATCTACATACAGTGCTGTTCCCCATTGTTGGGTCTTAATGTGATCTACATACAGTGCTGTATGGAACCTGCGGTTTGCGCCAACTCGCTTGGAACTAAGTCTTCCTATATGAAGGCAGAGTTCATCGACTCAGTTCAAAGTCTCAAGGATTTCGTTCGAGTTCGTTTACCGCTTTTTCAATTGCGATGAGCAGATCGAGAAGAATTAGCTGTTCTTTTAGATGATACAATCAGTCTACGAAGGGAACGAAAAAGTGGTCGATGTCCAGTTTTCGCCAGTTCGAGCGCGTCTCCGAGTTTCCGGAATGAAAAGCGTTTGTTCCGCTGTTTATGTATCCTTCGACGAGATAGTGTATCACAAAATTAGGAAATTAGGTTGCATAAGAAGGGTTATCTATGACTTGAGAATATAAGTCTATGGAAAATAAGAAGGATACCTCAACAATGAAAAGACAATGGTTTAGAATACAAAAAAAGGGAGAAGGTTAACTATTGTGATCCCTCCGAAAAATGACCCAGTTTTGATTGAATTTTTTTCTCTTCAATTTTTTTGGTGATGTTTTAGGCTTGAATAAAAAACGCAGAAATTTGTTTTAAATGAAAAATTTTTTCAAAAATTTGAGTTGAAAAAAACTTCAATAATTTTTTTTGAAAAATTTTGTTGTTTCTGACTATTACATACTGTAAAAAGGTAAGAAGTGAGCTTGGCATAGGAAAACTTGTGAAGCCTAAGTCTAAACTTATTTTAACGTTCTTGTCTGATTGTTGAAACGTGAGAACTTACTTGCTCTAGAACTTACTTGCTCTAGAACTTACTTGCTCTGTCAATCGCTCAGTAAACTTTAAGCTCAAGCTTGATTGAGAGCGTAAGAGTGAATTTAGTTTTCGCAAGTGGAGCAAAATCACCTTTTTGCCAGATTACCAGAATATGAAAAAGCCACAAAAATTAGTCAGCAATTATGATTTTGAGCAAGCCAGCTACATACATGTGTAGGTAGTTATGACTCTGAAGTTTTAACACTCGGCTAGGAACGTTAAAATCATTTTAGGCTCAAACTTTGCCACTTTTTCAAGCGAATGTCGCTTTGATTCAATTTAATAATCCATGTTAATCAGAATAAAAAAATTGATTCAATTTTAAAATCTAATTTTTTAAATCGAATTTTTTGAATAAAACAAAATATTTTTTCTTTCAAACGTATTTTTTGCGTTTTTTGTTGAAGCCTAAAACATTACGAAAAAAAACTGAAAAAGAGTTCTCTACTCAAAACTTAGTCAGTTATGTATGGAGGGACCACAATAGTTAACCTTGAGCCAAAAAAGTAGATTGTGATTAAACTAGCACATGGGCAAAAGCAAGTCTACAGGGCGAGATCGAACCCAGCCATATTTCTTCCCAAGAGTGCGACGCGTTACCATTTACACCATCGAGGACACTGTTGTTCTCGGACGTATAACTGATATGTTATACGTCCGAAAGCAAAAATTATGTGAGGCAGTAAGAGAATGTGCAATATATTTATGCCTAAACATCACATGAGAATTTTTTTCAGAGCATCAAATGCATTGGTGAGTTGGGCAGCTACATAAGCAAGGAACCCATTTATCGGTCCACCTTCAAGGGACTCATTCAGGTTGACCTTTTTTGTTGAATGAACTATGACGGTAGCTGGAATTCGACTGGAAAGTTTTAAAGAACCTGTGGTGTTATTTATTTCATATGGGTGATGTAGGTTTTTACGCAGTGAGTTTTTGAGGGAACCGAGATTTTTTCACGACGTTTATCAGAGTCAAGTAGCTTAGCCAGGTTGATTAAATACCATTACAAATTTGTAGATAGAGGAAAGAAAGACAATACTTGTAAAATACGTCATTAGACGAACGAAGTAAACTGATTTAAACACATAATTTTGAATTAAGGTCGCAAAGGTGATTTTATTTTTTGAAATATTTTTTTGGTCGTAGCTCTTGTTTTTTTTTATTTAGCGTCACCAAACGTTGATCTACAGGATACTATAAAAAAAGTAAAAGTTTTATAACGAAAAAGTTTTCAAATAAAAGCCTTTTGTTATATAAAAGCAACGTTTTCACTTCAATTAGAAAAGGTCCAGTAGTGAAACGGCCATGCCTCATTGGTTAAAGGTCGTTCATCGCAAGCTATTTAAAAAAAAAAACTAAAACACGGCTTCAAGAAGAAAAGTGAATAAGCTTTTTATGCCTTGTTCAAACTGTTACGTTCATAATATGTATAAGAAGCGATGAGATGTGTGCAGGCAAAATTTGATGTGAATCGATTAAATGATCCCCGATGGAAACTCTCAATTCATTATTACGATGACTTCTCGCGAACTCTCGGGCGGAGATATTCTGTAAGTGCGCGAATCAATAGTCATCCATGTTTTTTTAAAAATTTGTTTTAAATCACCATTAAGTCACACAATCTGGGTGTGGCATAATGGTTGTGTGGGCTGACCATTAAGCGGAGGGGAGGGTACCATGTTTGATTTCGACCCTGAACAGATCCAGCTAAACCAAAGGGATCAAAAAGGCCTGCCCGAATCTTATTCTCTCTTCAAAGGTTATATTATCTAGAGAGCAGCCACTAGTTATTTATTCCAGCTTAGACATGTATCTTGTCTCAGCGCTGACCTCGCTGCGAGGCAGAAATTATCGCGAGAAAAATCATAGTTTTATTCAATTTCTTTCAAATAATAAGTCCATCAGATGATACAAGAATCAAGTTTATCGAAACACGTGACTGACAGCTTGATTTTTAGAAAATTCACTCTTCGAGCTTTTGAACTATTAGTAAATTCTATGGAAAAACTTGCACCTGATCCTTATAATCCTCCATTCATCAATTTTTGTCCGTCATTTCGTTAATGAAAACTCTATATCCTGTATTGTTCATAACTAATCTTTTTCGCAGATAGTGACTTTCCATCTTCAAGTGTCTGGCGGACGTCTTAGAAGTGTCTCTTTTTCAGTGGATGACAAAAATGAATCTGTCAGTGTTTTTTTCGGAACTACAGTACCGGCCAGAAATATATTTCGTTTTTGAAACGTAATTTTCCTCAAAGTCAACGACTTGGGATCAAAATTTTCACAGTATTCATTCTGAACACAGAGAAACGTTATTACTTCCCAAAAGTAACATCGAATTTTTCTTCATTTTTCTGAAGAAAAAAAAGAAATTAAGAAAAGTGCCTGACACAGTCATTGACGGTCTGTTTCTTCCTAGCCGCAGAAACAATATATATATATATATATATGTTGTAGTTAGAATTGATCAGCGCTTTAAATTGATCTGATCAACTTTATGAGATCAGAAGAGCGCTCACATGACTTTGAGGTCTAGGATAAGAGCTTCCTGGGTACGAGCTCGGCTGAATTTTTGTTCTAAGACTATTTCAACCTCGCGCTTTCCGAATCTGTAATTTTCTGGGGGGTAAAGTTGATCTGATCAATTTAAAGCGCTGATCAATTCTAACTACAACATATACTGTATATGTGTGTCAAGATCTCTAAACATGAGGGATCGACAGGCCTCGAGAGAGGAGAAGAGAGTGCGAGAGCGCATGATGTAAAGAGAGGATGCAGACGAACAGAGTGTTTGTATCACTAGCCTTTTTTGATAGCGCACAGATTTGCGCAAAGATTTCATACGCAGTGCGGGTTAGACACTGCTTCAAAGTATAGAATCAATCACTTTTTCGATTTTGGACTACGAAAGATTCACAACGGAATCACTCCTGGACATGACGAGACCGATGTTTGGGGTTGTTGTCTTGTTGATAAACGAAGGCGCGACCGACATTTGTAAGGGCCCAGGGGCGCATGACGTTTTCAAGAATTTCTTCATAACCGTAGCGAATGAGGTTGCCAATAATTCGCTTGAATGGACTCACCCCGTTGTCGGCCCCAGATCATGATATACCCACCGCCATGCTTCATCTAGGGCATTTGGTACTGGGGGTTGAAGCAGGTGCTAGCAGGGCTTTTCAAGAACCTCAAACCATCACTTCCGAATGAATAATATTTCGATTCATCCTTCCAGACCATTTTGGCCCAGTATTGACAGCTCCAGTGTAGATGACGCTTAGCCCAGTCCACTCGAATTTCGCGGTCCTTCATACTTATTAAGGACTTATTTGCTGGTCGTCTACCATGCAGTCAAACATCTTGGAGGCGACGTCGGATGGTCCGCGTTGAAGGGCCAGGCTCACAGGGGGAAGGGGAATCCACTCACATAAATAATCATATTTATGTGAGTGGAATTCCGTTTCAGATCCTCGGGTGAGGTTTGCAAGATGTTGCGATCCATGTTCTTCGAGCTTTCGTGGGGTCTATCGGGGTTCTTATTCACAATCACTCTCCCTTGCAATTTTTTTTTTGAAATACTAACCCGTTCGTGAAAACGTTTGTTGATCCGAGGTATTGAGGTTTGAGCGACTCCCAACTGCTTGGCGAGTTTGACCTGCTTCCTGCCCTTGTTATAACAAGCGACGATCCCTTTGTGCCATTTTTTATTTACCAATGCTACTCCGACAGTTATGACTCGTCGTTGCAATTCAGATTCTTCAGAGTGCGATTCATTAGTAAAAATTTTATAAGTCCGCCGAACTTTGAAAATTTAGCGTATCTCTTGATCCAAATAGTAATTCGCATCAAACAATTTATAGTAAGAAACCGCTTTCTAAACCTTCTGAAAAATTCAGCCTGGTTCTTCAAATAAAAAAACTCTAGTGAGAAAACGTAATATGCATTTTTCTGGCCGGTACTGCATTTTAGGCAAGGAACTTTCTATGAATTAGATGAGTCGTTCTTCACTCATTTCCCGCTCTTGAATGCGAAGAGGCTGTCTTCAAGCAAAGTTATTTGAAACCGAAAGATTGTCTGAAAAAAAGCTTTACTTGTCTGAAATTTTTTTAAAAACTTGATTACTCTTTAAATATCAATCCGAATCGAAACTTATCCCTTTTTAGTAGTAATCAGCCTAGCAAAAAGCAAATTGCAATCTAAATAACAGGGTTTTCATCAATACTTCTAACAACGTGGCATGGCTTTGAAGAGATCGGCAGAGACAAGAAATTACTTTGAAGCCAAAAACTTATAAAGATTTTGTGAATTTTATAGAATATTTTGGGGAAATGTAAAAATAATCAATAACCTAAGAAGAATCGTAGTAATAGCAAATATTGCATCTGCCCAAAATTACACGGCTTTTGAGAAAGAGATTTTCGTTCACTAATACATCATCTTGAACGGTGAAAACTCTTTCAACAAGCGGAAGTTTTAAGGTACGACCATCTGAGTTTTGTGAGTTCGAAGCCAATGGCCCCTTTCTTCCGTTGTCCTCATCTCTAGAAAAATTGTATTCCTTCGAGCAAGCCATGGCGCTTGATCTAATCGGACCGTGAGGTCGATTCTCACCACTAGTGCGTTTTATCCGTAACTAGGGATCGAAGTCGTGCGTCTAATACATCCAATAGTGAGCAGCCGGAAACGTTTGGTAAACACTGCATACAATTAGTGCGTTTGCTGGCTATGTTTGGTAAACACTGCATACAATTAGTGCGTTTGCTGGCTATGTTTGGTAAACACTGCATACAATTAGTGCGTTTGCTGGCTATGTTTGGTAAACACTGCATACAATTAGTGCGTTTGCTGGCTATGTTTGGTAAACACTGCATACAATTAGTGCGTTTGCTGGCTATGTTTGGTAAACACTGCATACAATTAGTGCGTTTGCTGGCTATTTCTCCAGATGTAATGATTGAAAAAGCTAAGGCAAAAGTAAAAAAGTCCTTTTTCATCTCGAAGACCCCGATCCCTCAATGCTAGGAAGATTTTTGGCAAAAACCTCATTCCCCCCATGCTATACAAGAATTTTGGCAAAATCTATTTTTAGTGATCTGAGAACATTCAAAAAGCAGAATCTCTCCGTTTGCTTCTTTTCTCTATGTAGATGTCGAGGTAAAATAGAACGAAAGGTATGAATAGATTTTTAAAACTGAAAAACGACAGCTGAAATCATATTCTAAGAGAAATTGCTAATTGGAAATTTTAAATCATATCTAATTCAATCCCTTTGAATTTGTTGCATGAGGCTGTCTTTTTGCCTGAAACATTGATCTGAAATGTATTGAAATGCTTATAAATTTGTACTAAAATGTGTGAATAAAAACTTCCTGTATATTGCTGTAGAAGTTGGGAATTGGAACATTAAAAAAAAACTAAAATTATATGGGACTCAAATTTGGTTCGAATATTTTCGTGATGAAAACGGGAAGTTAAGATGAATTGTGAATGAATAACAAAAATTCTGAGTTCAGTTTCTAATCGTGTTTCAGCAGAGAACAGGGGAGATCATAGAAACCGGAAAATTGAGATTGAGCCTTTAGATGGTAAAACATATCTGTCTATACAACTGAGCCGTGGCGAATTCGGACATGTGGCTATGAAAAAGAAGACTTATTCATTAACAGACTCTTTGGAAGAAAACAAAAGAAAGAAGAGTCGGGTATCTGATGAAAGCGACTGCAAAGAATGCACTGCTTTTCGCCATTTTGTGCTTTCCATGGATACTCGAAGCTGTCTGTTATTATACCTTTTCGGTTTTCATATCTTCACATTTTTCTTTCTTTGTCTTTCTCTCTCAGCCTTCTTCGATTTAACATAACTCTCTTTACTCTATCATGGTCTTTTCTCTTCCCCTCATTCTCTCTAACTTTTTCCTTTCTCTTTTTGTCTCTACGTCTCTCTTTCTCCTTTTTCTTATTTTGTTTCTAGTCCTTCTTTGAGCTAACCTATTCTTATTTTCAACTTATTTTTGCTGCCTTGTGTTTCTGGATTGTCCAGTTGTATCCAGCAGTTTTTCATGTGAGGATCGTGGCCATCTATGCCCAAGACGGACAGAAGTAAGCGTTTTTAGTGTAACATGTAATTTTGAAGTAAAAGAATTTACGATAAGGAATTTTTTTAACAAAAACTTACACCTACAAAAAAAACTTGCAATTTTTCCTTTTTGTTGGCACCAGGCTTCAGATCCTTGTACTTGTTACTAAGTTCTTTTGAGTTTATAAACTTGAATTGGAAAAAAAGTTTTGAATCAAATAAGGAAAAAAATAGCGAATATTGTATGGAGTCTTGAAGTTTTTACCCTTATTCGGAGCTTTTTATGTACAATCTATTTATTAGTATAAACTCATCAGAAAGTGCTCAAACCGTGAAGAGATTTGTTGAATTTTAGAAAAAAGAACAGAACAATATTAAGGGGATTTTCGAATTAGAATATCCTTTTAAATTGTGAAGATGTAGCCTCTACTCCACTTTTATGTTTATAATACATGCTTATGTAATATATTTTTTTGAATCATTTTTCAAAAGTTGGTTATTTACGTTTATTAAAGAATGAAAACGAATAAATGAGAACATAAAAATGTTGAATTAATGAAAATAGGCTATAGGTGAAAAGGTTAAATTACTAAGGTAGAAATATTAATCACCAGAAATAGGATTTCGATAGAATTTTTTTGGCTGGATTTTCCAAAATTTTATGAGTATTAGACAAAGGAGTAAGTGACTGCAGAGGTCCGCTATGCGTTCTTCCGACGCGCTCGAATCTCCGGGGACGTCGAGAGAAAAGTTCATTTCGATCTGGATGAAGAGGACAAACCGATACCGCGCGTGACGAGTTGGTCACTCTTAATGTCGTGGACACCACTATCGACTTTCCTCTGGAATTCTTCTCTGTCAAAAATACAGGATTTTCGAATTGAATTTCAAAGAATACAAAACAGTAAACTTGAAAAAGCTCAGAAAGTAGAGTCACTCCAGTATTGATTATATTTTGTGAAAGACACCAGTATTGATTCTATTTTGTGAAAGACACCAGTATTGATTCTATTTTGTGAAATATGATTGTGAATTCAATTACTCGAGGCATAACTAATCCTTTGATGTTCCAAGACATGAAAATTCATTTTATCTTGCAGAACATGATTATCAGTGAATAGCACGAACATTAATTGATAAATTTATTTTTTGTTAGAGCAGAATAGCAAAAATCTTCAAAAAACTGCTTGTAAAATCAGAAAGAAATCCTAAAAGAACTGGAAAACTGTTTTGTTGAAATGTTTGAGCTGTGAAACCAGTCTCATCTTCCACACGGGTGGCATCGACTGCCTCGAGCACAGTCGTCTCCCCTCTCCCCGTTAGACAGACCTCTAAGTCTCGGGATGGCGAACGTCCCATCTCGAAACCTTCGAAATTTAAAAAAAGTGATGAGCGTTCAACCAACTCTGCTCCTACTCAAAGGGACACAAGTAAAAAGTCGTAAGTCAAATTCTAATCGGAAATTTTTATTCTTGGGCTGCCTTCAACTATTTTGGGGTTTTTTTTACCAGGTTTTTCAAGCATTGTGTTTTTGCAAAAATTATTCTCATGATAATTTTTATTGGGAAGTTCTAGATGAGACATATTGATGGAGTTCTCAGTAATTTCATTTCAGCAGTTTTGTTGCTATTCATCCAAAAATTGGACATTTATTGTTTTTTGTCTGTCGTACAAACAATTCATATATTATAGTGCGGGTTTAATTTCAGAAACCTCGTTTCTCCGTCGAAAGAAAGGCGAAGAACCCCTGTTAGGGACTCGGATAAATCAGAGGCGAAGACACCTTCAAGAACAGCCAGAAGACGTTCTACAAGAGAAGGCTCCGTGCGCCCTAGTCAGTCCCATTTAATTACGGAATCGGGTTTATAGCTAATCGGGTTTATAGCTAACTCCCTTCGCTTTGATTATTTCGTCTTCCCTTGTCTTAGTATCTTTCCTTGTGAGATTTATCGTTTACCTTTGAAAGGTTTGTATAAGCACGAAGATTTTTTTTAGTTGGTGAAAAGTTTAGATCTAAAAAGCTGAGCAAGTTAAGTACTTTCAAACGACTGCTGCGTGGCTTTACGATTTTCTACTCCTAAAAAATACATATGTCTGTTATATTATTGTTATATGTTCAAAGGCTACTTGAGCCAAAGTTGCTAGATCAATAACTATAGGGGATATTAATATGTTTTGTGGATATTAACAATCAAGTAATGAATGTATATAAGAGTCACTTTAAAATGAATTGAAGCAATGATACTGATACAAAAAATATACAGACTCATATATGAACATGTCACATAAGTTTTTAAAAAAAATATTATTATGAGAGTAAATACTTATAGTTCCATTTCTTAGTGGAAAAAAGAATTAATTTTCGAAAACAAGATATTTATGTGTAAGCACTTATGTCACATAAGTTATGTGAGTATTTGTTTGAACTCTCCGAAAAAAATCTTATATAACTCGTGTAAATCACATGTCTATATTCAGCACTATAAGCAAAGGGTTTTCGAAGTCAACACATTTCATCCCCAGTTATTTGTTTCTTGTACACAGGATCAGTGGATTCCACCCGGAGTGGAAGACGGTCACAATCGAAATCGAAGGAGAGGTTAGTATCTCTTTCGTTATGCATATTATTTATAACATAAAAAAGTTGTTAACAAGCTGACAGTATTTCATTTGAACAGACCTTTCTATGGGTTTTAATACTTTAAAACGTACGAAAATGAATTTTCGAGACTGGTCGTACAAATTGACTTCGTAGATAAAAAAAGCTATTAATAAACCACGCCCGTTAATTACTTTTCACGCCACTGCGCGGGAAAATTATTAACTTCGCCCAATGCGCTTTATTTAGTTTTCAAGTTTTTAATGTTTTTTCTGCTTAGGCTTAGGCAAAAGTTTACGCTAACGAAGCCGTACGGCTTAGGCTAACGAGACCGCATCAAAAAATGTACATAATAGTGCGTAAAACACTCTTTCTCTTTCCCGCGCAGTGGCGTGGATTAGTAACAAACGAGCGTGAAGGGCGTGGTGGGTGTGGTTTAGTAATGGCCTAAAAAACTCTTGAACTGTGGTCATTACTAAAGCACGCCACGCACGCCATTCACGCCAATTCATTAATAATGCTCGCCTCTGCGCGGGAAAGAGAGAAAGAGTGTTTGACGCACTAATATGTTAATTTTTTGATACGGTCTCGTTAGCCTAAGCCGTACGGCCTCGTTAGCGTAAACGTTTGCCTAAACCTAAGCAGAAAAAACAAAAAAAAACTTGAAAAAACTAAATAAAGCGCATGGGGCGAAGTTAAGAATTTCACCGCGTATTGGCGTGAATTAGTAATGAAGTGGCGTGAATGTCGTGAAAGGCGTGCATGGTGTGCGTGGCGTGTTTTAGTAATAGTAATAGCCTGAACTGTCTCTTCTACACAAGATTTTAACTGGTTTTACACTGAAAGACTATAAAACAATTTACTTTGCTTCATATAAGACTTTGAACAATTATAAACCCGCTGTGCCGGAACTTCCACAAAGCTGTCTTATAAATTTGATAACCTTTCCTGGATTCTTGAATGGCACCTTTTAGAACATTTTGAGAAAAAATGGCTGTTTATTTATATTATTTTCTACTGGAAAGAACCCGAATGGTTGTTTTGCATGTTGTTTTGGAGGAGATCAGAAGTGGCCATGACAAACTGCTCTGTAAACTAGTCTGACTAGTTTATGAACTTAGTTGGGTAACAATTTTTTTTGTAAGGAGGAGTTCTCTACCTCAGACGGGTGATGATTTCCTTCTCTCTCCGAGAAAAAGGAATAATCCTGTGAGGAAAAAGCCCCGCAGCCCAACAGACGAAAAACCACGTAGAGAGAGAAAAAGTATCACCAAACCTCCTCCAAGAAGCAAAAGTCCCAAGGTTTGTTCTTTCTTATTTTCGGATACAATACATCGGATACAGTAAGAACGCTTCAGTCTTCATTTTAAAGGCACGAATATTCGAACCCATTGAGGCAGGAAATTCACTGAGTTACAGAATTCTTTAGAGAATGTGCTCTACCCGAATAAATATATGACTTCAACGGCGTACAGTATGTTATCAGTAAAAAGGGTTTTTGTTTAATAAAAGAGTGTTTTAAAATTTTTGTTTAACCACGAAATCAAAGGTCGAAGAGTTTATAGAAAATTGAATGACTTTCATTTTTTCAACGAGCACTATCTATAATATTATGTTACCTGATGACCTCACAGAGTCCCCATTATTGGCAAGTAACTATGTTATAATAACTGAGATTCTAGAAGCCTCGATCGGAAAAGAGTCCAAAGAGAAAAAGCACTCCTCCTCCACCGAAGCCTCGTCCCACGACTCGCACTCGCGTCCCCTCACAGAGGCTCAAACCACGGACTCTTTCGCGATCTCGCCCTCGCTCGCCACTTTCTCCTCTTCGAACTCCGCCTCGAAGACGTCTTTCCACTCCCTCGCCTCCGTATTCGCCCCTTCTATCTCCTCGGCCATTAACTCGCAGAGCTTCTTTTCCCCGTGTAGAATCTTCTCCGCCGCGTGTCATCACACCGATCCGTCGTCCTATTTCTCCAATCTCCAGGGCAAGATTCTCACCCAGAGATTTTTACCCGCCTCCTCGAAATTCACCACCCGAAAAAAAGTTCTTTGTTTTTCCTCAGCCTACGCCCCGCGCACGTTCAGAAACTCACCGCAAGCCTTCCTTGCAACCTTCCCCAGTCTACATCCCAGAGCCGGAGACTCCTCGACTCCTTCCTCGCTCCACTCGAAGACCCTCTCTCCGATCTCTCCAGTCTCCAGTCTTACGCCGTCGTCCCTCGTCCACTCGTCGACCTTCTCTCTTTTCTCTCCCTCCTAGAGCTTCCTCTCCTTCTCCGGTTTACTCTCTAGCATCCACTCCACGTCGTACATCTTTGAGCTCCCTTCCAGACAGCGTGTCTCCCATCTCCTACGACTCTCCAAGAGACTTATATTCTTCTTCGCCTGTGCTATCGCCTGCCAGAAGTATAGATGTGTTTCCTCCAAACGAAATCCCAAGAAACAGATACCCCCCTCGTCCAGTGAGAAGAATTGTTCCCCAAACCATTCCGCGGAGGTATCAAGTTCGGCCTCGAACATTGTATGCTCGCGATGCTCCTCGTCCCCGACCTCGTCAGCCTACTCGTTCTCTTGCCCTTCCCGCTCGATCTATGTCTTATCCAAAAAGGTCTCGTCTGACGAGACCGCGCCGGTTGCCAGTTGTTCGGAAACCCGTACAGAGACCGAATAGGGAGCGTCGTTTACCTGTGAGCATGCTGCCGCCTTCTCAGCCACCGAAGAGAAAGAAAAGGAAGAGGGCTGTCAAGCGGCTCACAGGTTCGTTAAACAATTTTTTTTTAAATTTGCGTACTTGAAAAGTT
This sequence comes from Allodiplogaster pararmata, assembly GCA_964056735.1. NCBI lineage: Eukaryota > Metazoa > Nematoda > Chromadorea > Rhabditida > Diplogasteridae > Allodiplogaster > Allodiplogaster pararmata. Next base: position 20,096,415 of record OZ057408.1, on the reverse strand, counting down.
TTTCCAGTGTATCCTACTCTTTAAGAAATTGAAGATTCTACGTTGATGGGAGAATATCGATTATGCTTTTTCTTAAACACGAAATCTAGATCAGTCAATTGTTAGATGTATGCCGAGATCCGATTTTGTGAGAAACAATTGTATGGAAGGGAAACAGGGCCACATTTCTCTCTGAATCTTTTCATAGATATATGTACATATATCTTCTATGAAAACATGACACCCAAAACAATCAAATTGAAAAAAGTTAGTAGTTTATTGATGGTTGTATTCAGGCCAAAGACGCGTCCGAAGTCCCCCGAAGCGTTGGAATTATGTCGGAGACCCGACAATGAAAGACTTTAGAACTGCACCAATTAAGCAAATACTCAAGTAAAAGATATTCTGATCTTTGAGCTCAACAGATTTCTAGATAAACGAATTCTTTTGTTCTAAACTGCCAGAAATTTTCTAAGACCTTGATCAAACTAGTATTACTCATTGGTTTTACTCGATAAGAAACTAGGAGACTAAAAATCGATTAGAAGACTTTTGTTACCCTGTTACTTTTCTTACCGGAGACCTCAGCCAGAACAGACCAAGGACGCTTTTTCTGAATTTGATGTGCTACAGCACACTAAACTATTGTTTGAAACACGCTCGCTGATGAAGGGGGAGTTGCTCTGCCATAGAAGTATCATTCTCCGATCCAGGAGGAAGGTGTGCTTATCAGCATAGTTTACGCCTCTTAACATTAGTTTTTCATCGGTTGTCCAGTTATGTTCATGAATCTTTTAGTATCAAACGTCTTCAATCCCATGTTTTTTCTTTCTAAAGTTTTAAACGAATGTATTATATGCTTTAAGCTCAATTAAGAAACGTCCATTATATTCGATGATGTCTAAGTTGTTTTTGAGCACCATTTATAAGAGAAGAGGTTATTGGCAAGCTTTGAACTCGGTGACTGCCGTGAGACTTTTTAATGATCTAGTTCATCTGGCCTTCATCTTTGATCGAGGATGGATGTTCAAGAAAAAAAATCTAACTCGTTTATACTCGTCCTACTAGACGGTTGAGGTAACATTGTTCATTAGACAATGGAATTGTGTTTGAAGACAGGGGTTCTATTTTTCGATTGTACCAGAGGAAAGATCCAACCCGGATAATCTCATGACGATTCTTTTCTTGCAAGAAATACGCAGTTCAATTAAAGTGAAGTAGCCAGAGGCTAACTGCTGTCTAAGTCTAAAGCGCCTTTTCAGAAGTTCTTCATTCTCTCTCCTCTTTCTCGTCTCTCTCTCTCGTCTCTATCTTTCTCTCCTATTTAATTTATCTCTTACCCCGCTTTTCTTCTCCCTTTCTTGCTTTCTCTCTATCTATTATTTTTTTCTTCCCTCTCTTCAGTGTTATTTCTCTCTGATTGTCCTCTTCTCCTTACACGTTTGATTCCCACCCATCCTCTATACTGAAGTTTAAGTCCGACTGCTCCTTCGCCTCCTATTCTCTTTGATCGGCGAATCCTGTTTACTAACTACCTGTGATTCGCGACTAGACCCGATTGTCTATCAGTAATGCAAATGCCTTCTTCTTCGGCTCCCAGCGTTCATCCGACTCCGATCTCGACTCTACGAGTTCAAATTGCTCCTCCTTCCCCGCTGCCGGAGTCGATTCCTCCTGTGCCCAGGCGGTCACGCTCTCCCGTGCTCCTCTCCTTCCGTTTTCAACCATTTGAATCGGACGCGTTCAGGTTATCAACTAGTTTCAAGTAGTAGGCTCTCCGCTTCGACAATTTCTAGGCGTCATGAAAATCTCCCCCGAAAATCGTGCTGATCGAGATGATCTCAGAGAGAAGCGACGTGGGCAGATACCCTCGGGCACGTCCTCCTTCTCCAGCTCCTGGTCAGTCTCCTCAGCAACTTCGTGTGTACTCGCCGCCCTGACTCTCTTCGTATTTCTCCTGCTCACACTCGCCTACATCACATGGTTCCTCTACTGAATATTTGCAAGAACGGCGCTTTTTTAAAAATTCACATGAATAGAGAGAAATAATCTAAAGCATAGAAAATTTTTGCACTTTTGATCGTTTATTTGAAAGTTTCAATTTGCCTTTTTAATTTTTCTATTGTGCTTTTTTTCCTCATGTCTGTGTCTTTCTCTTTTGATTTTCATCTGTTTCTCTCTCTGCGTTCTCTATCGTTCTTTGTGTTTTCTATTCCCTTTTTTCTCTCTTTGGATTTCTGATACCATTATCCTTTGACTCTAATTATTCACACATTGATGATAAGTTTGATTGAGAACACGGAAATTTATGACTTTTTGATTTTCGTTTATTAAAATTTTTTTGGCTTCACAGTTTTTTTAAAAACCTCATTATTTAATTTAAAAACACAATTTTCTATGCATTTGACTGTATATTTTCGAGCTCACAGGTTGAATAACTTAAAGAATGAATCAGTTACCAGATGATTTAATACAATCCTACTAGAAATAGCTAACAAACGAACTATTCTTTAACGAATGATCTAGGCCTGTGGAAAGTAAATTTGAGTTAACGGAACAACCACTTAAAGGGACTGAAAAAAGAAAGAAATGAACGGAATAAAGAGTAGATTTGGAGACCTTGTTCAAAAAATATGAGGAAGAGAAAGCGGGGAGAGACAAGGAAAAGCGTCACTTATCTCTCCCCGTACGTTGAGGATAGAACGGTTGTATAACTGTGCTTGCCACAAGGTTTTGGACTAAAAGAGGTTACTCGAAACAAGTTGAGGTACAACTAAATTAGTGCATTGAGGTATTCCAACCAGGAAAACAAGGGAATAGACTGAGGATTCTGCTGAGGTATATTAAATATACAACATTATCATGGAAAGGCAAAGTTAGTCAAGAGTATGCAGAATCGATAGGGAAAAGGCGAAGGAAAAAGAAGAAAGCTAGCGAGACAACTCAAAAAAAAGAGTTTGAGCTATTTCCACGAAACTCAAACCACGCATCGAATGATAATGTGAGTGAAGAGACGAATCACTTGAGATGTATTCATATGTACAGAGTGAGAGAGCAATGAGATGGAGCAGTAGAATGGAGTCAATTCAACATCACAAAACGAATCAGAGGAGGCACTCGTTCACTCATTGAGAGTCTAGAAAAATCAATCAATACTCATCATTCTACTCTCTTTTGTCTAATCTGAACTTGAAAGAAACAGCTGAACAGACGAGTCCTCCATCTCCACAATACCGTACTAATCACTGGAGCAAATGGAGTTCTGGATCAGTCAAAACTTTGCGAAATATATTATCATCCATGAGTTTCTGTTGGCAACGATTGATTTCCCTGAGATAAAAAAATGAGAAATAGGCAGATGGAGCATCTATAGGCAGATGGAGCATCTCACTAACACCCATTAAAACGACTAAACTATCGTGAGGGACAAATGCATTAAGAGTCAATCGTGATCAGTCAATACTATGTGTACTTACTTTGATATAAAGTCATCCAACACTGATAAATTTGTAAGAGAACAGATTCGGTCACTTGAAATGTGTGATCATTGATTGAATTCAACGATCAGCCTTCTGAAAACAAAAGTTGGCACAACAAACTACTAAGATGATAAAAAGTTAATGAAATTCAAACACTTATAGGAATCACATCACAACTTGAGTACTGGATGAGGTTGACATGAGGGGAATACAGACTTGTACACGGAGCATGCGAGGGTGAAGCAACTGCATCCAAGGAGCTGAGATAAGACACGGTCAATGAGAAAAAGGTTCAATGAGGGAGTTAAAAACGGGGCAACTCAACTACTCCTCGTCTGACGTGTTTGCCCGATTCATGTATTACTTAATAAAAAGTTATTGATTGTGATAAGATAACAGAAAAGTCACTTATTACTTACAAAATAATACTCACTAGCCGGCTTGACTAATAAGATAACAATCTAGGGTTCATCCATGCGAAGATTGGAGGAGATGAAGATTGAAAGATAGGGCGTCGCCGCAGACTTCACCGCACCGATTACACTGGAAGACATTCTCGTACCCGTGGAATCCCATGTGAATCTGATGCATAGCACCGTCCTTAAACCAAAATACATTTTGCTAATGATAGACGAAGTCTCGGAAGATCTGAGATCGGAATCTTGATTTCTCCCCAAAATCACAGGTAGTTTTTAAAAATATGCAGCGAGAGTAATTTTCCAACTCAATTCTTCAATTCTTCAATTCTTTATTCCGTGCACAAAAAAGGTTGGGGGTAAATGGAAAAGAAGAATAAGAGGCAGCGAAGCACTGACTGGTTTTGCTTGGTAAAAGTCGGCACCTGAAATGCTGTTGGGCAGTGGTGCAGTGGTACTTTACATTAAGATATTTAATTAAAAGTCAATTCAGGAACTGTTTTTGTTGCAATATCAAGATAAAAAACTTTTAGTCTTTCACAATCGGTTTCGGAAGAAGTGAACTGAAGGGAAGCTTACTAAGGCTAACGGCAAACGCATCACTATAGTTATTGAAACTGTTTCATAGGGTAGGTTGTTCCATACATTAATGGCTCTAGAGGCAAAGGTTGATTTATTCGACATGTTTTTGATTTTAGGAAGTGATAATCTCAAACAATGAGTATTTTTCAAGTTCATAGAAAGAGGAGATATTTTGAAAAGAGATAAGTAATCTATTTTTATTGGAATGTACACATTTATGTAAAAATACAACGCCATGTACTATTCGCCTGTATTCAAGTGATTTTAATCCAAAAATTGAAAGACGTTGAGAATAAGTCAGGTCCGATTGACCATTTCTTTGTAAAACTCTTCTTGAAAAATATCTTTGAACATGCTCGATATCATTAATTTGGCCAATCAAAATAGGCGACCAAATTTCACTACCATATTCTACAATGGGTCTAATATAAACGGTGAATGCGCGAGTAAGAACTGGTAAAGAAGTAGTTTTGAACGCTTTAAGGAAACGATTGACTAATGACTCAGCATTTTTTGTTTTAGGGAAATATGCTCATGATAGGAAAGTTTATTGTCGGTCACAACTCCTAGGTCTTTGATAACATCAGAAACTGGAAGGATTTGATTCTTTAACAAGTAGCTAGTGGGAGAATGTTGTTTACCAAAATGGACTACAGTAGATTTGGTAATAGATAACTTGAGGTTCCATTTATCACACCAAGAAGATATTACAACTAAGGCCTCTTGAAGGTCAGACGAAAGGTTAGGGACTACAGATTACAGGTTAGGGACTACAACTCCCACGTCTAACGTGTAATTTTCAGCTCACAACGTTTGAAATTTTGATTATTATAGTCTTGTTATATCTGCGCAATAAGCTTACATCTTTTAGAAGCCTTACATATTTTGAAAATCACAACTTCGTTCAAATCAAAACTTTTCCAATCTGGGTCTACTCAAGATCCAGTCAGCCCCCCCCCCCCCATTTCAGACGTTATACATTCCAGTGGTGAGAGATAATCCTTTAATAAACCACATTTTTTAATAAACCATATTTTCCACCACATTTTTTCTAGTGAACTTCGATAGTGACACTCTCACTTGTATTTCAATCGAACTACTTTACCTGAAAAGCCATTTTACAATGGGAGCAGAGCCAGCGGAAGTCAGGCGACTGTTGGAAGGCGGCAAAACAAGCTTGTCGCAGGGCATTGAAGCCATCTCCATCAACCGCCGCCTCAAAGTTGTGGTTGGGCAGAACAAGCTGGCCATTCGCCTCAGTCACCTGGACCGTGGCGGTCGCGACCGGCACCTCCTCTACGTCCATTTCGCTTTTAGTGTTCGGAGTACTCGCTACCTCAGGCGAGGTTTTCTCTCGAAGTCGCTGGCCAATCTCGTCGATTCTGGAGGCTTTGCTCTTCTTGGTCTTCACGCCGTTCACCCCTCCTACCTCCACAATGGTCTTCTCCCCTTCATGTGGCGACTGTGCGGAACAACGCGATCCTGTTCCTGAATAAACAGAAATTTTTTTATTATTCACGTATAAAAACCCTTCAAGTGATGTTGAAATTAAACAATAGAGAAAGATTTAAAAGATAAGATATAGTAAAAGAGAGAAAGCGAAGGCATAGAACAGTATGCGTACAAAACATTGAAAGCCCGAATTGTCTTTACTCATGCAAAATACTCGAAGTAATCGTTTTTAAATAACAAAACATGTTTTTTTTGGAACTCTTCTTCAGAAATGTAATTTTGTTCATTTTTTCTCTATTTTTAGTTCTTTATTATTACCATAGGATAGCTTGTAAGGCCATCGCTTATATGGAATCATGAAATAATAAGGGAAATAATGAAACAAAATAAAAATCAAAAAAAAACTATTGAAGCATTAGTATACTAATTTAAGAATAAACTGAACTTGAGAATGAACCACTAGTTCAAAAATAGACCATGCCTGTTTTGCATCTATTATTTATTTTATATCATAACATGTGCGTAGAAGAAAGAATGAATGAACTTCTGCACAACTTCTCACAACGTGATTTGTTTTGATTGCAATAGCCAGTGAATGGGGAGGACCTTCATGAGAGGGAGAAGTTGTGTCATCGTCCTCCGTGATCCAATGACCTGGTTGTGCTGCTTCGGCAGCGGTCAATGGGAGAACGGAGGCCGGAATTTGGGAATAGAGGGAATTCGCAGCTGCAGCCAGTTGAGAAGCGGAAGCGGGTGGAGCCAGCATATGACTCAAGTTGTGCCGATACGATTCCTCGGCAGATGTACTCTGTAATCAATCGATAAAACTCGTCTCATCAAATGACTAAGAGTTAGAAAGAAGTAATCTGTAACCATTCGATGAAACTTCAGCTCACTAAATGAGTACGGGTTGAGAAAAAAACTATTTGTATTCAATCCATAAAAATTTTCTGACACTAAATGAGGACAAGTTAAGAAAGAAGTGACTGACAGTGAAGTCACATAGATTGCAACGGTACGACGCCAAGTGGGAGTTATTCAAGCCTAGCATCGAGCTCACTTGATCCGACAACCTTTCCTGATATTAAATTGAATCAAAACTAGTTTCGTTCAAAAATGAATAAGCTTCAAATTTCTTTCTGTTTCTCAAAATTCTTCATTCCTCACAGGTTCTATATTTATTCAGTCTCGCCTTCGATGGTACTACAGCTCACAAGTTCACACCATCGCAAGGGACCGGTTCATTCTCATCGGTATCGAGCGCGTCCTCAGGTGGCGGATAGAGGGATGTCTCTTTGCACAAGTGCATTGGAGATAGCGGGCTTGCCCGTCGCGGACCAAAATTGGATAGTATAGTTCGTCAAAGGAGGGCGATGCCGGACTGGCCTGGGCATGCAACCGGATAAAACATCAGCCGATACTCCCCTATGCTTTGTCATGGCTAGTCGAGGCACCAGTAAAAAAGCCTCTTGTCCTTCTCCGGTTAACGAATGGGTATCGCGAAGAGGATCGCCGACTGCGGTGCGAGTGTAGACGGAGAAAATTTCTCCGGACTCAAAAGGATCCTCACCAACCTATCCCAAAGGACCATGCTCGATAGGACCTATGGGCAAACAATAACAACATATTTATTCAGTAGTTCAATGGAACATTGCTGTAGGATGATGTAGATCGTATCTCATCAAAACAAATACCTACTTTACCATTGATATCTGACCCTTTCTTATCTCTCGTTACTCTGACGACCGTTCGCTCATACTTAAACCACCACTGAAAAAATAGTTTAAAAAAAGATTATTAGCCATGAACAATAGCATTAGCAATAAATGAGCATTGGTAATATTATTGTTTTAAATATCATGTGTACACGGAATGAATAAATTAATAAATGGATTAATGAATGAATGATTGACAGAGTTAATGAATTTAGATGAATGTTTCCTATACTAACTTGATGTTGTCGTAGTAAACTCGCATAGTCGACAGGTGCATGTGCAACAATAGAAGGGAAGCCAGCGAAGCCTGAGAAATGGGCCCCCATCAAGGGCTGAGGATCCGCATTGGCGAAGGGAACAGGCTCTTCTCCTTGGGTCGCGTTGTTAGTAGGCTCTTCTTCCATCCTTTCCTGCACAAAATTGGCTTTTTTTTTGAAATTTCGATGATATTTCAACAATATTCATTTCGATGATATTTCAACAATATTCATACTTTATGGAATACTTGTCGTATTTGAAAATAGATTTTCATCATTTTTAACATTTAAAACTGTTTTTGTCTTCTGATGTATAGTCGGTATACCTCGTCAACAATACTTCCACATACAGCGTAACAAAGTGAACATAATCTTCAGGTGAATCTTATTTCTGAATAAGGGAGCAAAGTAGATTATAGCGAAGGGCCTCACCGCATTGGGGGCAGAGTCTTCATCCTTCGAAGGCTCCACATTCCTTATATGTTCGTACTTCTTGAGATGCAGTTTCAGAGAGTGACAGTACTTGGTGGCATAAGTACAGTTTTTGCATTTAAACATGTAAGTCTGAAAAGAGTTTTTTTCTGATTGCAGTGAGCTTTCTTTCCGTTGAAACTAAAAAGTAATCCGAAACGCTTTCTACTTCTTGGTTTAAGGAATCTTTGAAATCGGGCCTGGTTGTCTTATCTGTTTTCGAAGGCTTTAGGAGTGAAGAAATATTAGCTGCTCTCGATAAGTTCATCATTCGCGTTTTATCATTTCTATTGCTGAACTCGTAATTCACAGTGTTTAACTTTTTCAAGAATGAAAGTATTTCCTGATCAAAATCGAGATATGTTGAGCCTTTGACTAGCATATCAGCTAAAATCAATTCTAAACGACATCAGGCATCCCTCCAAAATTCGGCATCCCTCCAAATTTGAACCCAACATTTTTTTGAACCCCATTGTACGAATGAAAAGGTTTTCAAATAAAAAATTTCCATTGTTAGGTTTTCTTTTCGTTATCAGTTCAGAATTTTCAGCAGTTTTGAGATAACCGTTACCCTCTCTTTCCCATTCTCCTGCCTCAAGATAAGCCTTCTCCACTCCCACTCAAGCGAGATAACCATTCCCATTTCCTGATTCGAGTAAGATAACCTTTCCCCTATCTCCCTCAGGATAGATAACCATTCCTACTAAAGTAAACAAATGCAAAATAGTTCGGCACGTGATTAGCAATCGATCAAGATTTTTTCATGTTTTATAACGTTCTGAACGAGGAACTCACTGTTGAATGGCTCTTCATGTGTGAGTTCAGCATGGACTTGTTCACACACGTATAAGCACACAACTTGCACTGGAATGGTTTCAGGCCGGCATGATTTCGGTTGTGATACTCCTGCGAAAAGCAGCAGATTACTGTATTTCAGAGCACTTAAATGAAATTTGTGAAGTGCACCAACCAAGTGATGCTTGTACTCCGTGACAAAGTTGCATTTCTCGCATTCCATTCGCTTCTCCTTTGGAATGTGCTCCCGAGCATGCGTCCACATCTCATCCTTAACCAGCATCAGACTTCTTTGAACTCAGTCAAGTTTTTCGTGTTTGGTTACGTTAAAATTGGTTCAAGATGTTTTTGAAAGGATCATGGTAAACAACGGCTCAGTTTTTTTAAGCTACAGAGAGAGAGACAAAGAGAGAGAGAAAAGAGAGATAATGAAGAGATGAAGAAATTTAGAGAAGAGAGAGAGGGTTAGTGAGAGAATGCGGTGAAGAGAGAGCTAGAGAGCATTGATAAGTAGCTCAAAGCTCTTGACAAGATTTCATATTTAGAGAAGCAGTTAATGTAACGAACTTTGCTCATAGAAATATGTGCACATTGCCTGCACTTGTAATTCTTGTGCTTGGCTCTTCTTCCCTCGGAGCGGCTCTTCCCCGCCGTCTGGGCAGCAGGGGGATGGGCGGGAAGAGAGAGGCCAATTCCTCTCAAAGCCTCCGGCAGAGAAAGAGCAGACGTGGATGGAGCGGATTCCGTACAAAGCATGGGCTGCTCTGATAGCGTCCGCATTTGATCCAATGCCGACGAAGTGGCTTCCGTAGCGGATATCATTCTAAAGATAGCATCGGAGAGATTCATTCGAGAACTTGAAGGCTCAGGCTCGTTCTGGGGGACTGGAGACTCTGCACGAGACTTCGGCACTGTCGTAACATCGACGATTTCCGGAGACGCGGATGCGGTTGACGGCGTTTCTTTGGGAGGAGTGGAGACACTGGAGAGCTGCACCGAGAGAGCCGAGGAGTCATTGGAAGTAGCGCCTGAGCGCTGCAGAGTGGGAGTGGAAACAGAGGCGGATGAGGAGGAAGAGGCAGTGAAGGGCGGGGAGAGGCTGATGCCGGCCGCCTCCTGCTGCTCCCTCGAGTGAGACTCCATCATGTGCTTCTTCAACCTGCCCTCAGTTCGGCAAGTGTAGTTGCACATGCAGCACTTGTTGTCCTTGTGAGTGTTCAAGTGGGAGTTAAAGTGGAACTTGCTCCCGCAGGAAAAGGCACACACGTCGCAGACGAAGTGAGGAGCTCCTGATGAAGTCGATGCTATTATCGATTCAGAAGATGTCGGTGGACCAAGCCCGGGGGCTCGAGTGAATCCACCCGACTGATTTGGAGAAGAGTTCTTGTTCGGAGTGAAAGAGGGAGGAACTTCACTGGGAGCAGGGGGAGCAGCAGGAAGTGTAGCTGGAGTGGGCAAACTCGAGATTGGAGTCGAGAGTGATGACGCCAAAGCGGAAGGGTTGCAAGGAGTTAATTGCGAGAAAGCAGAAGGGAGCGGAGCTTCATCTGTCATCAATGAGACATCCATCGCGCAGCTGAAAAAGGATGATTGTCGGAGAAGTTGGGAGAAAAAAGACAAAAAAATGGGGACGTATCTTAGGAACCTTTGAGCGTCAAAAAAACCTTTCTCTCATGGAACTTGGGACTGAGTGGAGAGAAAGAGAATTAAGCGCTGACTTCTTAGCGTCGTCATGGTCTACAGAAGGCGGTTCCGCCCTGTCCTCCGTTGCATCTGCAATGAACCTCCCATTCACACCAACAACCAAAAAAACACTTATTTTTCCATGCGGAAGTCTCGATTCTCTTACGGTGGTGTACTCGGCTATATTTTACATCTAACTTCTGATCATTCCCTACATTATGTTCTTAAATTAATTATGCATAATTCCAACTGAATTAGCACGATTATCTTAGCAGTCTTTGTAATTATTTATTTCAACCCAAGATTCAGTAATTGAATGCCGTCTCCGGATGCGTTCCCATATTTTCCCAACGAGTCCAACAGATCACGAAACACATACTTCCCCATTCTTTTCTGTTTTTTTCTTCTGTATTTCTTTGTCTCTTTCTCGCACCCATTTACTCCCTCAACCTTCTCTATCCTTCTATCCATTTTATTCCTCTCTGACTTTCCTCACTTTCTATTTCGTTTCTTTCTCAGCTGATTTCTTTCAACTTCCTCCTCTACATCTTTCTCTTTCATTCTAATATTCACTCTAGCTCTCACTCTTATACTTCTCTCCCTATCGCTCTATTTCTACCTCTTCCTCCAACTTGTGTAGTATTTTGATTCAAGGTACAAAACTCAAAATCTCTATGAAATTTGAACAATTACAGTCCTTCAAGTTGGAAAGACACTCTAATTAAGAAATAAATCTTGCATATAAGAAGATTCAGAAGACACTTGTCAGAATGGGTTCCTCTTGAGCAGCCCCAGAGTTCCTCCTAGACGGAGGCTGGAACGCCGATCTCTCTGAGGACGTTCGATGGGGCTGCGGTTGCCAGAGTGTGGGAGGAGAGTCGATGAACTTGGATGACGAAGCAACGACCAAGTCAGAGGAGCCCGGTGCCTGTAGACAAAATGTTTACAGCCATCCAGGCGAAAAGAGCGGCGAACGTTCTGCTTATTGTTTTTAGCATGTAGAACTTGCTAAAAATTTGATAATTTGTTTTGTATAAATATTCATTAATATGTTTTTAATTTTTCAAAGGTATTGTATCACAAAATTATATCATGAAAAAAAACATGAAATTTTCGAATTAATTTGTAAAAAAATCTTCTTATACAAAACAATCTTCTTATACAGGGTGCGGCTAAAGTATGGAACGAAAGTTTGACAAAAAATAATTTGAGGTAGAATGGTTCAAATGATATGCGGTTTGCTTTATTAAGATTTCGGGAAAATGTTTCATTGTGATTCGAATTTTCACGTTGATCGGTTGTTTTTACGAGTTATGGTGGCTGCCCATCGCCGTATCACGACACTTTGTACCGCGTCACTTTGTATACGACACTTTGTACCCGACACTTTGTACCCCGTCACTTTGTACCGCGACACTTTGTACCGCGACTTGAGTGAGGCCGCGCGTTTTATTTTTACATTAAAACATATTTTTACATTAAAAAACGCTTAGACTTAGTAAAAGTTTACGATAACGAGGCCGTACGGCTTAGCTAACGAGGCCGTACGGCTTAGCTAACGAGGCCGTACGCGGTACAAAGTGTCGCGGTACAAAGTGTCGCGGTACAAAGTGACGGGGTACAAAGTGTCGGGTACAAAGTGTCGTATACAAAGTGACGCGGTACAAAGTGTCGGTAATTCGCCCATCGCATGCGTACTGCAATCATCGATCATCATTCCCAAACAAGGTCCATTTCATACCTTCTGTGATGAGAAATTATTCAAAGTAGAAGAGGAGTTAAACCCCCAAAACAAACGCTTTCTTGCTCACACTTCTCTGGAGGCTAATAAAAAAGGCAGATGCATCAAAAGAACTCAACACCCTGCTCAGGTTATGGTGTGGGGAGCGATTTGCTCCTCAGGCAAGAGTCCTTTGTTCTTCATTGAAGAAAACGTCAAAATGGATCGACATCTATACACGGAAAAAATCTTGAAAAATGTATTGAAGCCCTGAGCAGATGCTCATTTCAAAGGAGAGAATTATGTCTTCCAGCAAGACGGAGCTCTTTCTCAAACTGCCAAGTTCATTCAAGATTGGTGCGCAGCAAACCTTCCGGCCTTTTTGAAAAAGTCCGAATGGCCCGCTTCCTCTCCAGACCTGAACCCGCTGGATTACTCTGTTTGGGATATTTACAATCCAATGTCTGCGCTACAGATCCTAAAAATTTGAATGTTCTCAAGGCCCGCCTGACCACAGAATGGAACAGTCTTCCTGATGATTTCCTGCGAGACACGGTCCAGCAATTCGAGCATCGTCTCAGGCATGTTGTAAGAGAAAGAGGAGGCCGAATCGAATGATTTTTCATAATTGTTAGTAAACGTGTATGCAATAACTATTTTTTTATACGAAAGACTTGATTTACTTGCTTTTTTTCTGAAAAAAAGGTTAATAACCACCGTTCCATACTTTAGCCGCACCCTGTATATTCAAATTGATATAAAACTCGAAGAATTGTATGTCTATTATTTTTTTAAATTAATTTTATATCGATAAAAACTCTCAAAGTTATTTGAACGCAGAAACCTGGAAACACTGGAACCCGGTCGCGGGTGGAGTTCCATTCACGGAAGATGGAGTTGAGAAAAACCACGCAGGGTTCTGTAAACCGCATTTTAGAACCTGATTTCATGAATGAGATCATGCACAACAGGTTTTTTCTCTTTGTACAAGACTTAAAATTTCTGATTAAAACAATTTTTAGACAAACTTAAACGACGAAAGTGATGACAGAGATATAATTTGAAAAAAAGCCCATAAATTGGTGGTATAAACAACAAAATGCATGAGTCGAGACAAAGCAGAACATTCTCAACCAGAACATTCTCAACCAGAACATTCTCAACCAGAACATTCTCAACCAGAACATTCTCAACCAGAACCTTCTCAACCAATTCTACATACATATGTTCTCGAGTACATGAGACCATATTCATTAATAAAAGGAACTGAAATAAGTGGAGGGACCGCAAAAGTTCAAGCAAAAACACTACTTACTGGCTAAGAAAAATACGCAATGCTTACATGGAGAAGAGGTGAATTTTGATTTTATACATTTATTTCGGCCAAAAAATTAATGATGAATTATGAAAAAGCAAAAAAATAGAGAACAAAACTTTTTCTCAAAACAAAGTACCGTGCGAAATTATATCACAAATTGTTTTTTTGTTAATTTTTTTCCATTTTGCATTCAGTGGTTTAAATTTTTAAACATTTATTACACATAAGATCCTGAAAAAATTTAGACAAAAATCTTGAACTTATGAATATTAATAAATGAACTGCAACCAGAAAACAAATTTATGACACTCATTTTGACAAAAAACTTACATTCGATCTAAAACAGATCTAAAGCACGTTTTTACTCGCAGTGAGAAGATTAATTTGAAAACAAAAAACAAAATCTAGCCACACAAAAAACAATTCAAAAATCGATTTTATCGTCAACATTAGAAAAATTGGAAAATTCTACTTTTGGTCAGAATGAGTTTGGTTTATGAAGCAGTTTGGTTTATGAAGCAGTTTGGTTTATGAAGCAGTTTGGTTTATGAAGCAAAAACTATTTTCTATATTTTGAACTCATACTTCTATTGAAAAACAAAAAAGTTAGAAGATTTAGACAATATGATCGTGATTTGCGAAGTTTTAATTAAAAAATTTTTTATATAGAATGTTGCACTGTATTTGAGGCACTTACACTGTATATGAGGTCAATGCAGAAAGAGAGCATTTAATCGAAGAAATTCGTAAAGTGAAACAATAAAAAAACTTTGAAATGTGATTAAATCCATGAGGATCAAATATGTAGTATGAGGCTCACTCGTTGAAAAAAAGCCTCTTAAAACCTTAATTTGTCTCGACAGATTTCAAGAGAAAATATCGAGTCTTCCACTGAAAAGAGTTAATTCCCGTATGACTTATAACTTCCCTCATTTTTTTGTTTTGTTTTAAGAGTGACAACTGACGCTTCCCCCATGACTTAGAGAGCGAAAAAAAAAACCTGAGCCGAAGTATGAACTGAGAGATGAGCCAGGGAGTCATCCCATTTTGACTCCTCTGTTTGGGACATCTCCTTGCTCTTCAGAGTCTTGCGAGCTTACCCGTCAACAGTACTCTTCAAGAGTCGGGCATCTGGAAGAGGAAGACTGTACGCTTTGCCTTAATATTTTTACAAATTCTAATCATCTCAACGCCCAGTCAGTTTGGGATGCGCCATCATTGGAAAGTTTAGAGAGGCAATGATAAAGTTTAAAATCTTTTCGAAGAGCTTTGAAAGACAAATTCATACAATAGACGCTAAAAATGTCTCAAATATTTGTCGACCGCATGGAATGAGGACAGTAACGAAGAATCAAAGGGTTTATATCACAAGTAAGAACTTTACTAATAGCTGAGAATAACTCCACATCATGGCCATCTCATGCTCTTCTTTCGACTTTCTTCTACTTGGAACATGGGAGCCCAGCTTATATAAGGAATGGAAAAAGCTGTCTGTTTCTTCAAAGAGTTCTCGAAGTGTAGCGCTTCATGGTTGAATTCGAGAAAAAGGGAACGTTGCACTTTCAATTGTTTTGCAAAATTACAGTCTCTTACTCGTACTTCTGTCTTTTTCTTCAGCTTTTTCATATTTCACCCCTTTACCTTCTCATCATTCTCACGCTCCCTTTTTCAGTTTTCAAGTTCCATTCCTATTCGAGATTCTATAATATGTTTCTCCAGCAAAAACCTGCGTCTTTTACCCTATATCTATTATCTATCTTTCTATCTATCTATCTCTCGCTATCTCTTTTCTTATCTAGCTTCAATTTTGAACTTGTTTTGGTTTTTATCTACATATATTTACTTTTCTCACTTTTTTCTCGCTTTCACTTCTCACTTTTAATCTTTTCTCTTTGTATCTCACTATCTGTATTTCTTTGTCCATCTGTCTTTCTTTCTCTCACTTGTCTTCTTACCATACTTCTCTCTCTCTCTCTCTCTCTCTCTCCCTCTCTCCCTCTCATTTTCTTTCTCTGTCTGTCTGCCTCTCTCTCCCCCTTTCTCTTATTTTCTTTCTCTGTCTGTCTGTCTCTCTCTCCCCCTTTCTCTTATTTTCTTTCTCTGTCTGTCTGACTCTCTCTCCCCCTTTCTCTTATTTTCTTTCTCTGTCTGTCTGTCTCTCTCTCCCCCTTTCTCTTATTTTCTTTCTCTGTCTGTCTGACTCTCTCCCCCTTTCTCTTATTTTCTTTATCTGTCTGTCTGTCTCTCTCTCCCCCTTTCTCTTATTTTCTTTCTCTGTCTGTCTGTCTCTCTCCCTCTACTCTATCTCACACACGACTTTTTTCAATTTTGTGTGTTTATTTTTTCCTCTTTATCGAACTGATTGTTTCTTATTATGCTGTGTTAATTTTTGTAAAAATCTGCCACGAATCGAAGCTTGTATAATCATTCATGGTTAACTGAGCTTTGTGAGCTGAACCTTGGTTAACTTTCGAAAGGAAAGATACTCAAATCAAAAAATGTCGTATGATACTCAAATTTAATTCAGATACGTTCAGAGAGAACAATCCAATGGCCATCTAAAATTCCTTTCTTCATCAGAACTGATTTTAGTGTGGAAAACAGATACTCTGAAGACAATGAGATAATTGAAACATAAAATAAGAAAACTTGTTGGAAAATAAGAAACTTTCGAAAATATGAAACAGTGCAGACACCTTTGTATACTTCTTGAACAAGTTTTGAGGAAGAGCTTGTCTAAATCGTTGAAAAGTATTAGAAATTGTGAAAAATGGGAAAGCAATGAAACAAGTAGAATGAGACATTTGCTTGTGAAGGTTCTAGAACATTCTCGAACCTTCCAGGACCCACTAGGTTATTCGATGTTTTTTCAATTCAAAATAACAATAAAATTCTAGAAAACTTACAAAACTTTTGGGACAGCCTAATATAATATATGTATATGTATCTAGGGAATGGATCAAGCAAGTTTCAAAATCTAGTGGGTTTTTTATGTGGAACATAAGTTGGTACAAGTAGAGAACAAGCCAATCTCTGTATTATTCGGCGTTATATGTATCTCACAGCAGTCGAAGCGTTTCAAAGACGTAAAAACTACGAGGGGCCCTTAATCACTTCTCAACTAACCTGTTGATGAAGTGAAGAGAATATTCTTCATGACAGAAAAGTCTATAAAGCAGAAGCATTCAGCAAAGACAGGTCCAGGTGTAACTTCCTATTCAATGTGATTCCCTACCACAGAAAATGGTTTCTGGAGACAAAACTGACATCCATTGTTGTTGAAGATTTTCAGACAAGTCAACCTAAAAAGATGGATGGATTTACAAAAGAAAGCACTTCATAGCTTTAGAGTTGAGGCCACAGTCATCATATGAGCGTTAAGCTTTCTAAGGAAGAGCAGAACAAGCTCTTCCGTGGTTGCGGCATTTGAAGTTGTGCCTTGAACACGCTACAGTACTCACGCTACAGTACTCTGATACCGTAGCTTCTTACAAAACTCACGCAACAGCTTTCCACAAGCTTGAACCATTCCTTCAGAAGAGTTACATCGAAGGTCTCCTTTAAGTTCATTTTTTAGTCTCTTAGATCTTCACTACAGTAACCCAGAATATAAAAAATAACAGCAACAAATCAAGAGCCTACTAAATTTTAAAAAAAAACAACATGAAAAGCAAGAGCAGAAAATGACGAGAGTAAGGGAAAACAAGAATAAAAAATTTACCTCCGAACGAGAACAGAAAAGAAGAACAGATGTATATATATATATATATATATATATATATATATATATATATATATATATATATATATATATATATATATATATATATATATATATATAGATGTATTAACTTGAATAATAGAGATAATAGAGATGTTTCGTTTTGAATATGGCTCATGCATAAAAAAAAAGTTTATTTGAGCAAAGGCAACTGATAAAAAACTTCAAGAGTAGAACTAAATTTGAAATGTTATTTAAAAAAGTGACCGAAAAACAAAATTTTAATATTACTAAAACGTGTTCACATGTTAAACCAGCACTTGTAATACTATCAATCTTGTTCTGAACAACTTTCAGCAAAAACAAGAAATTCTCACAATTGAGCTTACGACGTCTCGATTCTGTTAATGTTACGTAGCGTTCAGCAAAAAAGTTTTGTAGCTCATCCAAACTAAAGACAAAAATAGTTACGGAAAAACACCAACATATAGAAGAAAAACAGTGGAAAGAAATACATAGGCAAAGCTGAACGGCATATTTGAAGGAGAAATAGAGGGCTGATCTGAATAGTAAAATGTGCACCCTCTGAATCTCTAACCAAGTCCAGTCTTTCTTCAAACGATTCGCTACAGTCTTTATTTTTCTCTAAAGCTCGTCATCTACTCCAGCCTCTAACCTCTATCTTGTTTCTTCCACCCATACTCCATCTTGTTTCCTCTCAACTCGGTACAGTGTTTCTCTTCTTTTTTTATTCCTGTAAATTATCCCAAAATCCTTCCTCTTTTTCACATGTCAACAATTCGCAACAGCAGTCTTCTTTCTTTGTCCTAGTTTCTCTGAGAGAGAAAACAGATAAATGACCTTCAGAGGCAAAAACGCGCGCTCTGGCCTGCCATAGTGCTCCCCTTACTCTGGGAAGAGTCCTGCTCCGGTTAACCGAGCTAATTATCTTCTTCTCATCACACCTAGTAGCGAGGCCCTGTCTGCTAGTACAGTACGATATTCTTTTTTTCTCCTCTCGAACTCACTTTTGCCTCTGATCATACTATCCAGTGAATTCTACTGCTGACCAGTTTGACGGTAGAATTATTTTCCTGGTTAAGCATATAGTACGCTGCCCTAAGCGCCCCTGCTTGATGAACTTTCTCTTAGGACTCTTATAAACTTTTCGATCTTCTTTTAAAGGAGTCTTTTTCGACCGCTCTCAAGTTTCGAAATCCCGTAGAAAATATTTACAGCTTTTCTCGCTCCGTAGACACAATAAGTCAACATTTCGTTTTCTATGAAACTTTTTTACGCCTCGACCATTTCTTTCTCGCTTCACTCATCTCATCCTGTGGTGAAGCTGCAACCAGGCATTTATTAAAATACCAGTAACATATCAATGATATGCTCTTAGTTTACTCAGTGGGCTTCTCCTGTCTTTTTGTATGATACTAACTTTAAAAATTTAAGTTTTGAGTTTCCCTAATTAATTCTGCTATTCACATCCAGTTGTTTTAAAGAGTGTTCGCATGACGAATCCCGTTTGTGTAAAGCCATTCAAATAAAATGCAGGACTTGCTTATTTCCAGCTTGCTGTAGGCTGATTCTATAGCTATTACGCATATGTGTAGAGAAGGATTGCAGAGAAAGTGTTCATGAGGAGAGAGCGAGAGAGAGAAAAGGGCGGAAGAAGGAACATGAACGGAGCAGAAGTAGAAGAGGTGAAAGGGGCGGGGCTAATGAGTTACGAGAGCGTGAGAGAATTAGAGGGCGAGAGACCTGAAGTGGGAGAGAGAAAGAAAGATTGTGCAGAAGCGTAAACAAGCTCAGGAAGCAAGAGAGTGCTAGTATGCGAGAGCGGTGGAGTCGTCCTAGCGAGAGAAAGCCTTGCTATACGACAAAGTGAGAGAGAGGTAGAAAAAGAGATGTAGAAAATGATGAAGGGAGAAAAAATTATAGAGAAACAGATAAAGAGAGAGAAGGAGAAGGGGGAGGAGGGGGGAAGTTGTTTTGACGGAATGACCAGTGCTCTGCTTCTCCTGTTTTCTCTTAAGAAGAAGAGCTCTCTGGTTTTTCGCGTTCTTACGTCTGTTCTATTTTTGCCAGAGGTTGAACACAATCCACCGCCTCAGGGTTGACCAATCAAAACTACGATAAAACACGCGAGTCTGGTTGAAGAAAGAGTCAGGACTGGAAATAATGGAAGGGAAATGAAGTGAGAGAGAGAGAGAGAGAGAGAGAGAGAGAGAGAGAGAGAGAGAGAGAAACAGGGAGAGAGAGAGAGAAAGAAAAGGAGATCTTGAGAGAAAGACCTGGAGAAATGAAAGTAAGAGAGATGAAGAGATAGAAAGAAGCCAAGAAAGAAAAAGAGTAGGAAGGAGAGAAAATGAATAGAGAAAAGTAAAAAGGAACTTCTTTTAGTCTGGCGAAAATAGATCTAGCAAAGTCTGAAGAATATAACTGAAAGGTCGAGACATAAGTGAGAAGTTCAACTTTCGGACATCTTTTACCGTCTTCCGAACCGAACAACAACAAAAAGGTAATAAAATAGAAGATTGCAACACAATGCATCGAATTTTTCTATAATTTTTTAGTAAATGATTTTTTTATAATTTGTGAATTTTTTTATAATTAGTAAAACCTTTTCATAATTAGTAAATGTGGTAACTATAATCATATCCAAATCATCTATCATTGATTTCATCTTCAATAAATATAAATACATATTTTACATCTGTGTTCAAATGAATTCCATTGAAATTGGGATTGTAAGAAGTGAATAATAAAACTAGTAGTTATGTTGAAATTAGAAAAATATACAGAACTTTGAGAAGAAATTAACGCGTTTTATCTCATCAAATAACTTTTTATCAAAATTGACAGTAAATGAGCAGAGCGGCGACCTGTACAGCTTTTTATCAAATTTCTTCGTCGAAACAAAAAGAAACTTTCATGTAAAGATAACTGGGGAATAGGGCTGGGGGAAAGCAATCACTTTTGGAGAGTTTGTTGGAAAAGAGAAAGAGAAAGGGAGGGAGAAATTGAAAAAGAAAGAGCGAAATAGATATAGGAAGAGATAAACACGAGGTCGAGAGATAGAACGTAGGTTTAAAAAAATGGAATGAAGAGCCTGGGAGTAGCGGAGACATGGAAAGATACTATCTAACCCTCCCTGCTGGTGATAACAAAAATAGACATTTGAATTTTTTTCAAACAGGCACCATTTTTTTCAGAAAAAAAGATAAGGAACTGTTCGGGAGAAGGAATGTCATCATATTTGAGCTGTGAAACGAAAATCTGCAGGAAGGGAGCTCAAAAAAGAATTTGAATCGTATATTCAGGTATCCGCTGTCAAAAAAAATTTAATAAAAACAATAATTGTGTCATTTGTAACGGTGAAGAGCAAGACGAGATTTGAGGCTAAAAACAACTTGGTTACAACTGAGTTCAAAACAGAAGTTCCACTTCATGCTCACAAGAAAAAATGGCATGCATTTTGAGCTGAGGGAAATTCGACAAAGAAACGGGGGTCATTGAAAAGTGACCGATGCGAAGAGAGCTCGTTTCAGATGGAGAAAACAGATGAGAAAAGAGCACTGTGAAGAGAGCAAGGAGAGAAATAAAGAGAAAGAGAGAGAGAGAGAGAGAGAGAGAGAGAGAGAGAGAGAGAGAGAGAGAGAGAGAGAGAGAGGAATGAGAGGGAAGGGGGTGAGAGAGGGAGATACAGAGAAAGAGAGATATATGTGAAGACAGAGAGAGAGAGATGGAGAGAGAAAAGACTGCTAGAAAGAAAAGAAAGGAACGCCCTCTTGCTGAAACACCCCTAGGGTTTGTGAAAAGGGAGGTCCGCGTTTGTGACGATTGAAAAACAAGAGGGATTGAGAAGGACATGGAGGGTGGCACGGAAAGAGAGACATTGGTTAAGAGAGGATGAAAGGGAGAGGGCAGAGAGAAAGGGGGATTTTGATGAAAGTGTATTTTAGGCGAAGGAAGCGAGAGAAATGCAATTTGCATAGCTCCAAAAGAACGGCGAGAGTTTTGTGTGTAAATAGTAAAGTTGAAGAAGAAGAAGAAGGGAATGGAGTAACATACATACACCAAAAGTAGAGATAGAGAAAGAGCAAGCAAAAGAGACAGAAAGAAACATAGAGAGATTGAGTTAGAGAGTGAGATATAGAGATATAGAAAAAAGAGACAGAGAAAGAGAGAGAGATAAGAAGAAAGAAGTAGAGATAAATACAGAGAGAGGAGCGAAGAAACAACTTAGAATGAGGGCAAAGAATTAAAAGAAAGGAAGAGCCCTACTTGATCCAATAAACATTCATATTCTTCAATGTCTGTGTGATAAGAAAGAAAGGCGCAAAGAATAAGTTGGTCAGGTTAAGAAGACTAGAATCAGATAGGAGGAAGTATCTGGGTGAAAGTGGAATGAAAAGAGAGAGGAAAAAAGAGAGAAGAGAGAGAAGGAAAGCAGAAGAGAGATAGTGAAGAAGAGTAAAGAAGAGAATTTCCAGAAACAAGAAAGCAACCGGGATATGTTTTATAATGAACTGAGATCAAGGAAATGAAAAATTGCGATCAAACATAAAGTTGGACTACAAATTTGTAGGTGGCTAAGTTTGTCGGATCATCGAGGAAAGTCATCTCTTCCAGTTTTTTTTTTCTGTTTCTGATTTTACTTTCATGCCAATCTGATGTTTTGTTTGAAAAAGACTTTAAGGAATAGCCTAATGACTTAGGAGATGACTTGAGGATTGACTTTAAGGAATAGCCTGGTGACTTAGGAGATGACTTGAGGATTGACTTTAAGGAATAGCCTGGTGACTTAGGAGATGACTTGAGGATTGACTTTAAGGAATAGCCTGGTGACTTAGGAGATGACTTGAGGATTGACTTTAAGGAATAGCCTGGTGACTTAGGAGATGACTTGAGGATTGACTTTAAGGAATAGCCTGGTGACTTAGGAGATGACTTGAGGATTGACTTTAAGGAATAGCCTGGTGACTTAGGAGATGACTTGAGGATTGACTTTAAGGAATAGCCTGGTGACTTAGGAGATGACTTGAGGATTGACTTTAAGGAATAGCCTGGTGACTTAGGAGATGACTTGAGGATTGACTTTAAGGAATAGCCTGGTGACTTAGGAGATGACTTGAGGATTGACTTTAAGGAATAGCCTGGTGACTTAGGAGATGACTTGAGGATTGACTTTAAGGAATAGCCTGGTGACTTAGGAGATGACTTGAGGATTGACTTTAGGGAATAGCCTGGTGACTTAGGAGATGACTTGAGGATTGACTTTAAGGAATAGCCTGGTGAATTAGGAGATGACTTGAGGATTGACTTTAAGGAATAGCCTGGTGACTTAGGAGATGACTTGAGGATTGCGGAAATGGAGTACCCTAAAACTTTCTATGAATTAACAAATACATTTGAATAACATAATCATGCGTGAAAGAACGGAAAAAAGCAGGAAAGTAAAGATAAAAAAAGAAAAAATTGAAATTTGGAAAATAATTGCGAGATAATCAATGAAGTTGTTGTGTTTGGTTAAACGCATCGGATGGTGAATCCGGAGACAATACACTTATGTTCTGTGTCTTGCCTAGTTATGCGTTGGAGGAAACAGGAGAAGAATCGGACGTTTCGCTTTATCAAAGCATCATCAGCGATCAAATAGAACCTTAAAAACCATTGGTGAGCACGGCAACAATAATAATAGTCAAAGAGAATAAATTAATTACAATAAAGAACTAACCAATTGCGAGATACATACAAAAACGCGAGTCTTGTATGAGGGGCAGTTAATAATGCGAGTATAAAGAACCGAGAAAAAAGTTCAGCGCGTATTTGCGAATTCAGTAAATGAAGCGATTGAAGTTTTACAAAAAGAACACCGGGCGACAAATAAAGGAGAAGGGGTTTCCAGATGCTCATAAAGCACCAATTCGGGACTGGAAACGACGTAAGCCGAATAGAAACGACTCAAGTCACAAGTCTGAAAAACTCTTGCTCGGCTGATCAGGGAAAAAGAAGGAGATGACCAACTGGCGCTGGCTAGCTTCATCTGGGCGTAGGAGAGTGAAAGAGGAAGGGGCAGATGGACATGTAAATTTAAGTCAGAGAGAACGCAACGAATAGGATCTAGGAAATGGAGAGGGTAGATCGAATATGAAAGGGGAAATGTTGAGCTCCTAGCGAGAGAGAGAGAGAGAGAGAGAGAGAGAGAGAGAGAGAGAGAGAGAGAGAGAGAGAGAGAGAGAGCAAAAAAGAGAGAAAGATAGAAAGAGAAAGAGAGAAAGAGAGAGGAGAGTGAAAGGCGAAGAGAAGAGCGGAACCGTTAGTAGCGATGCTTATCTCGATGCCATGCATGGAATACATAACACGAAAAATATTCAATCCTTAGTTCTAAAAAACAAATTATCAAGCCTGAAAATGTAAAGAATCGCTCATGGACGTTCATGTACTGTTAGGAATAAATATTTCAAGCCTCTAAAAGTTTTCAGGGGTAAGATCCACTTTGTGCATTGGTCGAGGAAATTGAGAGAGCAATGTATAGATCATATTTGTCCGCGAAGAAGTGATTTGCTCACGAGTTGTTTTGAATCAAAGTCTATCAAAGTTGTAAGTAAAGAAAGCTTTTTAAAAAAAATAAAAAAGTGAGAAGTGGTTTCTTTTTTGTTTATGAAAGGACTCTCTGTGAAAAACCAATAGATTTGGCAATGAAATATAGCATTCGTTGTGTAATATACGTATTCGGAGAGGAAAGAGTTGGCATTATGACATATTAAAAGTATGCGATTTAGATGGATGCATCGAGAGGCTGGAGAGAAAGCTACAAAAGAGAAAGTGAGAAAGGGAGAGGAAAGGAGAAGAGAACAGGAGAAGGAGGCACAGAGAGAGGGAGAGAGAGAGAGATAGAGAGAAAGCAAGAGTCAGCCAGAAACGAGAGGAGAGGAGACAAAGGGTGGGAGATGAAAAACATCACAATAAAGTGGAATGAAAAAAGGGGCACGTGAAAGTGTTTGCAGTTCTTTTTCAATCGGCTTCTCCGCCTCTCTTCCCTTCACAGTCTCTTTTTTCTCGGCTTAAAACTCTGCGTGTGTCACTTTGCTCGTTCTAATTCTCCTCTGAAACACACTCTCTCTTCTTTTCTCTTTTCCTTCTGGATACTTTCCCTGTCCTTTTTTCTACTACATTCTCACTCCCCCAGCTCGACTGCTTTTTTGTTTGTAAGTTGTGTTTCATATTCGTGTGTTCCTTTCTCTTTTTTCTCAAGCTATTGTGTTCTCTCTATTCCGTCAATTCAACTGATTCACTTAAATATAACAGTCTCTGCAATTTCTCTAACTACTCTTCTCCATTTTACGTCAAAAAGTTGCTTTTTCGTGCTTACTTACGATCGATCTCCCCTGTTGTTTGCAAAGTCAAAAACGCCTCTCTTGTCTATTTTTTTTCTTACTTTTATCTCTTGAAGTGGATAACAAAAACTCTCTGTCTGAAACGCGGTTGTTCGATGTGGAGAGCAAAAATGAGGAAGGAAAGTGGAAGAAAACAGCTTTTGCCGTGCGTACGCGAAAAATTTGAAGGCGAAAGAGAGGAAAGGTGGTGTACAGAAATTCGAAAAAAACCCCAGTTGGAGGCTATATGTAAGTTGCTGGAAAGTCTTTGAAAAGGTGAAAATTTAAAAGAAAAATAATCTAAAACTAGGTTTTAAAAAGCTGAGCTTTCGTGTTGGTGTATGGAAAGTAGAAGAAATCAGGCACAATCAAGATCGAGCGATACAGACGTTTGTGATTACTGTAATGAGTGGGAATTATGTAAGTTTACTGATTTCCTCCTCAATATTATTTTGGCACAAGTTTACTTGAGGAGGGGGGGCTCCGCTTTACTTGGGGAAGGGCTCTTTTCAAAACATGTTGAAAAGTACAAAAACAAATTAAATGTTCTTATGCGGTCACGTTCGCCTAAGCCGTACGGCCTCGTCAGCGTAAACTTTTTCCTAAGCGTTTTTTTTGTTAAATGTAAAAAGAATCTTTAAAAAAAAGTTATCTTTAAAAAGCCCTCCCCCCAAGTGAAGCGGAGCCCCCCCCCCAAGGGAAGCGGAGCCCCCCCCCAAGTGAAGCACCCCCCAAGTAAAAAAGAACCCTTATTTTTTACATGTGAGAAAGGTGAGAAGACTATGTAGTAAGGCGGAAGGTTTGAGCGAAAGTGACAGTAATTTACAAAATTGATCGTGGGTCAGGGAGGAGTAGAGGGTTTGGCATCGAAGCTGAGAACACCAAGGTTTGAACGTTCTCAAAGAGGTACTTGAGAAGATAAAAAAGAAAGAAGAAGAAATAGTCGAATCTGATTCGAAAAAGTGAACATGCTCTCTATCTGAATATTGCACAGCAAGATGGAAGGGAGAATCATATATGACAAGGAAATTGAAAAGAAGAACCTCAAATCTCAAACATCAAATGAAAACCATGAAAACCGTTTTTTTTATTTTTTTTATTGAAGAAGCTGCTTAAAAAAGGAGAAAAAACAGGAAAATGACTGATGAAAAGGAGTGAAACTGATAGGAGACAATGCAGGTAGAAGGGATTGCAGAGAGGAGAACAAGACCGCCGAATGGGCCAAAAAAGTTGCAACTGGGTGGGATCGTCATGCTCTTCTTCCCAAGAAGAGACAGAGTTTTTTTAGTCTCAAATTCCTCTCACTTCCTTTTTTCATCAACCAACTCTTTCCTGTGACTGTCTGATCCTCCCTCACCCTTCCTCTCTCTTCTATCCCTTCCCCCTACCCCCTGAGAATCTATGCCGTTCTATCGCTTCCTCCAATCTCCTAAATCTAGTATGTATCTTTCATTTCTCTGACCTCCCAATTCTCTTCACACTCGTCAATGGTTTTACTCACCCCCAGCCACGTTCCTTTTTGTGTGTTGCACATTGAAACGATAAAAAAAGCAGAGAGAGACAGAGTGACGGTTTTGGACCGTCAGGGGGTAGGCAAAACTGGTTTTCTTCTTCGGCTTCGCTTTAAAAAAATATATATCATACCTTCCCCTCTACCCTTCTATTTTCCTTTCTATATCTATGTCTCTCATCCTCTTTCTAGTCTCGTTCTACCTCTCTCTTCTCTCTATTTTTTCCTTTCTTTTACTTTCCACTCTTTTTGTGAATAATTTATCTTGGCTCTATCTCTCGCCCTCTTTGTGTTCATAAGTTTTTTCTCCATTTTTTCTGTACGTTATTCCGCTGATCGGAACGAAATCTCACCCATCTACACGCACTTCAAACACGAAAAAGGGCAAGAAGTCAACGGGTTCCCGCCAGATGTGTCAGAGAAAAGGAGAGAGAGGAAATGAGAAATAGGATAAGAAATAGAAAAAAGGGAAAAGAGAGAAATAGAGAGGAAGAGAGAGAGATATAAAGAGAATGAGAATGAAGAGAGAGATACAAAAATAAAGATATTTATATATATATATATATATATATATATAGAGAGAGAGAGAGAGAGAAAAAGAGAGAGGAGGAGGTAAACCCCCCATTGCAGTCAATGTAAACAAACAGTTTTCATTCACAACCATCACAGGAACAAACATCCGAAATAAAAAGATATATTTTGTATATCCCGCAAAGCTTTCCTGCTCTACCATTGTTCTCTCTTTTGCTTCTTTGCATTTCTCACTTTCTCTATTTCTACTTCTTCCTTAACTTTTCTCTCTTTGCCTATCCTTTATCATTTTTCTTCTTGTTTATGTTCTTCTTTTTTTCTTTCTTACTATCTCTACTCTTTTTCATTTATTACTCTCTTTATCTTAATTTTCCTCTTTTAATTTCCGTCAAAATGGTGTTTTCTACCTTTCATCTTAATATCGCGTATTTGTCAAACTCATTTTCATACGCCTTCAATGTTAATTTTGAGCCTTTAAGTCTAGAGAAACAAAACAAAAAAGACCATCTTTAAGATAAAGATAGAGGATATGGAACGAGTTAAGTATAGGAAGAAGAAAACAAAAAAAACGAAGGAAGCACGCATAAAAAATAGGAAAAACTTGAAATAATGGATAAAAAAAGCTCACAAAACATTTTTTTTTCTTCAACAAAAAATATTAATTTCTTCAAGAATCCGGCCTATACTCCTTTTTTAATAAAATAAAAGACCAAAAATTACCTGACCACTAAGAAATTGCAAGCAAAAGTGACAACAAACAAGTAAGGGAGCCAAGGAAGCATGCAGACAAAAAAAAGAAGTAAAAAAGGAGGGAATGCTGATAGATTGTCTATTTCAAGGTCATGTTTTCTTCATCCCCAGAGTTTTTCAGCAATGGTTTCCCATCAATTCTATCCCCCAATACGTGTACTTTTCTCTCTGTCTTTCCTCTTTTTTTTCACACATCTTGTTTCTCGTTTTCTTTTTTTGTTGTTGAGCGAATCTACGATATACTATTTTAAAACGCTTTCTCTTTCTTTTTGAGTTTTTCAATCTCTTAATAACCTTTCCTCCTAATTTCTATTATATCCAGTGCCATGATCTCAGATACCCTCATTCATTTTTCCTTTCTCTCTCTCTCTCTTTCTCTTTCACTCTCTCTCTCTTTCTCTCTCTCTCCCTCTCAAAGAGATCGCTCTCCCACCCTATCCATCTCTCTCTCTCTCTATCTATCTATCTACGTTTCTGTTTCTATCTGTTATTCGTTCTCTCTTTCCTACTCACTATCTTTGTTTTTACTACCTCTTCGTGTCCATGCATTGTATCTTAGACTCAACAGTTTTCATGTTTCTGTGCCTCTCCGATTGTCTTGTATTTTAATCTGAGTCTTTAAAGAGTGATGCCACTATTCAACTCTGCACGCACCCAAAAAGCACTCAATTCTTTCGCAGTAGAAAACGAGTTTTTAAAAAAACTGTAGAAAACGAGTTTAAAATTTTTACATGGGCTTCATAATGGAAATTATTTTCATGAACGTTGGCAAGAAGATAAAAATCGAAGAGTCGCATAAAAATTGCATCAAGATTGAGAACGATTCTATAGCCAGAGCTTCGTATGTAAGAACGTTGGTTTGTTGATCATCTAACGAGATGCAGCATCAACACCCTCACAAGTTTACTGGCGTTCATCAAGTTTCTCAGGTAGAAGGAAGGAAATAAAATTCTTATCAAATTTGAATACGTTTTCTACTATTTTTTGACTACGACCTCTCATCAAAAGTTGATTCCAGAGATTGATTGAGGCACTTCTCGATTGTGAATTATTCTGATGTTGCGCTGTTGTGATTGCTCTGCCCTTGCAAACTGGCCAGAACGGTCACTAACGCGGGAGAAGCAAGGTTCAAATGAAGCAGGCAGGATTCAGCGGGCAGCTGAGGAGGAGTGAAGTCTTTCAGTGGTAGGAGACACTGAGGGAACACACAGAGAAAGACTCTCAAAAAGGACGCACCCGGTAAACAACTCCAATCGCAGAGAACACCCTGTGTATCGCAGCAAACCCCTATAACGCGGCCCGGCGGCTGGCACGGGAAGGCTCTCGAGGCGAGGGGGCGAGAGACGCCTGAGGGAGAGTAATTAGAGCAGAGACGCAGACAAGCAGAGAGGGTGCAAAAAAAAGAGAGTGGAGGGATAAGAACGGGGGTGGTACTGGGTGTTACTTGCTGCGCCACCCACGCAGAGAGAAGGCTGCTAGAGAAAGGGGGCAAGAAAGGGGGGAGTGAGAGACGCAGACAAAGAAGAAAAGTGAAAGGCAGAAAATAGATCCTGCGTTCGTTTGATTATGCCTACCACGTAAACAAAGTGTGGTGTGGACACGATTTTAGGCCTGGGGGTTAAAAAAACAGTGAGACTGTATAGGTCAGATAAGAGTATAAGTTTTTCTTCTTTTTTAAAAAGTTTTCGTGGATAATAGAAAAAACACTGTTTTTTAATCGGAAGTTTCTGAGAAACATAGAAAAATGCTTTTGCGGGAGAAAGTTTTTTTAATGGGACTCAAAAGTCGATAAGAAAATCGGAAATACATGAATAAAAAATCTTAGACTGCGCTTTTTATTTTTCCGATACCTTCATCGGAAGGCAGACACTTTTCTGGATTTCCCATTTTGTTCCCATCCAAAAAGAGTAACTATGAGCCAAAATATTACGCTTCGAAGTTTTGAAACAAAATACCTACATCCAAAGGAGAATAAATTTGCATTTATGCAACGAGGGTTCGAAGTCAGAAGCTCCGCCCATTTCACTCTTACTTCGCATCTATCGTACGCTAGGAAAGCAGCAGCTGTGCTCTTCTCTCCCCTGTCTCACCATCTTTTTTCTTTTTCCTTTCTTTCACTCTTCTCTGAAATCCTCACTTCTATCTCTTCTCTTTCTCTCTTTTTCTCTCATAGGCAATGTATCTTTGTCTCTCTATATGCTTTCGGTACGCAACATTTTGTGTCTTTTTCTCTTCCCTGTCATGTCTATTGGGGTCTCTGGGTTCTCTAGTTTTCCTCCTTCTTCTCTATTCTCTTGGTGTTTACCATGCTCTCTAGCGCGCGACACGCATAAACACAAAGAGCGGAATCAATTAAAACCCTCACGGCCAATGGTTATCTTTCCTTCTCTTTATCTGCTTTGCGTTCTTTTTGAATCTTTACTTGTATTTTTCCATTTCTCTCTTTTCAACTCTGCAGCATCTTTTGTCTGTCTGATGTTCTCTTTTTTCTCTATACCTATTTCTTCTAGTATTTAACTCTTCCTTTCTCTTTCCCTTCTTCTTCCGCTGTCTCCTTACTCTATATCAATGTTGCCTCAGCCTTTCTCAACTTTCTCTCTATTTATATTTCAATCACTCTCTTACTTTCTGAAGCGAACGCTCCAACTCTTCAATAATGCATTCTCTGGTTGGGAAACTGCGGAGGAAATGAGAGAAAGATGAAGAAAAAAGAGTGAAACACAAAATGAGGAACGAGTGACCACGCCGGCCATCTACCCTTTCTAAGGGCATTTTACGGAAGACAGAGAAAGAGAGAGAAGAAGAGGGAAAGATAGAGGGAAAGAGGGAGAAAAAATATAGATTATTATAGATAAAGAGTGAGAGAAAGAGAGAATTTGAAAGATAGAGAGAGTGAAAGAGATGGAAAAAGTTAAAGAGAGAGAAAAAAAGAGAGAGATAGAGGCGTAGATAGAAAGACCTAGAAAGAGAGAGTGTGAGTAAGAGGAAAAGAAAAGAGTGAGAATTAGAATTTGAGTAGGAGAAAATATCGAAGAAGGCTTATTCCATTTCCATGTGCGCTATGCAACAACAACATCATGCGGAAGAGAGAAGTCCAGGCTGAAAATAGGGGCTTGCCGTGTGAAGCTTTCTTCAATGGGGATTTGCGGGACGGACTGGGGGGACTTCGTATAGTTTGAAATATAGGAATCTGCGTGTACGTGTATGTAGGGTAATAACTCCCGCATAGGTTGCGTTCTGTGATGCTCGAAGTGAATGTTCACGCTCCTCAACAAAGACTGCATTCTTATTCTGAGGCTGTCTAAGGAAACATGAGCTTCTCAAAAATGTAGTTTCCTATATTGAGACTTAGCCTTCCCTTTCGCGTGGAAATGTTTTTTTTTGGTTTGGATCTTTCCATCAATCTCAGTGACTTCTTTCAATATCCAGCTCTAACTTTTTACTTATCACCTAAAAATGAAGATTTGAGAAAGAAAATTGTTGAAATAGAAATGAAGAAAGTATTTTGAGTTATTTATATATTTATACATCAGAAATGGCATAATCCCCGATTGATTGTTCAGTACAAATTAGATTGAGTTGGTACATAGTAGCGGTTTAAAAACTATGAGAAAAGCTGAAACGTTCATCAGGAGTATAACAGCGAATTTCCTAAATCTATAGATTATACTCACTATAGATCATTCAAAGTGAAACTTTTTTTCGAAATCAGCTTCACCAGTGAGTTCAATACGACTCGCTTCTCGGAGTGTTAAATTCATTCTCATTTGTCTTACTAAATTTTTCGTTAAACCTTCTTGAAAATGAAATTCTCGAAGTGCCTCTCAGGAGTGAAAAAATTCAGGCTCCTTTCGAGAAAGAACTCAAATATACCATGAATTTTTGAGCTCTCTTGTTGTACATATATGTATCATCTGCGGGTGTATATCTACTACATAAATATATGTTTATAAAGTTTCAGGTCTTGCTACCTTTAACCATTACCTGGAGACCACGTAATGCAACGAAACAGCACAATTTTTTCGTTCTTCAATTTTCTCCGATGTTAATCAGATTTCATCTTTGTAAATCGTTTAAGCAACGATGGGCTGTAAGAAAGAAATCCATCGAACGGGCAAAAATGGCACTTGGCCGGGACCGAACTTCCGTTGCCTATCCGAGACTTTAAGATGGTTACCAATACACCAACCAAGCACACATTGTCCCATGCGATTTATTGCTTTCTTTAAAGCACAATTCATACATAGTAGTTACAACCCACGACGCGACTCCACACCATCGCAAATGACACGATTATCATACATAGTAGGTGTCGAGCGCGTCATAGGGTGGCATATAAGGGGATGTCTTAATGCAACATTGTATTAGAGATAGCGGGCTTGACCGTCAATAATGGAGAGTTTAGCTCGTCAAAAGATGACGATGTCAAATTTCAACTGGCCGGAATTCCGGTACAGTTAACAAATAAAGAGTCGAGGCAACAGTGAACCAATTTATTTCTGATTGGTTGAAAACGGCGACAGCTTTTGGTCCTAGAACAAAGCGATGCTAAGCTGGATCGAAAACACATACAAAACCCTTTTGCATGAACATGTTGCTACAACGATGTCCACCTTGAAACGGTGAAGCATGACAGTCTCAGGACTGCGAAGGACGTCAACTACATTTTCCGGAAGCGTCTTCCTTTGGAAATGCTAGTCTTCGATGTGGCTTGCATACCGGCAACAACAACATTTGTATGGTCTCATTGGAAAGCGGTGTACGGTACTGTCGCAAGAAGTCGTGTATTTTGTAAACCAAGCCATGAATTCTATGTGTAATGTCTGTTTATAGTGTTTTCGAGTCTTGTTCTATGGGAAAGGGATGAAGCAATCAATTACTAAGCTTTATTCTGAGTTTTACTTTTCTATTCCAAGCTCTTTGGTTTAATAGTTCGAAAAAATTGTAGCGTGTACCCGCTTGTATTCTTCGATGTGGCTTGCATACTGGCAACAACAACATTTGTATGGTCTCATTGGAAAGCGGTGTAAGGTACTGTCGCAAGAAGTC
This sequence comes from Allodiplogaster pararmata, assembly GCA_964056735.1. Classification (NCBI taxonomy): domain Eukaryota; kingdom Metazoa; phylum Nematoda; class Chromadorea; order Rhabditida; family Diplogasteridae; genus Allodiplogaster; species Allodiplogaster pararmata. The sequence continues at coordinate 20,063,602 of OZ057408.1, read as the reverse complement.
GTGCATTTTGTAAACCAAGCCATGAATTCTATGTGTAATGTCTGTTTATAGTGTTTTCGAGTCTTGTTCTATGGGAAAGGGATGAAGCAATCAATTACTAAGCTTTATTCTGAGTTTTACTTTTCTATTCCAAGCTCTTTGGTTTAATAGTTCGAAAAAATTGTAGCGTGTACCCGTTGCACAGATCATCTTAAGTACCCTAAAATATAAAATATTCCCTAAAAAGCTCTAGTACCTTAAAGTTTTCTAGTACCCTTAAAAATTGTGTACTAAGAAAGAGAAATGAAGTAGTTTTTATTACGCAAAGTGTTTTGAAACAACGCGTGAAACTAAACTTGAAAAAGTCCAAAAATCAACCGAGTGGAAATGAGATTTGTAGGGGTACCGAGGCACAACTCAATGGGACTTCTCCGGACAATTTGAAGAGTGAAATGAAGAACGGAGAGGTTAATCACATTACAGCCAATCTCGAGGACGAGAATAGAGTAGGATGATTGAGAGTGGAGAGAATTATTACATGATTGCCGCTCAGGTGCACGAGGAAAGGGGAGAATGATGAGGAAAGAGGAGAATGATGAAGCCGTTCTAAATTATGTTTATCAAGTCTTTCTTATAAGAAAGTGGCCGGGTTCTGCAGCGATGCTTCTTCGAGAAAAAAATTCGACTTTTAAAAAAAAACAGAGTATTTAAAGGCTGCCTTCGCCCAGAATTCATGCACGGAGTTCCATTTACACAAACAGAACTACAGTTTATGTAGGCGTTTTTCTACATAAACAACTGAAAAAGGTTGTAATAATGCCGACTTTGTGTGGACCGAATTTTTCGGGAATATAGTTTTGGGACATGTTGACTTAAAAATACAACAGTCTTATTTGTCTTGGACTCAAAGCATGTTATATGACAATCCCGATTGTAACAACACTGAAAAACTTAGTTCATTATACACATAATGTGACGAATGCTTTGTTCACTAGTCAAAAAATAGGCTCCAGAAATAGAAAACAGGAATAAACCTGGTAAGCTCAAACAACACATAATTCAATCTTTTTTGATGCCTCCGACTCACCGTTTTCAGGACTGGTGCAGCATTGCTTGGTCATAGATGAGAGTGGGCCAGATAACTTTTGCCTGCTCAAGCTCACCTCTCTCCCTCTTGTCGTTTGAAATTGGACATTTTCCCGGAGACTTAAAATTGTTGATATAATGTATAGCTGAGTGCTGGGATTTCCCGGTAAGATGCATCGCATCTACGTTAAGTCATAGAAGATGTTTAAAATGATTATTGTTGTGATCGCTTTAATTATTTTTCTCGGAGAAACTTTTCACTATCACGAAATGCTCCACGTATTTCATCCAAGCTCATTTTTTAAAAAATCTATTACAGCTCTTTCTCGATTGCAGATGCAAAGGGAAATATAAGTTCGCACATGCATTTGTAAATTGTATAAAAATAGAAGCCCTTTTAAAATATACTCATTTTCTCTATGTACTTTGATTATTATATAAATCTTATTATATAGTTCAGTTATATAAGGTCATTTCATGGGGAATGATTGACCCAATAAAAGGTTACATGTATCTTTTATAGAGCCGCACCTTCCTTGCTTTGAAAACATTTTCCTTCTGCTGTTGGCATATTAATACAAATTGGTGATGTTACAAGAATACTGTTATTCAGCAATAATTCTCTCTTCAATCTTCTCGATCGACCTCCGATGAATTAGATCACTACTTGCTCTACTTTTTAATTGGTTTTCCATTACATCTGAAGATTACTAGTGCGACTACATAAAACCGATCTTTGAGCTAGTTGATTATCTTACATATATTATGACGTAATTTGACACTTGTTTTTATATCTTTGTTTTTTTAAAGTAGCATTTTTCATGAAAATTCCATCTAGAATTGAGTCCGGGCGTGTCCCAGGGAAGAATAATACTATTGTTTCTTGTGCGAACGGTTACAAGTTCGACCCTCAAACCGGAGAAATACACCTAGAGCAAGGGGTTTTGTTTACGCTTGCACGATCTTGACTTTCTTCTCAGCTGCTCTTCACACTAACAGTAACCCAGGACTCAGCCACTGGTTCCACCAGGAAAGTCTAACTCACGTACCCTGCCGCGAGACGGAAACAAGCATTGTTTTTTTAAAATTGAAATCATCAGAAATCCATAAAATAAACTGGGCCTAAGTACTCTTTTTGCCCTAGAAGGCTAATTATATTTTTCTAAAAAGTAGTAGAATTGTTCCTTGATTGTCTTTAACTTCACAAGTGATTTGAATTTGCTCTGTGCCGATTCGAATGCAGAAACAAAATTTCTAATACTCCTTTTTCGGATGTTGACATAAAATAGCTTTAAAAAGGATAAATTATTTTCTTGACAAGACTTCTGGTAGATTTCAAATTAATAGTGAATTCTTCTGAAAACATTACAAATTTCATAAGATCTCTTCCATTATTCAAACCTCTGTGCGAAACAACCTGTTTACGATATTTCCGACGAAATGTTCTACCACAATAAAGGCGGCTTGATTTTCTTTGCTCATCTACTGGTTTGTTTCTCTGTACAGTTCTACCCTTTCAATGAGTAGTAATTACATCCAAGCACAGAACGAACTTATCAGCTCCTATCGATATCGACTTTTTTCGGCGGGGTTTATTGCTGGCTAGTGAGCAACATTGGGGACATTCTCACGAGTTTGGCAACAATTTCAACTTAAGATAAACTATTTGTCGGAAGAATTTACTGTTTGCAGACGCTAACTTTGATTCTGTTTAGTGGTAATTGAGCAATTAATAAATGATATTCATAAGCTATTGATTGAGAAAACTCAAATGAAACTATAATCCTATCGAGTTTTTGAACAAGATTTATTTAAGAATATTGAAAAAAACTTTTACACGGCGCTAAATTTAATTTTTTGAATACTTTGAATACAACATACCGAGATGAAATTAAATAAAGGAAGAAATAATTAATAAATCGATAAAACAGATCGATTAAATTTTTTGGTAAAAAGTAAAGGTATTAAGATTTTTCTGGAAAAATGAACAAACTCAGCTGTGAATTTTCTTTAATAGAGTAAAGGATTTCAGGATCAATTATTTATTAACAATCAAACGCACGTGAGAGTTAAAATCGAGAAATTTTGTTCCGGAACCGCTTCAGTCAGTATTCTTAGCAGTTCCCCACTTTTCAACTCTCTCGTCTTCGAAATTTTTTTCTTTGGCTGACCAGTGTACGTAAATTCAGAAAATTCTCTCTGAGACGCGACTTATTGAAGTTTCAAACCGTTTAAGGCACACCAGAGTTTATACCCTCAGCGCACCGCAGGAGACATTTTTGATTCAAATTTTAACAGATTAGTTGACACAAACATAGTCTATCGATAGAAGAATTAAAAGAAAGATGCCTGAGAAACGTGTTCCAAGTTGTTGACGACGTTCCAACCTAAGAACTTCGGTGGAAATTTAACTAAAATAGCTTACTTTTTGCTTTGCAAAAACTGAATTTGAGAAAACTGGAGAAGCTGTCGAATGCTGTAAACATTGCATTGAGTCAAAGTCGTTCGATTGGAAAAGAAAAGTCGTTTGAAGAGTTTCTTGTTCGTTTGCAACAAGTTTTTAATTTCTAGATACGAGAAAACCCTTTTTAGAGAGCGTAAGATGATTTTGCAAATTCCACTCTCCTATTTTGGATTTTTTCTTCTCCTTCTTTCAATTTCGATACTGAAGAGTTCGCCGATCTTTTGAGCAGAAAGGAAGTTTACAACTGAACTTGGTAATAAGAAAACTTGCTGAGAATTTGAAAGAACCTGAAAATGAAACATTCAGAAATTGGCGCATGGAGGAGAACAATAATTTTTTTTCCAAAATCACCTCCTCAGCTCTTTGCTTTTTTTTGCAGGGAAAATTTAATTAAAGTCAATCATAACGATGAAAAAACTTTGAATTCTGTGAAAAAATATTGGACATTCATTTGTTTTTGATGAAAAAAGCTTAAAATTATTTATTGCATATGTTCATATGAATGGAAATGATCACAAGGCAGTGAAAGAGAAGTGAAAAGAGTCAGATTTTGAAGTCATGGGTTTAGACTGTCGTCTGTTGCGAGGCGATGGGAAGCGGCTTCTTCGTTTCAGCTTCTTCTTTCTTTTGTCGCCCTTTTCGGTGTGGCTTCGGTGAAGGCGCGACGCGAAGTTCGAATTGGCGCTTCTCCTGAATAACCATAGATTAAATTTTTTCGATCGCTAGGAAACCGTAAAAAAGTTAAATTTGAAACTGTGAGAAAATATAATTGGAGACCAAAACAAACAAAATAGAACGTACAGAAGACGGTGTTTTAGGTGGAGAAGTTGATATCCGGAATCGAGGTGGAGGGAGGGTTAACTAAAAACGGTTATTAACTTTTTGATTTAAAATTTGAACAAAGTTTTTCACAACAAAAAAGATCCCGAAATCCCAATCATACACCAGTGGAAAAAAAACCTTATTCTCCGCCTCCTTGTTATACCGTAGTACAGCGGATGGAGTATCGGGATTGCTGCAGTTTAAATAGATCTTGTGACTCATGATATGATAGGAAGAAAATGAGAAAACTACCTGAGTAATGGGGAAAAAAGGAATCAAAAATACCGTCGACAAGGGTCATGGAATAGAAGATTTACTTTGACCTACTGATTTTCACGGTTCTTAGAAATTTTTCATGAAGAATACAAAAGAAAAAAGAAGAACCTATGAAAAATAAGAAAATATTACTGAACTTGAAAAAAGAATAAGTTTTTTTATATTATAAAGAAAGAGTTGAATGAAAAAAGGACTTCTGAGAGAGATGGCTGCCTTGTAGAGTCTCGTTCTCACTCACATCCATCACCAGTCCAGCCAGTGTATAACTTCCCATGATAGGGGACATCATCGCAGACGTGTAACTGTAACTTATCATTCATTATGTTATTATTTTTGATATACTACTGACACATTCTGATTGAATTAATTTGGGTATTTACATCAGACGCATCTTTAATCTGACTACTGTATATTCATAGACACATCACGCTAATTTGTAGACCTATAGATCCCACTTCTTTGATATAGAAGACAAAAGTGCTTAGAACTGGAATATCTTTCAAGCTAGTAGTTATGTGACTATCAAATATTCCTGGCGACTGACCTCCATACCGGATATTGTTTCGACCGTTTGTACTAGGAGGGGGGACATGCATATGCTTAGGATTACTATGTAGGTTAGTTGTGAAAGGTGGAGAATGAATGTTATGGCGAAATCCAAAACGACTTCTGAGCATGTTTATTACTCAAAATTCACTTTCCTCTCGAATGTCTTGTTCTCTATTTTGTTCTGCGGTTGTTAAAAAGTTTTCATTGTACTAAGATGTCTCGGAAGTGACTTTGAAGCAAAGTCTATTAGTTGAATGTCCACTTTAATAACGAAGATCTACAAACAACGCCGAGCAGAAACGGGCCAGAATTTTCTAGACTAGAGATCGGAAGTGCTAAGAGGCGACACAAAGAGGAGAAAACACCCGAGGCAGCGGGAAGAATCTCGTGAGAGAAAACAAAATTTTCAATCTCCCAAAACCTGTAACTCAAAAACAAAAATTTCTCAGGAGAAATAGGACTTACTTTTAGTTGAATATAAAAAAGTTCTTTGTTCACTTTTGTATCATATGTTTGTATGTTTGGAACAAATCCTACTAAAACGTTAACGTCTCTCTTTTACCTTAGTGTCGGCCCTCTTAGGAATAAACATATGCACTCATAAAAGGAACGGAAGATATTTAATGGCATCAAAGTTCAAACTATGGACATTTCCGTTTACTTCGAATTTTTGAGCGTATAAAATTGCATAGCGTAATCAAGTTGCTATTTATAAGCTTATAACGCTAAAGCATGCTCTCTCGCACATTTCATCGCAAGCCGTTAAACTGAAATTTCGAAAAAGGCTTCGTCTCGCTTCTTCTCCCACTTATTCAAAACTGGTCGAACAAGCAGTTGCTAGAGAAAACGGTCGCGGGGTTCTTTCGCTGAGTCTGAAGGCGTGGCACAATTGTTTTGCCAACTCTACGGAACAAAGGGAAAATTAGAAAATTATCAGAAGAGGGACCTGCAATGTAGATTGGAATCGTGCGAGGCGTCGTCTTGAAGAGATTCATCCTTCAACATTCAAAAATTCTCTTAAAAATTACCAAAAAATCATAGTGATCTTTTTTCGCTATTCTTAAAACTGTTTGAGTTTGATTCAAAAGGCTCACGTCAGAGTCCATGAATTGACACAGGAATCGTCGTTATTTCAGTTCAAAACAGTCAAAACATAATTGTCGTCTGCGAATACAATTCTATATAAGTTCAAAATTTTATTGAGTACATTCTCCTTCAATTGAGTACATTCTGTTTTTCTAGACTTTCTTCGCTCTAATCTTAAACTATCCCTGACTTTCGCGGTCTCATGAGTTCTGACCAACACATTTTAAAACGGACTTATCATGAATGGGAGATTTGAAAACAGTATTCTTTTAACCCAGTTACGAAGCTCTTGTTAATGACTCCAACAAAAAAGACGGTACTCTATAATAACTGGAACTCTGTTTGGAAAGTGAATTTGAAAAGAAAGAAATAAACTTTAAAAAACAACAAAAAATAGAACATGAGAAGGTGGTCTCGTCTGCCCGTCTTCCTCCTTACAGTACTCCAGTCTCCCGCCCTTACAGTACTCAGGCCGTCTTCTCTCTCGTTCCCGACGGGAGATGCTCGCCGAGCTGCCGCTGCCACTATCACTCTTACCCCTGCAGCAATCTTGATTGAATCAGGCCATCGACTAGAGAAAATCAGACTGACCGAATCCGTTCCAAGGCGCCTCGCGAGTGAGTGCGAGTGTTCTCTGAGGGAGAGGAGGGCGAGTCATACCCGGAAGAAGGCCTCTGATTGTGCCAAACCAACTCTCCCGCCAGAACATGGCCGGGCCCAGCTAAGCTCTGGCCACTGAAAATGTTATTGGACCGCTTTGAGCTTTTTAAGACGGTTTGTTATCGAAGAACACCTTTTTTCCAACAAAAAACAGGGAAGTAGCTTCCGAGCTCAATATGACCTGTTGAAGTGGCTTTGGTCTCTGCTGTTGGCGTCATTACCCTGTGAAGCCGTGATGAAGGACGACGTCCTGCATTTAAAGATGCTTTTTCATCGCGAACTCTGTTTAAAAAGAGGCAAACTCTGGTCGATATGAAAACCCCTTTCTACTCTTGGCGAAGATTTCTGACCAGCAGTTCAATAAAAAAAAATTAGGTTTTGCTCCACCTGAATGACCATGTCTAAGGGTCAGTAATGTATGTATACCGGGCAACCCGTGATAATGAATAAACCAATTCATAATGATGGTAAGAAAACTTCAATTAGTTATGTACACACATAATTTTTTTGTTCGAAACGGACTAGTTGTTCATCATTTTGTTCTTTATCTTCATATAGTTTCCTGAGCATTCATTTAAATATTGATGTGGAAGCTTACAGGAAATGCCATCTCTCGATAATCGAACTGGTTTTTCGCGAGTGGGTAAACATTTTCTGTAGTTTTTTCGGACTATTTATGTATAAAGATAATATCATTGGAGTAGCCTATGTAAATTCTAAATTTGAATTCATTTATTTTTTATGTTGTATGCAATGATGAGTTTCTAAATCAAACATGTGATCATATACTTTCTGGTTATTATATTCTCAAGGTGCATAGTTCGTTTGAAAATGGTCCCTTTTTCGACAAACTACCGTTGCTCGTCATCCGCTGTTGTGAGGGAGGACGAAGAAGATGAGGAAGGAATGTCAACGTCTGAAGAGGATTCTCTCTGGCCATGAGCCTCTCTCGGGATCAATTCCACCCTCTCCTCCTCCTCCCTGGCTAGGTCTTTGTTCGAGGTCCTCTTCGAATATCTCAAGCTGTGAGAATTTTCCCTCCAAATCGTTTCACATCTCACAAAAAAGGCGACCATGCTTGGACCAGGAATTAGAGTGTACGTACATAAACATCAACTAAATTAGAGTGTACGTACATAAACATCAACTAAATTAGAGTGTACGTACATAAACATCAACATAATTAGAGTGTACGTACATAAACATCAACTAAATTAGAGTGTACGTACATAAACATCAACTAAATTAGAGTGTACGTACATAAACATCAACATAATTAGAGTGTACGTACATAAACATCAACTAAATTAGAGTGTACGTACATAAACATCAACTAAATTAGAGTGTACGTACATAAACATCAACATAATTAGAGTGTACGTACATAAACATCAACATAATTAGAGTGTACGTACATAAACATCAACTAAATTAGAGTGTACGTACATAAACATCAACTAAATTAGAGTGTACGTACATAAACATCAACTAAATTAGAGTGTACGTACATAAACATCAACATAATTAGAGTGTACGTACATAAACATCAACTAAATTAGAGTGTACGTACATAAACATCAACTAAATTAGAGTGTACGTACATAAACATCAACATAATTAGAGTGTACGTACATAAACATCAACTAAATTAGAGTGTACGTACATAAACATCAACTAAATTAGAGTGTACGTACATAAACATCAACATAATTAGAGTGTACGTACATAAACATCAACTAAATTAGAGTGTACGTACATAAACATAACTAAATTAGAGTGTACGTACATAAACATCAACATAATTAGAGTGTACGTACATAAACATCAACATAATTAGAGTGTACGTACATAAACATCAACTAAATTAGAGTGTACGTACATAAACATCAACATAATTAGAGTGTACGTACATAAACATCAACTAAATTAGAGTGTACGTACATAAACATCAACTAAATTAGAGTGTACGTACATAAACATCAACATAATTAGAGTGTACGTACATAAACATCAACTAAATTAGAGTGTACGTACATAAACATCAACTAAATTAGAGTGTACGTACATAAACATCAACATAATTAGAGTGTACGTACATAAACATCAACATAATTAGAGTGTACGTACATAAACATCAACTAAATTAGAGTGTACGTACATAAACATCAACATAATTAGAGTGTACGTACATAAACATCAACTAAATTAGAGTGTACGTACATAAACATCAACTAAATTAGAGTGTACGTACATAAACATCAACATAATTAGAGTGTACGTACATAAACATCAACTAAATTAGAGTGTACGTACATAAACATCAACTAAATTAGAGTGTACGTACATAAACATCAACATAATTAGAGTGTACGTACATAAACATCAACTAAATTAGAGTGTACGTACATAAACATCAACTAAATTAGAGTGTACGTACATAAACATCAACATAATTAGAGTGTACGTACATAAACATCAACTAAATTAGAGTGTACGTACATAAACATCAACTAAATTAGAGTGTACGTACATAAACATCAACATAATTAGAGTGTACGTACATAAACATCAACATAATTAGAGTGTACGTACATAAACATCAACTAAATTAGAGTGTACGTACATAAACATCAACATAATTAGAGTGTACGTACATAAACATCAACTAAATTAGAGTGTACGTACATAAACATCAACATAATTAGAGTGTACGTACATAAACATCAACTACTAAATACTTCAACTAATTTATTTTCTGTTGAGTGATTAACTTTGGTAAACACATTCCTTTGTTAATGATACCTTTTTGAAGTAAAAAATTCCCCGAACTCATTAGATTTAACTTAATTTTTTTCTTTAAAAAATTAACTTTTTGGGGTCAGCGAGTCCGATGCATATTAAAAAGTGCTGCTTAAGCGTCAGCTTATGGGTGTGTGAATGGGAAGTATCCGTTCCCTCTTCCCCTTCTTCTTCATCAGTCCCGGTGCTTTCCACTTCGCTTACACTTCTGAAAAATGATATTTATTGGAAATTTTGTTCACTCTTCGGATTTATTATCATCCGTCCTGGTGCATTTAACATGGCTCAAATTGCTCAAGAATATCATTTATTTCACTATGCAGTTCACTCGCAGTCATCTACTAACTGCAAATTGATCTACTAACTGCAAATTGATCTACTAACTGCAAATTGATCTACTAACTGCAAATTGATCTACTAACTGCAAATTGATCTACTAACTGCAAATTGATCTACTAACTGCAAATTGATCTACTAACTGCAAATTTAACTCTCACTTACAAAAAACAAGGATTATACATATTCTTATATTTACTCAAAATATAATTTTAAAACACGATAACTTTAATATTGAAGAGTAAGTTATGTTTTCCGATTCAAAATTCCGGGAAAACAAAACTGTAATGTATATAAGCGAATACCGAATAAAAAATGTTCAACGAGAAAAAGAAAACCCTAGAGATGGAACGAAGTTCTTGATGGAGTTCGTTGATCGAGGCAAACTCGTCTTCGAATCTTCTTCCTTCAATCGTGTTTTTGGTAGCAATAACAATGTTTCGAAATTTTAAGCTAAAATTTTTATTTATCATTTTTATTTTTTTGTAGTTTTTTAAAACCCTTTAAGAGAAACGTTTACTTTTAGGTTTACTTATTATGTGATGACGTTCTCTTGTCTCAAGCTCAAAGGTTGAAATTCGTGGAGAAGTCTATGAGTTCTCTACATTGCAAGATGCTCGATATTGCTGCAAAGCGTTTGAACTCTCCATGGTCGGTCAATTTGCTCATGAACTCAATTAAAAAAGCGTGAGCCGGTTTGTTTGACTCAAGAAACCCATTATTCCTGCGCGGAAGTTTGTATTCATGAAGACGATTGGGGTGAAGTAATAAGTTTTTCTACTTTTCGCTTTGAACTTTCTTACGCTAAGGAAAACTCTGAGAACTTAATTTTTCGTCCAATAAACTTTTCGAGACACCAAGCGCGTGGCTGAGGTTGTTTTCAATGAACAATCTGTGAAAAATGCTCAAAGTAAAAAGAATTATCATACGTGCAATCTGAAAAAGAAAATGAGTAGATCGTTCTCCAGAAAATGCAAACATAAAACTTTCATATTCTTTGCTAAGAGCACCACTGACTACATATTTTCTTTCCAATGAATGCAATTCCAAGACTGTAAAACACAATGAAAAAACAATTTTCCTTTCATGAGTTCGAATGTAATAATTTTCACACACAAAACACAGCTTTTAAGATGGTTGTGGTCACAGGAATATTCGAGTTTTCTTTTGTTTTAAGTGTCCCGTTTGACTCTGTTCAACCATCCGTTTTATTATTTTGAACGAATTTTGAATTAAATAAGTAAATAACAAGTGAGTCTTTATGAAGATAACCTCCCTCAGACTGCATAAACCTCTTCGGTGAGTTCTATTGAATGTACTCACCGACGAGATGTTATTGGAGGGGAACTTCTTGGAAGGCTGGAGGCGCTTCCGATTGGTGAAGGGAGCAATGAGAAGGCTGTGATAGGTGTCTTTTCTTTTCCCACCTCCCGCGAGGTCAAATATTTTCTTCCTCTCTTCGGTTCTCTCCTGCATTAACTGCTGGGTGAGGTCCTTGTTGGACTGTCTCTGAGCTCGTGTCAAGGCAAACAGGAAATAGATGATGAGACTGCAAAGTGACAATATATTGTTTCTCGGAGCTCAACATAGTCTGGCATTCGAAGTTTTGAACCTATTTTATGATTGAGAAATAACAAAAACCAAAAATAAAGTTCGGTGAAAGCTTATAGAAAGAATAAGATTGCGCCTATTCGAAAAGTATCACTTTTAATTCAATATTTTCCTCTCTTTTGTGGTTCGGCCTCCTTCTTCCTCATTGCGTCTTTCTCTCCCTTTGTTTTCCCGAAAAAATAACTGACAGAAGTAGAACAATAACTGGCACGACGATACCCGGCGATGACATGTAGTTAATAATTTTAATCAAGTTTTTGTTCAAATTCCTATTCATCAAGTCGATGATGACACTGTAGAAGAACGGTTGCCCTCTGAAACAAATATCGAGTGCACTATTATCTACCGAACACGAAAAACAAAGAACGAAGATCCACAAGCAATATTCACCTTAAAAGAATCTTGTATGCCAAAATCTACCAGAATGCGAGAAAAAAGTTCTAGTTGATAAGAAGTGTATGTAAATACGTATACAATAGGTAGAAAGAAAAGGTATTTGAGGTTGCAGAGTTTCTGAAAAGGTCTGACTGACGCAAAGGGTCCGCAAGACTTGCTTGGTGTCTTGGACGCAATCACATAACCTACAGGCAGAGTACAGAGGAATAACATTACCAGCAATATTAGCAGATAGAAGTTGCTGGACCTTAAATTGAGTTCTTATACAATCCCGTTCGAATGTTGTGTACTAAATTCAAACAAACAAACAACATCCTGTACGAGTGAAAATATAAGTCTTTTCGAAAGTAATACATTCTAGTAGAACAGCAAATTAAAAAAAGGTTTTCATTGATTCATTCATCGTTTTAAAGAGTTTTTTAATCTTTATGTATTTAAGGCATGTAAATTGCAGATTACTGTCATCGTTCAGTGCACTATAGATAAATTGTAAATATAGATCATTGATGAATGTATTGAATTATCGTTAATATTTGTCCACCAATATATGATTCATATTAGTTCATGAACTAAAAACAAAGTATATTGACCAACCTGCTGGCTCGGAAAATCTGCCGAGCGGGAACATTACATGTCATGCAGGCCCAGCCGCGAATGTACATCACAAGGATGAGTTTGATATTGTTGAGAAGAGGAAGAAGTGGACAGAAGAAGATTCCCATCCAGATCATTCCTGAAACAGAGAGAACACTATTTCTACATCATTTTTAATCATTGTTTATTGCTGCTGTACTTCCTTTTCCCAATTTTCATTAAGCTATCGCACCGACAAAAATCAGTTCAGAGGATGGTATCGAACCCAGTCGTCTCTTTCTCTCTCTCTAACCGGAAGCGAGCATCGTATAACTTCGATACCGAGAACCCAATGCTGATCCGTGCGGTAGCGCTTCGTGCATATGACATTTATCATGAAGCAAAAAATAATGAAAATGAAAACTAAAGTGCTATACGAAAAGGTAGAATTTTTAAATTGGGAGTATTCATGATCCAAATTTGAATATTAGTTCTCTATCGAGTCTGGCCTGATTTAGTCCAAGTGACAAGTTTTACTCCGATACCTAGAAAATGCAGGAAACCGGAACAAATATCTGTTGGAAAATCACCATTAGCTCAAAAGTAAGTCTGGGGTTTCGCTTTTCCGTTCAAGTATATCAGAAGGCTAACGAATCGAGTGTGTAAGAAATAATGCCGCTTAATGCTTCACTGATAACACTGAATTATTTCGTTTTTCTTTACACGATAATGGAAAAAGAAACATTACCATGCTGTTTCTTACCTGAACATACCTGAATCCAAAAAAAATAATGCAAAATTGAAGTTTTTTATAACTCAAGTTTTCTGATACGAAAGATAATGGCTTGAATTTGTTCGAACTGCGTGCTAACTCAGGAAATAGTCAGAGTGTTGTACAAACTTTTAATTATTGTCAAAAGTTAACACATTATTCTTCAGTGAGACCTTGATTGTTGGCAAGATGAAGCACATTTTCAGCAACTTTGAACTCTCCGTAGCCTGGCTTGAAAATAATAAGAAAATTAGGTCATGTTTACTTTCTAGACGGAGTCGAAAGCTCTTAACCTCTTAACCCCTCCATTGAACAAAAAAAGTTATGAATCCGCTTGTTAAACATTTTTATATGAAGCAAAACAATTTAAACGTTATCATTTTCTGTTTTTAATTCTCCGTCCTGTAAAGTTTATTGTTTTTATTGTTATGTCTGAGTGAATTTGGTTTCTTATAAGAAACAGAAACCCCGAAGCATTAACGTTAAAACCATTCTCAATCATATACTTGACTTATATCAACCATCGCCTTACTTGAGTAAACGAATTCATTTTGATATCCGTCGAGATTGGTGTATATACTTTTTGAACAATAAAAAAGTTCCATAGAACTGACAAAGGCCTTTTCCAGATTCCAGAACCACCAAAGGTTGAAGTATCTAATGAAGAGGCCTCGAAAGAAATCAATCACAAGAATAGAAGCGACTGTCATGATAAGGTCCATGATGATGATCTTCGTGATCTCCTTCAAAATACATCTGACTCAAGAAATCTCCTGGAGTTGCTTGGCTCAAAAGACTCGCCTGGCCAATGATGGTCTCCCAGCAGAGGTCTTCATACAGATTCACTCTGTATTGGGAAGAGACAGGTCTCATCGACTCGACATTGTCTTCGCTCTCAGATTCTGTAGAGTTGGCTTTTCCCGTGAAATTCAGAGGAATATCTGAATAGAGACGCCGTTTGCTGCAGTTGTAATTGTCGCTCAACAACTCTTTTGAACAAGAAAAATTACTTCGTGATTAATAGGGAAGAAAGGGATGGGGGAATGGAAATTTGGATACTGTTATCGTACTATCTCTACCGGAGCATATCTTAACTTGTGTAGTGAATAAACACTTTTTCCCGATAATTTCAGTTTATCTCTAAATCCGAGCACATCAGTGTTCCTTAGCAAGGAAGCGCGCCTCATATTAAGTCAAACATTCCTAGTTAAGATTACTGCCTTTCTTACAATCATTAGATTTAGAATTTTTAAGAGTTAACGATTTTCTTTTAAATCAACTAACAAGAAGGATCGGTCCAGTTAGCATTTGGGCCGATGGGATGCGATATGAAGACACTCTTAATGCCTTTGCGAGATCCATTGCTGACGACAGCCCGTGGAGCAGAGACAGCGAATGGTCCGAAGTCTGGCAGCACCTCAACTCTCTCTTTCTTGCTAGAGAAATCTAAAACTTCAGTATTGATATTGATTATGTATTGATATTATTTTATTGATATTATATGTATTGATATTATGATACTGATATCGAAATATTTATGATAGTATTGATATTGAATCTTCCTCAGTATTGACAAACACTTATAAAATTTATAACACTCGCTTTTCCAATGTTTAACTCATTTTCATTCTCTCCAATCAGCTCATCGAAGCCCGGCCGTCTCACCGCCATAACCAGTTGACTACTTTAATAATAACAACACTTTCTTCTGGAAGTTTTTCTAATACTACCAAACCGAAGTTCACTGCATAATTGGTTACGCCGCTGCTTCTTTTTGGATATGGTAATTGTCGGAGCAAATTGAAAAAATAACAGCTTTATGTAAAAAACCGCAGAGGTTCGAAAAGCATTCAGTCTGTGGAGAGTACTTTTTTGTTACTTTTTTCTCTCTTTTACTGTCTTTATACCTTTCTTGTTTTTCCCATGCACATTATAATACCAAATTGTTCCTCAAAATCTGGAATGAATCCACAAAAAAATTACTGGTTGTCAAAAAATAGTATGCGGTGAAGGGGCTTTCATGAAAAAACAATGAAGATCGTTGTAAACAAGAACAAACAGTGGTCCAGAGAAGACGTGGAGTTGGAGTTGTTTTCGGTGGTTCTGTTGAATATGAATAAAAGTAGCGAGACCTATTTTGTGGAGGAAAAATTAGCTGCCGTCGTGTTCTGAAGCAAATTGTTGTGCTTTTTTGACAGCTTTTCCTCTTTATAAGCATCTCATTTTCTCTTATTCTTTTCTCTCTCATTTTTTCCATGTCATTTTCTTTTCATGTCTCTCTTTATCCATTCCACTTTCTCTCTTCTATTTTCATCCCTTCACCTCGCTATTCCTCTTCCCTAGAGTGGATCTTTTCATTTCTCTATTCGTTTCTCTTTGTTTCTTGCGTTCTTTCTCTGTCTCTTTCTATTTTGTTAGAAACATTTACCGAGATGGAGTATTTTTTCCATTGGCGGATTCTTGAAGTTTCGAAAGATTTGTGATTCTGCAAGAAGACTTCGTTATGCAAAGACATTTAATGATAACATTTCAAGTTTCTTACGAAACGGGAGGATCGGCAGAGTTTAAGTATGGAGGAGTGGTTGTATTCGAGAAGAAGGGAGCTGAGGAGTTTGGATAGGGGGAAGAAATGTTGTAGTAGGCGGGGGAAGCAGTGGAGTACAGGTAATAGTCGTTGGAGTAGTTCCGCATCGGAATCAATAGCGTTCTCTGAGATCTGCAACGTTTCTCATTTTATTAGAAGGATATTTCCAGTTAAATTCTGTGGTGTCCTTCACATCAGTAAGGTATTATATAATATATACTTATAAATTAAAATAATCAAGTATCATTTGTTGTCTCATACAAATAAAATGACAAGAAATAAATAATGATTTATAAAAAAATTAAAAATGCAGCAAATAAAAAAAAACTCACCTTGTGACGGTACCACCGTATCTCTTCTGAAAACCACCAATTCTTATCATGAGTCATTTAAATCACACCAAGAAATAGTCTATGGTACACACTCGCGTTACTCTCTCTCTCTTTCTTACTCTCTCGCTTTTTTCTTTCCTTTATCTCTCTCTCTCTTTTATCGAAAACGACAATATAAAATAAAAGAGAGAACAAAATAAGAATGAGAAATAAAGGAAGCAAAGCAACCTCGAGCTCCCTCTTCTCAATTTCGAGATACTCCACCATCATATAGAGTGAGTACATAAGAGTGAAGTAGTTTACAATATACACGACCATCACCCTGAAACACCGACAGACGCCTTGCGGTATTTATTTTGAATCCGCCGTCAGACCTCGCAAGTTGGAAACGTAGAGCGGTTCTGGCGTGGTACTTCTCCATGATGCCCGCCATGAGGTCGAAGATGTTGGGGTAGATGAGAGTGATGGAGGAGACTGTGATCGAGACGGCATTCTGAAAGCTTTCTCATAAGTTCCGAATTTGACATGTTTATCATCTCTCTATTCTTCGTGATTAACCTAATATTTTCAAAGAAAATTTTTTTTTAAAGTTACCAGTTTATTTTGGTCACAATAAAAATTTAATTCGGAAAAAGGGTGAGCTTTAGTCAAAAACTAGTTTATAAGAAAGAGTCTGTCAATGTAATCGTTTCAAGTTTTCAAGTCATACGGTAAACAATTGAGTTAACCGGAAGAAAAATTCTTATCGCTGAATGAGTTGTAAATTATCTCAAGTTTCAAGAATAATATACAAGAATGTAGTTGAAGTTTAAAAAAAAACACCTTGATAGATACAGTAACGCATGATTTAATTACCACAAAGGCGAAATCTAGTTCATTCCAGCATAATCGTACCAAGCCGTATCTTTACGTCTCTTACAGCGAAGACGTCACCACTACGATACTTACGACATCTGTTATTTAGCTATTTTTATGTGTTCTCCATAAGAGCCTTCATTCAAACTTATCTTGTCATTTGTATATACTTAATCCACACCAGAAAAATACATGACATGGTCACCAATTGAACATTAGACTCCGTAGAGCGGTTCTATATCTTGCTAGTTTGTCTACTTTTGTTTCAAGATCGATTTCTATATGGGATTGTCTTCCTAGTGAAGTCAAGTCATTGCAAAGCTCTGCTATATCTAAAGAAACAATTGAACACATCGATACTTCACTTCTTACCTTAAACTCGTTGGTTCATCTGCAGCCTTCTAACAATAGAACATTCGTTTTTATCTTTTCTTTTGTAACTAGATTATCTCCAGCATCAGTGCTTAGACGATGTTCCTTTTCTGTTAGTTTATATATCATAGTCCATGCTCTGATTTGTCTCATTAACTACGTGATATTGTTTATAATGTTGCGTGGAACAATAAATGAAATAAATGAAATGAAATGAAAAACCCTATCAGCTTGTTTTTTTTAGTCATGCAAGCTCATTAAACGAAAGCGTCGTCAAGCATGAATACGAATTCATAATGAAAACCGATGATACAAGGACTATGAGATCAGTAACATGATGTAAAGCTTTGTCAACGAACTTAATTACAATTAATATGAACTTAATTTCCAGTTATGCCAACCTGTTTCATAAATGTGTCCTTTTCTTTGATTTTGCTGACAGCGAGAATAGCCCAAACTGAAAGCGCGAGCATTCCGCAGTAGATTATCCATGCGAATGCCCGGAATGCGAATCGATACCAGGGAAGAGTCTCCTTCATCCGCACATTGTACTCTGCGATCGCTTCCTCAAAAACCGAGACTATTCTAAAAACCGAAAATAAGGTTTGGAAAAAAATATAAGTGCAGATAATAAACTAATATAAACTAATTTTCTTTAAAAACGCTCATCATAAAAACCATGGCTTCAACGTCACAGCTGAAGAATATGAACCTTGAACTTGATGACGTTGGCCATGAACAGGTTGCTTGATGTTTCCGGATTACCAATGGTGTAATCCCAGCCAGCGAAGGTCTTCCAGTTGAAAACGTACTGCTCAGTTTTGGTGGAGGAGTGCTTGCTGGTTCGCGCGTTCGATGCCATTCTGTTCAGAACACTGGACTTGGAGAGGCTCATAAAAACCTAACGCGGGAGTTTCCCGGAAGAAACTCTACCTTTTCTGGTTGCAGAGGAAACTTCATATTTAGTGAACCTCGCACGAGCCTCCGTCTTTCAAAGAACAAGGGTACCGAGCTTTTCAGGGTTTGATTTCGCAGCACCAATTGGTTTTTGTTTGTAAGATAGTTCAATGTTTTCTGTTTTTAGATTAATGTTAAAAATTTTTGAGTTTTGGAGATTCTTTACTATCGGTGAACAACCTCTCCCTGGAAAAGTTGTAAAGCAGCTAACTTCCTGAGTATGATGAAGAAAGAGTAAGCGAGTACGAGGATATTGGCGAAGAAGTAGGCAACGGGCACTCGGTACTTGATGGTTTCCCCGAAGAAGGTCTCCTTCGAGAAGTAACCGTAGAAGAACAATGAGTACTGGAAGTACCCCTGGAAATTTTTTTTTATAAAACTCAACCATCTATTTTTTTTCTTTTTCAAAAGGTAAAAAAGCTGTTAAAAATTACAGGCATCCAGGAAAAGACGCACTTTTGTTGAAATATGTAGGTGATAGGTGATATGTACGTATTGTAGGTGGTAGGTGATATGTACGTATTGTAGGTGGTAGGTGATATGTACGTATTGTAGGTGACAGGTGATATGTACTTATTGTAGGTGATATGTGATATGTACGTGTTGTAGGTGATAGGTGATATGTACGTATTGTAGGTGATAGGTGATATGTACGTATTGTAGTTGATAGGTGATATGTACGTATTGTAGGTGATAGGTGATATGTACGTATTGTAGGTGATAGGTGATATGTACGTATTGTAGGTGGTAGGTGATATGTACGTATTGTAGGTGATAGGTGATATGTACTTATTGTAGGTGGTAGGTGATATGTACGTATTGTAGGTGACAGGTGATATGTACGTATTGTAGGTGATAGGTGATATGTACGTATTGTATTACATATGTATAGTCCTATGAATTTTCCATTGACTCTTTGTATTTCTCTCCTTCTGTCTTTTCCTCTCATTCTTGTTTTCTCTGTTTCTGTAGCAATACGAATAAAGCGTGTTGTTATGTCCCCCAGAGAAAATAATTGTAATTTTATTCAAGAAAAAAACTATATTGCATTTCAACACTTATGATTTGAGTCTTGTATAATCATTCCCTCAACTATGGAAGTTCAATATTTCCTTCTTTTTTCCTTGAGATAATCACGTTTGGGATCTTCTCTGTGGTACGAAACTCAAGGATTCCCAGTCTGGGAGAATCATCATAACATAAACGTGTCGTACTGTTTTCGAGTGGGTCTTTTCCATAACACGATGATTAATAAACCGGAGTGGTTTTTGAGAGCATTAAACACGGGTTGAAGGTCAAACTAACACCCAGATCCCAAACTGTCGTGATCATGTCTGCCCGCGCTCGAACTTGCGGCGGCATCTCCTTGATATGACGAGTCGCATTGAATCTCAAAGTACAGCTCTCATCGAATAACGCATTTAAAAGTAGTGTGAACAAACTAGGAAGTGATTATGTCAGTTGAATTGAAAGTCACAAAAAGAGTTGTCAAATTATCTTAAAATTTTGCAGGGCCGACCTAGCAAACTTGTTTTTTAAAGTATATTTTCAACATATATTGAGAAATTTTCAACATAATATGTATAAAACCCTATCAACATATTATGTTGAGAGGATTTCTCTAATCTCTCTTGGAGAATTCTTTAACACTCACCTGTAGGAATCTCCCTTTGAGTCTGCTAGCCACTCTGGAATGACAACGCCGAGGCACATCATGAGTGTAAGAGTGATGTTCACCATCAGCACCCATCGCAAGAATGTAAAGTAAGATGAAACTACCGATCCGTAGTGACCTGTACATTTAAAAGTGACTAAAGTAGCGTTAACAGAAGATTCTTCCAAACACATAGATACGTTCCACTTCTCAGACAATCGAGAGTCTTATCGAATAACTCATGTTCGCAGAAGTTGGAAAAATTATTACAACGGGGTTTTATGAGTTATTAACTGTGCATACCGTGAGTACCTCGCTTCGTAATAATTCTTACCGACAAATTTGACCCACTCTTACTAAACTCATCTTGAAAAGAAAATTCCAAACACGTGAACAATCTCGGCACACTAATTAAATCTTCAAACTTGATAGATATTTTGATTTATTACTTAATACATGTCAATGGAATTGAACAACTTTTTTCGCAGTATTGAACATTTCTGGTCACGCCCTGAAGTTTTTTTAAAATGAAGTTTCAGCTTAAACGAAAAAAAGAAACAGGGAAGTTTTTGAAAGTATCAAGATACAATATAACAAAACCAGGAGAGAAAGAAAGATAGGTGAAGATAGAAAGGGGGAGACAAGAATCAGAGAGAGAAAGGT
Organism: Allodiplogaster pararmata; assembly: GCA_964056735.1. Classification (NCBI taxonomy): domain Eukaryota; kingdom Metazoa; phylum Nematoda; class Chromadorea; order Rhabditida; family Diplogasteridae; genus Allodiplogaster; species Allodiplogaster pararmata. The sequence continues at coordinate 20,042,776 of OZ057408.1, read as the reverse complement.
AGATAGAGGAAGAGAGAGAGAGAGATACAGAGAGAGAGAAAGAGAGAGATACAGAGAGAGAGAGAAAGAGAGAGATCCAGAGACAGAGCTTGAGGTATTCCTAAAAAAACCATCTTCTTCTTCTTCTTCTTCCTAGCGTTTATCCCGCCGCCGGGCAGGGTCCGCTTTGTAGACTGCACCACGCCATTTCACCCGATCAGCTGCGTCTTCAGTCTTCAGCCCGGTCGTGTTCATGTCTACTTCGATGCAGTCTCGCCACCTAGTTTTGGGTCTGCCTCTGGGTCTTTTGCCCTCTACTTCGAGGTTCCAGGACGATTGAGAAACGGAATGGGGATTTGATCTTATCACGTGCCCGTACCATCTCAGCCTTGACTCTCGAAGCTTTTCAGATATAGGGGCGATGCCCAGACGATCTCGGATGGTTTCATTTCGCACCATGTCTAGACGAGTGAGTCCGAGGCTCCATCTCAGCATTTTCATCTCCATAACATGCAGCATCTGTATAGTCTTTGCTGTGCATGGAGAACATTCGAGGCCGTACAACGCTACTGGTCTGACAACTGATCGGTAAATTTTACTTTTCAGTCTGTCAGGCATTCGCTTGTCGCATAGTACACCGGTTGATTCTCTCCATTTGAGCCAGGCAGCATTGACTCTCGCAGCAACTGTAGCCTTGGGGTCTAGGTCTGCGGTGATGTAGAATCCGAGGTACTTGAAGCCATCCACTTTCCGGAGTTCGGTGTTCTTGACTTTGATGGTATTCGAGGTATTCGAAGTACTTTTTCCCATTTCCAAGTACTCAGTCTTTTGGAGGTTTAGTCGTAGACCATAGTCACTGAAGCGTTCGTTCCACTCTCCTAGCTGTTTCTCCAAGTCCTCTGTTGTGTTGGAACATAACACAACGTCGTCAGCATACAGTAGAGTTTTCGGAGGGCTTGTTTGTAGATCTCTGGTGATCGTGTCCATTATCAGTATAAAGAGCAGGGGGGAAAGGGCGGAACCTTGATGAACTCCTACAGCAACCTTGAATGACTCCGAAGTACCCGCTGGACTTCTCACGGTACTTCTAGAGTCAGTATACATCATTTGAATCCATCTTATGTACTCTTCTGGGACTAGGTGGTCTCGAAGAGAGAACCATATCAGCTCATGAGGCACACGGTCGAAAGCTTTCTCCAAGTCAAGGAAAGCGCAATGGACTGACTTCGCCTTTTCCCTGTGTTTCTCTAGATGAAGACGAATGGCGAAAATAGCATCTGTTGTTCCACTTCCTTTGACGAAGCCACACTGATTGACGGTTGTGCTTACAATTTTGCGGAGCCGTGCTTCGATGATCTTTTCCAAGATCATTGTGGTATGAGGAATGATTCTTATCGGCCGGTAGTTGGAGCATATTGTGACATCTCCTTTTCCTTTGTAGATGGGTATTGTAGATGATCTACTCCAGTCTTCGGGATACTCCAGGCGAGCAGTGGCTTTTTGAAAGAGGGTCGTAAGATGGAAAAGTCCACAATCACCTGCGAGTCTCCATGCAGAGGCGGCAAGATCATCTGGCCCACATGCCTTTCCGTGCTTCATTTTCTGAAGGGCTTCTCTTACTTCAATCTCTGAGATGGTGGGAACTGGTCCTTCTACTGGTAGGGACAGCGGGACGGGAGGGTGGTCGAACTCGATGTTCGAGATTTCCTCGAAGTGTTCTCTCCATCGCTGACAAATTTCGACATTGGATCGGAGTAGTATGCCGTCCCGGTTCTTGATTGTCCGCACGTGAGAAAGGTCTTTTGCTGCTGTGGCTCGTGCTTTGCAAATCCGGAAAATTTCCTTCTCTCCTTGAGGCGTGTCGAGCTTACTGTAGATTTCTTGGATGGCTGAGGAGCGTGCCTTCGCTACGGCTCTCTTAGCTTCTCTCTTCATACATAGGTACAGAGCTCGGTCAGCTTCGGTTCCGGATCGTTTCCATTGCTTGAGAGCCACTTTCTTCTCCTTGACAGCAGTTTGAACGTCTTCGTTCCACCACCATGTCTCCTTGTCTACAATGCGTTTGCGACCTGGTTTTGTTAAGCCAAGAGTGACTTCTCCTACCGCCTTCATCTTGTCTCGAACGAACCTCCAGTGCTCCTCAATGGAGTCAGAGAACGTTTTTTGGAGAGTGTCCGGGGATAGGGCGAGAAGAAGCTGATGCATGAAGCGAACCTTGTTGTCACGTACCTTCCACCATTTTATCCGAGAAACTTCGTTCAGAGGCTTTACGTTGCATTGCTTCTGGGAAAATCGGAGATCGATTATAACTGGATGGTGCTGCGAGGAGACGTTATCGCTCGGAATCACCTTGCAATCAGTGATGAGTCTCAGATTGGTTCTTTGCGTCATCCAGAAGTCGATTTGGGTTTTCCTTCCACCACTGCAATACGTGGTGAGGTGAGACTCTCGTTTGCAGAAGAAGGTATTGCAGATGGAAAGATCGTGCTCTTCGGCAAAACTCAAGATTCGCTCTCCTTCTGCATTCGGCAAACCATAGCCGTTGCCTCCATGAGCTCTCTTATGGGCTTCGCATCTTCTTCCTACGTGCCCGTTCAAGTCTCCTCCGATCATGAGAGTTTCTTCCGGAGAGCATTTTCTGATGACGTCATCGAAGTCTTCCCAAAACCCGTCTTTCTCGGAGTCGCTGCATCCTGCCTGCGGTGCGTAAGCACTGACTATTTTGAAGAGTTTGCCATTGCATTCCAAGGAGATGGACATCAAACGATCTGAGATTCGACAAACTTCCGTGACGGATGTGGCAAGGTAGGAGGCAGCGATAATTCCGACGCCATTGCGGGCTGCTGATGAAGTATTGCCCGAGTACCACAGCTTATACCTCCCGTCGAGCTGCTTTGCTTTCCCTCCTTTCCACCTAGTTTCCTGGAGGCATGCCAGATGTACTCTTCTTTTTGCCAGCATGTCACAGACTTCCATGGACTTCCCCGAGAGACTTCCGACGTTCAAGGTAGCTAGTCGGAGGCGTGTAGGCACTGCTATTTGATTAAACCGAGGACGCGGCCTATTATTCCTCGAAGACCCTCGCATATTTCTCACGTCGATCGGGATTCGACGCGCGTCGCTTGAAGGGGACGCCCTAGCATTGGGGTTACTCTGATGGTGCATCTTGGGGGGGATGCGACGGTTTCTTCATAGACCGGCTTGTCGCACGAACATCCAAGTCGATAGTTCAGCCTGACGTCCGTTAAAAAACCATCATATGCATAAAAAGAACATAATGCATCAACGTCAGCAGATGATTGAATTGTGAAGAGTTACAACGAAGACAAAAAATTCTCTCTTTTCATTCTTCTTTCTTTTCTCTTTCTTTTCCTCTTTCTTTCTCTCTCCTCTCTCTCTCCTCTCTATGTCTCTGTCAGTCTTCTCTTTATCTCTACCTATCTCTTTCTACTTATGTTTGTTTTTGATAAAAACGAAGCTCACGTACTAGAAACTTTTTTAGAGAAAGCAAATGCTTTAATAAAGAATATGTAATTCGAAAGTGAGTACCAACTTTCAATCTTCTTAATCTTAGCCTCCCACGGGATGAGATAAATCTTCAAATTGTCGAGGAATCTGTTTATCTGTCCCATCTTTCTCTGGGCTTCTGCTTGGTAGAGCCTGATTTTGGAGACCTTGCCTTCTTCCCTTTGCAGTGTTCCTTTTGCGGCCCTCCAATTGAACAATTTAGGAAGGGTTAAAGGTAAATCAAAATACTAATTGTAAGTAGAGAGGTTGAAAGAACGCACCTCAACCGCGTTCTCTTCCTATCCATGGTCCATGGCTGATAGCGAACTCGTCCGATGATCTCTTTTTTCTGCCTGATGGCTTCCAGAATTTTCTCTTTCGTGACGGCTTCAGTGTCATCGTCATCTTCTTCATCTCCTCTGCAAGAGTTTTGAATTGTTTTAATAATAAACAAGTAACTCATTTTTCTCTAAATTTTCTACGAATTTAGTACGCATTTGCATAAAAGTTTTGTGATTAATCCATTTGAGTAACTTTCGATAAACTAATTTTAGATTGATACATCTGTTCCCGAAAAAAGTCCATCTTTTAAAGAGATTCATCATCTCTGCTTATGATGGGAATCGATAGGAATAGTTGGAAGTTTCCTGAGAGAACAATCTATCACAATATCCTTTCTTCTGGTTGTCTTGAATGCTCTCTGACACATGTTATAATAGAAGAGGTTGGATAAAACTAGTTGTTCTCCTAGTCTACCATCAATAATTAATTTGTCCTTTTTGTCTGGAAAATCACGTATAAAAAGTTCCTGGTTCAATCCACAATCTGATTAGAGTTGTTTTTTTTTGCAATTGCGAGAGCGGGCTATGAATAATATGTTGATTCAAGGCATCTTGAAAGACTGGAGAAATTTGTTTAGAACATGACTTCACAATGTGTGTAATAAACTTTGAACTCTGGTCGCACACAATCAGGTTATTATAAACATAAAAATATGTGCATCTGCCACATTTAAAAGACGATGTCTGTTCAAGACATATACATATTTTTTCGAATCATAGTTGAAAGAACTTAAAGTTAAGTTCCTCAAGTACAGCTGGACACAGCAACGCATTCGGTCATTTAGGGGCATATTATAAGATAATCGCGGCATATTATAAGGTAAAGCAGCTTCAAAATTGTCGCGGAAAACCGCATGTGAGAACAGAAGTAAGGAAGAGAACTAACTCATGGTAAAGCTTTGGATGCGATTTGAAATGAAGACTGCTGGATCGGCGGAAGAGTGACAGCAGATCTTGCTGCAACATCAAAAAAAATTTTTAAAAAAATTTCTTTAGGAATAAAATTCATAACTTAGGCTGAACAATCAAAAGAGAGGGAATACATTGAGGATGACATTTCAGCTACTGACAATAAAGTTACAGCTACTGACAATAACAGAAGACCGCCGTGACAGTCTGCTGCTTTCATCTTCTGTTATAGATGACTCGACGTGAACATCCGTCGAAACACTACCCTGCAATACGACTTGGTTCCTCGAGACACTAACAATTCTTCAACAATCTGGAAGCTTTACTTATAGTAGATTTGCTAGTGAAAGAATGTTTGGAAAGAGAATGACATTGTGTGAAAATGAAGAATGGGTTGACCTTCTCCATCTTCTCTCCTCCCATTAGTTGTGTTCCTCTTTTCGTTCCACTCTCTCTCCCTTCTGTCTGTTGTAGCCGACTCCATCTACATCCGCCATGACATCGTCAGGCACGGTTTCCTTTGTTCCAATCAACTGACTGCAGGCAAGTTCCGCAAGCAGAAGATGAAGCCGGCAAATAGCTAGCTGTGATCGGTTCACTTTAGTTATGATTATAAATGTCAAGGAAAGAAAATTTTGATTCAGATGAGCAGAATGCTGGATACTCCAGAAGTGGATAATGAGGAGAGGAAGGAGAGAACGAGAGAAAAGAAATGCGAAAGGGTAGAGAGAAAGGGAAAAAGAGAAAGGAAGGTAGAGTTAGAGAGAGAAAAGAATGAAGAGAAAAAGAAATTTTGATGAAGGAATCAGGAAAGAACGGAAGGCTGGAGATACAGCAACTGACGTATAAGCTTTCTATGCATTAATCTTCTGAGAGTGAATGAGATCGAGCAGAGAGTTGATAAATATTGTTGACGCTGAGAGATCAGGGAACGGTCGTAGAGAGGGAGATAGATAGAGTGAGAGAAAGTGGAGAGAGAAAATGTGAGAGTAAGTGATGGAGAGTGAGAGAGGAAGAAAAAGTTACTTTGAGGTCGAGAGAAAACGAGATAGCAACTAGAGAACACAGAATGTTGTGTTAGATAAGAATAGACACAAGTATGGCTGTTATAACCTCCAAGAACTTTTTTGAAACTTTGAACAACATTTATCATTTCCAGGCATTGAAGAACTCTCATCGTAGAATGTATGAGATAACAACAGCAGATTGGAAAGGAAAAAAAAAGCTCATTTTAAATATTAGAAGAGCATTGCTTCTTGATGATATCTGAGATACTGAAGAATAATTCAATCTCAAACTAAATATAATGCTTAAATACTTACAATACCTAAATATTTTACAAAATACATAATACATACAGTAAAAAACAACATAATACTTACAATACTTTAATATTAACTTTTTATGAAACAAGTTCATATCGAAAAAATTGAGTCTAATCAAGAGTACTTAAGTGTTCCGTTGAACTCAAGAAACAATTGGCACGATGATCAGTTATTATCTGAGACGTCGATCTCGACTGGTGAGGTTCACAAGATGCGATAGTATTATATCAGATGATCGGAGTACGAACTATCGTGGGGATAAGATAGCATTCATACATTTTTGAAAGTAAACATCTGTTGAGAAAGTTTAAAAAAAGAAGTAAACATCTATCTATTGAGTCTATAAAGGTGAGAGTAGAGAGTACTGCGCTGTTATTTACAAACAAGCAAAACCACTACACTATTTTCTACCAACATGGAAAAAGAACATAAATTAATTGTGAAAAGTTATGTATCTCTTCCTTACTTCATCTTATCCATATTCTCTCTCTCTTTTGTCTTTCTCTCTCTGTCTGACTCTCTCTCTATCTCTCTCTCTCTTTCTCACTAAAAAAACTACCGCTAGCACGCTTCCTCTTATAATTCGCCCAGTTCAACAGAGCTTCAATAAAATGGAAGATTTATAGTCGCTTCGATTCGAGGCAACTTCGTGGAGAAGGTGTTAACAGTTGACATTCTTCTATTCCAAGGGTGTTCCTAGGGGTGTTTGGCGAAAGGGAGCAGAAATGATTAAATGAAGGGAGGGCATCTGATTGAGAGATCGGAAAGGCAGTCCGCAAGGATAAGAGTAAGAAACAATTCAAAGTGTCAGCCATTCCACAGAACGAGGTAGAGATTCGGAGAGGGGAGAGAGGCAGTGAGAGGGAGCGAGAATGAGAGAGATAGAGAGAAAGAGAGCGAAGGAGAGAGAGAGAAAGAGAGAGAGAGGGAAAAAGAGAACTTCCGTTAAGTGTGTAATGGAGATAAAGCTGACTGACCAGTTCCTCCGAATAGAACATCAAGTTGAAGCTGAAAGAATAAATTATGCTTCGTTTTCTACTCGATACAGACAATATGCTTGAATTTCTATCCAGTATCCTAAATAATTGCCAAAAAACCGCTTTGTGTGTAATAAAATTATTTTCGAAGAACATAGTATTAGGTGTCATCCTATCTGAGATAGAAGGGAAAGATAAAGAAAAAGAGGAGGTGAGTTTTTGAAGTTGAGAGAGGAGAGGAAATGGAAAACAAAGACGGAAATATATAATAAAAGAGAGATAAAGAGAAAAAAAGAGATAGTGAGAGAGCGAAAAAGAGAGTAAAATAGAGAGCATGAGGATATTTTTAATGAGGAAAAGTTTTTTTTTAATTTTTTTGAAATCGTCTTATTTCGCCATAAAATTGAGATTCAAGAGGAAGAGGGCGCATCTGCATGTCGAGAACAAAAGGAGGTAGCATGTTTCGGTATTAATGTTTACAAGAATGACCACTTGTCTGGCTACTGCAGAAACTGAATCACCTCCTTGACTTCTCCATTTCAATCGATTCCTCATGTCATGCTCATACTACATAACATGTTATTCTACACGAAAGCAGATTTGATGTGTACAATCGGGCACAATATCCTTCTTCAATGTTAGACCGAAAGATGTTGTAATTTCACGAGCGTTCTGCCGCGACGTTAAAGTCTAAACGATGAGATCATCGGTGCGATGATCTCATCGTTTAGAAATTAATGTCGCGGCAGATAAAATTCAGATTCTTCAAGCGCGTGGTTGAAATAGTCTTAAAACAAAAATTCAGCCGAGCTCGTACCCAGGAAGCTCTTATCTTAGACCTCAAAGTCATGTGAGCGCTCATAATCATCGCACCGATGATCTCATCGTTTAGACTTTAACGTCGCGGCTGCTTTTCGGAACCGTAAATTAATCGAAGAAATGATTTTTGATTGAGTTTCCGGTTAACTGATGAAATCGTCTGAAGAGTTTTGTAAAAGAATACCGCTTCTGTTGTCTCTATAAAACAATAAAAAATTTGTCAATGATAATATGCTTTGTCAATTTCGGTTGATACATTTACATAGGCAACGAAATCCCCGCCGAAACCTGCCAAAGCCAAACACGACCAACTTTCACAAACTTCGTGAAGTATTATAATATTTCTTTAGAGGTTAGACATTGGGATACGAGTTTACCGCAGAATGCGTGAGTCGCAACTGGAAAAAGTTGCATTTCAGTCTGTGTTCTGTTCTTAAACTCTAAGCGAAAATAAAACCTGCGGGCCATCTTCTCTGACGATAAGAAGCTTCTTTTGGATGGCCCACACGGCTACAAGCAGTACTAGCAAGATTTGAAGAAAAACCGTTCTACCTAATAAAAAAACTCAACTTCGAAGGGGAACGTGCATGGTTTTGGACGCAGTCTGTGACTATGGGACGGCAGCGCTCAATTTCATCGAGCACTACTCGTATAAACTCGCTGTACTATCAGCAAGTGCTTGGAATACAAGTTCTCTGATCTTTGCAGCGTAATGTCTGTGTACCATTTATTTTCCAACAGGATAATGCCACAATCCACGTCGGGGACTCGACCATGAGCTGGTTCGAAGCCATCCATTCTGAGGTATTAGACTGGCCTGCGTGCAGCCTCGACCTGAATCACTTGTACAATAAGCGGGACATTCTCGTTCGTCTTAACTATGTCAATGGCGAACAATATGGTATAGTAAACGATCTCAAAACACAACCCTGGCTTAATCTGACTGAAGATTTCCACATCATGGGAATTCTGCCGGAGCTGAGGGAGTCGTTGATGAGCTTTGTGAGGGCGGCTATACCTCTGTTCCCGAGATAATGAAAGCGTATTGGAGCTAGTCCGTCAGGTCCGAGAGCTGTTGATTTCTTTGTCTTCTGAATAGCTGATTTCACTGCGGCCTCTGAGTACTCGACAAAATCTTTGGCGGGGATGTTTTGAACTTTCTTCATGTTTTTCCGATTTCCTTCTTTGTTTTGTAGGCGACTGGGCGTGTGAAGCGTTTGTTGAACTGGTACGCGATTTCGAAGGAAGATGTGAGGGGTCCTTTCCCGAAGTCGATGGCGCAGTTTGGTGGGGGACGTCCTTTATCATTCAGCATTTTGATCGTTTTCCACAGTTTCTTGCTGTCTGGTTTGGGATCAAAGGTCTCCATGAAGTTCCTCCAGATGTCCCTTTTGTTTCTGTGCGTGGCTCGTCTGATGTTGAATTTAATTGAATTGTTTTGTCACACAATGTATGATAGAGCATAATAGGGTTTTTGAGAAGATGAAATCTTATGAGGAGTGAGGGTTGCAGAGGCTGCAGAGGTTGCAGAGATGTTCATGTTGAGGGCACTGATTTCTTGACATACCCTTTTTCGAGCCTGTCCTTGTTACTCTCATGATGTTAAAAAAACGGATATGAATTGAACGATCGTTATATATTGCACACTTGTTTTGTGTGACAAATAAGCCTAACTTTTTAGATTTTTACTTCATTCGCTTCGAAAAGTTAAAAAAGAGGGACGAATCTTTTCAATTACTTGATGACTTTTCGAGTCACAAGAGAAGCTAGCCGTTTGAAAAGGTGCTTGGAGAGACTTTACCGATAACAACAAGGTTTTCCTGTGATCTCACCAGAAATTTCAAACAAATCTACTGACCGGCATTCTGAACAACATTCTGAACAACATTCTGAACAAATTCAGATTTTCTTATGAACTTTTCTGTTTTAGTTTTTGGAAAAAGCGAGTTCCACGGTGTATATCTGATGTTATGATTCGTTCATGTACTCAAGACATAATTTGGAATTATCAAGTTTATATAGCATGTTTCAAAAATTATAACAAATATAAATATGTATTCTGAGAAAAATAACTAATTTTACAAACAAGCAAACCCAACATTCTAGAATTCTAACAAGTTTATTAACAAATAAATATGTAAATCGTTTTTGAAGTCTAGCTATTCGTAACTAAGGAAAAAACAATGCATAAATAATTCCTGATCATAAACCATGGCAAACAACCGTATATAAAAATGTAATTGGATTAGCGAGTAAGTCAAGCTTGATCACAAGTGAAAACTAATATGTAGTTATTCGCTGGCATGGAATGTTCCGCAGTGAGACGTAGGCCGTGCTGTGCACCGAGCTGAACACAATAATCATTCCAGCTCTAACCGATATTAAAAAAAGAAAAAATACTGTAATATGAGAAAATAAGTCCATAACCGCTACTTCTGCGTGATAGTTATTTCTTGAATTGCTCCATTACAATATGACTCACTTGGGAAAGATAACTGGTATCACGAAGTCCCCAGTCCGAATCTTGCTGTAGGAGAGAACGATGGAAGGCCACATTACTCTCAGGTTCAATGACGCCATTCCTGGAGAAGGGCCCGTAGATGATAAGGAGGCCGCTCTTCTTCTTCAGCAACACCCCTCCCGCCTTAAATGCGGATATATCACAGCAATTACTTTGTCGATCCATTGATTACTTCAAAAGTACTCTCATGAAAAATAGTTAACTTTTATCATTGGCACTGCGAGTGATATCCATACGCCTAACCAAAAAGGGTGTGTGTTTACTCTCTATTCATCGCACGCTCTAGTAATGTGTCTTGTGAGCGTCCTGAGTCCTCAATACTAGTCTAGGTCTCTCAGTCTTGTGAGCGTCCTGAGTCCTCAATACTAGTCTAGGTCTCTCAGTCTTGTGAGCGTCCTGAGTCCTCAATACTAGTCTAGGTCTCTCAGTCTTGTGAGCGTCCTGAGTCCTCAATACTAGTCTAGGTCTCTCAGTCTTGTGAGCGTTCTGAGTCCTCAATACTAGTCTAGGTCTCTCAGTCTTGTGAGCGTCCTGAGTCCTCAATACTAGTCTAGGTCTCTCAGTCTTGTGAGCGTCCTGAGTCCTCAATACTAGTCTAGGCCTCTCAGTCTTGTGAGCGTCCTGAGTCCTCAATACTAGTCTAGGTCTCTCAGTCTTGTGAGCATCCTGAGTCCTCAATAATAGTCTAGGTCTCTCAGTCTTGTGAGCGTCCTGAGTCCTCAATACTAGTCTAGGTCTCTCACAAACTTCTTTTGTTAGTGGTTAGAAAGATTTTGATGGATGATTTGCACTCTTAAAGTACAATGGTAGGTGATATACAGCTTAGGCTCAATTAAAGACGTCTGAGAACTGGCTGATTTGATCGTTCCGGGCCAGTAACCTAAAAAGTGCCAACCCTGAATAGTCCCTCAACAGCTTCGGTCGAGCTTATATGGACGACATTGGCCGCAAATATGACGTCCACGTTGTCGGGCCCGTAATCGGCTGTGAGCGCCCAAGTTTCCGAGGGTTTAGTGACATCCACGAAGAGAGGAACCCGCATATTCGGCAACTGCACACATTTTTGAGGTTTCTTCACAAAAAACTATCAAATTTTTTTAGTTTTCAATTGGATGTATTTTTCTACTTTGAACGCACTTTATTTTAACTGCAATCCGTGTCAAGAATCCTTATCCATGGTAGTCATCTATTCGCTGATGCAGTTTGTATGCACATGCAAAAGTGAATGGTAATATTGGATTGAAACTTTTAACAAAGTTCAGAGATTGAAGTAAAGTTCAGAGACTTCTTTCTTACCATACTCCACTCTCTGAACTTTTTTAAAAAGATCCTTACCCGGAAATGATCAATATGCGCTACGATGCTGTGAATCATGCGCGGATCCCTCTCGGAGGGCTGAATAATCACATCGGGGAACCTTTGTGACAGCAGCACCGCATGCTGACCTGTACCGGAGGCTATTTCGAGCACCTCAAAAGGACATAAGAGATGGAAAAGATATCAATTGAGAAAGAGCGAAAGATAGCAAGTCAAGAACACTTCGCTCGACAAGATTCAAAATCATTCTAACCTTATATCCCGTTTTGAAATACTCAGCCAAGACTCGCGCTATGAAGGGGCCATTCCTGTCCGCAGCAGCCGCTTTCAACATTGTTCTTCCTCACGCAACAACAGATCAATACTTCGCCATCCTGTCAAGTCAATGGCCTGGGAGAGTTGGTAGTGAGAAACAGAGAAAGCAGACAGAGAGAAAGAAAGAAAGAGAAAGAGAAGAAGAATAGTCATTTACTATGCACCGCTAAACCACCCCCGTGTCTGTTTTCCGCTGCTCTCTCATGTAAATCCTCGATCGCGTCACTGAACAATACTCTTGTGTCCCTTGTGATGTGTGCCCGAGGAAGAAACAGGTTATGAATGCAGTTTATTAATCTTCAATCAATCAATGCACTGCTGCAGAAAACAAAACAATGAGTCAACAAGAGCAGCTACTCCTTGAGCTCTCGCAAGCGACGGATCGTCGACCGAATGGTTGCGGCAGCTGCTGTGCTGTACACATAAGCTCCTCCGGCGACTGTCTGCAAATCAAGTTTTTTTCATTCAACATACTGAATTTTTACACGGTGATTTACACTAGTGCGAGCATCTTATCAAGCATACCAATTTCTTTTATACTGACTACTTGATACTTGTCCAGATCGACGTAGGCTCCGCTCCTCCCTTGGGGGCGGAGTCACGGATGTATGAATAATTTTTTGATACGGTCTCGTAAGCCTAAGCCGTGAGGCCTCATTATCGTAAACTATTACTAAGCCTAAGCGTAATTTAATGTAAAAATAACAAGGAAAGGGATTAGGAGGAAAATGAGAAAGAACAGGAGCAACATCGTGCAGCAAAACGCAAGGGAGAGGGAGGAGCCTACGTCGAACTAGACCTAGTGCACAATTTTCCGAAATCACGGCGCTCAGTCTACATCATTAGTGAGGCGTGTGTGTGACTTGAAACATGGATTCAAAAAGTCCTTCAATTCCTTGTTACTCCAGCCTCAGTATGGTACGAACACTGGTAGTTGAGCTTATTCCAGAAGACTTGTATGAGAGAATTAGCTGTGCTACTCAATCAGTTCACCTCCACGGTGTAAGATACGACCTTGTTGCACTTGGTGCAGTTCCAAATGCCGACTGCCTTCCGCTTCATGGCCTCCTTCCCGCAGAAGACACAGGTGTACTTCTGGTGCTGGGTGACCTCCATCTTCTTCACCATCTTACGCAGGGAAGCTCCATACCGAGTGCCGTACTTGCCAACGATACCCACCTTCTTTGTGCGCTTGGCCATTTTATAAGCTATAAAGAAGTCCATCGGTTACCGTAATTACAAGACCTTTCCCTTTTCCTGGTTTATTTAGGAACAAATACCTCCACGGCAATATTACCAGGTTCTGAAAATGGAACATGAATATCAACTTGACAAAACATTTATCATCAAATCGTGGATATTGTGTATGCAAGACACCTCAGGAACCCACAAGAGAAATACAACTAGACAAAGTCACGCAACTTTGTTGCGCATCACATGAATAGCTTAGGTAGTAATGCGTGGAATCGCGCAATGTGAGGAGTGTGGGATAAAGGGGGAGGGGGGGGTTAAAGAAATTGGATGAAGGGGGAGGGGGGGTTAGTGAGATTGGATAAAGGGGGAGGGGGGAGGGGATAGTGAAATAGGATGAAGGGCATGGAGTGATGAGAATGATGATGCGGATGATATATCTCTTCTTGCAGCTGGATCATAAACAATCGTTTGGATGTGATAAAGAATCTTTCCATACAACAACATTAGCAACAGAAACAATTGAACAGGAAAGAGGAAATCATTGCTTCTCCACATTGAGGGCGTCCTTCAGAAGCATCAAAGTGGGTACCTCCTCTCCCTCCACGTCTCGGTACTCCACAATGGCCACTTGACCCTCTCCCGCGCCTTCGGCCATTCGCTCGCCAATGAAGAAGGCCAAGTTCTTGAACCTGAATCATAAAATATCAGAAATGTCCACAGTTCCCAAGCACAAAGCTTCATTCATCCGCACTTTAGATGAATCCATTCTTAATTTTCAGCGAATGATTGTTAAAAAAGCTAATTGGTACGGATCATGTCAACATATCATTTTATATCGCAAATTCTTGACCCAACCTTTTTATTCGAACCCTCATCATCAAACCCTCATTTTTTTCTTCAGCGAATCTCAGTTACAGTTTGGTCTTCAATTGTTCTCATCTGATAGGTATTTTACAGTACTAAAAATCTCATAGCGTTTGCTTTTTAAAATCCGTGAGTGAGAAATGTTCAAATGTTCCGATATAGTGAGTAGTAGGTGGGATAAATATCCGCGTGACTGGTGATACTCGAGAATAGCTCAGCTCTTCATCAAGCGACCTTTAGTCACAAGGTTTTGCTCTCGGCCTTTTTCGGCCCACACTTGCCATGTGAACAAGCATGGTTCCTATGGGCCCTTCTTGGGGTGTTCCTCATGTATACGTTGAACGAGAAGAACATAGCTCAGCAGGATGTGTTGAAATTTTTATTATGGGGCGACCGAGGTGGGGAGAGTCATCAATAAGCTTTTTTTTTTATCAGAGTCAGTTTCGGAGTTCAACATCCAAAACTTAGTTAGCTTACGGATATTTTGTTTTTTTACGGCTCAGCCAACGTCTGTAGTATTCTTTTCACCGGTTTGAAAGAAGGTTTTTTGGGGGACCGGGCTTGCGACCTGAGCTTATTTTACACATTTGGTGATTTATGGAGAAGAAACAACTCTCTGAGGAAAAGACAATTATTTTTTAATAGCAATTCTATAGGTCTTTCACTGGCATGTGTTCTACAGTCCACTATCACACCCACTGATGAAACAAGACCGAACAAAGTTCTGCAAAAATGTATCATCCGGATGCGAACCTGTCCTTGGCGAGGAGGGAGACTACCCAAGCTTGGACCTTCTTCTTGAAAGTGTCGATCTGGTCCTGAGACTTGTTCTCCTTCGTCATGTGATCGACGACCTTCTTCATGAAAGACTTCACGTATGACTTGAAGGTGGATGCATCCTCATAGCAGTTCATCTCCTGATTACAAACACTTTTCACATCACTTGAGTCAAACCACAAGTACAAATCATCCACAACATTCCAATAGTTCGATGGAATTGCGTTACCGTATTCTAGATCACATAGAATCGATAATACAATAAAACTAAACTCACAACACATCATCAAGTAAAATCAGTTATACAAGCCCTCAATTTCTCCTGATCTAGGCTCCGTACTAAATTCCTATCATTTCATAATACAAATTTTCATTTTTAATCACCCATTCAGAAAATAGTTTTTAAAATGATTACGAGTGATAGTGACATAGATCAACAATATAATATAATTTATGGAAGCTCCCCCCAGAAAAATACGCCAGCTGCTCCGAAGCTTCACTCAAAGTAATGGACTAACGACTAGTCGGTGGTTGAGAACAAAGTCGATTCCCCTCTCGACATGCTCGTCGGATCCATCTTCGCCATCCTCTCCTTCGGCGGATGGATTGGAGCCAGCCAGCATAACCTCTCCCTCTTTTCTCACTACATGTCGTCCCTGTCAACAGTTCATTTGACAATTTGAAACTGGTAATCAAACAATATTACATATCCCGTTCCCATTTCATCCCCTAAACATATAAAGGTGCAACATTTACCGTTCTGATATTCATCAAGACATGCACAGCATTATAGATAGACAAATAACCCTTAGGGAATTATTAGCTGAATATTTTTATCACTAAGAATAGCGCGAACCTTTAAGAAAGAGCGATGATGACAAAAAATAGCATAATCTCTTCTTTTGAATTAAGTTCATCCGAAACATGAATTGAGAACCGATGCAAGTATTTTGACTGTGAATATATTTTACTTCAAAGAATGCTTCATAAAAAAACCAAAGATTCACCTAACTAAGTAAGCGACGTAGGCTTTCAAATTTTCGAAAAAAAAAAGTTTTTTCAAAAAATTTTCCCATGTTTTTCTCTGCGAAAAAATTTCGAGAAAAAGATTTTTCTGTGGTTTCTACACTACTTGAAAATAATAAGAACTCAAAATAACACTAACCAACGCTAACGGTTAGCAAGT
Source organism: Allodiplogaster pararmata (assembly GCA_964056735.1). NCBI lineage: Eukaryota > Metazoa > Nematoda > Chromadorea > Rhabditida > Diplogasteridae > Allodiplogaster > Allodiplogaster pararmata. Next base: position 20,026,745 of record OZ057408.1, on the reverse strand, counting down.
GAAAGAGAAAAAAAAAATAAAAAAATAAAAAATAAAAATAAAGGAGAGTAAAAAAAAAAAAATAAAAAAATAAAAAAAAAAAAAATAAAATAATAAGAGAGAGAGGAAAGAGAGTGTGGGCTTATAACGCTGGAGGGTCGAGAGCTTTGACGACTTCCTCCAGTGTCTCGCGAAGGAAGATCTACCCGTTGGGCAAGACAACAACAACAACAACGGTTAGCATTCCACTTCGAGTAAGACTTGAAAAATAATTTTTGGAGTCGAAAAAGTGTAATTGGGTGAGTGTAGTTTCGCAAAGACTAACTCCTGATTTGTTTTTTTTTACAGAAAATTTTTTTTCATCGTAAAAAAATTATCTTGTGATTTCCCATGCAGTCTCATTCCTAAGCCGTACGACCTCGTTAGCGTATTGTTTCCTTGACCCTAAGCGAAAAAACCGTGAAAACAACTTAAAAATAAGAATTGTCGCGGTACAAAGTGTCGGGTAGGAAGTATCTCGATATGGTGAGCGAGAAGAATACTTTGATGAAAAATTGCTTAGTCTTAGGCAGAAGTTTACACCATAGGTAAAATCTGTCTCGATGTTTCAACAGGTCGATTGTTGAAGTAGGGTAAAAGTTTCCACTTTCAACTTGACGAAAATTTTGATGTCCTTCTTCGTGTCATGTCAAGTCACGTAAGACCTTCTGTCGGCGGGCCTCTGTTTTTTCATATCATGAGGGGGAACCTTACGTGAAATTTTTTCCACCTTTTGCGGGCGTATGTACCTTTTTCTTGCACACTAAAATACCCCTGATCAAAATACTCGATAGCTAGGATGATATGTCGTACATCAAAATTAACCTTGAATTCATAAACGAGGTCATCAACAAGCTTCATGGGAAAAGAATCTGATGCGAGCTCATCCTCTGCAAAAACATCACATTAGCTACTCTATTTTTCTTTTTTTTCCAATTGCCTAAGTAGATTCGTTCAATTTCTGCAGTATTTCATAAATGCAGGTTGAAAAAACCCTCAAAGTCCTTTCTGAATGTTAGACACATTCTAATGTAAATTGTGGTCACATCTCACCATCCACTCAATCATTTCGTAAGCTGCCGAATGCGATCGAGAAGCAACTCGTAGGATGACCCAGTCACTCTCTCACATATTGACTCATCATCCACCAATTGAGACACCCCTCTCAACTCATCCTCACTGCAAACACCACAGAACGCGGTGATACAATGGTGAGACGGATCTCGAGAACGGCTCTCTGATGGACAACTCAAGGAATGTGAGGCAGGAAAATAAACCCAAACTCTCACCTGTGAAAACGTCCTTGAAGATCAGCATGATTTGTGTGTACGCACGCTAGGCAAGAGCGAAACGACCTGACGAAGCAATCTTTTTTTTAAAAAATCTCAAACAGTTTTCATATCCACAGATAAACCAAGGCGTGAAACCTTTCCCACGATGAGGATGAAAGAAGGATTGAAGGCAGTAACAATTTATCATTCGCCTCAACAACAAACGATATTACAAATTCACATAGAAAAGAAGGAAGAGCGTTGGTTGCTCTAATCAAAGAGGCCCATGCCCAGATCTTCATCCGACTCTTCTTCCTTCGGCGGGGGCGCAGCCTTCTCTGCTGCCTTCGCTACGGGTTCTGCAGCCGCGACTGGGGCTGCGGCCACTGCGAACTTCGACGGATCCTGAACACCCGCAGATTTTAGCCACACAATTTTATACAGTAACTAAATGCAAGAAAACTACCGTAGTCCAACGAGAGTCACTTCCAAAGTTTAGAAAAACGACTGTTTTTCGAGCGGAAGAGCCTATATGAAATAGAAGAAATAACTGTTACTCATTCTGGACTCCCTCGCTAGAAAAACGGTCGTTTTTCTCAACAGTGCTAGTGTGAGCTATGAGAACTACTTTTAGTAGGCACACCAAAAAATACCGGAAATGGTGAAAAACTGCGTGAATCCGAAAAGCGTGTTTGTGAAATGCACTACTTGCACATTTTCATACGGTCTCGTTTCTAAGCCTTTCGGCCTGGTTAGCGTAATCTTAGCCTGAAAAAAAAATTATAGCTGGAATTTCGAAACATTGAAAATGATAACAACGTGTGTCATCAAAAAAGGGAACAGAAAGTGTTGTGTATCGTGCATTTTACGAGTTACGCTTTCTGGCAAAAAAGTATGTTCGTTCTTCCCCCCTACTTGATTGCATCATCTCACCTTGAGGAACTCCTTGATCTTCTCCGCCTGCTTGAAAGTGACGTCTGTGACTGCGGCAATGCTGAGGAGGTTCTGAAGTCCGTTGGCCAGGGAGTGGGCAACGGAGGCCTTCGTCGGGTATTTGATGGCCAGAGAAACCGCCGCCACATTGCGCACTCCCGAGAGGAAGCGAGCTCGCAGCTCCGATGTTGAGAGATCGAGCACTTCCGGCGAGTAGATCGTGCCATTGTCATACACCTGTTATTCTTATTTTTGAATTCGCAATACGACATCATGCATCCTGTCTGCTGAGTTTTAATGAGAAGACATGTATACTTCTCATTGGGCTGAATCTTAACAATCTTCAAAAGCATGTAGACCAGAAAGACTGATCATGAGGGAACGCCAGACATGAAAGAGAGATTTGGAGCTATTTTTGGAATAAAGAAAACTAAAACTAGCAGAAAGTTCAATTCACTATATTTATGTGTATAGCGCATATATTTCAACCATATTGCGTGTCAGAAAAACGTCCTCATCTCATTAGACTGTTTTTTACCAACCGCATAAAAAGAGAATTATCGAAGACTCATCATAGATGAATGGAAAAAAACTGCAATGAAAATCGAGATTGCCGAAAAATCGTATTGATTGATAGCCCTTGTGTGTATTAAGAATAACTAAACCTACAGCGTGCATTAGAAAATGAACGAGTACGATTTCATTACAATAACTTCTAAATAAAGAATGAAGTTCACCAGTAATGATGAGAATTTCGAGCGATGGAGTCTGGAAAAAATACTAGGTATCCCTTCAGCTCGCTTCTCATTATTATACTAGGTATCCCTTCAGCTCGCTTCTCATTATTATACTAGGTATCCCTTCAGCTCGCTTCTCATTATTCCAGAGTCTCCCGGTTTAAGAACTGTCGATGTTCAAAAAATTTCAAAAGTTACACCAGAAATATTGTGAACTATGTTCTAGCTGCATATGAAAATAGGTCTTCAACGGCGTGGTATGAACACCGAAAGTAAAACTTTCTGTGATTTACTAATTTTTTTGCAACTCTGGATCAAAAAGCTACCACCTCAGTCACTGAAACGCAAAAAAATTTAGTAAATCACAGAAAGTGCTTACTTACGGTGTTTTCGTGGAAGGAAAATTAAGTGTGGAAGGAAAATTAATTGTAAGAGTGACAACGCCGTTAATGGCCTAAAAAAGTTAACTTATTCACCTGGAGCACCACCAATCCATACGAGAAAGGCTGAATGTTGAGCATGTTGAGCAGCGCTGCCTCCGAGCCTCCCACCTTCTCGCCGATCTTGATCAGATGCACATCGTTCAAGATCTCGATGGTTCCTCTGGCGATCTTGGTGGGGATCTGGAGAGCTTGGAAGAAGGAGGTCTTCTCCGGTCCCATTCCTGTGTTCTGCGGCGGCAGCTTCACATCGCACGGAGCAATGGCTCCTGCCTTTGCTGGCGCACCCTTTAATGGAGGACAATTCCCATCTAAGTAGTTCAAACATATATTGAATGCTTTCAGTTGTAAAGTAACTTCTACGGATCACATGGTATAATGGGGAAAAAGCATTTTGCCTACCAAGTCAATGGCACAACCTCGACCATATGGAAAATAATTGGAATTTTCTCTAAATTCATAACCTCATCTATACTTTTTGATAAATATTTGTTTTCAATAGCTAGGCTGAGAAAAAAATATGCAAAAAGCAGAGAGTTTAATCCTAACTCTTTTATTCTCCACGAGCTTGGAACGGATCTCAGACAAATCCTCCTTGGTGAAGACGAAGCCAACATTCTGGACGATGTAGGGGAGAAGCTTCTCAAGGGCAGGGTTTTTGTTGAGATGCCCACGAATAGCTTTCCGAATCATCGTGTTCTTACCCATGAGGATGACGGCATGTCCTCAAACACGGGCGATTTAGCAAAAAAAATTGAATGATAGTTGAATCATCACTCTCCTTCATTCTAGCTGGAGCAAACGGCTCTCATCCCCTAATAGGCATACCCTGCGTCTTGTCTTGCACACATTGACAGGATGCTTTTTTTACATTAATTATTTTATACGGTCTCGCCAGCCTTAGCCGTAAGGCCTCGTTAGCGTAAACGTTTACTTAGCCGAAGCAATTTTCAATGCAATTTTTTATCCAAGAACCGGAGTCCCTGATGGGAAGAAACTTTTCGAAACCGTAGGGTTGAAGCCAATTTTTTAGTATGCCCATAATAGGACAAGAGTTAGAATAGAATAGTCAAACGATACCTCGCATGGCTTGGCGGATTTCCTGCATTTGCTTGGAGCCAACATTATCGACGCCGACGATGAAGCACTTCTGGTACTCCTCGAACAGCTCGATGATCTTGAGAAAGTAATTGGCCTTCCAAGTCGACTTGTCTTCCCTAACCATCGTGGTGGATTAAGGAGTTGGGATTTTTAAAGACTTCTGAAAATAAACTTTTGCTGTTATTCAGAAAAAATAAACGATTTAGAGTCGAGAACTTCACGATCACAAAAATTCTGAGGACACTGAATATAACAAATCTCTTGACCCAGTCCTAAAGACGCGGAGCGATACGCAGTGATTGTATGTTTTGAGGTCGATGCGCAGCTTTTCAACTACTCTACGACCTTTAGCAACCGTGTCATTCTACAATTCTTACAGTTTTACCACACCGAAAGTAAATGATTTCAGTCAGCAAATTGTTTTCTAGAAATTCTGGGGCCTTTAACAAGCCTGAAACCACCTGGCTCGACTTGACTTCACACTTTAGCCAACGCCAAGAATAACTGTGGTATAAATAACATTTGCTGATACAAATTAGTAAAGAACAGAAAATTTGTTTTCGGTGTTTGCCAGGTGTGATCATGTTAGCAAATCACCGAAATTTCGGTGTTGGCTTTTTTCGGTTAATTTTTGTTGGTTGGTTGTTAATCGCGAATCCTGGCTCAAATAACCTTCTATTCAACCATACCGAGTCATTTTTGTTCTTACTTGTGAAATTTTGCAGTCTGGCATAATCGGCTGCCCTAAAAGACGGCCTGGCTCAATTAAAGTCATTATATTGACAAAAATGAATAAAATGAGAATTTTTTTTGCGGTCTCGTTTGCCTAAGCCGTACGGCCTCGTTAGCGTAAACTTTTTTCTAAGCCTGATCGTTTTTTGATGTAAAAATAAAAATGTAGCAAAAATAATCCATCACAGCGAGTCCGAACTCTCGCCGGACTACTCACAGTCAAGCATATTCGGCACTTTTTTACCTGGTTTGGTAGGGCGCGTTTCGCGCACAATCCTCTGCGCGTTTCGCGCGCAATGTCTCAGGAAGAGGATTTATTCATGAAAACTCCCTTCCCCCCCCTTTCTCCTAAGGCCCCCCCTTCCCCCTTTAGGGCCCCCCTTCCCCCTCCCCCCTAGGGCACCCACCCCCTTGCTTAGGTAGGGCCCTCTTCCTCCCCCCTTCCCCCCTTGAGGCCCCCCTCCCTTACCTGCTTAGGTAAACCCCCTCCCCCTTTCCTTTCCCCAGAAATTATAAAGATAATTTGAAAAAGAAAAGAAAGAGAACAAGTAAGAAAAAATAATTTAATAGAGCCAGGCTGTGTTTTAGGGGAGCAGAGCATGCATTGGTAATTATACAGCGTGCGTGCACAGCGAACACAGCGTGCTTTTGTAATGGCCGCATAAGAATGAAAAATATTGTTACATTTAAAAAAACGCTTAGGCTCAGGCAAAAGTTTACGCTAACGAGACCGTATCACAAAAAAGCCGCTCTGCACTGTCTGGCGTAGTATGCCCATGAGTATATAAGCCAAATGTTGAGTTGTTTTTTTTCGACAACCATTGGATTAGTACGCAGTAAAAGTGAAGTCAGACGTATGACCCATTGAACCTCTGGTAGGACGGCGGTCCCTAAAGTGCAAAAGTGCCGTTTTTTAACATCATCTTGAGTAGAAAACGAGTATTTGGATTCAATTTCGTTGTCAATTTGCATACATTTATCAACACTGAAATTTGGCATTCCGTTGCTGATTGTGATTACGGTACTTTTTCGTCAGTTTAAGTAGCAGCGCTAATTACAATTTAAACGCTACGGTTTCAATTTTTTTCCATAGGGATTTCATTTTGAACATCAGGGACTTTAACGAAAAAAATTTTTTTTTTTAATTTAAAATTTTCAGAGAAAAAACATTGTATCAGCTGGCCTAAAACACGGCCTGGTTAGCTAAGCCGTAAGGCCTCGTTAGCTAAGCCGAACGGCCTCGTTAGCTAAGCCGTACGGCGTCATACATTTGTATTTCTTATATTATCCTTTAAAATTTTTTTTGTGTTCTCCGTCTACTTAGATTAGATTTTTCGCTACTTGAAAATCAGAAAAGTATCAGCACTTTACTTTGGGGGGCATTTTTTCTGATTTTTCATTGATTTTTCTCGCTTAGGCTTAAGCAAAAATTACGCTAACGAGGCCATACAACTTAGGAAAGAGACCACATGGGAAAATTTATAAGAAAGAAAAATGTATGAAAAAATAAGGAAAAAGACAAATTGATATTCTTTATCGCCAGAGGACAACTGGTTCAGGGTCATCGCTAACATGGTTGACAATGAGAAAATGAAAAGTAGAAAATCTTCGGAAGAAGAATAAGCAACTGTGGCGTTGCACTGAAGAGTCTTGGTAGACCACTTAGCGTTTCAACCTCATACCGAAGAGATTCACGAAGTCTTGAGTCCCAAGAAGACAGAAGAGAAATCTCGTAATTCAATGAAGAAGAGATGAGTAGAAGTCAGTGTGAAGAGGAAATGATAGACCCGACCATCTCCGGGGTTTGAAAAAGAAAAGAATGTATCACACACTCTGAAAAAAGTACCGTAACCACAATCAGCAACTGATTGCAAATTTCTGTACGTTTTATCAACTCCAATGTTTTCACTTCAGGATGGATGAGCTTTTATATAGCTATTTTCGTCGGAGTGACTTCGTTGAAATAGACTCTGAATTCTTCTGCTGTTCCTGAGGTTTGTTTGAAACTAATTTTTTTTTTACAACGCGGTTTATAGGAACTGTGTTTCTTTCAAATTTTTTTTCACAATTCAAAAAAATTGAATATTTTTGTCGTCAATGGGGTCAACGAATGCCGCCTCGATCATATCGATTGCAGCTTTCCGAAGACAAATGCAAGCAGCAGCCATGGTTGCGGCACGAGTTGCGCTGTAAATGAAATTATGTCTCACTCTAGAAAAGAAACATACATATGACGCAGAACGCGAGCGGGCCAGGCTCTCGACAAACCGGAAAATAGAATTTTGACATCTCCGATTTCACTCAACTATTTAAAAATGAGTAATTCAAGTGCGCTGAGAACGATGGTAACCTTTTTTCTCACCAATGAGACCCGTTCACGTGATTCGGACTGATCAATGAAACTTTTCCGAAAAAAGAGTCGTTTGCACTTTGAGCGATATCTCGAACGGAAAAGGAGCTAGAACACTCAAATTTCGACTGGAAATGTAAAAATAGTGCACAATCATGGGTCCGTTCTATTTGTACCTGAAAAGTTTTATGACGTTTTTATGACAGATTTCACACAAACAGAAACCTCGAAATTCTCCCGAAAAAGTGAACTTCTCGAAAATATGGAAAAACTAAGTTTCACATTCCACGTTAAAATGTAGCGCGGATAATTCTCTACATTTATGTATGTTTCACTTTCTGATCCACTTTCCTGTAATGGGTCAAATAACTCCTCGAACGTTGTGAGTACGCGTTGAAGCGCGCAACTAATTCGGTTACGTGGCCTTCTGTGGTGATTGTATGAGCCTATTTTCTCATCTCGTTATACCTTGTTCTCTGGGATAGACTTCCCGCGTGATTGGGGTGCATGGTCTACATGTCTTTGGGCTTACACCTTGACAACTTTTTAGTTGGTCGGAGAAATGAGATCAATCCGTCTCATGCATAGTTAAATTTAACCAGACTTTTGAAACTTCCTCTGACAAAAACTTGTCTTCATATGCACCACTTGTTCAAAATTATTAAAATTTGGGGACCTGGTTTGCTTTTAAAAAATTTACTCCCGCAAAGGTTTCCACGTTTTCTCTTACGTTGAAATTGAATTCCGAATATCCGTAACCAAAAGCTCCTTGAAGGTCCCTGTCAAAGCGACCCCAGTTGCCAAGAAGGCGGCGGAATCTTCATCTGAAGACTCTTCTGATGATAGTAAGAAATATATAATACTAAGAAAACCACTCCCGCAAAGGTTTCCACGTTTTCTCTTACGTTGAAATCTTTGGATCTTCCGTCAAAAACTGAAAAAAGCTGAAAATTTTTTGATACAAGAAAACTCTGAAAATATCTGAACCTCAGTACAAATAGTATACAAATCTATGAAAAGGTTCAAAATGCAATAGTCAATACTGCGATCAAGAGCTTTAGAAAAAACCACCAAACGCGACCTTGTCACAGCAATGAAATGATAACGACGGATCAATGGAAGTCTTAGTAGTGCCAGTGTTGAGATGCGGTGTGGTTTAGAAGAGTGAATTCGGACGTTTCGCTTTATTTAAAGCATCATCAGCGATATTGCAAGTAACCTCAAACTTGGGTTTAATTACCTGGCAAAAACTTGAAATTTTTTGCGATCTCATTCTTAAGCCGTACCTTATCACGACACTCATCATCTCTGTACAGGCAAAATTTTTCACCCCACACTTTCGCTCTCTGTGTGGATGACTACACCGCCACTGCGATGGGTTAGCTCTTAACGCTCCCTCGATGTTCATTGTACGGTTCGCTTCCGAGAAGGCTGCTTTTTTTCGGATTTTTCGACACTTTCTAAGTTAAACTTACTCTGAAAACTGATTTTCTTTATAGTAATGTTGGGCATTGCCCGCGAGTGTTCTCTCCCTCCCTTGCCCCTGTATTGTGTCCCCAACACAAAAACACATTGGGTATTAGATATATATTTATTCAGGGACGTAAGATACGAAAGGGGTCATGTGGTCTGGGCTTGGGGTTCATCCCCCTCTCTCTCCTCCGATCGCTCTCTGTGGCGTCTTTTATCTTCTTGCTCTTGGCTCCTCCTTCTTAGCAAGCTCCGCCTCCGGCTCTGGAATCATAATGATTAGTACAGGCTTTGAATTGCACAACGATTTATGATATTGCTTACATTATAGAAGTGTAAATTCCTCTTTCATATGTGTCGAATACAGTGTTTGACAGTGCTGATATTGCAGAAATTCTTTATTAAATTTTTCAAGTTTTCTCCGAGTGGTTCCTGACGACTGCGACAGCACGTCTGGCAGCGACTGCGACACGTCCCCGAAATCTGCAAAACCAATAGGTTATCTTACCTTACGAAACTGGTACAGAACTTCTAAATTCAGAAAAAAAGTACCCAAAAAAAGGCCACGAAAACAAAATCGCCCAAAAAAATCACCAAAAAAAATAAAATGTCACCAACAAAAAAAAAGGTCACCAAAAAAAAAAAACAAAGGTCACCAAAAAAAAAAAGGTCACAAAAAAAAGGTCGCCGGGGTCGGTAGGTCGGTCGCCCGGAAAAATTTTTTTGCAAGTTGGCAGTTTACCTATGGTCTCATGCGACTAGCAGTTCGTATGCCCAGAAATTAACTTGACTTGTGAGAGCGAGAAGGAAATTCCAAGTTTACAATGAGAACACATTCGATAATTAAAGGACGCGGTGACAGCTTTATCTTGCTTGAGAATATCGCATAAAAGTAAGAATAATTCTACTCTACTTGAAGGTATCCCTCAATATTGTTTATGGTGCATCGGCAATAAACTCGAGACAAATCTGCGTGTCAGGCTCAAGCGAACCATTCGGACAACACCGCTTAACAGCACTTCTGGTTAGCACTTGAATAGTTGTTTTCCTTGTTCTTCTTAGCTTTCTTCCTTTCTCGAAATCGTTGATCCTTGTCTCAATAAAGCTCATCCCATCTCAAAACCTCTCTCACACGAGTGAAGCTCATTCAAAGGGACACAGTTGACAGAAAATAAGGGAGAGTTTAGGTCATTGGACTCGGTCAAGGGAAGTAAGGGTTGAAGTTAAGAGTGGCGACAAAGGAGCACTTTCAAGTCTGTTCTACGACTAATTTGTCGTCTGAGGAGTTCTGCTCCTAAAGTTTTTTCTTGCTCTTCGCGTCTCGTTGCTCATTAAAGTTTTCTTATTCTTAAATTACCTTTTTCCTGCGAGTGAAATTTCACTGCAAAGAACACGGCTGAGAGAAATAAGGAACCAGTAGAGTAACGAAAAACGGTAGAGAACGGAGAATTAAATTCTGAGCTAATACAGAATTTCCGAGCTATTAATAAACCATGTCAGCAAACGAAGACATTTCGGTTGAAGCTAGCAATCCGCATCAGCACATTATGGCTGCCGAACTTGACCCGAAAAAGAAAATGGCAGTATCTTCATTGTCTCAATGAAAAGAAGCTATTATTATTATTGCAACAGAAACTCTAGCACAAGCTCAAGAAATACTGAGAACTTCTTCAGATACTCCGATTCAAGAATTTGAAGAAGTTCGAGCTACACTCACCGCAGACATTCACTCTCTTCAAAAGGCAGACGAAGACTTAGAAGGTAAATTCAGTCAATTAAAAGACAAAAACCTTCATTTAGAAATTCTGCAATTGAAAGATCAATGGATAGATCAGCAAAAAGGAGGTAAAAGTCAAATAAGATTAACAAGAAAAAATTTGAAATTTCTTAATCTTTTAGACAATCAAATAGCCTCCAAATCTCGAAGGAAACGGTTCGCAACGAAGTAATGTAGAAATCCAACACCAAGAATTAGGAAAACCACAACATAACGAGCTAGACATGGCATGAGAAACCTAAACGTTCAAGAACAAAACGCAGGATACAGTCAAAGTTTTCCCATGTGCACACTGCCACCTCAATATCAGCTGCCCAAGATCGATATTCGACTCCCGGAGTTCAGAGGAGATCCAGCCCAATATCCATCATTCGTGGAGCACGTCGGCCTGCTGATTGATAGGAGGCAGGATATCTCGATTCTGGAAAAAAACTTTTGCACCTGAAGGGATGTTTCAAAGAAGAAGCAGCGGTTCAAAGACTATTCAAAACTTGCCCATTCTTGGAGAATATTACGAAGCAGCAAAAAACCTGTTGGACACCGCATACAACAGGCAGCAATCCGACCTTCCTATGCTATTGGAAAAATTGGAAAGTTTTCCTATGATCGGAGAAACTGTGAAGCAGCAGACGAAATCTCTGAACGAATTACGCTGCATCTTAATCAAACTGCAACAACATACCAAGGTGGATGACAACATCTCGTTCATCAGAACGGTTGACAGCAAGTTCCCTACAGCTACCAGAGAGCACGTCGCAACGTGGCAGTTCAACGTAAGAAAACAAAAAGATGCCACAACCATCACCATGCCGATGATACTAGAAGTCATCAAAGATTTCTTATCAGCTGAAGAATTCAAGTCTTGCGCATTTCCAGCGACAGCTTCATCCACCAAGTTTATGAGACAAAATGTCAACATCACCACTCACGAAAAGTATACGCCAGTGGATCGTTCCAAAAGCTCTGATTTAAGGGCTAAAACAGGGACAAAAGAGAGCAAAGCTTGGGCGGACGTAGAGAAATGTGTCTTCTGCGGTAAACATAAGAACTCAACGCTGTGCTTCACGCACAAAACCGGTAAAGAGAGAACGCAACTCGCAACTCGTCAAGGATGATGTCTAAGGTGCTTAGAGAAGGGACATTCAGCCAGTGACTGCAGAATGTTTTGCAGCATATGCCGGAAAGCTCATCACATCTCGCTCTGTTTTGCACTCAATCCAAAAGCTATGACTAGTCGACAGAATCACGTCAACACATTGTTGGATGTAAGAATCAGTCAGGAGCAAGAACACATCTCCGACGAAGAACTGTAAGAAAACGAGAAAGTGGAAATGTCTGATAACGAGAATGATCACACGAAAGAGTCAAATGGTGAAGAAATAATCAGCTCAGCCATGAATGGAACCGCACGTCTCCTGACAGGCACAGCAAATATCTGTCTCAACTCAAACGATAAAACTGTCATGAAGTTTTTAATCGATACGGGAGCATCAGTATCTGTAATATAAAGAACAGTTCTCAAAAACGCACAGACTGAGAATATCACGACGAAAATTTTGTCGACTGACGGGACTTGGAGGAAAGAATGAAAGCACAAAGTTGTATACCGAATACGAGATAAATCTCGAATGTACCAACAAAAAGGTAATAACAACGAGAGCTCTTGGACATGACGAACCCATAACAGACACCCTCAAGACGGAAACAATTCCGAAACTAGACCTTCAATTCATAAGGAAAAGGTCTTGAAAGCTAGCAGACAACTACAATGAAGGAAGCTCATTTCACCCCGATTTGATCATTAGTGCTGACATTCTCTGGCAAGTTCTGAAGATGGGAGAGAAGCTAGAGACGCTCCCAAGTGGATTGAAGCTTATAAACACGGTATTCGGCTATATTGTTGTTGAGCAGACAAAGGAAAACAGGAGGAATACCGAAACAATCCTGTTGCTGAATACGTTTACGAAAAGTTTGGAAGAGAACCTGAAAAGTTTTATTGGGTTAGAGGAGATCGGTCAAGAAGAAGGATCAGAGAACGACCTTAAAGAGAAAGAGATTGACAAACATTTCTCTGAAAACATTACGTTTGGAAACGGAAGATACAACGTACAATACTTCACCAGAAACTCCATCAAGCAGCTGGTAATGGACGCAGAGCAGCAAACTCCGCCTAACGACAGCTCGGCTTCAAACACAAAACCGAAGAGAGCCAAAAGTGTGGAGACCATTATCCTCGTGCAGTTATAAACTCAACTTTCTGCAGAACTAAATCTACGTTTAGAATTGGAGAGAAAAGTGAGGAGTACGGAGAATAGAAAAATAAGGAGTACGGAGAAATGATTTGGAAAAACAGAGGCCCGCCGACAAAAGGCTTGACATGACTATTTAACCCCTGGTGAGAACTAATGAGGCGTTCGCACTTCTGGTCAGAGACAGACAAATGGCTGGATTCTATCCTGCCCCTGTAACAGGAATATTAGAATGCGTCAAGAAGGACACAGGGGGCGCCGAAAGCTGGAATATGCCCTGAACAAAGCCCCCCCCCCGTTGCAATTCCAACTAGTCAAGTTTATATAAAGGTGTAAAAATCTTCAATGAAAAAATCTGTCCAAAAATGAAAACAAAACCCGAGTTTTTGTTGGCTGTTTTTTTTTCAACAGAAAACAGTTATCTAAAAAAAATTTGCAACCTAATGTCAATAGGGAATATAATGGTATATTGCTTGAAGAGTCCACGCGTTACGATGGCACAATTAGAGTCCTTTTTTCCAATCCGCCATCCTTCTTCCGCGGACTGCGCCGATAATTGAAGCGACAGGACACACATATGTGAATACGGTCACGTAAAAAGGTCAGGCAAGTTTATATAAAGATGTAAAAATCTTAAATGAAAAAATCTGTCCAAAAATGAAAACAAAACCCGAGTTTTTGTTGGCTGTTTTTTTTCAACAGAAAACAGTTATCTAAAAAAATTTGCAACCTAAAGTCAATAGGGAATATAATGGTATATTGCTTGAAGAGTCGACGCGTTACGATGGCACAATTAGAGGCCTTTTTTCCAATCCGCCATCCTTCTTCCGCGGACTACGCCGATAATTGAAGCGACAGGACACCCATATGTGAATACGGTCACGTAAAAAGGTCAGGCTTTTTTTGTTTTCAAGAAAATATTCAATTTCCTTTTTTAATTGTTAAGAAAATATCATAATTTTTAAGTCGGTCCAAAAAATTTTTTGCACTCAACAGATGACTGCATCGGTTGCAAGGAGACTTCAGCTAAAATTTCTCCTCCGAAGACACGAAATGATCCTTGGAATGATCAAGGATCACAGACTGAAATTGAAGCTCCGTGCCCAGAAGCGGTGTAGAAGAAGATCAATTTTCGAAGCGATGGAGCGGGAATGGAAGTCATCTCCAGAAGATTTTCGAGTATGAATGATTTTCTCTCTTTTTCTTACCGGCGACAGTGTGAATAATCTTCCACGCGCTTGTCACCACCTCGCAGCAGGGTACGTCCTTCCCTGAGCTGAGATACAGAACTACATATTGATGAAACGACTGATCCCCCGGTAACTGCTAGCGTGTATAGCAGCAATGAGGACAGTTTTTCTTTTAGAAAGCTTCATCAAACTTCCCTAACCCAAATGAGTTGTGTTAATTTGTTCCCCTGTGGGGGTCTGAGTTGGGACCCTTCGCTTAATATTTAGATACAATGTCATTATACCAAACCCATACCTAAATCTTTATCGTCCATCTTCGATCTCTCTTCTGTCTTAATCGTGAATTCTGGAGTTACTCCATTCATGACGCAATCGCTTGATAAGCATGCGTGACTAAGAGAAAAAGGCCCATGAGCCTTTCATTTAACACTATCGCACGGAATAGCAATGTGTCCCCCTGGTGTAATGGTAACACGCGCTCCCGGTTTGGTTCAGAGGTTGGGTTCGATCCCGCCCGGTGGACTAGCTTTTTTCTGTGGATAGTTCAATCATTTGTCATCTAAACCCATACCAAGGTTTTTCATAATGAAAAGCCTATCCATCTTCAAAACTTCGGTTTGTGAAAATTAAGCCTGGAATAAGTGTTGATTGATCGTTGTTTACAGAAAGTCGCTCGTCTCAGTCTAGATGATTACAACGGAATTCTCGCAGCGATTTTTCCAATATTTGAAAGGAGGAGGATTTATAGGAACACTTTAAATGATGAATGTTGCCTATTACTGTATATAATTTATGTTTGTTCTGGAGTTAGTCTGAGCACCTTGTCTGCTCAACAAGGAAATGATTCATTGTAGCTCGCGCATTATCTTATGTTCATTTTTAGTGTCATTGAACCAACCGAGCAAAAATCTCGAATTTTTTTCCATTGATACGAGTTTTTACTCACTTGACTTTGATGCTGAAAGCTGTTTTTATTATAATTCGAATCAACTTGAATAGGCTGTTTGAGGCAAAATCATATCATTCATCTGATTCATATTTCAAAACAAAGTGCGGTAGGTGGGTTATGCCACCTACCGCTCTTTTTCAAACGTTGCTTTACGAGCTACAATATTGCAAACTTTTCTACGAAATATAATAGTGAAACATATTAGATAAAATAAATGTTAGTTTTTCGCGCCCGAGTGACTTGGTTTTAAGTATGACTTTTTGTTACTTGGGGGGCGCACTTTACTTTGGCGGGGTTACTTTTCACTGATTTTTTTCGCTTAGACTTAAGTTAAAATTTATGCTAACGAGGCCGTATGGAGTAATTGGCAAAATTATTGTTAGTTTTATGAAGTGTAACACTTTTTTTCCCGCTTAGGCTCAGGCAAAAATAACGCTATAGAGGCCGTACGGCTTAGGAACGAGACCACAAGAGAAAAAAATTCCACATCAAGTTTTTGTCGATTCAATGACTAGATTTTTAAAGATGAAAATGGTGAGAAAAATACAGTAGTTTAATCACACTGGAAACAAAAGCTCCCCCCTCCCTTATGTAAAGTGCGCCCCCCTAAGTAAAAAAATGTGAATAAATTGTTTTAGTAGGTTTTAGCTCTTTTCATTGTTTTTATAGGCTCATGGTTAAGCATGAAAGGGCCGGGCCGCAAGAACAAAATCGCGTGAGAAAATTACTCACATACTAACTTTTTACTGGTTCAATGTAACGAATCTGTCGAAATACGCAAAACTCTTTCCGTAGGAAAACGCTGTGACTTCCCCTCTCAACTGAATTGTGGCCCGCTTATTTGAATTCGTGCTATAAAAATTAAAAAATCAGTGAATGTTTTTAAGGCCAGAATTTGCATGTAATTGCTTTTCCATGCTGTTAACAGGAAGCTTTCCTCTGCAACTACTATCAATTTTTCATTAATGAAAAAAGTTCTAGGATTGTTAAAAACAGGTATATAATTTTTGCCTGAAGAAATGATTCATTGTAGCTCGCGTATTATCTTTTGTTCATTTTTAAAATTTTTTAAATTAAAAAATATTGAGTTTTTTGATGGAATGTAATGAACACTTTTAATCAACAAACTATTTTTATATCGTTCTCAGAATAACCAATGAAAAATATTTCATTACAATCTCGATAAACACAAACAGAAAAGTCAATTTTTTGTTTATATTATGACTTAAATCGATAAGATTTTCCCAAGCTTTACATAAGAGCAAGTGTGGAGCAAGTGTAGCTGAAATAGTTCCACAGAAATTCACAGAAAACTCTATTCAAAACAACATTACTAAACGAAAACTACTTAGAAGCTGTAAAAATATACATTCTAAGTTGTTAACACACAAAAAATTAAATCAAAATTTTAAGAGAAATCAAAAATTAATAGAGTTCTCTTTTCAATAACGTCTGACCAAGGCTCTACTTTAAAAGACATATTCAATCGAATTAATTGTCCAGACACGTAAACATTCAACAGTTTACGAAGTTAAAAAGCTTTTTATTAGAACATGTAAACGGTAATTCCATTTCAAGATAGAAAGTAGGTAACTATTTGCAGCAGTCCAGTTGCATTCTTGTTCTTCTTTAAGAATCAATCTAACGGTAAAATTTTATTCTTCTAAAATTTCTACTTTAATCTCTCGTACAATAAGATTTCGTGTGCCTCATGGATATACCGAGAGGTGCCAGACGGTAAAGATGAGCAGTATTCATTAGAGTGAATACATTTGTGCAAAAATATCAAGTCCTGTATGGTCCACAGAAGCTCAAGAGTATGCAGGCCAAGTACTTCAAGATAATTCAAATAGGGGATTCCATCCATGCCAGATCTTTAAAAAATTCTAAGCGTGAAATACCTCTGAACGTGTTCTATTTCTTTAACTTACCCGATTAAGGTCGGAGACCAACACTCCGTGGAGTGTTCGATTATAGGCCGTATTGAAGTAGTGTAAGCTCGTGTAAGAACTTGCAAAAGTGGTCTGGAAAGATTTGAGAAACTGGTTAACTAATGATTCTGCCGCTTTACATTTGCTCGAAATATGGCTTGCGTAGGACAATTTAGTGTTGAAGAGTATGCCTAAGTCTTTTACTTCACTAGATGATTCCAGAAATTTACCGTTAATGTGGTAGTTCTTTGAAGGATTCTTGCAGCCGAAGTGGATTACTGTTGACTTAGTTGTTGATAAAATCAAGTTCCAACTTGTACACCAATATAGAACGCCATCCAAAGCTTGTTGCAGTTCATCGGCATGTTCGGGGATGGTTGTATATAATTTAATGTCATCTGCGAATAGACCAAACTCAACGTCGGGTGGGATGGTGTCTTCAATGTCGTTTATATAGATAAGAAATGGAATAGGCCCGATAGACGACCCTTGGAGAACTCCACTGGGGACTTTGTAAGCGGGAGAAAAAGTATCTCCGACGCACAACCTTTGATTGCGATTTGATATGTAATTGCTTATCCACTTAAGGCTAGGGTTTGTTATACCTATGCATTGGAGCTTGTACATTAAAAGTCGATGATCTACCAAATCAAAAGCTTTTGAAATATCTAGAAGTACGGCGTCGACATTCTTGGAACATTTTTGGTTGCGCTGAGAGCGCAGGAACTGAACATTATATGTTTATCAGTATGTTTTACCTAAGCCGTATTTTAATTTCAACAAGGAAGATTTCGTGTTTTCGAGCCAAAAAAATTTTCATTACTAAAAAAAACTATAGAAACGTTTGATTAAATTTGTTTGTTTTAGTTTAACCAATCTTCTTAAACAAGAAATATCACTTAATTTTTCTCACAGCAACAGAACTCAAACACTCGTTTTGCTCGATATAAAAGTTGTCATGATTATTTATAATTACCCTCATATGAAAAAGATTCATGAAGCTTTTCACCTACATTCAAGTAGTATTATATCAACCCCTATACTACAAACATTAATAAAATCTCTCTCATCTATCTTTCTCTTATATCTTTCTCTCTCTCCTCTCTTTTCTCATCTATTCGTCTATCTGACCCTTTCACGTTTTGCTTAGTTTTATATTATTTTTAATTTATTTCTACTCTGAAACCTTTTTGCATTGAGAAAAAAGTTTATCGCTCTTAGATAAAAAGTTTTTTGTATTATTTCTTTTGCTCAGTCGATTGAACATGCCTTTTTGAAAAAGAAGTATTGGAATAAACTTGATGCGCATTCCCTTTGCCATGTTTGTGTAATTAAAGTTGATTTAGCGTATTCAATGGTTTACGTAATTTATTTGTAATTCGGTATTAGACTTGTTATCATGGCTTTCGCTTGTAATTGTACAGTTTTTTTGTAAGTTTTTTTTGTTGCATTCTTCAAAGTTTAAATTTGATCTTTCGAGAATGCCAAAAAAATTACGTGTTCATGTCTTTTCAGATGACTCCGAATGCTTGCAGGTCAGAAATGAACTCATGAGAAGATCAGCGCAGGGTTCGAATGAGAGATAAGTTCCCTGAACACGTAAAATGGTATTTTATTTTTTCCTCGTGTTTTCGAAATGCATATTTATAGCTTTGCTACTTAAGATAAGGACCAGAAAAGGTAATTGTCCAGATCGACGTAGGATCCGCTCCTCTTCCCCCTCGGGGAGGGGGAGGGGGAGGGGAGGCGGAGTCACGTATTTATGAATAATTTTTTATACGATCTTGTTAGCCTAAGCCGTACGGCCTCGTTAGCTTAAACTATTACTAAGCCTCAGATTAGTCATAAATTCGTGACTCTGCCCCCCCCCTCCCCCCGATTTGGGAGAGGAGCCGAGCCTACGTCGATCTGGACAAGTACCCATAATTTGATAAAAAAATAACAGCGAAAGGGATGAGAAAGAGAGGAAAATGAGAGAGAACAGGAGCAGCATCGTGGGTGGAGCCTACGTCGAACTAGTCTTCATTGAATATTTTCTCAGCTATTTGATTATATTGCTTCTGCTAAGCTCGCTATTACTGTATTGAGTAAGTCGAAGACTGGTTGTTTTTCGAAACCTTTAGACGGCAACTCTTGGGTATCTTCTTGGATTGCCTTGGGGTAAGAAAACATGCTGTAGAACAGTGGCCCACTTCTGCTATTACTCTCTCTGTACTGCTGTCTGCTGTCTCTCTCTACTGTTGTGCCTTGTTTTTCAGCCCGAACGCGTGTGTGTGTGAGAGAGAGAGTTTGAGAAGTTTTTTAGAGATAACGCGCATGAGAGAGGGAGAAAGAAAGTTCGAGAATGGCTTTTTGGCGGGGAAGCTGTTTCGAAGCTTCAAGTGAATGTAAAATTATTGCGTGTAATTTTTTTAATGTAATGTTTTTTGAATGGTAAAGTTTTTGTAGAATGTTTCAATTTTGTTTGTATCGTTTGTGTTTGTTTGTATTTTGTTTTGTTTGTATTTTGTTTGTATAGTTTTGTATATTAGCTCTCTCTCTCTTTCTCACTCTTAATGTTTTTCTAAAGTGATTATGAATGATTGATTTAGTAATTTTGTTTTTTTTTGGCCATAACTAAAGCACGCCACGCAAGCCAAAACACAACTAATGCACGCCACTGCGCGGGAAAATTCTTAACTTTGCTTCATGCGCTTTATTTAGTTTTTTCAAGTTCTTCATATTTTTTTTCTGCTGAGGCTTAGGCAAAAGTTTACGCTAACGAGGCCGTACGGCTTCATAATATTTTTTATGAATCACGAATGTTTTTAATTTTGTTTGTATTATTTTTGACGTTTTCATGATATTTTTTGTTTGAATCATAATATTTTTTGGTACTTTTTTGACATGATCTGGTAGAGCGGAGCCTCCGGCGAAGGGGCGTGGCCAGGGCGCTTACTGCGCGCGACTCTGCTTCCCTTAAACACTGCCTGGCTCTATTAAATTCTTTTTTCTTACTTGTTCTCTTTTTTTTCTTTTCCTCTCTTTTTAAATCATCTTTATAAAATCTGGGAAAGAAAAGGGGGGAGGGGGGTTTACCTAAGCAGGAAAGGGAGGGGGGCCCTGAAGGGGAAGGGGGAGGAAGAGGGCCCTACCTAAGCAAGGGGGGGGGGCCTAAGGAGAAAGGGGGGAAGGGAGTTTTCATAAATAAAATCTCTTCCTGAGACAAAGGGGCGTGGCTAAAATCTCTTCCTGAGACATTGTGCACGATAATTTATCACATTGCGCGCGAAAAGCGCAGAGGATTGTGCGCGAAACGCGCCCTACCAGATCATGTAAAAAAAAGTGCCATATTTTTATGATTAACAAGTTTTTCATTGTTATTGACTGGAAAATGGTAGAAGTCATTGTATTTACATAGAATGATTTTTTTAAAGAATGTATTTCCTGTAAAAAAAATTTTTCTGCTTTGCAGCGACTACATCAACGATCACTACGTCGACCACTACAAGCACAAGTATGATTACAGCCTTGAGTTACCGTGCATTACTTTGATTGAATATTCAAAGCTTTTTTCTAAAAATCCACCAGAAAGAGCAGACAGTCTTTGATTGACTAGTCAAAGATTACTCAAATGACGGGGGAGTTTAAATTAAATGGGGGGAGTTAAAATTAAATGGAGGAGTTAAAATTAAAAGGGGGGAGTTAAAATTAAAAGGGGGGGGGGTTAAAATTAAAAGGGGGGAGTTAAAATTAAAAGTGTGGAGTTAAAATTAAAAGGGGGGAGTTAAAATTAAAAGGGGGGGAGTTAAAATAAAAGGGGGGGAGTTAAAATTAAAAGGGGGAAGTTAAAATTAAAAAGGGTAGAGTTGAAGTAAAATGGGGGGAGTTAAAACTAAAAGGAGGGAGTTAAAGTAAAATGGGGGGAGTTAAAATTAAATGAGGGGAGAGTTAAAATTAAATGGGGGGGGGTTAAAATTGAATGGGGTGGTTAAAATTCCATCAAAAATTTTACTGGAGTAGTGTTTGTCGGCGGTTCCCTGAAATTAAAAAAGGTCCGGGTATGTACTTCAAGTCTCGTTTTGTGTGGTGGGACTCAAAATGAAACTTACTTTAGGGACCCCTCATTTTGGTCCTTTACTTTTCGGTCCCCCCTTTTGGGTCGTTTTACTGGGGAGTCGATCCCTCTTCTACCACGGGGGGGGGGGGCAGAAGTTAGGTGGGTCCCTAGTGTAAAATTTTCCCAAATTGAGTTTTAGCCCCCTCCCGCCCAAAGCCCCCCGCCTGAAAGCAATTGCACTATAAGAAAGCATGTTGTAGAACAGGCCCCCTCATCTGCTATTTCTCTCATTACTGCTGTCTCGCTGTCTCTACTGACTATCTCCTAATTCTTTCTCTACTACTGTCTCGCTGTCACCACTGGCTGTCTGCTATTTCTCTCTCTCTCTACTGGCTCCTTATTTGCCTTAATTGCCTTGTCCTCGTTGAAGCCGGATTGCATCTTGTCCACTAGACGAAATGAGTAGAGCAGAGAGCGGGTGGAAAGCCGACCACTCCAGTCATGGCGAACAAGATAGAATGTTGGAAATTGAAAGTTTTGGGAATTTAAATGTCTTGGGAAATGTTGGAAATAAATTTTTTCAGGTTTGAACTAAAGTGAAGAAGTTCCGAATGATGATATTTTCTATGATTCAGAAGGTTTTTATGATTATCATATTTTTAATGACTTTTTTGAATGATTTTTTTTACGATTCAATGGGACTGAAATTCATTTACGGGGGGGGGGGGTTAAAATTCAATGCAAGAGGGGTTGAAATTCATTGCCAAGGGTTGGAAAATTCAATGTCGAGGGGTGGAAAATTCAATGACGGGGACTAAAATTTAATGACGGAGGACTAAAATTCAATGACGGGGACCAAAATTCGGGAAAATTGAAGTTTAGGCTCCCTGTGAGGAGAAATCATTTTGGACCGATCTCAGGCATTTGATTTCAACCCCTATCCGGCCTGGAATTTTAGCCCCCGGCATTTGATTTAAACCCCCCTACGGCCTGGAATTTTAGCCCCCTTCATTGAATTTACACCCCTCGTAATTTAATTTTAAACCATCGTCATAGAATTTTAACCCCCCTAGAGGGGGGGAAAGTTAAAACTCAACCAAACTTTTTACTGGAGAAATTTTGGTCGGCGAGGGTCTATGAAAAAGTCCGGGTATTTACTTCAATACCCCGTTTTGTGTGGTGGGGGGTCAAAATGCTATTTACTTTAGCACCACACCATTTAGGTCCTTTACTTTTCGACCCCCCATTTTGGACCGTTTAACTGGGAAGTGGGGGCCTCTTCTACCACGGGGGGCAGAAGTAAAGTGGGGGCTTAAACTACAATTTTCCCCGACTTGCTTATTTCGTCTTTTTCTTTAAAAATTTTTTGAGAACGTCATTCTAACACTAGATGGATTCTCCGTGGTCGGTAGACGAGTTTCTGGAGATGTGGCTGGAGCTTCAAGTTAGAATTGATGATTCAACCTTCTATGGTCCAACCGAAAATTTATCTGTCGGTTTTGGCTCAAGAGTTCTCGGGAAGGGACATCATAGAATATTTGTCATTTGTATTTCTTTTTTGGCTCTTATTTAGGTTAAGATGCTGTCTGTGTCTACAAAATCAGTCGAAAAGCCCAAAAAAATCGTACAACTCATGTAACACAGTCTCGTTCCTATGTAGTAAGGCATAGGAACGCGACAGTGTGTTACAGGAATGCGACCCATAAGAAAGATTATGCGGCTCTGCTCCAAACCTAGGTGTGGTCTGCGTCTCTAGCATTCAATGAAATGCCAAAAACTGAAAATACGCAAATATCGTCTTTCGTAGCCGTGCGGTCACGTTCCTAATTCTTACGGCCTCGCTAGCGTAACCTTTGCCTAAGCAGAGAGAAACATGAAAAATACCTTGAAAACATTTAATCCTGAGTTAGCGGAAAAGTTAGTAAATCGCAGAAAATGGTTGAATTCGGGGTGGTTGAAGAGGCTAGGAAGAAAGAGGCAGAGCGACCGCGTTGCTAAAGGCCAAAACACCGTTCTAAAAAACAGCAAGCATTTTAAAATTCGGATCACCGACACTAAGTATTTCCGACACTTCGTACCCGACACTTCGTACCGCGACATTTCGTATCGCGAAACTTCGTACCATCGACACTTCGTACCCGCGACTTTTTGTACCCAAAACTTCGTACCGCAACATTTCGTACCGGGACACTTTGTACCCACGTTAATACACTTCGTACCGTTTCCTCATTTCGTTTCGTCATTTTTAAACTTTTGAAATTTTGCAGTCCGACGTAATTTGCTGGATCGGCATAATCGGCTCCTTTTTTAAAATTCCTTTTTTATTTATTTATTGAAATACATTTTGCAATGTAACAACACGAGGAAGACTCTGCTGACAAAACTAGAGATGATAATAATAAAAAAACAGAAAAAAACAAACAACGAGAACGAGAATGAACGACTATTATAAACTTAAATCGATGTTTAAGACCTCTGGAACATCCAGCAATGACAAATTTATCCGAAAACTTAGAATGGTTTGATTCCTGACAAGACTGACCGGTAATTTCATAAAAAATCGAGATGTCCGATAAGCGAAAGAGTGAAAAAGTGAGTTTCTGTTTGTATGCCTTATATGGAAAGCATAGAAGGAGGTGCGACCGTTACACTGTTTGAAAGTGTGAAATTTACACACTGGAACATCAGTGTAACCTTTGAGAATTTTGAAAGCCAAAAGAATATCAGCTTCTAATCTTCTTGCATAGAGAGATGTCAGGTTAAATCTTATCAGTCTACTTTCATAATTGCACCACTCCGTGAGTGCAACACAACGCAACTGTAGTAATTTTGTGAACACATGTTGAACATTCTCTAATTTTCTGATCAAGGTAATTTTGTGGGGAGACCAAACAACGGAAGCAAAGTCTAGCACCGGCAGAACATAGGTTTTGAAGCATATAATATATGGTGCTGCTATTTTTATCGATAGTGATATCTGAATAAGGCATAGACAATTTTCAATGCTGTTCTTGTTACCTGTTCAATATGGAAAACAAATGAGAGCTCATTATCATCATAAACTCCTAAATCACGAATTGGCGATTCTGAGATGATAAATGCAGTTGGAGGTGAGTTCGTAACCAAATAAGGCAATTTTAGGTTCTTTTTACCCATATGGAGAGCATTAGAGTGTGAATAAAATGGGAGCAAGTACTGATCCCTGTGGGACACCGGAAGTCGTAAGAAAATCATGCGAATGCATGTTATTTACTCTGACCTTAGATGATCTCTCAGTAAGAAAGGATTCAAACCATTTCCAGAGTTCACCTCTTATACCTATGTTATCGAGAACAAATAGCAATTTTCTTTGCGAGACGGTGTCAACACATTGTCACAAATGAAAACAGATGAGAAGAAGTAAGCTAGGGCCTTTGCCTTAGATGTGTCGGAGACCAGGAAAGTTCCGGATTGAGCTATGCAACCAATCTTCGTAAACTTTTTGAACTTAGAATTTATGAACCTATACAGCTTTTTGTTCGAGCTCAGAAGTAATTTCTCTTTCGAAATATTAAACTTTGTTATTTCTTTGCTCAATCTTCTACAAATCCTCACATACTCATCGAAAACAGGTTTACAATGAAGTTTTTCGAATAGTTCGTTTTTGTGTTTGAGCATATGGCGGATATGAGACGGATAACTCTCGAACGGCAACTTACTTCTAACAATCGGAGTGTGAGCAATGATAAGAGGATGTATAGTAGCGAGAAAACGAGCACATAAATCGTCGATGTCAATGAAATCATCAAAGAGAGATGTCCAAGAAATTTTAGACAAATCTTTTATTAGCGACGAGAAATCGCATTTCGAATAGTTGAGACGTGGCTCCTGTAAATCATTCACAACAAACAGG
This sequence comes from Allodiplogaster pararmata, assembly GCA_964056735.1. Classification (NCBI taxonomy): domain Eukaryota; kingdom Metazoa; phylum Nematoda; class Chromadorea; order Rhabditida; family Diplogasteridae; genus Allodiplogaster; species Allodiplogaster pararmata. The sequence goes on along the minus strand of OZ057408.1, from coordinate 20,001,666 downwards.
TCGATCGAGAATGAGACTATAGCGTGATCACAAGTAGCAGTGAGTGGGGCCGATTTTCTACAATTAAGTATCGTTTCGGGTCTTCCAATTACTACGTCAAGTACATTATCATCATGCATCGGAGTATTAACGAATTGATAGAGAGAAAAATCGTGAACGAGATCAACTAGAGCTTTTTCTTGACCTGTAGCAGAAGTAGGGAATTCCCAATCAACCGATAAGTTAAGATCACCACACATAACAACGGTTTCTTTGACTGAAAACAGGTTCGATAGGACTTGGAATAAAAGTTCATTTTGCTGTGTACTTGTGTTAGGTGGCCTATATACTAGAATCAAACGAATAGAAGTATTTGTTTCTGGTACATTGATTTCAATAGCGAGAATATCAGAAGTAAGTTTTTCTTTGATTTCTACAACAGAAATGGGTAAGAAATCCCTGCACAAAATAGCAACTCCTCCACCACGTTCGCTAGTTCTATCAGCGCGAAAAATTTGGTAGGGTAAGCCCGCAATCAACTCAGAATCGCCAATCGAATTATTCAACCAAGATTCACAAATGAGAAAAACATCGGGTTTAAATACAGATAAATAAGTGTGCAATGCAGGTAATTTGTTTCTAATGGAACGAGCATTAATCAATACACATTTTAGGCTAGATATAAAAGAAAAATTCCAATTCAAAGAACTTGAAAAGCGACCTGGGTTTACTAGTTTGATGGGCTTGCATTCCTCTTACTCGCCCCGATATCCTTTTTTCCCATAGCTGATCTCTGTATATGACCCAGCCTTCTTCCTGATGACTTTTCTTCATCTTCCGCCCTTTCCTCTCGCTCAGAAGTAGTCATGCTCTTCCTGATGAAAATGCCGTTCCAGGCGGGAGTTGATCTCAGAGTTGAAGCGGCTTGCAGCGCTTTCAGCAAGTGACCACGAGTAGGGAGAAGGACTTTGAGAAGAAGAGGACGATCACTAGGTTTTCCCATGCGGAAGATAGTTTGCGCACGTACTTCGAGATTTAGTGCGGTCAGGACTGAAGCGACTTTTTTTTCGTCGTGTTCCATTCTCATAAATTGGGTTTTGTCCGAAGATTCAGGTAAGCCAACGATTACGATTGATCTGAGCCGATCGTGCTTTTCAATCTCTGATTCAGAGGGTTGAAGAGTTTGAGAGTGTTCCGGGATGGGCTTGAGAGGGGAGCATTTGCAAGTTGAGTTAGCCGAAGACAATTGTTCAATAGTAGTTGATTAAGAGCCGAGAAATCGAGTCCCAAAACCCTTTGGTAACGCCTGGCGGTGGGTCACTGCTGGCGAAGGAGAGCGTCTCAGTGACAATAGTAGATATGCCTCGCGTGTTTGGACTCGAAGGGGAAGTATTAGGAGTTGGGTTTGCAGGAAGCAAACGTTTATGTGCTCTTGTGACTGGCATGGAGTGAGGAAATCGCTAGTTGACTGTTCAAGACGTGAAAAACACACAGAGTGTGTCCCGGTTTTTAATTTGTATATCTTTTTGAAAATTGTCTTTGTTTTTAATCTTATTCGTCTTTCTTTTCAAATTATCTTTTTTTGAAATTAATTTTTTTATGATACGGTCTCGTTAGCCTAAGCCGTACGACACTTCGTACCCGCGACTTTTTGTCCCCAAAACTTCGTACCGCAACATTTCGTACCGGGACACTTTAGCGTAAACTTTTGCCTAAGCCTAGGCCTTTTTTAATGTAAAAATAATTTTTTGATGTAAAAATAAATTTGATGTAAAAATAGGAAGGGGAGTGCGTGAGCGTGATTAAGGATTTTTTTAGAGTTGAAAAACAAGACTTATACAATATACAAGATGTTGCAAAATAAAATCATTGACAATGTAGCTCCTTCACCCATACACTAGTGCACTATACTGCCCTGTTGTAATGAATAAACAAGAACGAAAGATATAGTAGAGTAAAATGAGCCGATTATGCCAATCCAGCAAATTACGTCGGACTGCAAAATTTTACAAGTATTTTAAATCATTTTATCAAGTTTATACAAGTTTCGAGACGCTTTTCTTTGAGAAAACAAAGAACAAGTTCATTCAAATTGGCCTTGTAAATACAGCAAAATTATTCAACTCTGAATCACATTTTAAAAAAAACGCTCAAATTTGTTCACCTAAAACAGCATAATCGAAAAGCAAGAAGAAAAAATGTTGGGTACAAAGTTTCGGGGTACGAAGTGTCGTTTTAACATGGGTACAAAGTGTCGAGATATGAAGTGTCGTGGTACGAAGTGTCGCGGGTACGAAGTATCGCAGTACGAAGTGTCGTAGTACGAAGTGTCGACAATACGATGTGTCGTGATACCTTTGAAATCGTTTCATTTTCGTATTCACTGTATTTAGAAGATTATAATCAACATATAACAAACAAAAAATGAGATTTTTTCAATGCTGGTGTTAAAGAGGTCTATGTTACTGAAAAAAGGGGGAAGGGGTCTCTAAAGCAGCGATATTCTCAGAATGTAACGAGGACGTTGAGTGAGTGGCGGTGTTCTTTCTAGTCCTGACCCTCCTAGTCCCCACATTTTTCACAGAGTTCAAGTATCAACTGCATCTTTTTAATGCTCGATCACTTCGTAATAAGCTGTATAATATATCTTTTCTGCTGAGTTCTCTTTCATATGATGTAATAGCTATATGTGAGACCTGGCTTACGAACCAAGATCCTTGGTACTCAACAATTCTGATTATCATATTTTTCTTCTTTGTGATAGAGATCGTTCAATGAAAGGAGGTGGCACAGCTATTGTATCCAATCGTATTCCTTGCTCATTCGTTTCCACTTGCTCTGATGGCGGCTTCGAAGCTGTCACCATAGACCTTTTTCCGTTTGTGTCTTCCACAGTATCGACTCCACTGAGATATATTTGTACGTATCGATCTCCTTCCTGCCCTGACTCTTCCCTCTCAAAGCTATTGTCTTATTTCTCTGAGCTAGTTCGTTGTGACACATTTATTTCTCTGTTGTGACACATTTAATTCTCTAAGCTAGTTTGTTGTGACACAGTCCTAAGCCTGCAATGATCGTTGGTGATTTCAATTTCCCTTTCATTAATTGGGCCACTTTTATATCGCACAGAAGTATACAGGATGAAATGTTTCTGGAATTCATGAGCGATAATTTATGTTCGCAGTATGTTGATACTCCCACTCGAAACGACAATACTCTTGACCTGTTTTTCTCGAATGTACCTATTATTTCCGATTGTAAAGTTTTAGGTCTTTTCCATAGAAGTGACCACAATGCAGTTACTTTTGAGCTGTCATTTACAAACAATACCAGTTCGGTTCTATCTGCCTTCAAACTGTTCACTAAAGCCAACTGACTGGCTATTGAAAGTGAACTAGTCTCTCACGATTGCACTCTAATGCTTTTTTGATGAATGTTGAGTCTGCAAACTGTTATCTTGTTTCTTTCATAGTTTCGCTTATTGAGAGCTACGTTTCCTTGGTAGACCGTAAAGACCCATAATTTCGTTACCCAAAGGTTCTTCGTGAAATGTACTCTAAGCTGCAACGTATCTCTAAAAATCCACTCACTCTCATTATTGTATAAGGAAATCTGCTGAATTCGATAAGATGTTGCATAGCTTTGAATATGATCAGGAAGCTTAACTTATACTACGAGGCAATCAGAAGTCCTTTTTCGCTGCCTGTAGAAATCGTTTAAGTATGAATGTCAACCTAGCCATTCCTACTCTGTTAGATAATCAGAGGCAAGAGATAATATTGTCATCGGATAAGGCAAATGTCTTTTCCGAATACTTCGCTTCCGTGTTTTCCGAACCTATCCATGGTCCGTTAAGAAATCCATCCTGCACTAGAGTAATTGAGAGGATGAGTGTTGATTGTATTACTGAGGAAATGGTTTTGAAAGCCCTTTCATCTCTTGTAGCCAAATGCAATACCTCCCGACGGGATACCAAACATCCTTTTGAAGAAATGTCGATTCGCTCTTGTGAAACCACTATGCATTTTTTCAATAACAGTCTGCTTACTGGCTCAGTTCCTTCTATTTGGAAGCGATCAATTGTTAAACCAGTACACAAATCTGGTGCTCGCAATCTCTTAAATAATTACAGACCTTCATCGTTATTTAAAATTATGGGGAAAATCTTTTTAGCGATAGTTTATTCGTATTTAGAAGAATCAAAGCTATTGTCTCCGTATCAAGAAGGTTTTAGATGGAGAAGGATGTTACATCTTTGGTAGAATCTCATTCTTTTGTTGTTGATTCTTCGGCTCAAGGGTTTTCAGTTGATGTTATTTTCCTCGATATTCGTAAAGCGTTTGATACTGTAGATCACAGGCTGGTTTTATATCAGGTTCATTCGTACGGTATCTCCTCTAATATTGTCAATTGGCTGAGTAGCTATTTAAGTAACCGAACTCAATCAGTCTCAATCGATAATGTGTTATCCCAGCCCATGCCTGTTATTTCAGGTGTGCCTCAAGGCTCTTCCCTTGGTCCTTTACTATTCCTTATTTATATTTATTCAGTGAAAGAACTGATATAAAAATTATGGGTCATGCTCCCATTTCTAGCGAAGATATCCAACTCGCTCTTGATCTTGTTAACGCTTGGTGTTCGTAATGGAACTTGTCTTTGTCGACATCCAAATGCAGTGTTTTACATTTAGGACCCCGAAATCCTTTTGTTGTATACCGTATGAATGGTCTACCTTTAACTGTTGGTGAAATAGCTAAAGATCTTGGTGTCACCATTTCCGATGAATTCTGGTACAAACACCATATTGTTGATAAGTGTAAGAGAGTTTCCGCTGTTGTCAACAGGTTATTTGAAGCTTTTAAATCCACTTTCATTTCTCTGTTGACATCTGCCTTTAAAATCTATGTCTGACCCATCATCGAATACACAATTGAGTTGTGGAATCCATCTTTTTCGGGCCTTGTTAAGTTGATTGAGAAAGTCCAACGCTCGGTCACGAGGAGAGTACTAGGAAGAGCCCGTCACCCTAAGCTTCCGTATTCCCAGAGGCTTTCAATGATAGGCCTTCAGAGCCTCGAGTACCGTCGCGCTATCTCTGATCTACTTTACATTAATAAATGTCTACATAACAGCTTATACCTAGACAACGATCATTTATAAGAAATCTCGGCTGTTCAGCGTTTCACTCGACAACCGCATCCTCTAGGACATACTGAGAGATTCAAGAAAGTACTCGCAGAAGTGCCTGAAGATGTGAATACAGAGCAGGATAAGGTTTCTTGTTTGAGTAAAAAATTTGTTTGTGACTTAGTTTTCTCTCTTCGCTGTATAACGAATGAAAAAAAAGTATTTAGGTCAGAATGTTTCAAAGCAAAAGTATGAACCTTTCAGGCTGATTCAACTAACCTCAAGAAAAAAATTTGTGAAGAGGTTTAGATATCAACTGCATTTCGCGGTGTATACTTATAATAACTCTGGTCTACCAGTTTCATAGGTCCACACTTTTGTCAGGAAAAATTGGATGAAAAGGTGGCGGGTATATATAGTATAAGACGCAGAACGCGATAGAATGTACCTAGCTCTGCATACATTGGGCAATAAAATTTTGATGTCACCGATTTCGCTGAAAATTCCACCAAAGTGTATTTCAATTATGACGAGAACGATGGTCAACTTTATTTTTTATGATTTTAACTCTCCGAAAAGCATGAGAGGATTGAAAAAAGCTTTTTCGCCGAAAGTACATGAGGTTTTCGCACTGTTCTAAGAGGCATATGTCAGTCAGATTGATAGCTAGAACCAACAAATACCGGCCCTTTGTTACTTCGTCTGGTAGGCGCGTCGCGGCCCGCGTCGCGGCTTTTATTTATTTATTTCTCAGAAAGAGATTTTATTCTTGAAAACTCCCTTTCTCCTTAGGGCCCCCCTTCCCCCCTCCCTAGGGACCCTACCCCCTCTTGCTTAGGTAGAGCCCTCTTCCTCTCCCCTTCCCCCTTAAGGCCCCCCTCCCTTCCCTGCTTAGGTAAACCCCCCTCCTTCTCCCCCTCCCCCTTTCCTTCCTCAAAATTTATGAAGTTAATTTTTTTTTAAAGAAAAGAAAAGAAAGCACTCGCTCTGATCTAACATAGCACTCGCTCTGATCTCACATAGCACTCGCTCTGATTACACATAGCACTCGCTCTGATCTCATAGCACTCGATCTGATCTCACCATGAGCAGTGACCCAAAAATTGCTGCGATCAATACTATTCATACCAACATCACGTCTCTGATGAATATTTGTATCCCTCAAGTTCCTCTGCCTTTCATCTGTTCTCTTCTGAGAGAAATCGTCCAAGAAGCCGTTTCCCCTCTTCATTCTCTCATCGCCTCACAAAATGAAGTTATTCAACAATTAAGGATGGAAACTGCCCAGCTAAGAAAATCAGTCTCTCCTGAAAATCTCTGGCCTCATCTTTACTCGGCTGTGGTCGAATCTACAGTTCGTGACAGAACAATGCTAGAGAACAAATCAAAGAGAGCGGTTATTCTCAAACTACCCGAAGGTAAAACAGAGGTTGAGACTTCAGCAAATGACTTGGATACTCTTTCTGGTCTACTCGGTAAGCTTGGTTCAAAAGAGCTACTCGACGATTACAAGGAAAGAAGGATTACACTTCACCGTCATCCTGTGGATCAGCCTCGTCCCTCATCTGCTTCCGGTCGCCCTTTGAAGATCGAGTTTAATTCGTCAGAAAGACGTAATCTCTTCCTTCAGCTCTACAGAAGAAGCCGTCGAGCTCTGCCCGCTGGTTGTTACGCAATATCGGATCTCTCACCTACTGAATTGCAAGCCGAAAAAGACTGTCCCCGAATTGCAATGGATCCATCCTTCCCCCGTTTCAAAGTAGTTGACGCTCATCTGATTCCGCTACCAACTTATACCCAGAAGCACTCCTACTACCGTCATTCTTATAGCTCTACAATTTCAAAACCGACTTCGTCTATTCAACAAGAACCGCCGTCCTCGACCTCTCGCTCTTCCCCATCCCTCCCGAAAACCTCTCTCCCCTCTTCAAAAAATGTCATCAAGCAGTCTTACCTTCCCCACCCTAGATATTCGACTGATCTCGCCTCTTCAACATCTCCGTCTCTGCATGATAACACAGTCCCTAACAGATCTACCAACCCACTCAATACTACTCTCAACTCAACATCTAACCCCGCTCATCATAACACCATGCCTCGGCCTTCCTCTTCTCAACAGTCCAACCCCAGTGGGAGCCGCAGAAGGGATGTCCCACCGAAGCGATACTCACCATAGGACGGGCAGGATGTGGGTTTGAAGTGTTTGAAATGTTTAGTATTTAATTGTAGGTCCGTAAGAAATAAGTTGTACGATTTATATCATGTATTACGCAAGTCAGAAGCTTGCATCATGTTTTTATCAGAGACTTGGTTATCATTAACTGATCCTAACTCTATTCTGACAGATAACTTACCTTTCAATTTATATAGATCTGACCGCGGGGGCGGCACTATAATTGTGCATAAAAGCTATAATTATATGAAAAGCTATAATTGTGCATAACTCCATCACAGCTGTACTAGTAGAACAATATTCGCTTGATTCTATTGAATGTGTAATCATTGATATCTATCCCAATGTCTACCTGCGTCTTCCTTTTCCCGCCGTCCGACTTATCTCATCTTACCGTTCTCCCCATAGTACTCTTAACTCTGTTGATAGCTTCATTAACTTCCTATCTCCTCACTGCTCACTCCCATATCCAACAATATTATGTGGCGATCTTAATCTCCCTCATATCAACTGGCCCTCACTAACAGACCTACAAACTGCAGTATTTCTCAATCTTTCTTGCAACTTGCATGTGATAATCATATGAATCAATATGTTGTAACGCCGACTAGAAATAACAACATACTAGATTATGTGTTTTGTAACCAGGTTATAATCAAAGACTGCTTAACCTCCTCTCCTTTATCTACTAGCGACCATGCATGTATATCTTTCTCTGTTACCAACACTCTTCTCAAGACAGGTAAACCGCAATTTTCTCGCCCCGTTTGGAATAAAGCCGACTGGGGATCCATCAACTCTCACATTTATAATGTTGACTGGACAACCATATTTTCTTCTATGACTGTGGATGAATGTGTAGATAGATTAACTGCTGAACTTACTAACCTCATCTCACTTCATGTACCCCTTAAAAGACCTAAGAAACCCCATTTGCTTTATCCGCGGAAAGTTCGTGTTCTCAATAGTTATTTACAAAGAGTAAAAAATCGCTCCTCTACTTCAAGTTTAACAACTCGTTATTGTAAAAAGTTACATAGAGAAATACTCAAGTTTGAATGCAAAAGAGAAGAATCTCTCACGATGCCCAAGAACTATAAGTTGTTTTCCCGTACTATCTCGAATCGAATCAAAACCAAAACATCCCCATCCGCCTTGAGTGTTCAGAGCAAGACTTTAACTGACCCTACTGACCAGGCCAATGCCTTTTCTGACTTTTTCAACTCCATTAAAACTACGCCCATTCAATCTCCACTACCTTTTTCTAACCCCTCGCATGTTCTTGATTGTACTCACCTTGTAACCCCATTAGATATTCACAACATAATACGCAAGATGCAGCCTAAAATCAACAATTCGCCTGATTGTATTCCTAACATTTTCGTTAAATACTGTCAAGATTCCCTAACCATTCCACTATCAATAATTTTTACTAATTGCATTAATACTGGACACTATCCCTCGAAATGGAAAGAAGGGATCATTATACCCATTCATAAGAAAGGTAGTAGCTCTAATGTTGACAATTTTAGGCCCATAACTCTGGTTTGCTCAATGTCCAAATAATTTGAAAAATTTATTCATGACATCATTTACAATTATTTGGAAGACATTAAGCTGTTAAATTGTTGCCAATCAGGGTTCAGACGAAAACGTTCTACAGTGACCTCTCTAGTACAAGCTCACAGTCTATACCTTACACTCATAGCACGAAAGAAGCCATTTGACATATGTCTGATAGACTTCTCAAAAGCCTTTGATTGTATTAACCATAGATTTTTAGTGCACAAACTAGCAACAATAGGTATTAACTCCTCCTTTCTCAGATTAATCGTATCGTTTCTTACTAACAGAACATCTCGAGTACGAGTCTGCTCTTCTTTATCTGAAAGTAGGTCCTACCCTGCAGTGTTCCCCAAGGAAGTTCCCTAGGGCCTTTGTTCTTCTCGATGTTCATTAACGATATTGAAGATGTAATACCCTTAGGCGTCCATTGTTTTCTTTTTGCTGACGATGTCAAGTTATTCTCTGAATGTCCTCTTCTACTGCAAAATGCTATTAACGCTATCGCTGACTATGCTCTCAATTGGTCGCTCACTATCTCCGTTACTAAATGCTTTGTCACTAATTGTGGACCTCTTAACAACAATTCTACTTACTTTATTAATGACTTCATACATCATCCAACATCGTCAAAGATCTAGGCATATTATTTAACCAAAACCTCAATTTCTCTAATCACATTAAATTAACCATCAAGAAATCTACGAATTGCATGAATCTTATTCTACGAGCTTTCAAAACTTGCTCATTCTCAGTTTTATTAGGAGCCTACAAGTCGTATATTCTACCCCTGTTAGAATATGGATGTGAAATATGGTCTCCTGTCTCCATTGGCCTCGTTAATGCCCTTGAACGGGTTCAGAGAGCTTTCACACGTCGCTTACTTATGAGATCCGGTCTAAGTAACTTGAGCTATACTAATCGGCTTGCTATACTCAACCTTTACACATTAGAATACAGGAGATCAATCGCTGACCTATGTTTTATTCATAAATTCATTCCTCGTAACATTGATATTGATTACTCTTTCCTGTTCATTGTTCGTCCATCTCCCTATCTGAGTCGATCTTCACACTCTTTGAGAATTATTCTTCCTTTTAACCCAAAGCATTCTAACTCCACGTGCGCTGTAATTGAAATTTGGAATAATTTGCCTGTTAACATTGTAACGTTAACTTCATCTAACACGTTCAAAAAAGCTATTTCAAATTTGCCTGCGAAAATTGTCGTTCCCAGATCAGTTCTGCAGCATCAAGTCAACAAATTTACTCTTTTCTGTGAATGTTTTCTTATTTTTATGTTTTTTTTCTGACCATTGTACTAAACTTCTATTTCCTTTTGTTTTTTTTTAAACACTGATCCCACATCCATGGCAGTCATCCATTGTCATAACTTCTACATGTACAACTGGAATAAAGAATTAAAAGAGAAAAGAAGAAAAAAGAAAGAAAAAATTGAGGGGCCGCGACGTGCCTACCAGACGAAGTAAAAAAGTACCCAGATACCGACTCGATGTAGTCGAATGATGTATCTTCTAGTATCTATGTTTGCTTTTCAGCTCATTGAACTTTCACGGTTTTCGCGAGAACAAATATCAAAACAGAAATTTTAAAAAAAGATGAGAAAATGATTTTTTCTTGGAGTACAGGGAAAGAGTCTCGGAATTCAGTCAGTATGTTGTAGCCCTGAGTTTTTGCTTTAACTTTCGCATACACCATTTTTCGAACAACTTAGGCAAACTCATCGCTTTGAGTTCGTATATTACTTTAGGTGGGGGTATGTCTAAAGATTTGAAATATATCTAGGAGTCTAAAACCAAGATAATCATACTCGCTATCCACTCCTGATTCCAAAAAAAAACAACAACAAACTTGATTCTAGGACGTCGGGAACCCTGTCAAATAGGTACCTCGTTTTCAAAACTAATTTTTGAATTTTTTTTTGGATTTCGAAATAACTCAACGCGTTTTTCGATTTGAAAAATGCAATTTGGCTAGTATGTTGAAATTTTCTAAACTTAGATCTACAGGATGATTCAAGTTTTTAAGTTTGATTATCGATTAGTTATGACAGTTTTTAAAAAAACCTGAAAACGGTTTTTTGGTCGGAACTCATCATGTTTCGATTTGAGCAAAAAGTGTTTAAAAACAAAAATGTTTGTCGTTGTATTTGGCATGACATAAACAAAGTTCGACGAATGCCCGTCATTTTTGAAGCGAGTTATGGCCACTTCAAGAAAAGACCCTAAAATCCTTAAAATTGACTTTTTTCAAAAACTTTTTTATTCATTCTCATCAGCTTAACTAGACAAATACAGTAACGTGAAAACCTCGAAGATAAACCTACTTGGAAAAGAGTTATAACGGTTAGTTCAAACACAAAAAACTCATTGGGGGTCCTAAAATACCTTTTTTCAAGGTTTGAACTAACCGTAATAACTCTTTTCAAAATAGAGTTTTCTTCGAGGTTTTCACACTATCGTCTTTTTCTAGTTAAGCTGATAAGAATGAAAAAGTTTTTTTTTTAGCAAAAAAGTTGATTTTAAGGGTTTTAGGGTCTTTTTTTGCAGTGGCCACAACTCACTTCAAAATTGACGGGCATTTGTCGAGCTTTGTTTATGTCATGCTTCATACAACGATAAACATTTTGTATTTGAACACTCTTGCTCAAATCAAAAAAATGATGAGTTCTGACCAAAAAACCGTTTTCAGGTTTTTTAAAACTGGCATAACTAATCGATAATCAAACTTACAAACTTGAGTTTAGAAAATTCCAACCTACTATTCAAATTTCATCTTTCAATTCGAAAACCGCGTTGAGTTATTTCAAAATCCAAACAAGTTTTTTCAAAAGTTAGTTTTGAAAACGAGGTACTTATTTGACAGGGTTCCCGACGTCCTAGAATCAAGCTTGTTAACATTTTGGAATCAGGAGCGGAAGCTAAAAAGCAAACATAGGTACTCGAAGATACATCAATCACCTACATCGAGTCGGTATTTGGTAGTTCTAGCTATCAATCTGAATGACATATGCCTCTTAGAACATTGCGACACTCTCATGTACTTTCGGCGAAACAAGCTTTTTTCAATCGTCTCATGCTTTTCTAAGATATAAGATCAGGAAAAATAAAAAAAAATACCATCGTTCTCGCCATACTTGAAATACCCCTTGGTGAAATTTTCAGCAAAATCGGTAACATCAAAATTCTATTGCCATATCCGGGCCCACTCTATCGCGTTCCGCGTCATAAAAGATTTCGAACAGAAGAAAAAAATTTTTTTTCGATGTTCGTAAGCTTGAAGGCTTTGCCTTGAGCAGATTAGAAATTGAAGTCTCCTGCAGCAAGGACAGGCCCCTTTTCGGTGTAATGAAAAGCTCACCAATACAGCATAAGAACATCGTCAAGCAAAACATAAGAACATCTCTGATAAGTAGCTTACTCGCTCAGCAAACTGTTGAATTTCTGATGAGTATGCATTGCCTTCTCGCAAGAACTTTTACACAACTTTACGCAAGAATTTTTATATTTCCGCTAAAAGCTTTCGTAGAAAGCTGTTACTTAACACCCGCACAAAAAATGTGTATATTAAAGAGGGAACGGCCTGCTTCGAAGAGAGACCATAAGCTTGAGATAAACTACAAGTTTGATGACAAATTTTACTGATTTTTAATTCGGTTTACAGTCGAAATCGTTCGAGGAAGTTGATCACATCTACAATGAAGTGGTCGAACGGATTGTGAAAGTTGTCAAACGGATTGTGCAAGAGAACAACGAGTGGCCAGCGTATTTGGATGGACGGATACTTTCGATACTGGCTGAGGTACTATTTCAGAAAAAAAACCTTGAAAAAGAGGTTAATGTACCTTTTTGAGCCATCGTGGCAGCTGCGAGAAATGCAGAAGATTTGGCATATTTAATTGGTCAACAACAAAAAACAAAGCTAAGAGAATCTAAGCAGGGATCACATAATTAATTTTTAAAATAAGATTTGTTTTTTTAATTTTGAAAATAGAACAAAAAACTGAAGTTTTGTGTTCATAGGGCACTTGAGTCACGAAGGATTTCAGAAAAAAAGCTAGTTATACAGTTTCTCAAATTAAAAAATATTTTAATTTATTATTCAGTCCGCATTGTGCAAGGAAGACGATCACAATTACGATCAAGCGGTCAAACGGATTATGGAAAAGATCAAGGGCTGTGTTGGAGATGCGGATAAACTGTTGCTACTGGCTGAGGTAATAATTATCACTGAGAACGTTCAATGTATTTGATTACATTATATTATAAGAAGGGTTTCTGAAAGCTATGTTAGTTTTGTTCACTTTTCGGTGAACTTCTATTGCGAACCTCGAGCAGGCCACACACGATTTAAGAAATAGTTCAGAACAAACTTGAAACTCCTTTCTTCTAGGATTTGAAAACATGAAACAAGCTTAAAGGTCATCTCAAACATTCAAGAATTTCTATATTTACAGGAGTGTTTTCTGACACAGTTATACGAAATCAGCAGAGAGCAGTGCTTGCTATCTATTGAATATGGTCGATCTACTATGCACAGACACAATTCTTTCCAAAGTTGTCAGGGAATGATTGCAACGGTACTTTCTGAACCTTTGAATTATCATTACTTTCGAAAACTTCACTGTTTAAAAAGGCATATTTATAGTCGCTTTGCTTTCACGGACAACTCTGAGACTGCAAATGTTTTATTTTATCAAAGGAGTCTTTATCTCATTATAGGAATATATTCCTTAGTTTTTTGAAGGAATGTGATATCAAATCTTAGCTTTCGGTCATGAAGCCATGTTGTATTGGACGGGAATCTGCGCCTCGGCTTATCCATGTATCGTAACATTTCTTCCTTCTTCTGAGAGTACGCGGCCTTCGTTCGCACACTCTGGCAGCATGAGCTGGCTGCTTTCGTTTTCCTACTCATTCTCATATTTCTGGCCCGTATGCACGTGATGCATGCTACGAAACAATGTACATCAGGCGGAGTTTCTCGAAGCTGGAACCTAGATTTTGATTTTTATAAGACTCAAGCTTCATTCCAGTGCACAACACTGAATTACGGAAAATTTAGACATCAGGGCTCTCACTTATCCACGGACGAGAACCCAGCAGCCGTTTTCAGAGCCGAAATTTGTGCACCATGGATCAAGTTGAGACAATCGAAACGTATCATATGTATATACGCATTTCTGAACGATTGAAGCAAAAGATCTACAACTCGCTTTCAACAAGCTTTAATGTACTCTTTCAACATCAAATACGCTGAAAATACTTCATGGAAAAAAGTTTCGGAGTTCGAGCCTCGCGATAATTCGAAAGGACAAAAAGCGCAACAAAACGATAAGAGCAACCCTAGTAATCGCTCCGATACCCAACAAGCTGAGAGAGTACAGGCTTAAATGATACTTAAAAAAGCTGAAATTCAACCCAGACTTCGTTTCCGTACTTTTGCAACAGGAAAGGGGATTTAGAGGTCGACCAAAGCTTAGAGACAGACAGGCACTGTAGAGCTAGACATGAAGAATATTGGACTGAGAGTCTAAGACGCCTTTAACACAACGCACTTTGTTCTTATGCGAGCCAGGATTAGTAGGGCGAGCCACAATGTACAATTAGTCGAGAAAAGGCTATGAGTATTTGCGTGAAGTTGGTCACAGACATTAATCGAATCACAATTCTTACGAAATGTTTTTTTTCTACAAACAATAAAAAACATATTCGAAGTAAGAATAATAAAAAGAATAATAAATGACCAAAAAGTGCACCTTACATTTGAAGTTTGACGGCATTGATTCCTTTTTCCTTTTTTGTGTTTGTTGCCGTTTGTAGCCGACTTCGAATCCATGGAATGTGCTTTCATTAGTTTTGTTTCTTCTTTCTTTTATTTTTTCTTCATTTTGATTTCGTTCAGTCCCTAGATCGATCGGAAAACGCTTAGTCGAGAGATCGATCAGAGACAGAGTGCTCGAGTGGCCTGGACAGTCAAAGAGAACAATGACATCGTGTGGTCCAGACTATTAGTGATGGCATGCGTCGGAGATAGACTAGTCGATGCGATGCAGGTACTTAATATGTAGTGAATTCGCAGAGTTTCCAGCCAAGCTGGCAGAATATGCATCGAGTAATGCGAGGTAGTTCCTCCTCTTCTTGTAGAAGGTCTGATTCCCTGAATATCGGTGCCTTTCATCTATAAGATCATCCATCATCGGGTATGGCGTTTGCGACTAATTTCCCATTGCTTGGTTCTTTCGTCATCTATTGAATATTCATTTGCACGGAAAAAGCTGGTTTACCAGGCGGATCCTCAAAAGTGCCTCAAATACATGGATCACTTTCTAGGTAGCTTGCTGAAGACGTGGAAGATACGCTCCAAATAAGTTGGAGCTAAAACAAGAAAAAGACCACAAAAAAGAGTAGAGAATGTGAAAAGCCATGATGGGACGGACAAAAACATGATATAGCTTACGTTCAATCAAGTTTAGTGCTTTTAACTGAAGGTCAATTCATATAACCTGTTTTTTTGTACCGTATTCTTATAAATTCTAATTCGGTAAGTTCCTGAGAGTTAATTATAGATCTTGAAACGCAAAATGAAATCAGATAAAGACCTTCACCTTTGACACAGGTAAATTACTGAGACCAAAGTGATCGTGTATCATTTGAATATGCGATTCAATGCTTTTTCATATGTGTTGTTACAATTTGCCGTCCAGTCGGGGATCTTCATATTTCAACCATAATACAAGTGTGCCTTCCCATACTTCTTTGAACTTTGGCGATAAGCCATGATGCCTTTGAGCAAAACTTATTATATACTTGTTCATTTGTCGACTGATGTCTCTTTCAAATAAACTTTCGCTTTACTGTAAACATGAATAATCTTATCTAATTTTGAACAGGCATTCCTCTATATAGCTCGAACTTACGTAGCGGAAACAAAATACGCCTCAGCTTTGCACTACTTCCGTGAGTCCCTAGACCACTTCGAATACCTCCCGTTGCGAGAAAAAATCATCGAACTAGAAAAGCAACTTATTGGGGATTCGCCTCCCCAGTTCCCTATGGAAGAGTTGCCAGTCGAATTGATTCGACTGATTGCGTCCCATCTCAACATCCAATCATTTCTTCGCTTCGGCAAGACATCAAAAAGAATAAGGTGAGTTTTTCGCAATGTTTTTGGTTATTGAATTTCAGACCGGTTCTTATTTTTTCAAGTTATAACTTTTGTAGTCATTTCTAAACAGCCTTTTGTTTTCTTCAGGTCAGCCACAAGAGATGTCAGATTGCAGTCACGAATAACAGTTGGATGTATATCAATTTTCGAGAACGGTCAATTTGAAGAACAGGTCTCTCCAAAATGTTTTTTTTTTATTTGAAAAAGTTTCTACCCCCCAAAAGTGCATAATCAGAGTTTACTGGTCAAGTCATCTCCAATTACATCTCTAAAGCAGAATAGTTCATGAAAATTTATTTTCTCTGTTTAGATAAAGCTACTTTTTATTGCCACTTGTGGGTTACTTCTTAGGCAGGTTATCCTCTATTACACTTCCGTGTCCTTTTTAGCCGCACTAAAGAAGCATTTCTTTCATTAAGCAGTTTTTGATCTCCTGCAGCATCACTTCAAGACTATGATTCGAAACTGCCACAGAAGAATCGACAAATCAAAGATTGTCTAAAACTTTTAAAAAATTCTTGGGAATCAGCTCTAACGGCGATTAGTTCACTGGGGCCCTCTCTTGTTTTTCTCAGGCTCGCAACGAATATGAAAATTAAAAAAAGGTGTGACGTCATTGTTTCTCGTTTGTTTTCCATTCAATTAAACCATTCAAAAACGTAGTAGCCATACGAGACGGTTGAATAGAGAATAATAATTTTTTAAAAAAACTTGATCAGTCGTCTTTTGTAGAGGCTTTGTAGCAATACTTCATGAGTATTTTCAGCCGTCAGGCAGTCTTCGCGTTGATATTCCTGAACGGTCTCGCTTCGAAACTTGTCAATTCGGTATTCCCGAATGGATTTCGAGACCTACCAATGATATGCCCTTCTTTATACAGTCGATTATGCGATTAGTCAACTTTGAGACTCTCGAAATTGTCAGTCATTCCTCCGGATTTAGTTTAAAATGTTACATCGCCTAGACAGAAAGGTATGAGCACAAACAGATTATTTGAATCAATCATTCAAATGTGTTTGAAACCTGTTTTCTTTCTTTTGGCCAGAGAGTCGGGACAACGGAGTGATCATAGTATATATAGTGATTTCAAGTATGTTCAATTTTTCTACGTCTTTTTTAAAACAACATTCTCGCGGAAGTTTTTTTCATTTTTTAAACATGCCCATAACACTTGAGCACTATATTAATTTGTCTCTTACTCGTATAACTCCATGAATCTTTTTGAAACTTTTTTTTGTTATTTAGTCAGATAAAAATCGACCTAGACGGTTTAACACTTTTTTACCTCCGGGCTTCAAATTCCCACTTTACCCTACTGCGCCTAGCTGTCATTTGACTGTAGTGATCATATTATTGATATCCAACAAAAAACATCACATTCAATGTTTATTAACTTTTTTGAGGGTTTTCAATATCATTTACACAGGACATTGGCAGTTTTGAGTTAACTCGCATCCTAAGCCATAAAATATCTTCACCGGAAGAAAAAATGCCATTTGGGTTTGTAAGATCATAAGCAATTAAGCAAATAGTTTTATTGGATAGCCATCACATCCTCAGAACTTTTTTTGCAGAATGATCTGCTTTTCTCCGTAGAAGCTTTGCAAATAATACGGAATCAGAACGTGAACCTACAGTTTTCAGAAGTTTCATATACGGAAAAAGAGAAACGCAATCAGGTGAGTGATTCATTTTGTGAGAAAAATACTGAGCTGACCAGGTAGTGGTTTCACTACCTTGCCTCCGAAGGTGCTACAGCCCACAAGTACCATCGCAAGGGACCGGTTCATCCTCACCGGTATCCAGCGCTTCCCCAAGTGGCTTATGAAGGGATGTTTTTTTTGCACAAGTGCATTGGAGATAGCGGGCTCGCTCATCGCCGACCTAAATTGGATAGTATAGTTCGTCAAAGCAGGGCGATGTAGGACTGGCCTGGGCATGTCACCGGATGATATTCCCCTATACTTTGTAATGGCGAGTCGAGGCGCCAGTAAAATAACCTCTTGCCCTTCTCCGGTTAACAAATGTGTCTCGCGAACAGGGTTGCACATTTTTCGTTTTCCGGTTTTTCCGACACCTTTCGAAAAAAAAAGTTTTTCGACCGTTTCGAAAAATTCGAAAAAAAAAGAAGGTAAAAATGCTTTAAATTGAGTTTTTTTAAATGTTTTAGTGTTCTTTGTGTTTCGAAATGGTTTGCATGCAATTTATGAACAAAATTCGAGGTATTCACCCACGCATCATTCGTCAACGCTTTATTTGTACAGAGTGCATTTAAGGAAAGCGCGTTTCACGAAAACACTCGAGAGGACACTAAAAGAGTTTTTTCGTTCAACTTCAGTTTTTTTCTCGTTTGACTTTTGTTTAATATCGAATTATCTACGGAAAACGTTTCAATAACTCGCAAGTATTATATTGAGACCAAATTTGGCTATAAAACAAATGTCGAAATAATGTGGTGAATTTGAAATGCCTCACGTCTTATCACGAGTACTCGTCGAAGGAATATTATTTATATCTTTAAACATCCGCAATTTCTCAATTTATAGCAGACGTCGAGAAAATTTCGAAATCAAGTTCTATCTTGAAAAATAATAAAGAGCTTCACTATTTTAGATTTTTTAACAGTGTATTAATTAAGTGTTCTCACAACGATTTGCTTTTCTCGTCTTTTTTTAAAGAAATTTTTTGAGAACGTCATTTTAACTTTATATGGATTCTCCGTGCACCCAGACTGCATCATTTTCAACTCAATCTTGAGACGTTTTACCTGTCGAATTGCGGAAAAACTTGTTTAAAAAAGAAACGAGTTGTAGTCGAGGTTGTTGGCGATACACCCGTTGGGTTACTCCCTTCGGACAGTGTAATCAGGTCTATCGGGATACTCTCTTTATGTCACAGATAATTGCGAGGGAAAGTTCCCTTGAGATTGCTTGTGCTGCCACACGGGACTCGTTGAGGAATTTATTCTCAATCAACCAATTAGCAAAACAACTGAATAAAACAACAACGAACCAACTACAGAGTAATGAGGAATATGGGAAGGAAGAGAAATGAAGAGAAGAAAAGAAGAGAAATAGAGAGGACAAAGTTGCCACTACAGCCAACCCTTAAAGAAGTACCGGACGCAGGTCACTTGTCCAAAATTAGTAAGGCATTTTCTATGTGACCTGCGTAACCTGTACGAGACGACAAGCTGGTCTTTCGATCGTCCCTGGTTCTGCGTGACAACAGAAGAGATTGAGCAGAGGTGCTGAAGTGTCAAATCTCTTTGAAGTTCCGGTCTGCTCCTCGACAAGTTTGCGACTGCACCTTTCCAGGAAAGCACCATCGTCAGTTGGCTGCTCCAAGAATTGTTTGCCGCTTTAATACCTTCGTAATGTGTCAGAACTAGTCGCTCATCTGCTTTACTGGCTCCGAAGCTCTGTTTGAGAAGTTTGATTGCGTCTGCGTACGCGTCGCTGCTAGCTGATATTTGTGAGATCGCTATCTCCGCCGTGTCCGTAACACTCGCCCGTAGATACGCCATTTTCTGGGTCAAAGAAATATCTCGCCTTGCGTCAATCATCTCTCTGAAACATTCCTACCAAGCTGAGAAGTCTAGATGATTGCCGTTGAAAATTGGTAGTGTTGGGCTGGGAAGTGGCGGTAGTCTGGTTGCTCCACCGGTTCTTTCACTTGCTTCGTGCACTGCGGGTCGCTCAGTCGATGTCGATGCTTCATTTGCCTTCGTCGATAATTGTAGTTTAGCTGTTACCCTAACGACGGTAACGTTAAGCAGAGCAGTTCGTCTCCGCTTGGGCGCTTGACTTATCCATTGCTGTACGCTACTTTCGTCCTATCCTTGCTTTTTCAGAGCCTTCGACCAATCTGTTAAACTTTTGTAGTAACCGTCCGCGACGATTTCCAGGTCGCTCTTCATACTCTGTGTGTGTAAACGTGTTTCTCTGCTCTCCGGATTGACGCTGAGGCGGCTTCCGGCCTATTGCAGAAGGTCGTGTAGCTCTTCATTCAGCGTGACTGTTATCTGCTCTGGCGAAAGAAAGATGTACTCATTCTGAGTTGCTGCTGCCGCCGTAGTTTTCTCAGTCATTCTGCTTCACACTTAGGGCTCGATGCACCATATAGTCGAGGTTTTCGGCGATACACTACGTTGGGTTACTCCCTTCGGACAGTGTAATCAGGTCTTTCGGGATACTCTCTTTATTTCACATATAATTGCGAGGGAAAGTTCCCTTGAGATTGCTTGTGCTGCCACACGGGACTCGTTGAGGAATTTATTCTCAATCAACCAATTAGCAAAACAACTGAATAAAACAACAACGAACCAACTACAGAGTAATGAGGAATATAGGAAGGAAGAGAAATGAAGAGAAGAAAAGAAGAGAAATAGAGAGGACAAAGTTGCCACTACAGCCATTCCTTAAAGAAGTACCGGACGCAGGTCACTGGTCCAAAATTAGTAAGGCATTTTCTATGTGACCTGCGTAACCTGTACGAGACGACAAGCTGGTCTTTCGATCGTCCCGGGTTCTGCGTGACAACAGAAGAGATTGAGCAGAGGTGAGGTGGAAGAGAGCTGGACCGGCGGGGCACGCAACACGTACCCTCTCAAACTTGGGTAATTAAACCCTCTGTGGGGATAGCAACCATTATATGCAACAATGAAAGGCCACGCACCGCTTATCACACAGCCTAGAGTACTTAATCAAACAAGGTGTCAGAATTCCTAGACACAATAAGTTAACTAATGCAAATAGTTAACTACTGATGGAAATACACTATATAGTTAAAACAACATTATAATGGCCATTATCTAGAAGTAATTTATAGGAAATTCTAGGTGAGAAAGCATGAAATTTCTATGCAAGAAACTTACTAGCATCTTAGGAAACGATGTCCGCCTTCAGTGCTACAACGATGTCCGCCTTCAAGTGCTACAACGATGTCCGCCGTCAGTGCTACAACGATGTCCGCCTTCACGCGGTGCAGCACGACAGTCTACAGACTGCAAAGGACATCAACAACCTTCTCCGGAAGCATCACGCTCCGAAGAAACTACAAGAGAGCCTCTCTGTCTCTCTCTCTCTCATCTCTTCACTAAACCTCCGTCTTCGTTCTTTTTTTCGCCTGAGGGACAGTCCGATCCGGCTGGCCTGTCCCAACTACTTCTCCTATTGGCCGGAGACATCGAGAGTAACCCAGGACCAAGGATCTGGCTGTGCACTACATGCAAGAGAAAGGCGAATACTAACTGCATCCAGTGCTCCTACTGCTCAGAGTGGGTCCACACTAAATCGACATGAAGTGGCCTCTCCTCACTCAAAGAATACATCCAAGTCGAATACCGCTGCCCGTCATGCATAACATCAACGACTCCGCTGACGACCACGAACACCAGGCAAACTCTCTCCTCTGACCCCATGTCCAACAGCAGGAACCTCAAGATTTTGCAATACAACTGCAATGGCTTCTCTGGCAAAACGACGGAACTCCATGAACTCGTCACTCGTCTGAAAATCGATCTATTTCTCATCCAAGAAACTAAGCTAACGAACCGTTCCAAATGTCCACAAATTCCTGGATACACTATCGTAAGAAAAGATCGTGAGAAGAACTCCGGAGGCGGTCTTATTACCGGAATCAGCGAATCGCTGTCCTACACTGTAATGCCCTCTCCGACCGACACACATTTGGAATCTCTCACCGTCCGCATATTCGATGCCGATGCGAAGTCGCTCGATGTGACCAACATATACATACCACCGACGAGCTCTTGCACCACTGGTTACACGCCCGACCTCACTCCGTTCTTACACAATCGCGAGAAATCCATCATACTCGGTGATCTTAACGCTCATGATGCCGCATGGTTCTCCAAATCTTCAGACAGCAGAGGCTCTCACATAGCAGAAACGATCGATGCTTCAGAACACGCCGCAGTAAACCGTGACACGCCTACCAGAGTACCAGTCAACGGAAGACCATCTTCTCCAGACATCTCCATTTGTTCGCTGGACTTACTTTCTCAAGTCTCATGGAAAACATTACCATCTGGAAGCTCCGACCATCTACCCATCGTAATCGTCCTTGAGGGTTCCAACTACATCCGTACGCACAGGAAAGTCTCCTTCACCAACTTCGGAAAAGCGAACTGGAAAATCTTTGAACAGCTCGTCGAAGAAAAGTTATCCACGACACCTCTTCCCGACCTCCCCGCCGCCCAAGCTGAGCCCTTCTTCCGGAAGATCCTGTTATCTGCAGCCGCCAGCTCAATCCCACGCGGTCGCATCAAGAAGAGAAACGTTGCCTTAACACCAGAAATCCGAGATTGGATGACCAAACGAGACGCTTTACGAGAATCAGACCCATCAAGCCAAGACATCAGCACCCTCAACATGAACATCAGACGAGCCACGGACAGAAACAAAAGGGACATCTGGAGAAACTTCATGGAGACCTTTGATCCCAAACTAGACAGCAAGAAACTGTGGAAAACGATCAAGATGTTGAATGATAAAGGACGTCCCCCACCAAACTGCGCCATCGACTTCGGGAAAGGACCCCTCACATCCTCCTTCGAAATCGCGAACCAGTTCAACAAACGCTTCACACGCCCAGTCGACTACAAAACAAAAAAGGAAAATCGGAAAACCATGAAGAAAGTTCACAAGATCCAAGCTAAAGATTTTGTCGAGTACTCAGAGGCCGCTGTGAAATCAGCTATTAAGAAGACAAAGAAATCAACAGCCCTCGGACCGGACGGACTCGCTCCAATACTCTTCCATTATCTCGGGAACAGAGGTATAGCCGCCCTCACAAAGCTCATCAACGACTCCCTCAGCTCTGGCAGAATTCCCATGATTTGGAAATCTTCAGTCATTCTCCCACTCCTGAAAGCAAGAAAAGAGGCAACGGATGGACCAGGATACCGACCGATCTCCTTACTCTCACCGATGGCGAAAATCATAGAACGACTTCTATTGGAAGAACTCAAGCCGTACGTAAGAGTAGATGAGCACCAGCATGGATTCACCACAGGAAGATCCACCACCTCTGCCCTCCTCACTCTTTCAAAAGACGTAGCTGCAGGTTTTAACGCGAAGAGACCAGCTAAACGTACAGTGATGTTGGCAATCGACATGTCAAAGGCCTTCGACTGCATAGACATAGCGGTACTCATAGATCTCGTCCTACAAACCGACGCCCCAAACTTCGCAAAGAAATGGCTAGCATCGTACCTCAGAGGACGAACGAGCCGTACATCCTTTCGCGACGTCCTCTCAAGCTCATCCCTGATCAGAAGCGGAGTCCCTCAAGGCAGCGCACTCTCACCGCTTCTTTTCAACTTATATCTAAGCGATCTTCCGAACAACGATCCAAACATCAAAATCGTCTCTTATGCTGATGATATAACGCTATGGGCGTCAGATCCGAGCATTTCCACTGCCTCGCTACACATACGATCCGGTCTCCCACACATCGAAAAGTTCATCCACGATCGTGGACTATCTATTTCTCCTGCCAAAAGCCAGCTTCTACTCTTCACACCTTACAGCAAAGAGTACAAGACTATCCTAGATGTCTCGATCGGAGGTCAGAGCGTACCCACCGTGAATACCGCCAAAATCCTTGGAGTTACATATGATTCTATGTTCACATTCAGTCATCATGCGAAAGACATAGCAGGCCGAATGTCGCAACGTCACAATGTACTGAAGGCGCTAGCCGGCAGTACATGGGGCAACCAAAAGGAGACACTCCGTCTCACGTACAAAGCCATTTGCCAATCCATATACAGCTACGCAGCTCCAGCGTGGGCCAGCTTTCTCTCCTCCTCAGCACACACCAAAATTCAAAGAGGACAGAACAATGGCCTGCGTATCGTAACAGGAAACCATCAAATGGGCAGCGTCGACCACATACATGCTGAAGCTAAAGTTATGAGATCGAAATCGCACCTTCACATGCTATCAGCCCAATACTTGGCAAGGACCTTGAGCCAAACTCACTTCCATCACGGATTATTTCTCCAAGGACCCCCACCACGCAACATGAAAGCTGATCTTTACATCGCATGCAGAAGCACTGTTGAAAGAGCCCTGTCGGAAACAGCAGAGAAGAACAACGGGAAAAGCGTCGCAAACCGAGTCCACACAAACATGGTCTCAGAAGAAAAGGAAACCATCCAAGGTCCAGTCATACTGGGCGGCCGACCACCACCGGACATAAATGAAGAAGAAGTGGACCTCTCCAGAAACGCCCGCTGCACGCTGAGCCAACTCCGCTCAGTCTACAGCAGGTACACCAACCACTACTTACACCGGATCGATGACTCGATACCTGACTACTGCCCAGAATGTCTCAATGGACCTCACGACGTCGCCCATCTCTTCAAATGCGCTAGACGTCCAACAAGACTCACGTTGGAAGGTCTCTGGATGAAACCAAAAGAAGTAGCCTCATTTCTGAGACTATTGTGAAGGAAAGAGGAAGAGATGTATTTAAAAATAAAAAAAATAAAAAAAGAGAGGAGAGAGAGAGGGAGAGAGCGGCTCTCCATAGCCAACTCTCTTCGACGCGAGACGTTTGCCGGCAACAACAACAACAACAAGCATCTTAGGAATCTCCTAGAAAATTTATAATTACTAAAGGAAAACTAGCAAAATGTCGACAACTAAGAAAGATGAATGACGAGTCGGCATTGACAAACAATAAATCAATCCTAGGAAAGTTCCAGAGCTTAGATACTTGGTTACTACGTCTAGGACAAGTTCCAATTTCTTCCCGGACCTTTCCAAAGTCTTAGGTCCGGGAAGAACCTCCCCGCGACCATTTTTTCCTAATACAACGTCATTATTTACTATTTCCCTCATTTTGATTCATTCACTTGTCATCATTATCTATGTGAATCTCTTTTATCATATCATTTCTCAAGTCTTTGAAACTGTATTTCGAGGTAAACTACCTTGCTTGACTGATAGGAAAAAATTATACGCTCCAAACACAATTAGAGTATTTTGGGTTTGGAGGGAGTGTTGTAATCTTGTCAATATCATTAAATTTTCAACTGCGAAGACTAATTATTAGGAATTAAATTTTCAACTGCGAAGACTAATTATATTTTCAACTGCGAAGACTAATTATTAACACTAATCCGTACTTGTTTCTTTTAAAAAAGGGAACTCGACCTAGGAAGAATCATATTTTTTAAAAAAAACTTTGCAGAATAAAACTGAAACTTTTAGAAAATTGCTTATTATATAGCTATGTATGTTGAAAAAACCCAAACACACCATTACTTTTTGTGAGACATTTATAACGTTGAATTAATCCCTCACTGCTTTCCAATTTATCCAAACAATCATCAAATATTCTACTACAAAAAAGCGTAAAATACCATTTGGTCGCTTTAATGTCATGTTTATAACGTTAAATAAAAAGTTTGCAGGCAATTTTTACGATGAAACTTTTTGACACTTTGTTACTTTAGGAAGGCCGCATTTTACTTGGAGAGGGGGGGGGTTAGAAATCAAAATAGCTAAAGCTCAGGTAAAAATTTACGCTAAGAAAGTTTGTTGCGGCTCAGGTAGTAGAGATCGTTTAGGTTTGTCTAAACGAGGGGCTCCTTAACTGATCAAAAACAGAAAAAACCACAAGTAATTTGTTTTATCCCTAATGAACATAGAAAAACTTTTTACAGTAAAACTGTTTGGCACATGTGTTCGTGAGGGGGCGTACTTTACTTGGGGGGTCAGCTTACTTTTCATTTCGCTTTGACTTAGTTTGAATTTATGCTAAAAAGGCCGTGCGGCTTAAAAACGAGGCCGTATGAAACAATTAGCCGAAAAATTGTATTTTTATCCAGTCTAACTGAGTCGAATGGCTTAGCTGTTTCCATCTACTATTCACTGTTTTTTTCCGCTTATGCTCAGGCGAAGGTAGCGCTAACGAAGCCGTACGGCTTAGGAACGAGACCGGATGAAAAAATTCCTCAAATTATCATTTTTTGTCGACTCAATGACTAAATTTGTCGAATTAGAGAAAATGATGTGAAAATTACAGTAGTTTAAACACACTAAATACGCCCCCCAGTGCGCCCCCCATGTAAAGTGCAGCCTCCCTAAGTAGAATTGTGCCCACTAATCGCGAATCGACTCGCAATCGTAGAACGACTTCCCGACTGCATGAGCGCCAACTTTTTCTGAACATCACAGTCATTACAACCTTCATACGAATGACAAAAAAAACGAGTTGTGACGGAACCGCGCTTTGAAGCATTGATAAATTAAAAGAGAAACTTGTTTCTAAGAAACACAAAAACGCGAAATGAATTATGAAAAGTACATGTTAAGAAAGACAAAAAAAAGAATCATAACGAAATAACACATTGGCATACGCCAAAAACATCACGTATAGTTATAAATGGGAAAAAATATTTGGTATGAAGTTTTGATAATGAAAAATCGAAAAATTTAAAGATAAAAAACTTGAGGTGAAGAATTATGAAATCCAAAATGTGATGAACTCCCTCCGGAAAAAACCGAAAATGCGTCAGCTATTTTCCTTCCCGCGGGAAGGGTCGGGAAGCTTCCTTTCCGCGGCTTCGTGGATAGCTTTTCAGCTACCCGCGAACAGGCGCGGGAAGGAGCTTCCCGAGGTAGGCCTACCCGCGATATTGGTGAATACGGCCACTGGTAGAAAAATCCTGAACACGCGAAAGATTATCTGCAGAAGTCAACACCGGGTGCTGTTAGAGATCTTTTTCTTCTGGCCGATTCCGTTCGAGCGAGAAACTTGTACATGTCTCTGACTAAAGAAAACGCTCGACAAGTAACGGACGATTTGGTTGCTCTGGTGGAATTCGTTGATATAAGGTTTTTTTCTTGTTCGCATAGCCAGTATTTCCTCAGTTTTTTTAGTCACATTCGTAGAATCTAGTATATACTCAAGAAATATTATTTTCTTCTTCGTATTTGCATCTTTATCTTAATGATAAACGAACTTTTGATATTATTTTCTTCCAAAAGTTTCAATGTGTCTATTTTGAAGAAAAAAAATAATTAGTAACTGATCCGAGTTTAGCAATTTGGTAGTGTGTACTGATTGTTACCAATGGGCTGTGAGTTTGACCTTCCAAGACATGTCCACTCAAACTGAGAAGTTTGAGAATTTAGTAGTTCATCTGAGAATTTGACTATTACCTGCTGTACACACCTGCAGTGGCCAAGGCTCAAATACTACGTCTGAGAATGGATCATAAACCCGAAAACTGAGTTAACACTTACATTTACTCCGTTATCAGTAAGTAATCAAGGCAGGACATACGTAGCTCGACTGGATGTCTGAATAAGAAGCTATGGAGGAATTTGAATCAACTTGGGCTGAGAGGAACAGCCTCAAAGCAACAGAATTGTGACGGACAAGATAAAAACGAGACCTATTTAAGTATATATTAAATCTAAAATATTCAGTGGCTCTATGTATGTTGTCGAAAACTCAAACCACTATTAAATAAATATCAAGATCCTTTGAGTTCTTGTGACAGTAGTGCACCGAGACATCACTTGGGATAGATAATTTCACCACCGTAAATGACCATGATTTGGCTGAGTGTGCCCATTGCTACACTTACACAAAATTGAAGGTTACCATTTTAGATTTACTCAATAAAATGGTGAAATTGAAGTACCGTTTCATTAAATTAGTACTCAATATTGCAGCATATATGGCCTTACGTCGTGCACTCTTCAAGTGATCCGAAGTTACTTCGCCTCTCTCAGAAGAAAAGTCGATTACTTCGAGAGAAATCTCAGTCTGGAACTAGAAACTACTTTTGAAGAGGTTAATTCTTAAAGATTTTTTTGTTGAACACATTTTGCAACCATTTTCAGAAATCTGATTAAAAAGTACGAACAGGGGCTTCTTTTTTTTTTGCTGTAGTTCCAAGTGATCTCTCAAAAAGCGCAATTGAATTTTCTTCCCTTTTTGAGGTTTTGAACTCATTCTTTCTTTTATTGGTTCAATCGGTTTATTTTGTTACCAAAGGTGCACACGTTGCAGGCTGTGAACTGCATTGTAGAAGAGTATCCTTATTCAAAGAACCTGGTCGAGGACTCAGGATATCTACCGGAATACATTGTAGAAGAGTGGGAGGGCACTCACAAGTTCTCCGGTTCTAAAATTGGTCAAGCCGGCGACCACCACATAGATTTCTGGGTTAACAAGACCCTCAGTGGCTTGTTAGCATCTATGATATTGAAGTTTTGAATTACTTTTGCTATGATGATCTTTTGCGATGTTCATGGACAAAGATAATACAGTGACTGACTTTGCCTACACGGCGGATACCGAAATGTTTTAATATAAAAAATATCGTTGTTCATTTTCATTCTCACGGCAATTCGTGCTGTTTTCAGCTATTACTCACTGTTTTTTTCGCTTAGGCTAAGGCAAAGATTACGCTAACCAGGCCGTACGGCTTAGGAACAAATTTAGTCATTGAAAGAGACAGCATGGGAAAATTTCTCATACTTTTAATTCTTTGTCGATTCAATTACTAAAATTTTCAAAAATAGAGAGAATAATTTAATTAAAAAAACAGTAGTTTGAACCCACTAAAACAGAAGCCCCCAAAGTAAAGTGCACCCCCCCCCCCTGTCAAGCGTTACCGTCAGAGGCCGGTATCAAAACACTTTGCCTATGTTTATTGGAGAATTTCAGATTGGGCATTTTGGTTAACGCACAATCCTAGAGTCTTCGAGTTAGTTAAAACAATTTGGTTGCAGCATTCGTTTCACAATCAAGGCTAGATGGACCTCACCGATATCCTTTTCAGAGGAGGAGTGAGCTCATGGCTGCATTAAGTTCAGAAGCGTGTCATTGTGTAAGTAACCCAAATCTTGAGTGTTCAGTAATCGTTCTTTTCTCGAAGTATTCAGTTGTTGACCTAATTGTTTTAAGCTGCCTTCCTATTTGTACTTCTCTCGAACAGCTCTCCAGTACTAGATAATATAGTACTTCGAGTCCTAGAGGGTGCTTTCCAAAAAACATACTCGAGTTGAAAATCTTTTTTCGAACCCTTTTGAATCATATTTTTCGCTCTTACCGTTCTCAACTTCTCCAAGCGACACGTGTCCGGTTCCTAGCCTCAGATCCTAGAACTAATGTTTCGGAACTGGAACAGTTGTTAGCTCCGAAGGCAAAACATTCATTTTCCTTTTTGCTTATCTCCATGCTGTCTGGTTTTTGTAATTATAGATAATCGAATCACTTTTTGTTAATCATGTTACTTAATGTTTTCCTGTCATTCTAAAGAGGCAGAAAAGCTAACCACACATTAAGGCCTGTTTTCGTAATTCATTCTGCTCCGTGATGTAAAAGACGCTCTCTTTTTGAGTATTTTGTAAAATCTGTTGAGAATACATTTCTGTAGTTCAAAAAATCAAAAAAAATTTAAAGGGTCAAGAAATCGTTATTCACTTATGTAGCTCATCAGTTCAGTATATTATTTTTGTTATCACGTATTCGAGCTCGTGGTTCTTTTTTATCATTTAAATATTTTAGTGATTGATGCCGTTGGAGGATAAAGTTATTGTTGTTAGAAGTTTCCAAGACGTGTTCACCATTCAATACTACCATGGAATCCACAATAAATGCATGCAATGTTACAACTACTCCAAATTCAAGCTGTGATAAGCGGACAGTAACTGATCAATCCAGCTGCTGAGAGAGAGCGATGGTATAGGAAAGCTTTGAAGACTCTGTAGGAAAGTGGTCCGTCCATTCATTTCGTCAAGAAGTTCAGGTAGTCACGATCTGTAAAGTTGCTCAAACTTTTTGCTTGCTCAAACTAAGTTGCTCAAACTTGAGATCTATAATTGCTTTTAGGAAAGACGTAAAGTTGAGGATATGGCTAGTCATCGTAGGCTAGAGGATCTGCAAGAGAGATTTATGTGAACTCCAATTAAAATTTCTCGGACAACAATGAGATTTTCAAACAGAGTGTGTCCAAACATCAAAGAGCGCAAAATCTGTGAGAATATTTGAAACTCAAAAGGCGGAAAAAGACAAATTCAAGCGTACTCTACATAACACCGCGAAGTCCTGCTCTTATAAGGATTGAAAAGAGGGAGGAGGGCTACAGTCACCGAGAAACGTATTGGTGAAATGACTTCAGTGTTTTCCCCGAACCTTCAAGAACCTTTCAATCACTTCTCTCACAGTGAGCAGTGCGTTTATTGAGAGCTCTGATATTGATTTCTTCACCCAGTGCCCTATATCCTATTCCTGTCCAAACATGTCCTCTTCTTCTGCCAACATTGAAATCGTCTCTCTTCTGGAAACCATCCGTTTACAAGCAGACACGATAGCAACTCAAGCGCGAACCATTGAGGCTCAAAACAAGCAGATTGAGTCTCTCACTCAAGAAAAGTTTGCTGTTTCATCATCTGCAGCCCAATCTACTCATTTCACTTTGTCTCCAGACGCTGTTGCATATGAGGCAGTCAGACGCTGCCTACTCGAAGACAAAGATGTTATTGAAGAGAAGGCCAAGACTATCGTGGTTGTTGGTATGGAGGAACACGAATCGGACTCAGTCACAGCCGCGAACGATGAAACCTTCGTTTCAAAGTTCATACAAGAACTGGATATCCAGGGCATTTCGGAGGCCTTCAAGAGAGGCGAAGTCAAATACAAGCGGTTTGGCAAAGCGGAGCACAAAAGACGAGTTCTGA
The DNA here is from genome assembly GCA_964056735.1 of Allodiplogaster pararmata. Lineage (NCBI taxonomy): Eukaryota > Metazoa > Nematoda > Chromadorea > Rhabditida > Diplogasteridae > Allodiplogaster > Allodiplogaster pararmata. The sequence continues at coordinate 19,970,902 of OZ057408.1, read as the reverse complement.
AGATATATCTACCGTCTATAACTCTTCGCTCAGCTTGTCTGAAAAAGATAAGAACTTCCAGGCTCCCTGTCCTGCAGTCTCTTCCCCGAGTCTTCGTCAGAGAAGACTTGACCAGAACTGGACTCGAATTAGAAAAGCAGTGCAGACATATTGCCAGAGAACGGAACCAGGCGGCCGGGCAGATAGAGTGGACCGTCAGAGGAACTCAGCTGTCCAAGCTATCGACGCCGAGACCATTCCGAGAAGAACAGAAGAGGTCATTCGCTAACGTTACCAAAAGAACTTCTCGCTAGGTCAGTGGCAGTGTTAGGAATTCTTTTTCTTGCCCTTTAACGTAAGCATGTTTATTCAATGCGAGATCTATACGCAATAAAGTAGCTGATCTTGATTTTTTGCTTATTTACAATAACTATGATCTTGTTTTCGTTACAGAAACTTGGCTTTCTTCCTTAGATTCCGATCATGAGTTTTTGAAGGAGCATAAATCTTTATTGTATAGATGTGATCGTTCCCTAAATGATCCTAATCAAGGCGGAGGAGTTGCCGCATTTGTCTTCCTTAATATTCCATCTGTTCTAGTTTCCTCTTTCCAAGATAATGGCATAGAAGTGATATCTCTCGATATCTTCAACCCTATTGCACTTCCACGGCAAATGCGATGCGTAGTGATCTACCGTTCCCCTTCCTGTACATCAGCAACTATGGTCAGATTGTTGTCCTACATTAAATCGATTACACTTCCCAATATACCTATGGTGGTAGTAGGAGATCTCAATCTTCCATTTATTGACTGGAATAGCCTATACACTTCTTACAATGAGAATCATTCCTTGTTCTTAGATTTTTGCTGCGATGAGCATTTTTTTCAATTCGTCTCCCAACCAACACGTGGTACGAACATATTAGATATTGTGCTGTCTAATAGTCTAGTTGTTTCCGACTGTATTGTGATTGCGCCTTTTTCATCAAGTGACCATGCCACCGTAGAATTTCAAGTGTCTTTCTCAGCTTTTCCTGCTGCTTCGGCTCCTTCTATAAGAAATTTCGCGAAATTGGGCTATGATGGAATGGCTTATTGCATCTCATGACTGGACACTTTCTCTAGCTCTTTTCGACTCTGACGCTGCTAATAACTACTTTGTTGACTTCCTTGTCCACCTTATCGACCGTTTCGTCCCATTGTTCTCCGATTTCTCTGATATCGACCTCTATCCACCTAGGCTCCGAACAATGTATTACAAGCTTCAACGAGCTACACTTCATTCTCCTAATTATGTTTACAGCCACAATCTTTCTGCTGAATTTTCTAAACAGTTACATTTGCACCAGATTGAGAAAGAAAGCAAACTAGTTAGTAAAGGAAACCTGAAATTGTTTTATTCCGAATGTCGCAGTCGCTCTAAGGGCCGTAATTCAGCAATGCCCACAATAGTTGATCAATCTAATCGAACTTTGGTTACTTCATTATCTAAAGCCGAAGCTTTCTCAGATTTTTTCTCTTCGGTGTACTCGACCCCTCGTTCTATTGTTCCTGAGATCTATCCGACGACTCCCTCGAAAGTGTACTTTGATTTCATAACTCATGATATGATATTGAATGGTATTAGAAAGTTGAGCAATAAGTGTAATACTTCTCCTGACACCATACCAAATATTGTTTTCAAGAAACTGCGTTTTGTGCTTCTGAAACCGTTATCTTTTATTTTTAACAATTCTTTACTTTCTGGAAAGGCACCCTCTCTCTGGGAAATGACGATAGTTAAACCCATCCCTAAACCCAAATCTGCGGCAGATCAACTTTCAAGTTATCGTCCTAATTCGTTAACTTGTTCAATCTCTAAAGTTATGGAAAACGTTTTGATTAGTCAAATTGATGCTTACTTGGAGAACAATTCTATTCTATCTTCTCATCATTTCGGTTTTAGAAGCAAAAGGTCCACAGTAACTTCACTAGTACAATCACATTGTTACCTTGCGGATTCACTGTCTCATGGAAAGGCTGTCGATGTTGTTCTCCTTGACATATCTAAGGCCTTTGACACAGTAGACCATAATCTTTTAGTACGCAAACTTGAAAATATAGGAATTTGTAATCCTGTCCTTGGATGGATTCGTGATTATTTGACTGAAAGAATGCAGACTATTTGTGTTGACAACGAGTTTTCAAGCACTTCCTCTGTAATTAGTGGTGTGCCCCAAAGATCAACAATCGGCCCTAAATTATTCTTATTAATTATCGATGACATAAAGGAAGTTATTCCTTCGACTGTGCAATATTCGATATATGCCGACGACGTGAAACTGTTTACTGAAGTACCACTTTTCTCTTCCGATCTCCAAATAGCCATTGATAACATCTCTAACTGGTGTCAACATTCCGATCTTGAGCTATCTGCTAAAAAACGCGTTGTTTCACACTTCGGTTCCAATCATTCCCGTGAAAAGTGCTCGCGAGGGGAGGTTGCTCATCCCTTCGCTCTTTTTTTTCTTTACTCTTTCACTGTGTTCTTTGATCTTTCTTCCTGTGTCGTGCCAGATAAGCCTGAGCAGCCACAACTGCTGTCTTGCGTGCAACTGCGAGCACCGGTTCATACTTTCCACCAACTGCCGCAGGGGTATCGTGAGCAGCAGTAAAAGAAGCGAGATCTGAGAATCTAAAACTTACTAAAAGAGGCTTTCGCGGCGTAGCTATTTAGCTACTCAGCCCAGTTGAGCATAGGTGTTTTATCGTGAATTTGTTCATTAATCATCCTCATTTCAGTTCAAATCGTAGCATGACTCTTGCTACATCAAACTTGTCTGAGGAAGGAGTTGCTATTCTGCAGCATGTAACAGTTCTGATTGAGCAAACTCTGTCGTCTAATGCTCAAACAATCGATACCTTAAAGAGCATGATTAGTGCTCAGACAGAGTCAACAAATCAACTGATTTCTACTGTTTCCTCTCTCATACAATGTGTTAACTCTCTTCTTTCACAGTCTGCGCCCTTGCGCTCCTCCATTGTCTCAAACCCCCCTATTGTTTCTGACACTTCGCCTATCATGTCATACAGTGCTATTGCCTCTGTCGTAACACGCTGTCTAGCGGGAGACGCAGAGGCGAAAGAAAAGATGACGAGAGTCGTTCTTATCAATATCGAAGAAGGAGAGTCAGAGACGCAGACGAAAGCGAGAGACGAGGAATTGGTCACTCAAATCATCAGGTCGGCCGAAAGTAATGCACTTTCCGAGCTTCTCACACCTGAGGATTCATTAGACAGCGGTAAGATTCGTGTGTATAGACACACTGGAGTAAGTTACTCTCGGGAAAAAGCAGAGTTCAGACCTAGGCCTATAAAAGTACAACTACCTAGCAAAGAATCGAGAGATGAATTTCTCAAGCTCACAAGAGGCACTCGCTGCGTTCCTAAGTTTACTGGAAACGCTCACAGCTACGCGAGACCTGACTATCTCAAGCATCAGATTCAGTACGATGCCGAACTGAGAAAAGAGTGCGGTAAGAAAAATCAAGCAGAAAATTAATTGACATTTGTCGTAAGGGACATTGGTAACGGGCCGGAAATATTCCGTCTTCGAAACCCAAGAGAGCTCCCGAGACGTAAAATTCATGAGCAATCTGAGAGAGACAGAGGTAACTATGCCGCTAATCCCGCTATTTCTTGTTCTTCTCAGAATGAACAACCAGTGCAACACAGGGAAGAATCAGCTCGAACTCGGGCCAACAGCCATACCATCGTCACTAGAAGTGGGAAGAGAGCAGCGGAGTCAAGTCAAGACGGAAGAGCTGAGAAATCTGAGGATCAGAGAGAAGCTGCTGTTTGCCCAGTCACGAAGAAAGGGCCGTCAGTCCTTTCTAGCTCAAAAAAGGTCAAAAACAAAGTGTCTTCAAAATAGGATGAAGCTCATAGAGATTCTCATAGGCATTCTGTCCGCTACCTGAAAACTAGCAAGAGTAAAAACTCGTTCAAATTTCTATAGTGAGAGTCCGCGGGTTTTAGTGTGGTGTCCCCTGTCTTGTGGCCCCGAACCAGAACATGAAGGATTGACACGTTTATTAGATTAAGACTTCATAACATGGATACCGAGAATAATTACACTAACATTATGTTGTAGAATAATAGAAGTGACATTAACATTACGTTGTAGAACATTAGGTGCGACAATGACAATGGGGGATGATCACGTTACGAGCAAAGTGCCTAGGTAAGAGGGGTGGGGGTGAGCGACCGGGCCCGGTCTTTCCCCCTGTCTGCCTAGCGAAGGGGCGTATTTATAGCGCCCGGCACGAAGGCGTGGTCTCTAGCTTACATTCTCTCTGGCTTATGAGCTGTGAAGCGGAGATAAGAATATGGGGCAGTGCCCTCTATCTAGAGAAGGGCGGCTCGCTATAAAGACCTATCCTATGTTCACAGTTATAATAGGGAAGCGGGATTAGCAATACAGAGCTACCAGATATTCACACCTCCAACCTTTACCCCAGGTCCGTCCTCGGACCGAAAAAAAAAATTAAGAATAGTTTTAGTTCTACCTTAAATGCTATTTCTACAAAACGGTAAGGCCGAGGATATTAAACGGCATGCATCTAATTGAAGTCTTGTGAAAAAGAAACAATCGAAACAAATGCATAAATCAAGTAAATTGGTTAAACCATGGATATATTTTATTTTATCTACATTTTTCTATGCAAAAACAGTTTCCAGAGAATTAATTAGCAACTCATAAAGCGTGACATGATAAGCATCACATAAACAGAGGAAAATTAAATATATATATATATATATACATATGCCACCAAAGAAAGACTATCTTCTTCTGCCGTCCTTTACTTGCTGTGTCCGTTGTTTTTTTTTTTTTCATCTTCTTCGTATCCTTTTCCCGAATTAGGCCTCGCTCCCCCTTCGATCTTGTCCCGAGATTTGTCCCTTCCGAGTCCGCTTTTAGTGGGTCACCGCTTTTACGACTGCTCCCTTTTCTTCCCCCTTTTTTTTTTCCGACGCTTCTTTTTTTTTTTGAAGTCTTTGATCTCGCACTTTTGCCTTTCGTTTTCACGTTTGGAGTCCTCGACGCTTGACCAATTGTCCTGCAATTAGAATCAAGAAGTGTCTCTCAATGGAACGATATACATATATGTAAAACAACCTTTTTAAAAAAAATTTGTATTATTGTTATTATTATTATTGTTATTTTTTTTTTGGATTAGATATTAAAAACGTCACATTTGAACTAGCTGACTTTCCCGATCGCCCCTCCTTTCCGCCGTAGAGTTCACCAACTGCCCTGACGTTGATCTAGCATCGGGTCTCTGAACAAGTACATAGCTTTTAGTATGCCCACTTCATTTACTGCCTGTTCGAATGTGACTATGTAGTTGCGATTTGAAAGGTTAAACTTTCTCTTCTTTTTTTTTGAAAGGGTGACTTCTATGAAACCCGCCGAATACTCACCTGATCTCATAGGTTCAGCTGCTGGGATTCTACGACCGTTCCATGCCTTGCTGCGTACCTCACGACCTCATACCAGATCGCGAGATCGAGGAGCGTCTTCTGGTGGCCGACCACTATGGGGGTGTCCCTCGCTCTTGTCAGTGCCACGTTGACCCTGGCTTCGTCACTTATGAATTTCGACGCACCTGCTCCGACTTTGGTGGTCACGACGATGACGATCCTTCTCTCTTTTCCTTGGAACCCGTCGACTGTCCGGACGTTGATCTCATGAAGACCTCGGCCTATCAGCTTTTGATGAATCGTTTTCATCTGCTGCCTGTAGAATGCAGCCACTGCAATCTGTGCCGGTTCAACCCCTCCAGCGATGGCGGCCGCGATTCGCGAGATCACTTCCGCTTCATCTTCGTTTGCGAGAGAGCTTGTGAGGCCTGGGACTGCTTTTCCGTTCTCCACGTTGACGAAGATGAATGGAGCGGGGCCTCTGCTTCTTATTCCCATGAGGGAGAATGCACCCATGTCCGCCTCCGGAACGTTCGAGAAGATTCGTCCATTGTATAACAGTCTAGATGGGAGCGTGACCAACGACTGTGGCATTCTGTAGACTTGTACCAGACGCACTCTAGGCAGATTTCTATTCGCCAGGGCAACCGTCAGCGCTGGCCTATTTTCTTTCCGTCAAACTTGTAGGGCGGGAGCTGATGTTCGTCGCCTATCAACACGAATTCCGCCCTTGGTACAGCTGAATGAAGCGCGAGGAGTTATGAGTTATGTCATCTGACTTGCCTCATCCACGAAGTCCCTCGGTCTGATGTTAGCTATATTCCTGCTCCCACTTCGCAACATAGTAATTCTCTTTGAAGCTCTTTTGCCCATTACCACTTCCATGATGTACGCCATCTTTTTTGCAAAGGACCCCATGGCGACGGGCACTGCTAGTTCTGCCACCCATGGCAACATCGTTTGTTCCGCGAGGATGTCTGGGTTTAGCTCCGGTACGTATTTGTTCATTTTACCTGGGTTTCTAAGCGCGACTTTGTATACATAAAATAGGTCATCGTAAGCCATTTTTGACAAGTCGATGTTCGGTCTGCCCGTAATTCCCGATATGGTCAGGGCGTCTATATATATGTATCTCAGGTCTGGTCGATCCGGTGCGAACACTTCGTAGTGGACCGCTTCCAGAACCGGCTTTCCGTTGGAAGCATCTCCGCAATGTCTGTACAATACTGGGTTTAACCCCTCGATTACTTCAGGCGTAAGCATTGTTCGACCGTCCTTCTCACCCTGTTTCTTTCCTTGAGGCCTTGGCGTTCGCGACTCCATCAGTTCTTTCGTCGTGTTACGGAAAAGTTCGACCGTCTTGAGCGTGATCAAGGAGGCACACGGGGCTTTGTCATTACGTGACGTCCCGTGCTCTTTTCTTGGCGCCTGAATCTCTTTCCTATCCACGTCGATGTAGGGGTTATTTGCTCTCGCGTTTTCCCAGTAAGCCTCTTCCACTTCCGGATCTACATGTGGCATCGTGTAGATGGCTGGTTGTGGCTCAGCTCTCTCGTCTAGCATGTGACGAAAGGGGTGCGTCTGTGGCAGCGATTTTTTTTCTTCAGATAAGGACATCTCGGCCATCTGGAGAATGTTCTCAAAGATGGGCTCGTCCAGCCCGTACTGGGGATTACGGTGATTTATTTCTTCCGATAATGGTGACCTCAGAATGAGGTCGCCAACCGGTGTGAGGGAAGCAACCGGCGGAGCGGTGCCGAGGCCTGAGATGACGTCCGTGTTTGGGGGGGGAGGGTTAAATTGTTCCAACAACGGTGTCCCGTGAACGGGGGCACCAGCTGGGGTGGGGGTTCTGACGACTTCGGCATCTTCTGCGTTTAGGGGGGAGGAGTTAAACAGTTCCAACAACGGTGTCCCGTGAACGGGGGCACCAGCTGGGGTGGGGGTTCTGACGACTTCGGCATCTTCTGCGTTTAGGGGGGAGGAGTTAAACAGTTCCAACAACGGTGTCCCGTGAACGGGGGCACCAGCTGGGGTGGGGGTTCTGACGACTTCGGCCTCTTCTGCGTTTAGGGGGGAGGAGTTAAACAGTTCCAGCAACGGTGTCCCGTGAACGGGGGCACCAGCTGGGGTGGGGGTTCTGACGACTTCGGCATCTTCTGACGCCGGTCGTCCGTGGTCGGGCGGGATCGACCTCCTGGGTTTTTTTGCCGGTGGTGGTTTCCCTCTTATCGCTTGTCTTGGCATGCTCGCTCACTTAATCAATGCTGGCTTTTTTGCTTTTTTTTTTTTGACGTGAGGTTACTCGACAAATTCTCGCCGCGCGCGAACATATAGGATTTGCGAAACCAATCAAGAAAACGCTAATACGAACATCAACGTGATGATGAGCTTGCGACATTTAATCTACCACGTTATAAAGACGGCATGTCCGTTACTCGGAGCTCGAAACAGATCAATGCTCGATTGTCGGAAGCCTTTCGCAACAATAGGATGGAATTTGGCAATCGAAAGGGAGGGAAGTGACTATTCTTTATGAGAAGACCAGACCTATTTTGTTGAGAAGCAAACAAAATGTGAGAATACTGATTTCCGTGTTGGGAAGCATAATGATTGAAGAAAATAAGGTCCCGTTTAATTCTTAAAATTTTCTTAGATCTCCACCATCGTGGTTAGAAACATTTAGGGGTGTAGAACGTGGGCATTGTAAGCGAATAATTCAGGGAAGTGTAAAGTACGTTTCTAGCTAGAAACTGAAGAAGTTCGTTGATAAAACTAGGAAATAATAACGGCCAAAACGAATCCCTAAGGACTCCGAGAGGACTGAATAAGAATGTGAGAGGGATTTATTAATAGGTATTGCTTACGTTCGTTGAGAGAAAAAGGCGGATGAGAATTTGGTAAAACATTTTGTGAAAGCGAATGAAGATGATTTATGAAGATGTATGTATATTAATAGGAACAATATCAACAGACTTACTGTAATCAACGAAACATAGTTTTTAAAAAAAATTTAAGAAAAAAACAGACTGATCAAGTGTTTGATGCCATTTTGAAAGAGACATTGGGAGAATTGATGAGCAAGCCCTTTGGAAAGAAATACGTGGGTATCGATCACGTTTTGGAAGTAACTACTTTTCGAGAAATTGCCATAACGATTCGCATATGCATATTAAATGGCGGGAATTGCATTTACATGAACATGACGACGTGTAATGAGAGAATAACGTTGTATGATTAGTCGCTTAATTGATTTCCTTTCGCGCGTTAGTAATGATTGATATGACTGGATATTTAGCGCTGGTGCAATTGAGAGGCGATTCCGAAACAAGAAATGATGAGAGTGTGGTGTGAATTGTTGATCTTATAGGACAAAGAAGAGAAAGAGGCTAAGGAGGAGAGAAAAGCAAGGCCTGGGAAATCGTACACCATGATATAAACGAAGGTTTGTATGGGATAATTGGCAAAACAGGATATATTACAGTTCAAAAATGAAAATAAGAATGTATACATACATATACATCGACACATATACATACAAATATACATATACGCATATACATATGTATACACGTACGCATGTACATACACATATATAATATATACACTCATGTCCATATATATTTTCCGGAGAAGTTGTTCCAAAAAGCATGAGAAGAATGCGCAAATCACAGATAACGGAAGAACATGAGCATAGTAAATATAAGAATGCATAAACGAAGTGAATTGCGAGCACCACATGATATGATATAATTCATGGAGCGCAGAAGCAAGAGAGCGCTCTTATGATCATCAAAGTTCAAAGATAGACAAGAATCACCGAGAAATTAACGGAAGAACATGAGAATAATGAGTTTTTAAAAAAAATGCATACACGAAATGAATTGCGAGCACCACATATTATGATGTAATTCATGGAGCGCAGAAGCAAGAGAGCGCTCTTATGATCATCAAAGTTCAAAGGTAGACAAGAATCACAGAGGAATTAACGGAAGAACATGAGAATAATGAGTTTAAAAAAAAGCATACATGAAATGTATTGCGAGCACCACATGATATGATATGATTCATCGAAGGTAAATTAATTCATAGAGCACGGAAGCAAAAAGAAAGAGAAAAAAATGAATAAAATAAAACACAAAAACAAAAATCTTATGTTCTGATTATTAAGTACCTATTCCTGGGCGTTTCTATATGTGGTATTGTTAGCTTTTTGGAAAAGCTTATTTTTGTAGTATAGTTCTTGAGGAAAACCCTAGATCCTACCTGAAATACATTTTCTCTGACGTGTTTATAGTATATTCACGCTCGGAAAGGAAATTTGCGGTGGCCAACTTGCCTGGTCCTGTGAACTACGCATTGTGAATCCGTCAGTATTTTCCTTAAATCTTTCGAAGCTACGATCATAAAACGACATATTCCGCCAAGTTCTTCTATTGGGTGTTTTCGGGGCTTCTAATTGTTCTGGTATATTGCCTTCTACTCTTGGGACGTTTTCGATGGTAATAGACGTAAATGGTTGTCCGTGGTTGTGTTGAAACGTTGTTTTTCCCATATCTTCTTGGTTGGGGCCTTGGCTTCGTGTTTTTAGCCTTTGAAATACACCCCACGCGGCTGGATATCTGATGGCTATGGCCCATTTCATTATTGCTGCGGCTAATGTTAAGGAGGAGTAGAGGCAGCATACCCTAATCCATAAGTTTTCCCACGAAAAATTGAAGAATACTGACAGTGGATTTGTAGCCGTCGTTCCTGACCCGTAGTGTTCTGTTCCTCCCTCGGAGTGGTCGGTGTTCGCTTCGAGCATGGCTGCCCTGGTTGAGAACGCCTGCCACATCTCGCTACTACGATGCTCCTGTAATAATTCCGTAAGGTTCGTTAAGACTAGGTTGTGGAATAGAGTAATGCTACTGGTTGTGGTTTTAAAATATGAAGGTATAAATGTGTTTAACGACGTAATTCTCTGGTTTGAAAGACGACTTACTGTACCCATGACGCTGTCCCATTGCCAGATGCCGTACCCTACTGCGAACTGAAATGGTGCTACTTCTGCGCAAGGAACCTTGTCTGCGTGACTCGTTATTATTAGCGATTTGGGTTCGACAAAGGTGATCCATGGTTTCTCGTTTGGCACTGACACCGCCACTTGGGGTCGTGAGTAGCAGGTCTGGTTTGCTTTGAGCAGCTTGTAAGAAGATTCTTGAATAGGGATACATGGAGTAGTTTTTACTATGTTCTTACCTACGTAGGCCGCCTTAATATCCGACTGGTTTAGCAGGAGTCGCATTGCTAAAGTCGGGTTAGCAGCCACCGACGGGATAAGGGTGGCGGTCAGCGAGTTTAGAGAGCTGCATAGGCGGCGTGTAGCATGTTCAAACATGATACTCATGTACGTTCTTACGCTAATTTCCACTGCTTGCAACTGGGCTGCCAATTGATTCGTGGTGGGAACTCCTGCTACTACGTCTCTTTTAGGTCTAGGGTAAGTTACCAGTATGCCGTATTCTTGGTCAGTCAACGTGAAGGCTAAGCCGCAGTCTGATATTGCTGGGCTGCGTTGAGACCACGATAGCGCAAACTCATGATTCTCGCTCAGCCACACGTTACCCGCTCTAGACCCTTTGATGTCTCCTAAAAATGTAAACTGACATTTCTGTTTTGCTTCTGCTTTCCAAAGCATGACTCGACCGTCTTCAAGTGTACATTCTCCGTCGGCGTAGTTACATCCGCTTATGTCGCCAGCCGGACTATCTGGCTTCGTATCGCCGTGTCGGGCGTATACCGTTGTCTGAAAGGTTAGACATTCATGAAATGAGATGGTTCGTTCCCCGGCCCAACATCCTATTGGGCCCCATTCCCATTCTACGTCTCTCGCGTTTTCCGTTTTAGCTAGTTTTCCTTGAACCCTAAGCACGCCGTGAGTGCATTTGTTGAACCTTATCATTTGCCTACACTCTTCAGCGGAGACCGTGACTAGTTTACGACTTTCCTCTTTAGACCTATACCCAAAAAACGACACAGCATATTTAAGCTCGTGCCGTGATATCTGGCACACATGCGCTTGCGATTCGTATCTTACCGTGTTGGGTCGCCATACTGACAAACTGAGTGCGACCGGTGTCGCGTTTGACACCGTTGATAGGAAGCTGCAGTTGAAGGTGGTCGGCAGGGCCCAGAAAGACTGAGGTGTGCCCCGAGGGCACATCCATATGGGGCTAGGTACACCTCCCGCGAGTCCGGAAGCGGGCAACATAACGGTCATTGCCAGGCCTTTAATTAAGTGTACGTGCCTAGTTGCTTTCCTCAGGATTATTAAGAGGAGAAGCATGATAGTTTTGAAAATAATCCAACCGTGAACAGAACGGAAAGCCCTGATTGGTTGATGCGCTCCCCTGGCAGGGAACGCTGTTTCACCCGTGCTTGCCTCTGCTCCCTGACAACAAAGCACAGATGCCGCAATTGTGAGCATTAACGCTGTGCTCAATGAGGTTCCCGGTGATCTTCTGCCCTGTGACAATTGGTTATTCCTGGCTAGCAAGGCTGCAGTCCTCGCCTTTTCTTGCTCTAGGGCAATACTCTGGTGCTGCAACTGACCCGTTACTATTTCTAATGTCTCATTGGCTTTCGCGACCGCTTCTTGTAAACTTTTTGATCCAACTTCGTTGTTTTCTACCATAAGTGCTTGGGATCTAGGCTGTCTCGAGTATTTGTCTCTCTGATATCCTACGTTTTCTCTGTCGAACCTAATCGTCCTAGGCCCTTCGTTGCTTCTTTCATACCTGTCATTCCGGGGATCCTCGTATGCATTTCTGGCGTTTGACCTGTCATATCCGCCCAACTGCCTTTGTCCGTATCTCTGTTGCGGTTGCGAGTACTGAAACTGGGGTTCGTTGTTATATCTTACCCTGTTGTACCGGTCGTTCCTGTTGTACGAAGAGTTCCATCCTCCGCCACCGTTCCTCGGGTTCCATGCTGCTACCCTTGCTGTGCTCACTGCACAATCTCTGGACATATGACCTCTCTGCCCACACCTGTAACAGATCACGGTAAGAGTGGGGCCTTTTCTATTAGGCAGGGCCGGGTTTTGTAGGGATTGTGCAGCCATCACGTCAGGTTCGGTAACTCTTGTGACCGGGAAGATTGTCATGGCTGAGGTTGCGTCTTGTAATAGGCTCTCGTAGGTCCTGGCTTTTGTGATTGCTTCGGTGGCCGACGCCGGCGAAGCTGCCTGAACATAAAAACGCAAAGCCGGTTTTAAGCGATGTTGGAACTCCTCAAGGAACCTCTGGTTCACTACTTCCTCTGACTTACCAATGCAAAAGCCCCTGACTAGCTTCATCAATCTAACAGAGAAATTCTGCACTGATTCACTCAACTCCTGAGTGCAACCCGCCAGCCTCTGTCGTGCTAGATTTAGCAGGTCTGGGGAAGTTACTACCGCTTTTACCGCCTCAACAACTGCCGTGTAGTCTTTGATCTGTTCTATGGATAGGGTCGAAATGGCGTCTCTAGCCCTACCGTCCAAGTGACCTATTAGCTGGGCTGCTTTTTGCGCCTCGCTTAGGGTTGATGGAGACATTCTTATCAAGTCCTCAAACCTTCGAATCCAAGCTGTCCAGTCTAGCTCATCTTCTCCCGTGAAAAGGGGTAACGACCTCGACCCGTCATTTTTCCCGAACGCGTCTAATGCTTTGACCACGGGTAGTTGGTCGTCCAGCCTTTTTGACACTTGAAGCACACACTGGTTCACTTGGCTAGATATGTCCCTTCTTATGGCTAGTTCCCTCTCCTCAATCTTTGACAATACCGCTTCTATCGGATCTATATCATCCAGAAGTCTTATTCGTGACATATTTGTAACTAGACTACCTGGGCTTTTGCTTCCCGCGTCCTCTAGTTGTGCCTCCTCGCTGCCTCCTTTTCTGCGACCTGGTGTCTCTAACGATTGCGACCGACAGCTACTCCCGCCAGTACCCCTCTCTCCGGAGTCGATCGTCTGCTGGATCGCGGCGGTGATTGGTGAAATTGGAGGGTTTTGCATACTAAACCTGTTATTTACTGATCGTCCGAAGGAGGGTCCGAATGGACCCTCCCCTGACTGGGGGCTCTCCGTCGGCGTCTCGTTCGTGTCCGGCGGTCGTCCTTGGATGTTCTCGAGGCTTCTGCCACTTCGCAGCTTCATCGCTTCCTGAAAGCGGAAGCTGCCTACTTTGAGTCTGATTAAAGGGAACAATGACGATCAGTCATCCAGGGATGTGGGAGGGGCCTGCAGCCTCTCCCTGCTCGAGAGTGAGGGGGAATGGGAGAGAGAGAGAGAAGGGGTGAGAGCGTTATGCCTGCCGATGGGATGAGATAGATGTATTGGGTGAACTGTCCGTGGCTCACATAAGATTTCTGCGCTGATAAAATTCTTCTTTGTCTCCCGTTTCCTCTGATAAAATTCCTCTCTAACCTTTGGAATGCCTTTTAGTCTGGGATGTGTTTAGTGCTTTTGAAAACTACTGGTTGGGATGTGGCATTTGTCGGGGACTTTTTGAAATAATCTCACAGCTGAATCATTCCCGGACCGCAAAAGCCCCTTTTTTTTTCTAAAATCTTTCTAACTTACTTCAGATTTAATGGTAGAAATGGCATCTCAGAGCGACTCCTTTAAAAATAACATGGTGAAAAGAGACAGAGACGATTCTCAAAACAAAAGCCTTTTAGACTGGAATGTCGCTTCCTTCGTCTGATCACGGATCTGAACCAATCTAGAAAGAATTTTTTTAATACAAAGGAAAGGAAGAGAAAAGAAAGAAAATGCCTTCCTTTGACTAATCGGGCTCACAAAGAGAGAGAGAGAGAGAGAGAGAGAGAGAGAGAGAGAGAGAGAGAGAGAGAGAGAGAGAGAGAGAGAGAGAGAGAGAGAGAGAGAGAGAGAGAGAAGGAGACACAGAGGCACATTCTATTCGTCATCTCGCAAAGAGCGTGCATCGCTATGCCAGGAGAATGTTAGAGGCGAAGAGACATTGTATGGTGAGATTAAAAGAGCAAAGCGTGGCTGAAATAGCACGAGGTCTACTGTAGGTAAATAGCACGGAAGTTAGGCGGATAGAGATATGTCTGAGCGAGAGGAATAGACGTAAGTACGTAACTCGCTCTTTTCACAAAAGAAATGTGCCATTAATCGGGGGGAAAGTGAGCATAAGGCAACTTTTCCGAGGATAACCCATCAACAGTCAAGAAACGTACCGGCAAAAGCTTTGTCCTAACAAGTGGAAACTCACATACGCTACCAATGTTTTGGCCTTCCACTGCTAACGGTTTAGCAAATGTAAGATGAAAAGAAAAGAGAGGGAAAATATGACTCTTCTGGTTCAGCGACATGAAAACACAAACAGAAGAATGCAAAATGAAATATTTCTTCTCTCTCTTTTTTTTTGAAACTGGGTATAATGAAAATGAGTCAACAATCGCGTCACATGAAAAGAGCGAAAATAATAGGAACTTGAAGAGCTTACCTAGCACTCTCGTAATAGCTACACATTAATTGCTGAAGACGTTTTAGCACCAATAAGTTCATATGACTCTACCTGACGTGGAATAATATTCTCTCAATCTTGAATAAGGAGGAAAATCATGACATGAATCCAAAATTAGCATCACATGGACACAAAAAGAAATCTTACGATAGTCAGGAATGAGATGACCTTTTGAATAATTTACTTAACATACGCGCTTTAACTTCTAAAGAAACGTTTGCAATGATAAGTTCCTCTAACTCGAGCAAGGCACCTCTCTCTTTTCTCTCTCTCTCTTCTTTTCTTAATTGGCCGAACGGCCCAGACAACAGTGTCAACAGCCGCGCAACCATATGCCTATGACCTCTGAAATTGATACTGTCTCTCTGAGACATAAACAAATTTGCGTCACAAACACGATAGAATAAACTGGACTTACCATTTGGAGTACATTGTGTACGCTGCTTCCTGCTACTTGATCCTCCAAAGAACCCAGTATCATCTTCATTCTCCCTCTTTTTCCCATTTCGCTTCCCTCTCTTATTTCTTTCTTCTTCTTCTCTTTTTTTTCCGTTATTATTTTTTTTTCTCTTTTTTTTTTTTTGAAACTGACTTTGGTTATTATAAACTCGGGGTGGCGCCCCCCAGAGAGGGAGCGCCTCCCGAAGTGGGTCATCACACGTCACCTCCAGCTATCAACACAAGGACTCTCTCTTCACGCTCTGCTTCTCCCCCCTTTTTTTTTTTTCTCTTCCCCTTTTTTTTTTTTGGTACCTTATATATTTTTTTTTCTTTTGCAAAAATCTAACGTCTTATGACGCGTTAACTGGCCAACCTAGTACGTGATCCTAGGATTTTACTTGAAACTCACCGGTCCTCCTAGTACGTTTTCCCTAGGGCATTACACAAATCACCGGTCTTCCTAGTACGTTTTCCCTAGGGCATTACACAAATCACCGGTCTTCCTAGTACGTTTTCCCTAGGGCATCACAACTCACCGGTCCTCCTAGTACGTTTTCCCTAGGGCATCCTAGTACGTTTTCCCTAGGGCATTACACAAATCACCGGTCTTCCTAGTACGTTTTCCCTAGGGCATCAAAACTCACCGGTCCTCCTAGTACGTTTTCCCTAGGGCATTACACAAATCACCGGTCTTCCTAGTACGTTTTCCCTAGGGCATTACACAAATCACCGGTCTTCCTAGTACGTTTTCCCTAGGGCATCACAACTCACCGGTCCTCCTAGTACGTTTTCCCTAGGGCATTACACAAATCACCGGTCTTCCTAGTACGTTTTCCCTAGGGCATCCTAGTACGTTTTCCCTAGGGCATCACACATTCACACCAGCAACACACACACGCGCAAACACACACACGCGCAAACACACACACACACACAAAAAAAACACGACGACGGCGCTCGCATTTTACTATCGCCCACCCCTTAACTTGTTATAATGTAGAAACTAATGGAGACTCAAAAAGGGCATTAAGACGGGACACCCAACCTTCCCCCGCGGCTCTCTGACTAAGAACCACTCGCTGCTACCAGTGAGAGTCCGCGGGTTTTAGTGTGGTGTCCCCTGTCTTGTGGCCCCGAACCAGAACATGAAGGATTGACACGTTTATTAGATTAAGACTTCATAACATGGATACCGAGAATAATTACACTAACATTATGTTGTAGAATAATAGAAGTGACATTAACATTACGTTGTAGAACATTAGGTGCGACAATGACAATGGGGGATGATCACGTTACGAGCAAAGTGCCTAGGTAAGAGGGGTGGGGGTGAGCGACCGGGCCCGGTCTTTCCCCCTGTCTGCCTAGCGAAGGGGCGTATTTATAGCGCCCGGCACGAAGGCGTGGTCTCTAGCTTACATTCTCTCTGGCTTATGAGCTGTGAAGCGGAGATAAGAATATGGGGCAGTGCCCTCTATCTAGAGAAGGGCGGCTCGCTATAAAGACCTATCCTATGTTCACAGTTATAATAGGGAAGCGGGATTAGCAATACAGAGCTACCAGATATTCACACTATGTATCCTGATCAATATTCGTTCTGTCTCCTATAAGATTAACATTGTCGAAGATCAGATTATGCAGCATAAAGCATTGATCGTAGCTTTGACCGAAACGTGGGCTAGTCCCTCAACCGTTCACGATTCCATGCTATCAGTCGGTCAAACCCATGCCGTTTTCCGTAGTGACAGAGTTAGCACTTTTCCTGGAGGGGGTGTAGCATTACTTATTCATAATTCAATCTGTGCCTCCCTTGTTTCTTCTGACTCATTCACTGAATTTTGTCAAACTATCAGTGTCCGACTGCATATCAACTCCCAACTGAACATCGTGTTGCATTTAGTGTATCGTAGCCCGAGTACCACCTTTTCCGCTTTTGAAAATGCGTTGTCTCACATAGAAAGTATTATGGTATCTCTCACTGACTGTAAACATATCATAATGGGAGATTTCAATACTCCGGAAATAGAGTGGCCTACTGGTAACGTACCCGGGAATATTCCTTTTAATCATCACTCCCGAACTCTATCTCGATTAGCTTATCAATACTCTTTAGATCAACATGTGACTTCCCCCACACGTCTGAATAATATCCTAGACCTCGTCTTCACTTCTGAACGTAATACTATCTCGGATTGCTGGGTGAGTCTTCCCCCGCCATCATGCGACCATAATACCGTCATTTTCAGTGTATTAACTAATTCTGAGAGTTTCCAAGAATCCAGACAAGTTCTCTGCTACAAAAAGGGTAACTACAAGTTGGCCAACTACCTCATCAATTCAATGGATTGGTCTAGTATTTTTTCTATTTCAAATGATCCTGATGTAATTTATAACAAATTCACGAACATTATCCAAGACATTATAGTAAAATGCGTACCAAAAGTGAAGGTGGCTAGAAAATCGGCTAAACAGCCGCATTTTGTTTCTCGCATCCGACGCCACGTGTCTCGTCTTTACCAGAAAAGAGATATCATCGGACTTGCGCCATATATTAAGATGAATCACAAACTAAGAAGAGCTCTAGATTCTCACCGGCGTAACTTAGAGAAATCGCTTATTCAAAGTAAAAACCTCACAAGACTATACCGTTTTACAAGCGCGAACATTAAAGATGGCTCTAAAATTGGACCTATTGTCTTATCAGATGCTACTACTCTTACCAGAGATTCAAGTATGGCTTCAGCCTTCGGAAAACATTTCGAATCCCTTTATAAATGTTCTAATTCTTGTTTCAGCATGAATCCTACAGTAGATTTAGTGACATCAAATAGAATAGATTCTATACAGATTTCCTCTCATGAAGTGTACGCTCAGCTGAATCATCTCGCACCGAAACAAAATACATCGCCAGATGAAATACCTTACATTTTCTTGAAGAATACTGCGCAAAGCATTGCATTACCTTTGTCAATTTTGTTCAATCGATTTCTTCTTATTGGAACATGTCCATCTGTCTGGCTCACTGCAATCGTAAAACCAATATACAAACGTAAAGGTGCGCGAACTGATTGTGGTAGCTATAGACCGATCAGCCTTACCACATCTACTTCCAAAGTTTTGGAGCGCATGGTTTGTTCGAGCATTTTGAAGTACTTGGATGAAAATAATCTTATAAATCCGAACCAATTTGGATTCCGGACACGTCATTCATGTGAGCTAGCACTCTTACAGTCTCAAGTCGAATGGCATCGTAGACTAGATAATAGAGATTTCATAAGTTGTGCTCTTATAGATTTCACACGAGCTTTCGATGCTATTCCATTGCACCTTCTCATAAAAAAAGTCTCCTCATTTGGAATTACCGGCTCACTTTTAAGATTCATAAGTCACTTTCTTTATAATCGCGAACAAAGAATCCGAATTGGAAACTCGTACTCGACACCTTATCCGACACCTTCCGGAGTGCCTCAAGGAAGCTGCTTGGGGCCACTCCTGTTTTTACTATATATAAACGATCTCCCAACGGGTCTTCCCGAAGGATGCGAAATTAAAATGTATGCAGATGATGTTAAAATTTCCACCATCAATAACCCTGCTCTCCTACAGCTTGCCATAGAGAAAATATCAGAGTGGGCCATGCTATGGGGTATCTCCATATCAACAACCAAGACTGTAGTCATACATCTAGGTAAAAATCATCCTGTTCATCCTTTCTTTCTGAACAATCAAACACTACCTTCATCAAATATAGTAAGAGATCTCGGTGTAGAATACTCAAACAGTTTGAATTTCACGCAACACATCGAGAACATTTGTAATAAAGCGAAAGCTAGGTGCGCCTATATTCTTAGGACTTTCAAATCCAAGAATTATTCTCTTTACAAGAATCTATTCATTACATATGTTCGCCCCCAACTAGAATACTGCTCAACTATCTGGTCACCCCATCTCAGATTATATAACGATCTCATTGAGAAAGTACAGCGCTCTTACACTAAATTCATTTGCAGAAGATCAGGACTCCGAGAGATGACTTACGAAGATCGCCTCCGTTTCTTACAGTTGGAATCTTTAGAAAAAAGACGAATTCAAGCAGATCTGTTGATGACGTATAAAATAATGAGTGGAAGGACGCCACTAGCATCATCGAACATATTCTCTCTTCCCAGCCATAGTTACGCTACTAGATCTCACCAGTATTCTCTCGTGATGCCTAGAATGAAGACTGTGGCGCACTCGAACATTCTGCCTGTTAGAGTCGTACAAAGATGGAATAGTTTACCTCATTCGATTTTTACAACTAGTTCAACTAAATTGTTTTTTAAAAAATTTAGGACTTTAGCTCTATAAAATTAAGCTGGCCTTTTTCATTGTTCTAGTTTTCTTTCTGGTTCTTCTCGAAAAGAACCAATTTTTCTCACTTTATTAATTAAAGTGTCACGCTGCGTTGTATTTGTTTTGCATTCTCTTGCAAATTATTTACTACGATGCGAT
This sequence comes from Allodiplogaster pararmata, assembly GCA_964056735.1. Classification (NCBI taxonomy): domain Eukaryota; kingdom Metazoa; phylum Nematoda; class Chromadorea; order Rhabditida; family Diplogasteridae; genus Allodiplogaster; species Allodiplogaster pararmata. Next base: position 19,951,003 of record OZ057408.1, on the reverse strand, counting down.
AAACTTATATAAATGCCATGATGAATTACTATCTTAACGGAGTGGTCATGAAAAAATCTTCTGAAGTATATGATTTAGGCGTTGTGTTCTCTGATAATCTTTCCTCCAATAAACAAGTCGAGAAAGCAACAAACCTTGCGAACTTATTCTTGCGTACATTCAAGACTAAGTCTCTTGATGTTCTGACACTAGCTTTTGTCACTTATGTACGCCCAATCCTCGAATACGCGACTGTAGCTTGGTCCCCAACAACCATAGGCCTTGTGAAAGACATTGAAAAAGTTCAAAGGAGTTTCACCAGAAGAATCCTAGCTAGGAACGGACTTCCTCGATTAGATTACTCTGAAAGACTAGAAATGCTTAATCTAGAGTCACTTGAATACCGCCGCGTTGTTGCTGACCTAGTATTTATCCATAAAAGAATACATTCGTGTTCTGAATTTGATTCTTCCAGACTATTCATTGTTAAACCACTTCTTAAGAATATTAGAAATGCTCACAAGTTGAGAATCGCATTGCCTTTGGCTATAAACAGCTCCCGGTTCTCTACATGTGCATCAAGAATTATCTCTATATGGAACTGCCTACCTTCTGAAATAGTATGCATTCATTCTGATATGATGTTTCTGACGAAACTGAAAGAACTTCCTAAACATACTATTTTACCTAGCCCTATTGTTTCTGACTAATGGCTTTAATACACTGCCACTGTATTACCTCACCTTTTTCTTTTTCATTTCTTAATTTTATCTTATATAAAAATCCATGTTATATTGTTTTTATATTTCGATTCCACGTTAAACATACACATACATGTACATGGAAATAAAGAATGAATGAACTACGAAAAAAGATCCTAGTCAATTTGATGGTATTCGACAGAATTTTCACTTCCCCGTTTTTATCAATAATTATCAATCAAGCGAAAGTCGTAGTGGATGAAACCTAAGGTCGTAGTAGATTTCTTGATTTCGAGCTCCAAGAAAGGTCAATAAGGACTATAAAATAGAACAACAAGCACCTTAAGTGAATTCAATAAGGATTCCAAGTGAGGCCAATGAGGACCCCAATTAAGGTCAATAAGGACTTTAAGTGAGGCCATCAGGACCTTAAGTAAGGTCAATAAGGACTCGAAGTGAGGCCAATAAGGATCCCAAGGGAGGTAAGTGAAGACTTCATGTGAGGTCAATAAAAACACCAAGTCAAAAAGTGGAGATTTCATATGAACAGGGGTCAAATACTGCGACTAGCGTCCCCTTTGGGGACGCATGTCACTCTCTCGTTAGCCAAGTCAATCTGAGAGCCTAGTCAATGCTGACCTTTTTTCTGCTTCTCCTTATCTCCCTGCCTCAGGCGTTAGCCAAGTCAATCTGAGAGCCCTTCTAATTTTCTCCCTGCCTCAAGCAGCTTCGCTGCCTTCGTTTTTCCACTTCTATTTTTTTCCCTTCCTCAGGTAGCTTCGCTGCCTTCGTTTTCCCACTTCTAATTTCCTCCCTCATTCAGGCAGCTTCCCTGCCTTCGTTTTTCCATTTCTAATTTTCTCCCTCCCTCAGGCAGCTTCGCTGCCTTCGTTTTCCCACTTATGTTTTTCTCTCTCCCTCAGGCAGCTTCGCTGCCTTCGTTTTCCCACTTCTAGTTTTCTCCCTTCATCAGAGAGCTTCGCTGCCTTCGTTTTCCCACTTCTAATTCTCTCCCTGCCTCGGCAATTCTTAGCCGAATAGACATTCATTCACAATCATATAACATACAACCTACGTGTTCCAGAACCTAACACTCTTCTCGACGATTCACGTCAAATCTGCGACAACAATCAATCCAAAAAAACCACTCAACCACTTAAAGCATCTTGCTTTAACACACGATAAACGTAGACTGAGTTACTTCTCTCTCTCGTCTCCCCGTATGCTACGCATACGCAACGCATCTACAGTACACTCCCTAAGGCGCGTATTCAAACACCAATTTGCATCGGACACTTTTCAGAGCGTCACTTTGCAGAGCGTTATTTTGCAGAGTGTCACTTTCGGTTTAGTAGTTTAAATTTGCAGGTTATTTGAATTATGTATGCATTGAATTGGTTTTACTTGTGAAATTTCGCCCGGCTCCGCTGGCCTAAAACACGGCCTCGATTGACAAAAATGAATAATATGAGAAATTTTCTTATGCGGTCTCGTTAGCTAAGCCGTACGGCTTCTTTAGCGTGCGGTCTCGTTAGCTAAGCCGATTTGCAGTTATTTTTTAGAGGGTATGTTTATGTCAGCTCACTCTTTTCTATCTACATATAACACTATACAGACGGCTCTTATGGGGATATCTGATATCAGAAATGAGAAGATTTGAAAAAGGATATTCTGGAGAAGGAAAGGCTGTGGTTCAGCAACAGGGTGTTTCTTAGCACCCGCACAATTTTTTCGAACGCATAGATTTTTAAAATTTCTAAGTTCAAAATTCCATTTTTCCAAAGATTCGGACTTCCCCTACGAATATCCGAGATGTTTTTTTCCAAGCTTTAGATTTCAATGTTTTTCGGGGTTTTTGGAGAGCGCATAGATTTTTTTACCCGCAGTGCGAGTCAGAGAAACATCCTTTTCAACAACTGCAATAAGACAATTTTCCAAAAAGTTTGGATAGACACCCAAAGCGGAAGTAAAAGAATAGCCAATGTCATGCGAACACAGAATCCTTATTACGAATAATTTTTGTTGATATCGCAATGATTTGCCTATAGATTTACTTCCAGTTTGGGCTAGAGACTCATCATATAGCACCCGCTCTGATCTTAGCACCCGCTCTGATCGATAGCACCCGCTCTGATTATAGCACCCGCTCTTGTCATAACACCCGCTCTGATCTTAGCACCCGCTCTAATCGATAGCACCCGCTCTGATCATAGCACCCGCTCTGATCCATAGCACCCGCTCTGATCATAGCACCCGCTCTGATCATAGCACCCGCTCTGATCATAGCACCCGCTCTGATCATAGCACCCGCTCTGATCATAGCACCCGCTCTGATCATAGCACCCGCTCTGATCTCACCATGAGCGGTGACCCAAAAATTGCTGCGATAAATCCTATTCATCCCAACATCACGTCTCTGATGAAAATTTCTATCTCTCAAGTTCCTTTGCCTTTCATCGGTTCTCTTCTGAGAGAAATCGTCCAAGAAGCCCTCTTCATTCTCTCATCGCCTCACAAAATGAAGTTATTCAACAACTACGGGTGGAAACTGTCCAGCTAAGAAAATCAGTCTCTCCTGAGAATCTCTGGCCTCATCATTACTCGGCTGTGGTCGAATCTACAGTTCGTGACAGAACAATGCTAGAGAACAAATCAAAGAGAGCGGTTATTCTCAAACTACCCGAAGGTAAAACAGAAGTTGAGACTTCAGCAAATGACATGGATACTCTTTCTGGTCTACTCGGTAAGCTTGGTTCAAAAGAGCTACTCGACGATTACAAGGAAAGAAGGATTACATTTCACCGTCATCCTGTGGGTCAGCCTCGTCCCTCATCTGCTTCCGGTCGCCCTTTGAAGATCGAGTTTAATTCGTCAGAAAGACGTAATCTCTTCCTTCAGCTCTACAAAGAAGCCGTCGAGCTCTGCCCGCTGATCGTTACGCAAGATCGGATCTCTCACCTAGTGAATTGCAAGCCGAAAAAGACTGTCACTGAATTGCAATGGATCCATCCTCCCCCTGTTTCAAAGTAGTTGACGCTCATCTGATTCCGCTACCAACTTATACCCAGGAGCACTCCTAATACCGTCATTCTTACAGCTCTACAGTTTCAAAACCGACTTCGTCTATTCAACAAGAACCGCCGTCCTCGACCTCTCGCTCTTCCCCCTCCCTCCCTAAAACCTCTCTCGTGCGCCTCTCTCTGAACGACTCGTCCTCTCCCACTCTTGCTCCACCCAGTAACGCTACCCGAGTCCAGCCCGCGAAGCCAAAAGGACGCTTCGCCCGTAGACGGAACGCTCCTAACCGTTTCTCTCCATAGGACGGAATGAGTGTGAGTTCCAATCTTTCTAATGATACTATTTCTTGCTTGTATTTCAATTGTCGTTCTGTAAAAAATAAGTTATATGACTCATGTGCTTCGTAGCTCTGGATCTTTGATTGTTTTTTATCCGAGACTTGGCTATCTGAATTTTACCCTGACTCAATGCTTACTGATGGCCTTCCTTTTACTACATTTCGTACCGATCGTGAATCTGATCGTGGGGGTGGGACTGCCATTCTTGTTCATTCATCTATTTCGGCCGCACTAATGACCCAACATTCTCAAGACAACATTGAATGTACTGGTATTGAATGTACTGATATCTTCCCCAATCCCTGTTTCTCTTTTTCTGATCCGTCCATTAGACTCATTTGCTGTTATCGATCTCCTCATATCTAACATGACTCTACGAAAGCTTAAAAATGTTTTCTTGCCCCTCAATGCTCACTGCCCTACCCAACTATAATATGCTGTGATCTCAACCTTCCGCTCATTAAATGGACCTCTTTAACCACCCCTTCTCCCTGCTTGGTATCGCAATCATTTTTGCAATTGTTTTGTGATCATCATTTAACCCAATTTGTTCACTCACATTATTGACTATGTTTTCTCTAACTAGGGTATCATTCGAAATTGTTTAAGATGTCCACCTTGTTTAACATGCCACACACAGAGAAACATTGATCAGTTTTGATACATTTTCTGAACAATATAAAGGGGACGATGGAGTTAGTCCCCTTTATATTGTTCAGTCTGTATTAAAACTCGCCCCACCTAGCGCTAATTCGCGAACTGCGAAACTGTTCAGTTGTGGTCAATAATATTGTTCACTTGGAAAAAAGTGTGCTGTATTAAACCTCGCCCATAACTTGCGAGATTTTCTTCCTTTTTCTTATTTTTTTCTTTTTTTCTTCCAATTCAAAACAAAAATTGCGTTTTTATATGGAATGTAATGAACACAACCTTTTTTTCCAACAAGCATGATAAAATGTTTTTAAACAAACATTTACGGAATAATCAAAGAAGAATATTCCATCAAAATATTCCATCACAATATCGATCTCTTTCATTCGTTTCCCTCCGTAAGCGGTTGCTCCTGCACCGTCTCTTCCCTCGTCTGTGAGAGTCCTTTCCCGAGAAGATTTGGCACTCCGGAATCGTAGCGCCATCATGAGCGACAGAAGAAGAAGATTAACACTTCGACCGCTACTGCTCGCCTCGCTCAACCTCCAGTCGTTAAAGACCGACGCAAGATTGGACGAATTGGAGGAGGCACTCGACAGAAGGCCAATCGATGTACTGGCAGTGCAAGAAGTACGAAGAAAGGAGGAGGGAACCATGACGCTGAGAACAGGTCGGACCTTTTATCATACGGGGCGTACTGATAGTCGCACAGCAGGCGTGGGTTTCATTTTGGGCAGCGCGTGTACATTGTCTGTGGTCCGTTTCGTTTCGGTCTCCCCGCGCATAGCCTACCTTGACCTAAAGACAGGCCACGTTCTGTTGCGTCTGTTTTCTGTTTACGCGCCCGCTTCGTCTCGCCCGCAGGTCGAGTTTGACGAGTTCCTCATGGACTTGGAGGCGGCTTTTGTCGAACCTGTGCCACAGTCTAGGTGGTTCAAAAAAGTCCACAGGGTAATTTTGGGTGACTTTAACAGTAAGGTCGGCTCAAAACAGGGTTCCGAGACTAGCGTGGGGAACTATGGCGTTGAGGTCAGAAATTCCAAGGGGCAAATGGTGGTTAATTTCTGTGACACGTATGGTTTAAGTCTTGGTAATACCTTCTTCAAAAAACGACCTGGGCGAAAATACACATGGGAGGGGCCGAATGGAACGGTTCGTAACGAAATCGAATTTTTCATCTACCCAAAAGGGCTTCAAGTCCTCAATGTCGGTGTTACGAATTGTTTTGATTTTGTCTCTGATCACAGGCTCCTTATAGCTGTGGTCAGAATCCCAGCCAATCCACTGCCCCGCCGGTTCACTGGTCGTATAAACTTCAAAATGAATCGCCCACTCTATCATTATGCACTAGAGAGAGAAATGGAAGCGGTTGGCTCCAACCCTTCTTATTGCACGCTAATAAATTCCATTACTCGCGCTGCTGAGATTGCGAGAGAGATTGTTCCAACAACGCAGCGTTTTTCTCAACGTACGCAAAGACTCCTACAAGAAAGACGCCGACTAAAAACAAATGGCATAGGAGTCTCGCGAGTGCAATGGGTCCTGAGCAACCGAGCCTTACGGCAAAGTTGGAGGGATGATAGAGTGGAGCGATTCAACAAAACGGTTGGTGAGGCCGTGCGGGTAGGGCGGGGATGGAAAAAAGCGGTCCAATCCCAGAGTGTGGCCAGGCAGTTGATTACTCGGATCAAGGATTCGGGTGGTCAAATTGTTTGTCAACAGACTCAGGTCATGAAGGTGTTAGAGGACTTTTACAATGAACTGTATCGGGGTGATAGTGGTGATGGGTATACCGAGTTATACACTGAGGAGGAGTGGATGCCCATCCAAAACGATGAGGTGTTCGCTTCACTCCGGTGTCTCACTTCTGGTAAATCGCCAGGGAAGGACGGAATCACTGGGGAAAGGCTTCGCTGTGGTGCGGACATTCTCACCCCTGCCCTAACCAACATCTTTAATAGATGTCTGGAGGGACAAATTCCATCAGGATTTGGGAGTGGCCGCATCATACTTCTGCCAAAAGGAGGAGATGCAACTCTCACAAAAAACTATAGGCCTATCACTCTTTTACCGGTGGTTCAAAAAACCTTCACGGGGGTTCTTAACCGGAGAGTGGCTCAAATTCTTGACCCAGAAAGAAGCACGAAACAGATGGGTTTTCGTTCTCAGTATTCAGCTCTGGATGGCATCTTCACGCTAAATCTCATCATTTCCAACTGCAAGGAGTATCGGCTACCGCTGTGCTTATTGTTTTTGGACATTCAAAAAGCATTTGATAGTGTACACTCCAGAGTGGTGTACGAGTCCCTGCAAGCACAAAGGGTGCATCCTTAACTTGTGAACTGCCTGTATAGGTTGGGAAAAGAGAGCTTCAACTCTCTAGTGGTCAATGACAAGGAGGTTCCAATAGAGATTGGCAGGGGAGTTAGACAAGGGGACTGTCTGTCTCCGCGTCTTTTCACTGCTGCTCTTGAAGAAGCTTTCAAGTCTCTCAACTGGTGCGGGAAAGGGATCAATGTTAATGAGAGGTACTTAAACCACTTGCTGTACGCTGATGATGCAGTTCTCATCAGTCACGACAGTAGGCAGATTCAATCTATGGTTGATCAGCTTATTGTCGCACTGGGGAAAGTCGGTTTGTCACTCAATCCTTC
>OZ057408.1:19257740-19343462 GCA_964056735.1 Allodiplogaster pararmata | reverse complement strand
CATTTTTTTTCTTACTCTTTCTTTTCTCTCTTTCCCTATTTTTTTCCTATCTCTTTTTTTTCTCTTTCTCTATTACTTATCTTTCTTTTCCGCGAAATCTTTAACTTCCTCAGTGCAAAACATGTATGAATCTCAATTGCTTTCATTGAAACAATGTACAATGTTTTCTCTAACACATTCAATGAATACTCATTTCAGTTTTTTTTCTTTCCCTATAGTCCATTGAATGCATTTATTTGTTCTTTAAAGAATTCGCAATCCGGCTATTGTGTTTCTCTTCACATTTTTTGAGCCTCTGGGCACGAAAGTTATCAGTCTCCTATTTCAGCCAAAATCACCTAGCCTTCTGATTATTCACTAATTTTTCCTTCCATAAACAATCGCTCACCATCTGTTGTCTCTGTTCTTCGTGAAAGAGCGCGAGGAACTAAAAGGCTCATCAAGCCAGCACCCATATCTCTGCTTAATTCCTTGGAGAAACATCTCATCTTTTTCTTCTCGATTGATCTTACTTGACTAGTTTCAAAACTAAACTTAATTCTTTCTTTTTTCACTTTCTCTCCATCTTTTTCACCTTTTCTCTTTCCTTATCTTTTCGCTCTATTTTTCTTCTTCGATCTGATGGGATCTCTCCTAATCTTTAGCACCCATTACATACGACCCATAAATGTTAACGAGGTAACTCTATTGTTTTTGCGCGAAAAAAACCGTTCTGCAGAATCGCTGTCAATTGATTCTGAAGATAAAATCATAATTTATAACGAGACTCGTTGTAAAATATGGCGTGGGAAAAAATGAGACGCGTTTTTTTTTAGCGTGTTTGAAGTAGGGAAATCTGGGAATATGGAAGAGAAAATGCCGAGATCAATTCTTTTGTAGAAGATAGCAAAGGAAAATAACGCATCGTGTGAACTATCACGTCGCAGTCATTTGGAGAGAAGAGGGAATTGAAGAATCCAGATAAGTTCATTCGATCATGGAAGAAAATCATCAGAAGGAGCAAGCAGTAATTATGAATAACAGTTATGTTTATGATCAGAGCAACATTGTGAAAGAGAAAAATTGGTTCATGTTCGATACTTTCGAGCTTTTTTATGTTTTGAATTTGTGATGTGTGCTTGCGGATATTTTTCGGGCTGATTCCGGACTTCACAAGAACTTGCTGATCAAAACATCCAGATTAAATTTGTACTGCTCTTTTTGAATATGTAGATTAAGCTCCTTTCAAGATCACTTTTCTTTTGTTATTGGTTCATCGCCGTGGGCGCCTAACTAGTGTGTAAACATGATTCGAATTAATGATTCTATCACAATAAAGCGCTTTCCAGGCGTCTTTTTCCCGTTCAGATTATACTTCTCTTTCTCTTTCTTTCCTTTACTTTTTTCATCTTCGGTTCTCCTCTCTGTTTGCCCAGTTTCTCCCGAACACTTCACATTCCTCTTCCCCTCATAAAAATGCTCAGATTTTTTTGGAAGTTTCATTCATTACCTCTTACGTGACAGTCTGTCTTCTGGATGATCCATGGAATAAAGGTCATCGTATTGTCAAGAAGGAGCAACAAGGAGAAAGAGAGAGAGACGGAGAGAAAAAGAGAGAGAAAGAAAGAGAGAGAAAGAGAGAGAAAAATAGAAAGAGAGAGAGATTGTAGAGATAGAGAAGAGATAGGCTATGTTTGTCTTGTCTCTCCACGGTAAACGTTCTGTCTGCCGTGTAAGTAGCAGCAATCGGGGGGGTGTGAAGGGGGTTAGATTAGGAAGTATTTCAGGATGAATGCAGTATTCTTCTTTCAATGACCCACTCTGCTGTGTACATTTCCATCATTCTAGCGCAACCGATTGTATCTTCAGTAATATTGATAAACACTCAATAACTCAATATGTATTTTTTTTATAAATTATATGTATTAATTTTTTCATGTAGGAACAGGTTGCTTCTCTTACCCACACTGTGAATAAAATTCAAGCACAATTCTGTGCACTATCCAAAAAGCTAGTGAAACGAAAACTCTGTTTTCATCGCAAGCGATCGGTAGCTCTTGAATATCAGTCATTTCCTCATGATAAGTACTTTTGATCTACCCAGTTCTTTTGTGCGTAATTAGAAGCATCCTTTTTGAAAGTCTTCCTTCATTATGTTTCACCTTTGTCTACTTTTTCGGAGGCTAATGGAGTGTTAGAATTCAACTTTTCACTTTGCTAAGTGATTTTCTGCTCGGCATTTTTTTGAACGCTTCTATGTCTCACCACGAATTACCTTGAGTAGAAAAATGGACTACGGTATTACTTTTATAATATTCTTAACTGTTGGACGTAATCCAAGAATTTAACAGAAAAATCGTCGCTTTATCTTAGAATGCATATTTTCGTTTTTCTATCTGTCATTTCTCTTGCTTTCGAAGGTTTAACGTCGCTCGCGAAAGGTTATATAGGGATGATAAGTTTTTGAATTACAAACTTAACTCGTAGTTTTTTGATGTAAAAATATTTTTTTAACGTAAAAATAATATTTTTACTAATTTTACAACAAAAAATTTTTTTTCAAGAATGCTCAAAATGATCAGCTAAGAAACAATTTCTCGAAACCGTAGCGTTTGTCTATATATATAAATATATATAGACAATTTGGTACTTGTCCAGATCGACGTATACTCCACTACTTTTCTCCTTCGGGGGGCAGAGTCACGGATTTATGACTAATTTTTTAATACGGTCTTGTTAGCGTAAACTATTACTAAGCCTAAGCGTATTTTAATGTAAAAATAATGGAGAGGGATTAGAAAGAGAGGAAAATAAGAAAGAACAGGAGCAACATCCTGCAGCAAAATTCTTGGATTACGTCCAGACAGTTAAGGTTATTATAAAAGTAATACCGTAGTCTATTTTTCTTCTCAAGGTAATTCGTGGTGAGACATAGGAGCGTTCAAAAAAAAAATGCCGAGCAGAAAATCACTTAGCAAAGTGAAAAGTTGAATTCTAACACTCCATAAGTTTATAGAGCTTATTGATTGCCTCTAACTGAAAATTAATCCCGATCTTAGTTCAACACAAAAACCGCACTATCTTTTGTATGTATAAAAAAACTATCGAAAGTGTACAAATGTTCTTAGTTATTGAGGATCAGTATTTTTCTAATTGATGATATCATGATTGCTAATTCATCTTTCTCTTCTTTTGCAACGCATCGTTTTCATATAAAGGAAGCTCATATCAGCTCAATAAAAAACCTATTCGATACAATAACTATTTGAAGTGTGGAACTCTGTAATGCAGTTTGCTGAGGTATTCTGTCGCATATTGTTTTAATGATCTTTTGCAGAAATGAGTTTGCAGCAGCAAGTATACCAAACGTAAAGCTCTTTTTGTACCTTGCTAAGGGCTCCTAGAACACTCATCCGATCACTCCGCAAGTCCCCCATCTGCTCGTCTTTCTATCTGCGTGAACTACCATTTTGTATTTCTTAAACCACGTTCGTCAAAGGATTGGATGATTTGCATATTCAAAAAACCACTTCACATGTTTTTTTATTTGGGATAGCAACTCGTTTTTAACCCTTTTTTTATTGCTCTCTTTATGTCCTTCTCAGATCGAGAAGAAATGAAAGTTATTTGATTCAAAATGTTCGTGGTGACTGGGTGCACAATTTTCAGCAAATCTTGTTCATCAAACTACAAAATGCGTTGCTAAGAAGCTATCATTCTTGAATTTACTTGAGTATTCCAAAATCCTACGTCAAGAACTCTGGTGACAAAGCCTTAAGAAGTGTCCGAGATTCCTGACAATTAGAGAAAGAATACAAAGAAGTAGGTAGAGCGAAGCAGAGAAAGAGGAAGCTAAAGCATTAAACATAAAAGATAAAATTAACATAAAAGATAAAATTGACAAAAGAAATAGAAAAATAGAGACAAATACGGAAAGATTACAATAACAGAAAGAAGAGAGAGGCGAAAAGTAAAGTAAAGCAGACAAGGAGTCAGAGGGAGGGGGAAGAGTTTGAAAAGAATATGAAAACAAAAAAAGATAAATAAAGAAAAGATCGAAACAAATAATTGAAAGAAAACAGACAGTGAATAGGAAAAAAAGAGATAAAGGAAATATGAGAAAAGAGGAAATTGGAGGAGTGAGAGAGACGGCATTGCGAGATGAGCAGCACCAGCAATTAAGTCTCCTCTCAAAAAGAACAAGGCGTAATCTTTGCCAGCTTACACGGGGATCCCCCATTTCAGACGCGTCCCTCACGTACTTCACTTGACTTCTCTCTTTTATTTTCTTCATTTTCCTCTGATGATTTTTCTCATTCCCTTTTTTCTCTCTTTCCTGTCTCATTTTTCACCTCTTTCTCCATACTTCTCTTCTCATTTCGTCTTGTAATTCATCAAAACTTTCTATCTTTCGCTTACTTTCTTACTATTTTTTTTAATTTTCTCACTTGCCTCGTGCTCTTTCTTTCCTTTTTGACATGTTTTCTCTCTTCTGGATTCATTTTCTGCCTTCATTCGTTTACCAATCTTCAATAATTTGGTTAATTCCCTTTCTTTCATTGGGAATATTATATTACTTTTTTCCTGTTTGGAAGATGATCTTGCCCACAATATGGTCTTGTTCTTAAGCGATCGTAGTGATGTAACACGGAACAAACTCTACTTCGGCATAGCATCTTTGGTCAAACTGAAACACAAAATAGAAAATAAGAAGAAAACATTTCTATTTTTTGCGTTAGAGATTAGATATGAACAGTAGGTTGAAGAAAGACAGAAAAAAAGCGATAAAAAGAGAGTTATACAGAAAGAGACTCCTTCCATTAATGATGGACTATCTCGCTCGCTCTATCAGTAACATCTGGTTAACTTGCGTCTTCGGTGTGTAATCAGAAGATCATTCGCTTCTCGGACATTGTCACTTCACGTTACCTTCCACACTGAGGCCGTTTTTTATTGGTTCTTTTATGTCTTTTAACGCATTCGTTAGTTCCTTCCTTCATTTTCAGCTGAGATAAGTTATTCTACTCGCACTATACTCTTTTGAATAATATTAAAATGCATATAACACGATGGAGGAAATAAGCTGCGAATTGATAATGATTCGAGGTTCATTCTCAATCACTTCTATCTCTAAGGCTTGCTCTGCTCAGGCAAATATTCTAATGGGCTGCAGTCTCCCCCTTATGTTCTCAATATACTCCTTTTTCTAGCATTTTCCTTTCTCTATTTTCTATCAGCTTTTCATCCTACAGTTTTCCATAATGTGTGCTGTTAATGTTTTCTTCGGAACCGATAAGATGCCCCTAAATGTTCCCTATTAAACTGCCCGTTTCGTCCCCGATCCCTTTCCATCCCTACACAGCTAATGTTCCACTCTACTTTTTTAAGTGTGCTCATATACTTTTTGAGTGTTCTCATCTGCCTTATACAAACGATCTCTTCAAGGATTTTCGAAGTAATTTACTGCTCATTCTCTCTGCTGCCTCCACTTTCCCCCTCCCCCACAGCACTCTCTCGCAGGAGCCCTACCGGTCACTCTGCAGGGCTGAGGTGAGTCGATCGATCGGTGTCCTTAGTAAAGGCAAAGAGAACTGTTTCCTCCTCCTTCTTCATCTCAACCAGCCTCAATTTCTGTGGGCCCTTTGGTCTCCTTCCTAAGACTTAGAGATTTTTTTAGTTGGTTATTCAATGTGCCTAAGAGTCACAACAACTTTTTTTCCGGATCCATTCATTCGTCAGTTCTCGCTCTATTCTTTGAGCTTCTTTGTATATGTATGTGCCACTTCGGTTGACATTTTCCTTTTCTCCTACAACTCTCTCTCTCTCTCTCTTTATCTCTCTCTCTTCCTCTCTATCTCTCTCTTCTCTCTCTCACCCTCTCTCTCTCTCTCACCTTCTCTCTCTCACCCTCTCTCTCTCTTTCTCTCTCTCAATAAGGCCTGCATCTCTTTGACTGGCCATCTTATACATATTGTTGCCGTAGTGCTTTGCTTTATGGTGAGAGAGGTCACTCTTTTTTTCCTTTTCTCCCAATTTCTGTAATCCTCTGCTTATTTCTATCTTCCTTTGTTTCCCTGCATCGCTGCGTTTTTCTGTCTACTGTTTGTCGAAATCTCATAAGTTGTACAGCTCTCTCCAACCCCTTTCTCTCTCTATGTCACTCTCTGTTTCACTTTCTATCTTTTTAATCTGTCTTTCTCATTGTCTCTTTCTCTTCCTCTCTTCTCCCTTTTCTTACTCTCTCCGTCACTTTCTCTCCTTCTCTCTGACAATCTTTCTATCTTTCTTCTTATTTCTCCCGTCAACTGTCCTTCTGTTTGTGCTTGTCTTCTTCTCTCCAAATGATTGTTATATCTCACCTTTCCTCCCTTCTGATCGACTTGTTATGCTCAATTCGCGCATGTACTCATCATATACAATCACAACTGCCTCTACTTTCCCTCGTTTCATATCATTCCACTTCTCATTCTTATGAAGTGACAGCCCGGAACTATATGAAAGGCTCGGTGTAAGATCTTCTGACCTTAAAAGTTTCTCTGCTATTTCTTTGATGAATTAGCGAGCGTACTTATTGATTCGGATTGTTTTCGAATGACCCTGCACTGCTTTCTGCGCCATTCTTCATTTCATGTTAAATGTAGGTGCATCTAATTATAATAAAAAGAATGGACCTTTTCTGCCCTACGATTTATGTTTTGCTTTCAGGCCCTCTTGAGTAACTGTTCGTGTTCTTTTGTTTTTACAGCTGTAGATACAATTAGTAAAAAAGCTAGAACTAGAAAGAGAGAAGTACGCAGAAAGAGAGGGAAAGAGAAAGATAATATGAAGAAGAAAGAAAGATTGTGAGGGAGAAAAAGAGCATTCTCACTTATGACTGCTCCTTCCCTTCACCTTTCTATTGTCTCCTAACTAGTCTGCTTCTAAAGTATTCTGCGCAGTTCAACTTAACTCTTCGGCTTTCTCATTTCTGAATAATAAAAGTGTACCTTCTTGCTTGCTTCAATTCGATGTGCCTGTTTGCTCGCACTCTCAACGGCTTATTTATTCTGAACCTGTCTCATTCAGACTGCCTCAATATTCTATTCTTCTTTCTTCCAGTATAAATATTCATTTGCCTCTTCACGTATTCAATATTATTTTATATTGATGTCGCATTATATCCATCATCAAATTTCAAAGGTCATTGTATTTTTAACACTCTGAAAATCTTCTAGGGTTCCTTTTTTATTCTTGCCTTCAATTTTTTCATAGTTCCTAACAATTTTTTTCTAAGCATGACAAGAATCCTACATACAGTACCGTGCAGAACTGTACCAAAAACAATATTTTACAGTGTTTCTTGCATCTTTGTGATCTTTGTGAATGTCTTGCATCTTTCTGATCATCATCAGTGAGACTGTCTGGCATCTTTGTGGTATAGAGGCCACCAAGATCATTGCAATAAAAAGAAACAAGTAAACAAGAACATTTTTTTTAGAAATCTCGAAAAATACTGTTTTCAGAAAAAAATTGCTGAGCTGTTCTGCTTTTCAAGAAACGGCTCCATTTTGTAACAGTATGATGTGAGTCACGAGCTACACAACATATAAATAAATTGCGCCAGTGGGCGCAAAAACAGAAAAGTTATACGACAAAATAAACTCAAATATACTCTTTGGTATACTTCTGCACGGTACGGTAGATAATGTTTTGAAACCTTTTTACGCTTTTCCATGATAGGATACCTATATTAAAATCCGTGACTAGGACTTATCCAAAAAAAAATTCAGAAGCCGGGGTGTGTGTGTGTGTGTGTCTTGAACTGAAGAAAAAAAATGAAAAGAAGATGTCTTGAACTGAACCGGAAACTTCTCTATACTAACAGAGATCAGAGATATCAGATGTTGCCAACGATGTTTTCACCTAAGCCTATGTTTAAAACTTTATCGAGTTACAATACAAACAGATCTTTTGCCAAATATGTTATTACTCATTTTGTAGAACATTGCTCATTGATTCAAAAAAGACAATCCAACCAATTTATATGAAGTTATTAAAGAAATTTTTTGGTTTTAATTTACAATTTGATTTAATCATTGATAAAAATCATTAAATCTTTTTAGTTGACAATCTGAATGCAATAAACTATTATGAATAATGATTATTATTATATTGATTGTCGTACACTTTATTTAGATCTAAATGGATGGTCGCGTCTTAGTATTTTTTATAGCAGCAAGCACATATATTTATGTTCACAGTTTCGTATAGTGAAGAATTCCTTTCTTGTGGGGATAACTAGAAAAGCGAAATGTCAGTATCTCTTCTCTCTTCTTTTTCTTTGCGTATCCTTCTACCACAGACACTCTCCTCGCTGTCTGTCGCTCTTCTCTCTGACTCTTCTGCCACTGTCTTTCCTTACTTTTCTTCTCAAAGACTGCTCATATCTTTCTATGTCTCTCTTTTTCTTTTTCTCTATCTCCCCCTCCGTCTCTATCTCTCTCCGTCGCTCTTCCTCTCCCTCTTTCGCCCTCTCCTCTCTCCCCTCATGCTCTCCTCCTCTTCTTCTCTCCCCCTCTCCGTCTCTTTCCCTTGTGTGGTCAATAAAGTTATCTTTCTTTTTCTCTGAATGTCCTCTTAATGTGCCCAAGAAACTGTTCCAGTCCTCGGGGCTCTCTTATCTACTGAGTCACTTCATCATAAGCGATAACCGAGAGGTAACTGCTGAGGCCAGAGTTGTTTTCCGACCACAACAATTTAAAACAAAAGAGTACCTCCTGAGTTTTTTTATCTGTTGAGTCACTTCCTCATGAATGATAAGAATAAAGCCATTCCTAGTCTCAATGATGATTTCTGGAAATGAAGTGATAACAAAACAATGTGTCCTGAGGTTTCAGATGACTCTGAGGAGTCAAGAAATACATTCTATGTACAGTATTTCTTGTTGTCTCAATTCTAAGGTAGTTGATGAAGTCTGATAATCACTGTACATGACTGTTAACTTTTTTGTATTTGACGTAATGACCAGGGTGTTTTCAAACCGCACTGCGGGTAAAATCTATGCGATAGTGACACGAGTCTTCTTTTTATATGACATTCTCTTTTTTCATCACATGATTATGATCTCTCTCCAAATCCTGCCAATCTGGGCTTCTGATCTACATGCTTTTCTTGCAGGTAGTAACTAACTGCCTACAAGATCAATGCAACAATTTAGACTTCAACCAGTGACCGCGAATTTGTGTGTCAGCGCAGCCTCATGAGATAATTGAAGCTCCCGTCGCTTCCATCTACTCCAATCATTCTAATGATATTTGATTTCGATAAATCAAGTTCCTCACAACTTCTTCACGACTATTCTCACCTTCTTGTGTTTTTCTTTTTCTTTTCATTATCTCCGTCCATCTTTGGTGCTAAAACTTGTCTTTTACTTTTTTTTTCTAACCTCTCTTGTTTTCTTTTTCTCTTGTTTTTTTCTGTTGCTTTTTTCATCTTTCTCCTATGTCTCTTTTTTATTTTCTCAATTTCTACTTTTCTCTAACTTCTCTCTGTCGCCCATTCTCGTCATCTTTCTAATTCCGTGTTCCGCACATTCATTGTTTTTTCATCAACACAATTCTCTTTTACTACTTTGTCCGTATTCTCTTCTCTTCTACGTAGTTTTGTCTCAGTGATCTCTCTCTCTCCTCTTTTCCTTTTCTATCACTTCTCTTGTTGTTATGTCTTAATTTTCACTTGCTTCGTTTTTTACTCACTCTGAGACTCTCTTTCTTTTTTCCAAAGTTACCGATTCTTATTTCTGCGACAGAAAACGATCTTACCTCTTCCCTATAGGATTTTTACCACTTTGAAGTGGAAACGGGTGATTCTTGGGAATCTTAACCGAAATTTTGCCACCCTGTGGCTTCTGTTTTTATTAATGGGTTTGATTAACATATTATACAGAAAAGTTTTCTAATGGGTTCTAAGTGCACATTGCTAATTCTGTTTTAATGTTGTTTTTTTTTCTTTGCCCTCTTCTCAAGTCAGTTTTGACGGTATTTGAAATTGCTTGTTTTTCTATCAACAGTTTGTTGACTGACCGTACGCAGAATATTGCATTTTCCTTCCTTTGCGAAGAAAATCCACTCTTCAAGTAATTGATCTGTATTCATTTGGAGTTGTTGATTCCTTTTGTTTTTATTGATCCAGCTGATCTCCTTCCCAAGTTTTCATTTCTGAGTCTTCGGTTAATGCACATTCGAGAAGGATCACCCTATTTTTGCTCTGAACTTTAGCTTTCTCCGGCGTGTTCGTGATTATTCATTAGAGTTCATCGGGAAGTCACCTGGTGTTCCGCGGAAGTTATGAGCATCTTGGGGGAAGTTTGGAAAGCAAGGTTCAAAGATGTTTGGGCTCTTCCAATATGTGTATACCAACTCCATCGTATAGGATTTTCTAGGGGCGGGAGTGTCAACGATATTCGTTGTAGCTAGGTTATTAGTGTGTGTTTAAACACCTTTTCCTGAGGCCGTCTTTTAGCTAATTAAATGTCGTCGGCCAAAGTAATAGTGTTTGGTTCTTTATGAGTTTGTTGTTTTTTGTTCACCCCCTTTGGGCCTAGAGCCTTCTTATTTATTTATTTAATTTATCCTATTTTATTAAATATTAATAAAATAGGTTTAATTACCCAAGTTTGGGGATCGATAGGATTCTCGAGCGGCTCTCGATCTTGTTGTGAAGCATTCACGTGTTTGTTGGTTTGTTTGGTTTTCATGTTGTTTTGAAAGTCTGAGAATAAAGTTTATTCTTGTGAACCTTTCATCTGAGCCAACACACTATATTGAGTAAGAGGATTTCCTCTATTCCTGCTTGAGAAAATCGCGCCAAAAATTAAGAGTAATTCTACTCTACTTGAAGGTATCCTCCAATATTGTGTTTGTTGTCTCACATTGTCTCTTTCTTAAAATTATCTTTAATTTTCCTCTTTTCTGTGTTCTTCTATATTTCTGTCACCTACAAATATTCATTTTTTTTGTTTGTTTTCTATTGCTCATTCAGTCATTTTCTCCTTCCGTATTCATAATAACCATAAACCCCTTAGACATCTTGTTTGCAACAGGCCGGTACAATTATGAAGATTGCTTTTCATGTCATCTGCCGCAACTTCTGTCATTTTTGCGGTGGCTTGACCAACTACATGCTATTATCGAATCACATCACCTACCAAGCCAATTCTGGTTTCTCTGTTGTCTCTGCCAATAATCTTTGAGTCCTCTTTCTGCCGCGGTTGGAAAGGTTTTTTTCTAGTGAAAATTCAAAGATTTTCAATCTTTGCACGTTTTTCTCTTTAATCTAATAATTTCTACAGGAAGAGTTCGCAATTTATGCTCCGAGGAAGGCCCGCCCCATTGCAATTTTCTTCTCTTACACAACAAAAGTTTAACTCTTCTTTACTTTTCCGTTTCTTTTTCTGAGTTTGCATGTTATACTGATGATTTCAAAGAAACTTGCGAAAACCTGGGAATATTACTCATTGGTCTTTGCAAAAGAAAAGGATCCAGTAGAAAGAGGTTGATTATGGAAGATGTTCTTTTCCCCAGAGAAATCGTTCTCGCATGAACCAATCGGGTTAAGACATAATTTGATTACTCCAGACGTATATGCTAGGATAAGGGCAGAAGCAGGAAAAGGAGAGGAAAAGAGAACGGAAGTACTGTGTATAATGATTTGTTCCATTGAAAACCATTGAATTAGTGCAAAGTATGTGGAAGAGTAGAATCGAGAGATATCATACCGAAAACAACGGCAGATGTGTTTAGAAGGGGGAAATCGGGAAAAAAGTGGAAATTCTGTAATTTTATGTCGATGTTCTAGAAGATTTTTAGAAACTTTAAGGTTAGAGCAATAGGTACGGTTTTTTGTAAAGGAACACGAAGGGACCTGAAATGATACTTTATCTGTTATTCATCGAAAGCAATGTGCTTACTCGGAAAAAAATTCTATCTTACTTTTTTTTAATGAAGAGATTGTTTGGTTAAAAACTTTCGCCTAATCTAAAATATTTCTGAACAGTGTGCTTCTAGAGACTTCTTTTTAGTCTCAAAAATTTTTGCTCAAAATTTAATGTTTTGTGTTGCGTTGGCTTAAGCTCTGCTGTCATAGAGCGGCTCCCCCTTTTCCTCTTTATTTTCTTTCTTTATAAATCTTCAAAATGCTCAGTTACACAGTTTTAAGGCAGTGACGCCTGGTAGAGAAGACAAATTGAAAAAATTTCTTTCTTTATTTTCGCCTAACTACCTGAGATTCGAACACAATTTTTTTCTCAATCCATTTCTCTGACAGAATATGCGATGTCGCTGATGTTATTGAAAAATGTCAGCATTGTAGGGTCTTGTATTGGGGAACTGTAAAATTTATGCATCACCCTTGAAAAGCTTTCAAAACGAATTATGTTTGTTTTCATACTCTTAATTCATCACACTCTCTCGTTCTTTTTGTAGAGCACGCCGTTTTGAGTAGTATTTTTGATCTACGCGTTTCTTTCGCTAGTGAAAATAAATAATCGTGTCTTGCATGTGACATTTCGATGATCGATTTGCGACTCGCTTAGTAATAGAAGCTCTCAATCATCCCAGATAGCAGATTCTGATTTCAGAATGCCTTTGTTCGATTCAAATTCTTCTACTTCCTTCTTCACTCTTCCCTTCAGAAGAAAAAAACAACGGTACCAGTTTCCGTTTTTTCTCTCCCTAGTTTTTAGTTATCAATATTTCAATCAACAAAAAACAATGCTAGGAATCTCCACTAACATAAGCTATATGTGTAATGGGTTTTCTATGGTACAAATCTTTGAGAAAAGAGCAAGGACAATTGGAAGTTCGGCGAGTTGCATGCAGCAAAACATTTCCAATTAATCAAGAAAGGAAGTGAATTAGTGAAAAAAATCACGGGAGCTCAAAAACAGAAGAATAGAATTGGGTCAGACAAGTGGATAGGAAGGGAAGTGATTGCAGATTACACGTGGATTTTATGAGAAACACCATCAATATATATATATATATATATTTATATATAATGTATCATATTTTATATAGCTGAGACAGATTTTTTTGAGGTACATAATCAATCCACCGGATGAAACCTTCTCAGTTATCTATCTCGGTAACGTCCTTACTGTACTCGCGAAAGGAGAAGGTTACTGTTTTTCTATTTTTCATCCTTTCTCCTCTCCCCCCCCCCTCTCCCTCTTTCTGACTCTTTTTTTACTCTTACCCTTTTCCTTATCATGATATCGGTAATATCATCAGAACGAAAAGATCGATTCAATAGTTTAATATGTATTGAGGTTGCCTGGAGAAGCCTCTTTCGCTCATCTGGAAGGCCTACACATCGAGGCAGAGAAACGACCTCAACATGCAACTAGAGGTTGGTTGTTTCAATTTAAATGTTTTTGATCTCTTCTGAGCATATGTATTCGTAAACAGGTCCGTGGGAATACTTACTTGTGTTGAAGCTTCATTGCACAGCGAGGGAATAATTCTCCTGTTCTTTATTCAGTTTAGAATACGTTTTTTTTTTATATGTTAATGGGATACTAACAACATGAAGTAGTAATTTGAATGGAGTGAGTAATGATGCAGCGAAATCCATTCGATTAAACGATGAATGGGAGAATACTAAAAAACATATTTCAGTACTTTTATCTGAATAATCTGTCTCTCTCTCTCTCTCTCTCTCTCTTTCTCTCTCTCTCTCTTTCTTTCTCTCTCTCTCTCCCTTCCTGAGAATATGTAGATTGCTTAAGGTATTCAGTTTTCTTCATGACTTTTATTGAATATTTTGTGATTTGTTCCTAGTTAACGTTATATTCATTTATGTTCACTTGATTCCTCTCTTTTTCCCGTGGTTTTTCATATGCATGTCATTTTTTCTGTGCTTTCAGGAAGCGCAACGAAATATCGCATGACAAATTTAAGAAAATTTCTAACAAAAAGCTTTTTTATTCAGCTTTTTTATTCAACTTTTTAGTGGCCGCAGACTCAAAACAAAAAACTTTTCCGTAGTAATTCGCTGCATTGCTCTCACTCTCTTCTCCTTTTTTCTCTGTTATTATGTATCTCTTTCTATTGTTCTCTGTCTTTCATACTTTCTAAACTTCACCATCATTGCAAGTTTTGCGTTTTCTTCATTGGGTAAGGTTAGAGGGAAGTCAGTCATAACCAGCCCCTGTTATATCAAACTCTCCTCGAAGTACGCTCAACAATACAAAAGCAGTAATTGGAACCATTGGAGAGGGACCGAAAGTGCTGACACAACCTATCTGGATTGCCGGAATAGCGATAGAAGCTGGAGAAGTAGAGACAAAAATCATTTGATTCGAAAGGAGAAAGAAATGAATGAGAGGAAAGAAAGAAAAGAGGAATAAAAAGAGAGTTAGAAACTATCGAACAGAAAAGACAAAGTGAGTTTCATAAAAAAGTTATTTATGAGCTGAGACGCAATGTCTAATAAGACAATGTCTTTCCATAACACGCGTAATTGGGTGCAGTCCAAAGAAAGAGGTATGTTGTGAGTTACACCATGTCAAGCTTGTGATGTAGCTCATAACTAGCTTCTTAAAGTATTGTACACCATGTCACGCTTGTAATGCTAGATTCCTGTTTTCTATGCATCGAGTTTGTCGATAATTCTCTTCAAGTAAAGTTTTTGAAGGATCTTTGTATAAATGGATGTTTAAATCGAGCGAATGGTTAGATACTCGATAAACTTAACACTGACAACTTTGTTTTTTTCTGAAAATTCAAATGAAAATTAAATTTGAATTTGAAAATTTAATTGTTTTAATACCCAAGACGATAGTAGTGTTGAATATCTGTTGCTGGTTCGCTGATTGGTAAAATCTTTGAAGAAAAAACGGCATGAAGAACTTAGGCGAATAAAAAGAAGAAACTTTTTTTGAGTCGATTATAAAATAGAGACAAAAAAGCGATTGCTTGGAGCGGTTTCTTTCGAAAAATCAGGTTAATATGTAGGGAACATCAAAGATCCGTTAGTTAAACAGAGAAATTTTGAAGAGGCTCTGGTTTAAAACTAAAGTAAAAGTGAGGAGCATTTCATCGACCGGGTAGTACGGTGTCTTACTCAATTACGAGAAAAAACGTTTGATTAGTCTTGTTTTTCAAACGGCGAAATCACCGCTGGTTTCAAAATGAGGCGACCACGTGGTAGTTTCCAATGTTTTATGGGAATTTATTTCTTTTAAAGAGCACAAAACAATCGATAAGATCAAAATCACAACTTTTTCAAGGTAAAGCGATCAGGTCTGAAGGCAGAGACGAAGACACAAGGCCTCACAGAATACTGGGCTCACCGGATAACGTTTTGTGCTGCTCCCTCAGAATATCCTCGACTTTTCTGCTGGGTACTTTCTTCTCTAATATTTTTACCTCACAAAATGAGTAGTCCTTACTAGGTCTTCCGATATATCCGAAGAATCAATGCATGCTAAGTCTGAAGTGTTTCCCACCAAAATGATAGGCACATTTTGTTTGCCTGGACTATTTTCGCCTAAAATATGGACCGAACTACACCTTTTGGCCTCAAAAAGCTCAACTACATCTAGTTTTTTACGAGTTGTGAGTTTAGGTGTACAAACATGACGGTAAACGACTACGACCGGAGTTGAGATGTCACGCAGTTCTCTGCAAGAAGAGCGCGGATGCGGTCCTCATCCAGGAGAGCCTCTCCAAATTCCTCCATGAAGCGCTGCAGGTTAACCAAAAATTCGAAATAATTCTTTGTTCATTTGTTTTTTGTATCTCTGCATTCTTGTATGAATCACCGTGCAATAGACATTATGCGGGAGGAACAGATGGGTTCTTGTACGGGCCCAAACATCAAATCAAACCCCTGTCTGCTTCTTGTTTACTCTTTCAATGGAGCAATTCTTTAATTGCTAACATTTGTCATTTTCTATTGTATGCCCGTTGTGAAAAGCAGTTTTCGATCTTCCCGCCTGAACATATTCGTTTCCGTCTTTACAAAACTGTCTTCTCTTCTTCCTTCCAATTTCTTTTGAACGCAAAAAATGAGCGACGTGAAAGAAAATCTTGCCAAGTAAGACAAAGAACGCATTACATATCCTTTCTTTCCACTTTTCTAATCTTCTCTCGGCGTGTATGACCACTTTTCTTGCCATTTTCTCTATTTCTTTCTTTCTCTGAATTCATACAGGCTTATCCATTTCTTTCCTTTCCCTTTTATTCTCTGATTCTTCGAAGACACTCGGCTCCTCTCTCTGCTCCCTTCAGAACGCCATCTTCCGAAGCTATAAGCTTATTCGACTGTTTCTTTCGTAATCTTCTCTCTCTCGCTCTCTCTCTTTCTCTCTCGCTCTCTTTCTCTCTCTTTTTTCCTCACTTTTAGAAGATCCTTCTTTTCTTCACGTTCCGCTTGTGAAGATAAGAAACAAGGGATTTTCTTGCATGTTGTAAGAGGTTCTCATTTGAATCTTCAAAATTTATCTTCGCTCATCAAAATCTCAAAACCAAACATAGAGTGGATCATGAATTTCTGAACATGAAAAGTGATGAAAGTAAATTGAAAGATTCAAAAAAAGAAAAAAAAAGACTCGAAATGGATAAATTGACCCATAATTAATGGGAAAGGGAGACCCAGAAGGAGATTTTTTTAATAAGTGGAAAGATTCAAAATTAGAAGGAAGACTTAGAACTAGCAGAAAGACCTGAAAAGAGTATAAAGTCCAAGAATGATTTCAAAGACTCAAAAAGAGAAGAAGAGGAGGAAAAGGGACCTTTGGACCCTTACAGGAGTATCGCCGGGAGAAGCTGTCCCAGCAGAAGGCGCGCGCCTTCTCCATGACTGGCTGTCCACGGCGTAAGCTGTTGCTCCAGACGGGTTCCCTCCACTTCCGCCCGCCAGTCTCCCGCTCCAAGTCGGCCCCCCGACTTGGGAGTATTCATGAAGAGCACGAGGTGCGCTTCACTTTGACGCTGCGGTTGAATTATGTTACCAAGTGTTTGGAAACATGAAAACTTATTAAAACAGTTCAATTCTGATTTATGTGGAACAGAATATGTATTAGAACTTCGTACAAAAAAAGAGTAACATCAGTCTTATCCAATAAAGTTTTATTGAAAAAAGACCCTTATTCAAATATTCTGTGAGGAACTTCAAATGTTATCAAAGAAGACGTAATCCAAACGGATATTCCACAAAATCAGCTCAAATTCAAGCGAACTTTTTTCGAAAGCCCACCGCTCAATTATACGCGTAATGAATGTATGTACATATACTCGCAGGAAGAAGAGTACTCTGATGTGGATTCGATGTGCTACAGAGAAGAGCCGATCGGGGACAGTGCCTCCACTTCCTCTTCTACATACGCGGCATCGGACGCGACTTCACCCTCTTCCACCTCCTCTTCCTTACAACCCTCTACTGTCAGTTTCATCACTTTACTCCTCAACCTCATTCTGAATTTGAAAACCGAAAAATTTCAGACATAGTCTTACAGGCCTCATGTATGACTCATCTTGATCCTAGCCAGGACTCAATTTGAGTCTGGTGTGTTTTTATAAGTCATGATTGTCTAACGTGTTGAAAATACTACATATAGTCTAGTCTATTTAACATTCAATCGTGTTTTACCCATGAATTGCGTCGACGTAAAAAAGTCGAAAGCTTCACATCCGGTCAGCTTCAGGAGACAAAAGAAATTTTTTTTACAAAAGTAAAAAAAGAAAAACAATCAGATATTTTTCTTGCAGAAATCTTAGCAATAAAGTCAGTTGATAGGAAAAGTTTTGTGCGCAAAGTGGGTATTGCAGGAACTGCGAGGGAAGCCCCCGACTGAGCCAGATACTGTATCCGATGAGAGTGGCTATCACGAAGAGAAGAGGTCAGAGCACCTGCCTTACTCCCTCAATGAGGTCGAGAACGCCTTCTTCTCCGACGAGGAGTTGATTTTGATGGAAGAGGAGTTGGATGATACCCACATAACACCCCTTTGAGCTATATACGTATATCTTCTTTCCTTAACCAGTTAAAATTGTCAGGGATACTTCTCAGCTATCTTAATTGTCAGTCACTCTCAAGTCAGGGAAGCTTGACACTTGTTATAGTCATCTTATCTCCTCGTCCGTCGTCATGACTCACATTCAAGTCATTAAGACTTTTAACCGTAATCATCTCGATGTTATGAGTCAAAAGAGACTCTTTTTCATTCAATTATATTGAATGATCTATTTTAGGAAAAAGAAATAGTTAGTATTGGTCTACTGGAATAACTATTGCTCAATTCGCGGATACGGTTATTGTAAATAGCGTTTCAAGACACGCGTTTTAATTCGAAAACTAATAGTCCTTTTAATCGCTAGATTTCTTGTAAGTTGCTTTACTTTAGTTTAAAATGTCGCATTGTCGGAGCCAAAATTGAATATGTATCTCGATTGCTTTGAGGTGAAAGAGAAGGGTTCTACGTTTGCTGCAGTAAGTCTCTCCATGCAGAGCTAGCGTTTATGCAACAAAATATTGCGAAAGCTAAGAAAAATTCTTTGCAAATACATTACATACATATTTATAACATTACATAATTTTTAAAAAAAACATCATGAGCACATAAGCAGCACGAACAATAATAGATATGCAAACATATACGATCTGTACTGAATTCTGCAGGACTAGTCTATTGAAGTAGTAAGTTATGCCACACAGAATTCACTCTCTGAATAGCATAAACATATCTGTCAGTCATTTCTGCTGGTTGATGAATCACAGCTAATAGCACTCATAGTATCTTTGGCTTATGCTGTATGATTTCCTTCAACACTTGCATCGCCATTCTGTGAAGTTGAGGCCTAGCTCATTCGTTTCAAGCCTTATGGCAGCAGGCCACTAATTCAAGTATTATTCAAACCTTTTAAAATCACAGGCCCGTGACAACTTGAGGCTTATTGAAATGAGCCTCTGTGCCAGCTTCCTGGTACTTATCCAGATCGACGTAGGCTCCGCTCCTCCCCTCCTCGGGGGCGGAGTAACGGATTTATGACGAATTTTTGATACGGTCTCGTTAGCCGTACGGCATCGTTAGCGTAAACTGTTATATTACTAAGCCTAAGCGTATTTTAATGTATAACAACAAGAGGGAGAGGGATTAAGAGAAGAAAATGAGAGAGAACAGGAGCATCTTCGTGCAGCACAATGCAGGGGACAGGAGCCTATGTCGAGCTAGACAAGTGCCCAATTACTATCGTTTTCAGGGTTCACATGCTGACAAGAATTCGGAATTCGATATCTAATATTTTAGAAACTCATTGCGACTAGCCAATCACATTTGACCGGCTGTCCTCTTCGAAATCCTTGTTGTACAAAAAGTAAACGTTCAAAAACTCACAAGCACTGAAGTACATAATAAATCTCTACAAACGATGACAGAACACATTTACAACAAAAATTTGTATTCTTCTCTTCACTAGCTATAGAAGATTGTGAAAGGGAAATTTAGGAAAATATGAATCAACGGAGGTAACAATTTACAGAATCTGGCAGACTATTTTATTGATAAAAGCAAGAAATGGCTGAGAAGGGCGATTTTTCTAGAATATTATGCATCATCATATTATCTTAGCTCTCAATATTAGACAGGTGAATAACTCTCGCATCAAAATGAAGATTTGTGCTTGAGATCCGAGTGATAGGTTGAATGTCTTATCATGCAAACGGCCGTGACAGAGACCTTCTCGGAACTGAGTCTAGGAATCCTGTAAACTTCCTGAAGCTACATCATCTTCGTCTGATGATTTAGCTGGCACCGCGACCTCAGCCTCCTCCACTACAACTCTTTTTCGACGCTCATTTCTTTCTTCTCCATCGTGTGCACTTTCTTGATTGAGGACAGAATCAGGACTTTCTTCTTTCTTCTGCTCCACTTCTTCCTCTTCTATTTTCTCCTGGTCCACGTCTGACTTTTCTGTGTCTTTCTGGTCCTCCTCTTCCACACTTCTAGTGCCTCTCTTAGACCGGGCGAGTACGGTAGTTGTTCGCGTGGTTGTCACAGCTACACCGTCCTCTCCCATTTCAACAGTGGTCACCTGAATTGAGAAAATTTTTTATAACCAAATAAACAAGACCTGAAATGCGGTATGAATAGAAACTCGACTGAAAGAAAAGGTTCACTTGTTAAGTTTTTGGGGTTTTTGAATTTACCGTGTATTATTGAATTTGAGAGATCGCATCATTTTGAATGCTCTTACAATGATTGTTGTTGTTGTTTTGCCCATAGGTCCAGTCGAGAGGAGTCCTTTTGGGATAGGTTGGTGAGGATCCTTTTGAGTCCGGAGAGATTTTCTCCGTCTACACTCGCACCGCAGTCGGCGATCCTCTTGGCGATACCCATTCGTTAACCGGAGAAGGGCAAGAGGTTATTTCACTGGCGCCTCGACTCGCCATTGAAAGTATAGCGGAGTATCGGCTGATGTTTTGTCCGGTGGCATGCCCAGGCCGGTCCGGCATCGCCCTCCTTTGACGAGCTATACTACCCAGTTTTGGTCCGCGGCGGGATTTCTCCCGCTACCTCCCAGTACGAATTATTCGTAGGGAGGCGTCCCTCTATCCGCCACCTGAGGTCGCGCTCGATTCTGGACTGGATGATCCGGCTCCATCCGTGACAGGCTCTTAAGGCTGTAGAGTCACGAATGGCCACTGTTGCCAGTGTGTTTCGAGCTCTTACAATTATTGGCCGGTAGCTACGTATTCATGATGCTCAGTTTTTTCTTTAATTTCGTTGATTTCCTGTTGTGGTTGTTTGCCCTTGTGCCCTGTCGAGAGAAGTCCTTTGGGTTAGTTTTCTAGCATGATAAGTTGGGTTCATTCGTTCTCAAAAGCGGTCTCGAAAGAAATCAGTCATCAAATAATAGGCCTACGCTGCCTCATCCATAGTTTGTCAGGATCTATTTTAAAAATCGAATTCACTCGAGTTTGAAGAAAGAAGCCAACGAAAGAAGCCAATCACCTTCAGTTTATCGTTACCCCCCCCCCCCTTCGAAAAAAAGAACGTTGAGCTGCTCACCTCTTGGATCGCTTCTCCTTCGGCATCTTGCCCCTCCCATTTCCTCTGCAGATTCTCTTGAATTTCTCGCACGATGTCTTCTCCACCACCGGATGTTGTCACTATCTTTAAAAAAAACGTCCACATTTTTTGCTTATGCCAAAGCATAATGAAGGAATGTTGAAAGGTTATTATGAAAAACTCAAATAAAATTAAAGATGAAAACTCATAAATAATCGAATTTTGATGCATGACTTGCCTGTCAATGCATGACTCTGATGTTAGAGCTTACTGAATGAAAAAAGAAGAATCTTATGTTTAATTAATTTTGGCTGACATTATGCAACGCATAAGATATCGGTGTTACAAAGAATTCTACTTTTCTTACAACTTCATTCCAACCCAACTTCATTCCAAAAAACATTTGTAATTTATTAGGCTAAAAACTTTTTTTTAAACAGCAGTCACCTGATGTAAATCATCGCTGGAAGTCTCTGTCCTTGTTGTGACTGTTCCAATGACTTCGCCGGCGTCGTTCTTTACATCCTCCACTGATTCTTCGACAGTGTGCGTGGCATTCTGGAACAGTTCCTCTCGCCGCCTCAGTGTGAATAGTTTTTCTTATTGAAAAAAAAATCATTTCATCAAACTGAAAATAAAGAAATCAAAGATTAGTTCACGAGAAATTTTGTTCGATGTAATCGCTGTTTGATGTAATCATTCCAAAAACTGTTTGTAATTTTTTTAATTCCCAAAGTTCTGAAGAAAAAAGTTCTGAAAATGGAAAAAACAATGTTCAACAAAAATTAATCCAGTCAGTCACAGGTAGAAAATTGATTGAGACTAACAATCTGAGGCAGAGTCTCGTCTCCACTTGTTGCTTCAAGCATCTCGACAGGAATAGACGAGCCGTTCTCCGATTCCTCTAGCTCTTTTTTCACTTCCTTCAACCCAACTCACTTTACCGCTCGCTTTTCAGTAGTAGAGTTCTCATTCGAACAATGAGAAGATAATGGGCCTCTCTTTCTCCTTTTTGTGTTTACCCTTCCTCTTCTCTCTTTCTCCTTCCTCTTCGCTCTTTTATCTTCCTCCTTTTACCCCATACTTTCTATACTCTGTTTACACTTTATATGGTTCTTTTCTGAACTTCTGTCATAGTTTTTTTCTAGTTTTACTTTTCCGTTTTTGCATATCTGTTTATCCTAACCAGTTTGAAATCTCTCGCACTTTTTCGCTATCCTTATTTCTCTTTCCCTCTCACTCTTCTACTTTCTCTCTTTTACTCTCTCTACCGAACTCACTCACTCTCTTTCTCACTCCCTCTCTTTCTCTCTCTGTCTCTTTCTATCTCTCCCTAACTGTTTCTCTGTATGTCTCTATCTTTCTCTATTGCTCTCTCTCTCTATTTTTTTGCTTTTCACTTCTTTTTTCGGAACAACATCTCCACTTTTCCATTTCTGGAAAAGTTTAGTCTTTGTTATCGTCTCGCTCTTGTATTCCACATAACACATATCTACATATATAAAAGTGTGCAATTATTGATATCGTTGAGGGAATAATTCGGAAATTGGAAAATTTGGATAACGGTTCAAGACTGAATCCAAAAGCAGTTACATAAATATTGAACATTATAACTTAAAATACAACTATAACGAAAGTTTACACAAACATCATAGTAAATAACTTATGTAAGAAAAATCCCAGTTTGGAAAGCATGAATCGTATTCCGAGGATTTCAAACGTTTTGTTCAAGAATTTCCATTTTACCAAATTCAACAGAATTTACCTGAATAGGAACGAATGGTTGACTGGGAGCGATCTCTCGGTCGTCTTTCTGGAGCTCATGGCCACATCCAGCGGCCTGATTGGATTTGGCTGCAGCTGGAGGATCCACGAATTCCTCCACCATTGGATAGACTGGCAGGAAGGAGAACGGACCTCCTAGCGCAACTTTTCCTGCAACAGAAACATATTTCTTCGGGTTTTCTTGATTTTCACTCTTTATTTCCCTCCGCTCATTCATAGAACGTCTGAACTCGGCTTTTCAGGGAAAAAAAACTGACATTTAATTTTTTTAAAATTTTTATTTAAAATTGACATTTAATTTTTAAAAAATTTTTTAAAAAATTAAAAAATATATATTGAAGTGAATCGTTGCATTCTTTCGGGAAAAAATTCTTAACGTAAGTTCTTTTAAAACTGCGGTTCCAGGTACCGTTTGGTAAGAGCCTGACAACCATTGAGCTAAAAGTGACCACAGTTCTTTTACACAATATTTTTAATTGATACACGTTCAAAGTGAAAAAAGTTTCTTACCAAAGAAATGGAGCAAAACTAACCTATATCAGTTTTCTCTTCAATATTCTGAGCTCCGGCGACGAATGGCTTCAAGCCCTCGGACGGGGAGTGGGCGGAAACTGGGAGTTCGGAGATGGTCACGGGAGCTTCTAGCACGATCAAATTAGCTATCGAGACCTGAAAATCGTTCATTCATATCAGAATTCTCTCAACTTTTTGCTCTCAAGAAACTCGCTCAGAAAAAACGTTTTAGCTTTTGTTAGAGTGGACGAATTAATTGTTATTTTACTATTGCTATCGCTACTTCATGCCATTACGAAATGTTATAAACGTTCTCACTCCCTTGAAAATGCATCTTCGCTTCGCCGTAATACTCTCTCCTTAGGCTGCGCGCTGTTTTGCTCACCAACCGTTTTTAACCGTTGAAAAGTAAAACTAATTTGCTCACATGCAGTCAGATACATACAGGTTTTGTTTGAATTTTCCCGTGAGGAAAATTCCTGACTAGCAATAAAATGACCTTTCAAATTGCAACAGTTGCTTCATTTGGACACTCAATACATTATTTTATTGCTAATCAGGAAAAAAACCTGATAGGAAAAATCTAATAAAACCTGTATGTATCGCACTGTATGGGAGTAAATTAGCTTTACTTTTTTACGGTTAAAAACGGTTGGTTAGCAAAAGAGTGCGCAGCCTTACTCAATAGACTTTAGGAAACACAAAGCATTTTTTCGTACCGAGTGTGAACAAAAAAATTTTTTTTTTAATCTGAGAAAAAGGAACTTCTTCACTGTAGTGCCCCCCCCCCTTCCAGAGGTTCAATCGGGTCAGTTCAATTGGGTCATTTTCCTGATACGGTCTCGTTCGCCTAAGCCGTACGGCATCGTTAGCGTAAACTTTTTTTCCAATCCTAAGCATTTTTTGTGTAAAAATAGTTTTTTAATGTAAAGATAATTTTTTAATGTAAAAATAACTTTTTGTGAATGTAAGTCAGAAGGATGACCCATGGAACCTCTGCGAGGAGGGGGCACTAAAGTGAAGAAGTGCCGAAAAAGATGGGCCAAACCATATTCCGGATATATTAAAAAACGCATGAACTAATATCATAAAGATTAACCAACTAATCCTCAATTAGAAATCTCAAGTAGAATAGCTTACCTGAACAGCATACTGAACTCGAAGAAAGGGTTGCTTTCGTATCCTCAAAGTAGAAGTGGAGGGCGATTCATAGAGGGACGCTGAGAAAACGGAGGTTGAAGTGTACATTCCATTGTTGCCATTGCTCTCTGCCTCCTTGTCGAAATTTCCTGCCACGAATTATTGTAAATCAAAGTTAGCGAATGCACCAATCCAGCGAATTCTACACCGACTAGGGTCAACGCTACGAAGAAGAAAGGCCATTAACGCGCAGTTCACCATGGCTTATAATTTTTCCGTCCTCCATAAAAAAAACCGAAAGTAACCACTTTCTGTGGTTTTTGATAAAGTGCGCACGATGTGGCACGATAAATGTGGTCAGGCTTGCTAAAGCAAATTAGTAAATCACAGAAAATTTGTTTTCCGTGTTGACCAAGTGTGGCAAGGTTTGCTTATGCAAATTAGTAAATCTCAAAATTTCGTTGTTAGCTCAAATGTCAACGAGAGATAGGGTGAACACCCAGTCTAAGGCCGAAGAAAAAGAAGATGAAAATACCGCATTTACATGTTTAACAATTTGTTTAAATTTTTATAATTAGTCTATTCCTGTTGGCGAACATCGCTAAGAGCACTGCGTGAATAACATACTCGCAAAGAAACCCTTTGAGATTGCAGTTTTTAAAAAATTTCAACTCTTGAAAACCAATGTAGTCCATTTCAAGTTTTGATACAATCGTATTAAGTCATATAAAAGGTATAATTACTATGTTACCTCATTACTTGTTACCCTAAAGATCTTATCTTGCCTAACTCACTTATCCGACTATAGACATCACCCACACAATTTGAAGCAATACTCATCTTGGCGTTATATAATATATATATATATATATATATATATATATATATATATATATATATATATATATATATATATATATATATATATATATATATATACATATAAATAATGAATAACTTACGAGAAAAACAAAATTGAGCGTAGCTATTCTGTTCAGAGTTGCCCAAGAGTAACAAGTCAGAAGGGTCCTCAAAGAAAATTCGGAATTTAAATTTTGCTGAATAATACTAAAATGGGAACTCTTACCTACAGTTGCGTATCATGCTTGACATTTTGTACCCGCGACACTTTGTACCACAAAACTTTGCTCTTTTCAATAAAAATTGTTTTAAATTTTTCGCTCAGGCTTAGGTAAAGATTACACCAAGAAAGCCGTTTAGCTTAGAAACGTAACCATTCAAAAATAAATTTCTCACAATATCGATTTTCTTCGATTCGATCATGGGTACAGTGTCGCTGTACAAAGTGTCGCGGGTACAAAATGTTGGTGATCCCTACAGTTGTATTGTGCAAGTTTTACGAGAAACCTAAACTAATTGTTTTGAAATTTTCTGTGTTTCTGGTCATTATGATACATATTTTAGCGACCTGGCAACATGCTTAGGTGAACGTTACGCTAACGAAGCGGTACGGCTTCAAAACAACGGCTTGGGAACGAGGTCGTATGTAATGAAACAATTAGCTACAATAATACTGTTGAAACCGGTATATTTGAAAAAATTGCTTTAAATGTTTCCGGGTAACTTCCACTGTTTTCCTTCCCTCTAAGGTTTAGGTAAAGGTTACGCTAACAAGACAGTAAGGCCAGGAACGAGACCGTATGGAACAATCATTAACAATATTGATCTTCGAGTCACCAGTTGGTGACTCGCTAATTGACTCAAAAAAGGTACAACCGCAGACATTGTATGTATACCATGTAAAAACCTGAATTATTATACATATCAAATCGCGCCATGGAGATCAATTTCTTGATCCGTAGCTCAGGCTCGCACTTTTTGAGAAAAAAATGAACTGGAGAAAATACCCTCTGAGAGTACACTAGCACATACTACAACTTACAACATGCCTTGCTTCAATTTACTTCAAAAAATTCAATGAGTCTTTGTCTTTATTTTGCATTCTGATCAGAGTTTAGCTCAGAATCAAACTTTAAAAATTTTTTTAAAGACTTTTAAAACTATTTTTGAAAAAAAAACTAGTTAGATCGCTAGCCTAGGTCTCAAAATGTCCAAAAAAATGAGCTTTACCCCACGCCGGACTTCGTCTCTGACTTCCTAGGCGTGATGCAGCGTGCAGTAGACTTTTCTCAGATTGGCTGCAGACTCTTCGTACTATCTTATCTCTCATTCTTATCGGTTTGTCAGCTATCACCTCATGTTTTCTTGGGTCACTGTGCAGCGCCAGACAGGGCAGAGTTTGATTCACTAAGGCAATGATTTATCAAAATTGGTAACACACTGGCAACAGTGGCCATTCGTGACTCTACAGCCTTAAGAGCCTGTCACGGATGGAGCCGGATCATCCAGTCCAGAATCGAGCGCGACCTCAGGTGGCGGATAGAGGGATGCCTCCCTACGAATAATTCGTGCTGGGAGGTAGCGGGAGAAATCCCGCCGCGGACCAAAACTGGGTAGTATAGCTCGTCAAAGGAGGGCGATGCCGGACCGGCCTGAGCATGCCACCGGACAAAACATCAGCCGATACTCCGCTATACTTTTCAATGGCGAGTCGAGGCGCCAGTCAAATAGCCTCTTGCCTATCTCCGGTCAACGACAGGCGAGACGTCTCTACTCCCACCCAAAACGATGCTAGGCCGGCTTGACCACCCATGAACAGGTTGCTACAACGATGTCCGCCTTCACAAGGTGCAGCATGACAGTCTCAGGACTGCAAAGGACATCAAAATCTTTCTCCGGACGCATCTTGTCCGAAGAACACGAGAACTTCTCTCATTAAAGAGAGTGTTCATAACCAATTCTTCGATGCGGGATGCTTGCCGGCTACAACAACAACATCAAAATTGGTAATAAAAGTTTTTCAGGTAATTTTCATGTTTTTCCTGCGTAGGCAAAGGTTACGCTATCGAGTTCGTAGGGCTAAGGAACGAGACCGTACGGCTTGAAAACGAGACAGTAAAAAAATCAGAGACGCAGTCTGGCGTGGGGTAAGACATCCTTTAAAAAAAACATATAATCGTCAAGTTTTGAGATGTAACTCTTTCGTAAAACTTGCTCAATCCAACTGCAATAGCGCGCTAAAATGATAGTGAAAGAGACCAGTCGTAGAAGGTGCAACTGCGGGCACAGTAACAAGGAATGTGTCCAGGAGTCCACATGAAAATTGCTGCTTGCTTTCCTGAAAATCAATGATTCAACTGCTAATTTTAAACTCATGCTCAATAACGATAATAATAGAAAAGCCTCAACTTTAACTTTTTGACCCCGCCCCCCAAAAAATAATGTTTGTACGCGCCAAGAGAAGTGTAACAGGAATGGAATGAGCCAGAAAAGAACTAGAAGGGATATAAACGAAAAAAGAAATAGAACATAAGAAGAAGAGAATTTAGATCATTTTTGGAGCGAAAATAACATGTATGCGCCAACATAGCTGGTACGGTAACATGTATGCGCCAACATTGCTGGTACGGTAACATGTATGCGCCAACATTGCTGCTCCGGATTCTATTTAACCCCTGTTTCTGGCATAACTTATATAACTTTTTAATGTGATATAGAGAGAGAGAGTCATCAATTATCAAAACACATTACTCTATTTGGTAAAATTGGGGTGAATGCTTGCTAGGAATTAGACAATTGATTGATATTGATTGATATCGAATGAAAAAAACGACCAAGAAAAAAGATAAAAACCTTATCGGGTCTCCGGGCGGTGAGCAATCTCCATGAAGAGGCGCTCTCTGGACAACCAACTCGCATCACACGATCTACCAATCGAATTTCCATCTCAATCAGTCAATACTTATCATCAGTCAGTATTTATAGTGGTCAGAGAAATGACTGTGTAAGAAAAGAAAAGTGGGGAGCAACAAAGGAGATAAAGGGAATAGATAAGATGGTTGAAAAAGATGGATGTTAAATCGATGTTAAATCGAAATGATTTCCTCAGCCATCTTTCGGGTTGCATCTAGACACTCAGCAAAAAAACTGCTAACATTTATATGTTCTGATCTTTTTTTCATCGCATATTCTCGCTGTCTCTTTTCTGAAACTTCTATTCCCTCCCCAACATCTCTTTGTGAGTGTTAAAAAAAATAATGAGTTAGAACGTTTTACTTCCATCAAACTTTACCAAAAACCCCTAAACACTGACGAGTGTAATATTTTAAAAAAATAATTAGAGAGAATTTCTGCATAAAAAAGCTATACCAGAACTGAAGAACTTCACATAAATGCTAATATTCAGCTTGATTTGTTTTTACCTGATCGAAGATGTTTTTTGGTTTCTTGCCATTGATCTGAACCGATCCGTAAATGTTCTCTCCAGGAAAGTAGGCGGAGCGAGTCAGGGAGAGCTCTGTTGTCAACTGAAAGCATAACCCAATCAAAAACTTCATACTTATACTTATATGTATAATTAGTACTTTTTATTACGCAAAGGTACTTATTATTCTATTAATCTCTTAATTAATTGGTTTTCTCTCAATTGCTATTGTTATTTTAAACCTTTTAAGTTAGAAATTCTAAGGCTGCTATGTGACAATGAGACATTCTGCTGTAGTTGAGAGGACTCCTATGAGAATCTTGAGAGACAAAGATCAACTACTGAAAATTAAGGGAAAATATTAAAATTATTAAATCTCAGCATCCAGATTACAAAGAAAAAAGTTTATAAAATTAACTGTAGAGTTTTAAACTTCCCTTATATCTTGCTACCAAATCTCAAAACTGACTAGCAACCTTTTTTAAGATATGAGACAAATGAATATTTCAGAAGGGACACTCGAAGTCCTGAAAAATAGATAAATGAGTTCGATCCTCCTTCATGAAATAGCTTTTCTCCGTGTGGTTGATTAATCATATTACAAATACATAGAAATCGCATGGGAAAATGTGTACTCGGTTGGTGTATTAGTAACACTCTACAACCCCCGGTTAGACAACGGAGGTTCGGTCTCGGCCGAGTGCCATTTTTGCCCGTGTGATTAATCCATTACAAATAGATGGTCATTAATAAACAATTAATTCCGGTTTTGATGACTTCTGACTATACTTTAATAAGAAGGATAGCAAACCTTTCCCTTGCAGCAGCATTTCCCAGTTGTGACAGTCTCTTGGACGGAGACGGGTTCTCCCTCTCTGTGGTTGCCCTCTGAGGGAGCGAGTACCATGAGGGCCTTCTTCACATAATGCTCTTTCTGTAACAAGCAGTCCTTCTAGCAGTCTGGAACAAGCAGTCCTTCTAACACTGCTTAACACTCTTTCAGTTCTTCTCGAATTTGTTTCACTTTCAATAGGCGCGAAGAAAAAAAGCATGAGGTAAGTTGCTTCGGGTAATTCACTTGCGAGCAGGTGCATCAAACCCGCATTGCTTCGGGTCATTCACTTGCGAGCAGGTGCATCAAACCCGCATTTCTTCGGGTCATTCACTTGCGAGCAGGTGCATCAAACCCGCATTGCTTCGGGTCATTCACTTGCGAGCAGGTACATCAAACCCGCATTGCTTCGGGTCATTCACTTGCGAGCAGGTGCATCAAACCCGCATTGCTTCGGGTCATTCACTTGCGAGCAGGTGCATCAAACCCGCATTTCTTCGGGTCATTCACTTGCGAGCAGGTGCATCAAACCCGCATTGCTTCGGGTCATTCACTTGCGAGCAGGTACATCAAACCCGCATTGCATTGGGTCATTCACTTGCGAGCAGGTGCATCAAACCCGCATTGCTTCGGGTCATTCACTTGCGAGCAGGTGCATGAAACCCGCATTGCTTCGGGTCATTCACTTGCGAGCAGGTGCATCAAACCCGCATTGCTTCGGGTCATTCACTCGCGAGCAGGTGCATCAAACCCGCATTGCTTCGGGTCATTCACTTGCGAGCAGGTGCATCAAACCCGCATTGCTTCGGGTAATTCACTTGCGAGCAGGTGCATCAAACCCGCATTGCTTCGGGTGATTCACTTGCGAGCAGGTGCATCAAACCCGCATTGTTTCGGGTCATTCACTTGCGAGCAGGTGCATCAAACCCGCATTGCTTCGGGTCATTCACTTGCGAGCAGGTGCATCAAACCCGCATTGCTTCGGGTCATTCACTTGCGAGCAGGTGCATCAAACCCGCATTGCTTCGGGTAATTCACTTGCGAGCAGGTGCATCAAACCCGCATTGCTTCGGGTCATTCACTTGCGAGCAGGTGCATCAAACCCGCATTGCTTCGGGTCATTCACTTGCGAGCAGGTGCATCAAACCCGCATTGCTTCGGGTCATTCACTTGCGAGCAGGTGCATCAAACCCGCATTGCTTCGGGTCATTCACTTGCGAGCAGGTGCATCAAACCCGCATTGCTTCGGGTCATTCACTCGCGAGCAGGTGCATCAAACCCGCATTGCTTCGGGTCATTCACTTGCGAGCAGGTGCATCAAACCCGCATTGCTTCGGGTCATTCACTTGCGAGCAGGTGCATCAAACCCGCATTGCTTAGGGTCATTCACTTGCGAGCGGGTGCATCAAACCCGCATTGCTTTGGGTCATTCACTTGCGAGCAGGTGCATCAAACCCGCATTGCTTCGCGTAATTCACTTGCGAGCAGGTGCATCAAACCCGCATTGCTTCGCGTAATTCACTTGCGAGCAGGTGCATCAAACCCGCATTGCTTCGGGTAATTCACTTGCGAGCAGGTGCATCAAACCCGCATTGCTTCGGGTCATTCACTTGCGAGCAGGTGCATCAAACCCGTATTGCTTCGGGTCATTCACTTGCGAGCAGGTGCATCAAACCCGCATTGCTTCGGGTCATTCACTTGCGAGCAGGTGCATCAAACCCGCATTGCTTTGGGTCATTCACTTGCGAGCAGGTGCATCAAACCCGCATTGCTTCGGGTAATTCACTTGCGAGCAGGTGCATCAAACCCGCATTGCTTCGGGTCATTCACTTGCGAGCAGGTGCATCAAACCCGCATTGCTTCGGGTCATTCACTTGCGAGCAGGTGCATCAAACCCGCATTGCTTCGGGTCATTCACTTGCGAGCAGGTGCATCAAACCCGCATTGCTTCGGGTCATTCACTTGCGAGCAGGTGCATCAAACCCGCATTGCTTCGGGTCATTCACTTGCGAGCAGGTGCATCAAACCCGCATTGCTTCGGGTCATTCACTTGCGAGCAGGTGCATCAAACCCGCATTGCTTCGGGTCATTCACTTGCGAGCAGGTGCATCAAACCCGCATGCTAACACGATCCATAGAATTGGTCCTACTCGGGAAGATTAATACCTCGATCAATTCATGTATCCATATCGGCTGTGTTCGAAAAAATGGTATATGAATGGGAAATTGAGAGAATTTTTTGAGAGTTTTCAGGAAATCTAGCAGTCTCATTTATTCGAGAAAAAAGCTTGAACCAACAAAAACTGGAAAGAAATAGTATACACGAAATAAAGAGCTTTGAGGACCGTTTGATTGTCTTCGAGTTCCTCGACAAGCGTCGCCTTGATATAGTATCGGATGGAGCCGAAGGGACTTTCGTAGGAAGTGGGACAGCCTTTGGGGAAGATGAACTCGAAGGGCAGTGAGTAAAGAAAGTTGGCTACCCAGGGGAAGTGACCGGGCTCTGGTCGACCGGGTGGTCTCTCCAGCAGAGTCATGTCTTGGTCAAAATACACCTCAACAAATTTTTAAAATTTTTTATATGACTGTTGAAAACAATTTGCATCTTTGATCCGCACTGCGAGTGACTTCTAGACACTGTTCAAAAAAAAGCTAAAGACAAGTATGTGTATTTCACGACATTCTTTCCTTTTTTGCATGCTTGTGAGCCTGCTAGAACATGATTCCACTTTTACAAAGACTCTTATAACCCCCTGAATTTCTATTTTTAAAAAATATATTTTTGAAGCTCATTGTTTTAATGTAGGTATTTATTTTTTTACACTACTGCTCTAGCGTCCCTATGTTTTTTTCCGTGTGGATTCAATTTCTTTATTAAACTCTGGTAAATTTCTTTCTACAACGTACACCTTCTCGCTCACTTATTCATGAAAAATTTTTATGTTTGAGAGTGGAAATGGGAATTTTCGCAACCACTCAATGTGACTTGTGGTGTCCCCTGCCAGCCTTGAGGGAGGCTTACACGGCTGAATAAGCTATGAATAATGCACTTTGCCTCCCAATATGAGGGGATAGGGCCAAACTAATCAACTCGCTCTCTGTGGAACATCAATTGTTTAGATGAAACGTGAAGCGATCCTTCTCTTCCTCGGTCCGTTCATCTCTCCCTATTTCTATTGCTGCTCCCACTTCTCTACCCAACAAAACTAACGACATATTCTTCTCTCTCTCTCTCTCTCTCTCTCTCTCTCTCTCTCTCTCTCTCTCTCTCTCTCTCTCTCTCTCTCTCTCTCTCTATCTCTCTCTATCAACATAAAAAACTACATAGTATAAGTAATGTGGAGGATAGGGAACGGAATAAAATTCTGCAATTCAGCGTGCTATAATATTGAAAACAGATTGACTTGAGTTTTTTTAAAATCAGCTACCGTACTCTATTCAGATCCTAACCGAAACGAGTGGAAAGTTTTGCCTAAGGAATCATACGATCAGAGAGCTTGCACCGGCGGCTCATACGTATATGAAGACACTGTTTTACAATCGGTTATTTAAAATGCGGGAAACTGGAGTAAGAATACGAGATAAAGAGCACAGAAAGAGAGAAAGAAGAAAGAATGTGGGAGAAAGGTGAAAAAATAGAGATTGTGAGTAATAATGATAAATGAAACATACGAAGAGAGATTTATCGGTATTGAGAGAGAGAGAGAGAGAGAGAGAGAGAGAGAGAGAGAGTTCTCATGAGAGTTAGAGAGTGCGAAATTAACTGTGAGTTAGTGTGAGAAAAGGAGAACACTCAGAGTCAGTGTGAGTAAGAACTAGTAGGTAAGAACATAAAAACAACGAATGAGAATATAGAAGATTCATAGAAAACATAAACATTATTTCACACCTTAGCTTTCTTTCGCCCTGTTTTCAAAGCATTGTTCATAGGCCTCGTGGCTGTCTTTTAACGACATAAAGCTGGCTTTCTCTCTTTTTTCTCTATTTCTTTCTTTTTTCATATATTTCTTGCTTTCTTTTCTCTATTTCTCTCTTTTTCTCTATCTTTTTCTTTTATCCTTTAATTGTCTTGCTCTCTAATTCTCTCTCGCTCTCTCCATGTATCTTCTCTTCTCAATTATCAGCTACTTCATTTATAGCTTCCTTCTTCTAGATAATATTTATTATTTTCTCTTTCTTGCTTATTCCTCTCTCGTTTTCTTTCTTTCTTTCATCCTCTTTTTCTTTTCATCTTAATCAATCTCCTGAAATGCTATTGAGCCACAATCTCCTCAGACTTTCTTTGCCAAAGACGAAGCCAGCATTCATAAAGGCTTAAGATAAACTTGAATTCGTTCTTCCTCTCGTGAATCCTTTTACTGAATAAAAACGCAGTATAAAAAACTCGATTCAATGAGATGAAAAGTTGTAAATCGCAAGCATTTAAATTCCTACGGCTTTACCATTTACGACATGGGGTTATTTCTACATATGTCCAAGTTATGTGCCCACTGCAAAAGGATGAGAATTCTCTGTTTACATCTATCATCTCAATCGTCTCAAGCACTCGCTGTCTATCTCTGTCATGCGTGCCTTTCTTCGTGCATATCCTTTGATCTATTCAATTATTTCTTCGATATGAGGAAACTGTCTGATTTCATTACATGTCTTAAAACTTGAAGATTTTTTCCGTGGAATAGTTCAACCAATGTGTATAATCATTAAAACAAAAAGTTTAGATATTTCTCCACTTTAGAAAAGAAAGAGGTTTTTCAAATAACTGAGGCGAATAACTGTGACTGACTTTCTCAGAACTATCCGACTTCTTTCCATCACCGATGAACTCAGCTCGTCCTTTCATTTGCAAACGAACTGCCTAGAGGTAATATTTCGCTTACGAAACCGGTAGAGTGAGAGAAATAGAGAGTGAGATAGCGCAGTAAGATAGATTTGTCTTAAACACGGTCCGCAAGTACACAGATTAAAAGTTCTTAACAAGTTCTTCAGACAGCACTAGAGACTCCGAAAAATTAACTAAGACTGTTCTACTGATGATAACTGGCAAGAACCGAAAGTTTAACCTGAAGAGTGGTCTTCTCACTGAGTTGGATGAGAATGTTGCCTGTCAAGGTCTCTCCTCCATGGAAGATCCGGTCATCCCCTCCATCCAACTCAATGGAAAACCTGGTCACTAGCGCACTACCAGGTTGGTCTACCATCGCGTCTTCCTTGAAACTCTTCTTTACCTGTAAACTTTGAAATCTTCGACAAAAAAAGTGTTGAAGCAGCGAGTCATCACGAACAAAAAGCCTGCGAATAGCTTCTTATTTAAGAGTTATAGTTTTTTTTAATTCTGAAAACTCTTACAACAATTTCAAAGACACAGACGCGCATTCCGTTGCATTGAGACAAAACGGTAAGTTTCTGTTGTTTCATTTAATTATTTTTTCCTTGAACAGGTTCTTCAGTTCGACATGAAATGAGGAGAATGCGTGAAGAATGGACAGGGGAACGTGAACAATCGAGCACTGACGATAGCTATGACAGTGGATTCGTGGTTGTATTCAACAACTATTTACCACTCGAAGGCTATAACAAAGACAAGAATGCTATTCAAAAAGATGACATTATAAAAGTTAAGAAAGAGTTAAAGATTGACCTCGAGTATTGATTGATTTCCCAGACGAATGTGATAACAAAGACTTTAAAGAAAATGCGCTATGTCAACAAAAACATGCAATAAAAAGAATAAAGAAAGCGTATGAGATGATGCAATGAAAGAGAAAGAAGCAATGCTTGAATAGAGGTATTCTCAAGAGACAAGAAGACACAAGAATGGCTGTGATTCACATCGAGAGAAAAAACGAACGAGAACTCTCTATTCTCTCTCATTCTCTCTCTGCTTCATTTTCTACTCTCTTTCTACTTTTTACGCTCTTTCTATCTCTTTCTCTTCATCTCTATCTCTCTCTTTCTTGTGACAATAAATAGAATCCACCGCCTTTAAAGAAATTCAAAGGAAATGCAGAAAGTGAAAAATGAGGATGAATCATTGCATGAACTGCTCAAATTCCACTGTTATCGTACCAAAAACTCCTGTTCCAACTGAAAGTTTCATTTTTACGAGGACAAAAAGTCTCTGAGGTCGACCGAGAGCACTCCGTAGATCATCTGAGGTCGACCGAGAGCACTCCGTAGATCATCGAAACCTTTCATTCTTGCAATATCATCCAGTATTCTCCTTTTAAAATGGTTGCGAAATGGAATGAGTTTCATTCAACAGCGGAAAGTTTTTCTTCTTCAAAATCGAGTATCATGCCCAGGTACACTGAAATACGGTTGAATCTCTCAACATCTCTTCCAGAATGACAAGCGTGAAAAATTCTATGACAGTAGATCTGGAGCAATCGGGAGGATTCACGCTTCACTGATCCTTCTTTCCACTAATCGCTCTTATCATAGTAGGATATTGCAGAGATTCTAAAAATAAATGTGAATGACTAGTTTCATGAAAATAGTCCATTGAAACATGCAAGAAAACGATTGATTTATTCTAGTTTTTTTCCGAAACGAAAGCGGAAAGCAGATCAGAAAAAAAAGAAATGAAACATATTCAAATTCTCAGAATAGCTTCCCCTGTTTCTGTTCAGGGTTGAGTTCCTTCAATTGGACTTGAATTGTTTACATAATAAACTGACGATTGTTGTTTCTAAAGCCTTGTTGGACATTCTATTCCCGGAAACTATTTGTAAACAGAACCAGCTCGTATCGACTAGGGTTTCTAGCACTGGAAAGCGATGAGAGATCAACAACCGAATGGTGGGTGATGTTTAATGAAAGATTGAGTTGTCATAACAACATCATCACTTGGCAGGAAGATGCGACGGCATAAACAAGAGTTCAAACTAACTCCATAGATGATTTTATATTTATCAACAATAAGTAAGTCCTTTTTAAGCAGATCAAAGTAGATGTAAAGGACAGAAAAAGAAAGGGTTCCATTCACAGCTAAAGGAGTCTATTCGGGGCAGTTTAATGAGAAGCTTCCCTTCAGTAATCTGCCCTACCCGGGTGAAACCTCTCCTCTACCCTTCTTTCCTGCTACTCTCCTAACT
Source organism: Allodiplogaster pararmata (assembly GCA_964056735.1). NCBI lineage: Eukaryota > Metazoa > Nematoda > Chromadorea > Rhabditida > Diplogasteridae > Allodiplogaster > Allodiplogaster pararmata. Next base: position 19,306,785 of record OZ057408.1, on the reverse strand, counting down.
CTACCTCTTTTCTCTCTTTTTCACTCTTCTTCCTCTACCACCCATACAATCTCTCTTTCTAACTCTTACTCTCCCTTTCTTTCTCCTCTCTCTTTCTATCTCTCTATCTCCCTCTGTGTCTCTCTCTCTACCCATTTTTGCTTTTGCTGACGAGAAAGAAAACCAGACGACGAAACGTTCCGAAAAAAAGCTTTTAGAAAAGGAATAGTTACTTGACTTCAGCTCATGGAATGAATGGAAACTTGAAGAGTGGAATGTAAAAGGGAGAAACAAAAAGGGGCAGCAAAGGACGAGAACGGAAATGCTGCATAAAACAAGCAAGGAACATCATGTTTACCTTTTTATTAGACTATCTTCAATGTTGTTCCGCCCAACATAAAACGAATGAAAAATTGGAATTAATTGGAGACGATAAGGCAGAATTCCTTTGCTTTTTACAGAATATTTCACAAACATTCCTACTGAAACGGTATCATAACTAAAAACACACGAAAAAACTTATAAACAGGAAAAAAGTTCAAATTTCTGAACTAGTTTTCTGAACGAACTCACTATTATTGTATCATCCTTTTCTTGATATGAAGAGGACCTAATCCCTACTCTCAATTGGCACTGCTTCTCATCTCTTCCGGCATCTTCGTTCTAAAACACTTCGTTGTGACCTCATCTTCTGACATGACCCCGAGACCCAACCATTCACATGAGACCAGAACATGCCGGACGAAAACTACCTGAGCTAACATAAGAAGATGTTTTTACCTGACCCTAGAGGCGAGGGGAAATCGCGAGTGAAAATAGGCGATTGAAAGTAAGCAGTGAGAGGTCGTGAGATGAGACTAGTGAGAGGCGGAGGAAAATCAGACAAGGAAGAGAGAGAGAGAGATAGAGAGAGAGATACAGAAATACATAGAGAGGTAAGAAAAGTAAAGGACAACTGCCATATGGCAGATCTGCCCCCTTCCGACCTCCCTTTAATTCTACCACACTGCGTTCAAAACAGTCGCTGCACTCTCTCTCGCTCTCTTTGTCTGAATGTCTCTCTCTCTCTTTCTCTTCTCTCTGACTCTCTTTCTCTCCATGTAATCTTTCTCTATCACTCTTCAAGCTAATCTCAATCATATCTCTCTATGACCAGAAGCTAGAGTGAACTCATTCCCTGATCTTCTCTCTCTCTCTCTCTCTTCTCTCTGACTCTCTTTCTCCCCATGTAATCTTTCTCTATCACTCTTCAAGCTAATCTCAATCATATCTCTCTATGACCAGAAGCTAGAGTGAACTCATTTCCTGATCTTCTCTCTCTCTTTCTCTCTCTCTCTCTCTCTCTTTCTCTCTCTCTCTCTCTCTCTCTCTCTCTCTCTCTCTCTCTCTCTCTCTCTCTCTCTCTCTCTCTCCCTCATCTACATCCTGCCCTTAGCCGAACTTTTCCGCCTCTAACAGCTTATCGTAATGCATCAAACTGGACTGTGGAAAAGGAAGTGGGATAACATAAAAGATCCTCCGAACATACAGACAGAGAAAGCAACGGACGAGTGAAGAATGTCCCCAGACTCTTTCCCTTTCTCTTTTCACTTACCACAGAGAGAGAGAGAGAGAGAGAGAGAGAGAGAGAGAGAGAGAGAGAGAAATAGAGAGAGAGAGAGAGAAATGATGAGGGCTACAATGCAAGACCGTGTATTAGTGACTGACACGCTGAGAATGAGTGATTGGAGTGACAAGTATAGCACACGACGGCTGTCCTCATATGTGTGACATTGTGTATAGGTGCCCTAATGTACGAGGGAGGAGGGAGGCTCAACCATTACTCACTTCGAGTGTGAAAGGGTAAATCATATCTGAAGCAGCTTTGGAAGGTTAGAATGACCAGACAACTCATGCGAGAACAATATTATGGCTGGTGTGATGTGTACATGATAAAGAGTTATTAAAGAGGCACAAGGGACCAGGTGAAGAATACCGTAGCTGGCTTATGACGAGAAATACCATAGCCAGAAAAAGGGAAACCATAAGCAAAAATAAGTGATTAAAGCATTATTTGAATCACAGTCATGGATGGCACTAAGCAAAAAAATACATTTTAAAGAAATACATATACATATATAGTGTATAAATACATATACATATATAGTGTATAAATACATATACATATATAGTGTATAAATACATATACATATATAGTGTATAAATACTCAGACATTTTAGCCTACGAATTGTGTACTTCAAAAAAAGTTTCATAGTAGACAAACTTAATGCCGAGAAACAAACAGGAAGACTCGGTAAGCTTGTTGAAAAAACATCAGAACGAGATTTTTGAAACTTAAAATACAAAAAAAGATGATCGAAATTCAGAACATTTTCATGGTGTGGCGAGTGACCGGGGGGGGGGAAAGTAGATAGAAAAGAGAGGAGAGGCGATCAACACACTAAAAGTAGATAGAAAAGAGAGGAGAGGCGATCAACACACTACCGAATAAACGAAGAAAAAACTGAGAAGACGTTGAAAGATAAAAGGAAACAAACAAACTAAGAAGGAGTGCTCCGAGAGAAGTACATTATGGTCATGTTTACATGGGATTTAGTGCGAGGCGTCAAAAGGACACCACAATACAGAAAAAAACAAGAATTACAAGCGTGCGGAGAAAGGTGGACTCTTTCATTCTTAAAAGCATGAAGTAAGGACCGTACATTCAGCAGTGTTACAGTATATTTCATACCTATCTGCTATTGAAGCACCGAAATATCTGTAAGTGGGAGGGAGGCGAAAGGGCGATGCACCATGTTTTCAGTGATGATAAGGAAACTTTTGCATTCTGCAATATGGAAAAGCATATAAATAAACTGTTGATTCACCCATTGGCTTTCTTGGAATCGAAGTTCATCGCGTCCAAAAGTGAGCAATTCGAAGGGAATGGAAATGAAATGGGGATGGAAGGAAAGGCTGGTGATGAGCTGCATCTACTTCAACAGAGAAGAATGAATGAGGAGATTGACAGGATTAAATGGGAATTACGAAAGAAAGGAGCTCGAGAGACGCTAGCAGCTCAGCAAGAAAGGGAGTAAAACACGTATGCTCGCGTTATTTTGACTATTTACTGTTGGTTGCCGGAATAGAATAAAAAAAAGAGAAGATAGAAGAGAGAGAAGAGAAAGAGGAAGAGAGAAAGACCGTTTAGAAGTTGTTATACATACAAGCAGGTTAACAGCGAGAATAATAATGGAGGGAACACTGAAGGAAATGCAACCAGTCCAGCGAGTGATGCAAGTAAGCAAGTAAACATCTGATTCCGATAAGAAAAGTTGTGGAGCGAGAGAGAAAGAGAGAGAAAGAGAGAGAAAGAGAGAGAAAGAAAGAGAGAGAAAGATAGAGAAAGAGAGAGAAAGAGAGAGAAAGAGAGAGGGGAAGCGGAAACGACGGGTAAAAGGAGAAGAGCAAAAGAGTGAAAAGGAGACATGAAGAGAAAGAAGAATAGAATTTTTGAGAAAAAAATAAAAGCGTTCGAAGAAAGAGATCACGAATAAGGAGAGCAAAAAGAGAAAAACTAACAGTCGATTCACAGTGGCATTCTTTAGGATTGTCAAGCAAAGAAATCAAGAGAGAGAAAGAGAGAGAGATAGAGAGAGAGAGATAGAGAGAGAGAGAGATAGAGAGATAGAGAGAGATAGAGAGAGAGAGATAGAGAGAGAGAGATAGAGAGAGAGATAGAGAGAGAAAGTGAAAGAGAGTGAGAAAATTAAAGAGAGTGAGAAAGTCAAAGCTCAAGACTTTTCTCTTGTTTGATGAAAAAACAAAATCACCACCATTCTCTGGATCATATCCTTCTCTCTCGCAACCCAACGTCTCTGTAAATAGTTGTATTTCCTAATACAATACCTGAACTTTCTAATCCTTGAACGCTAGAGATGCGAGATGCGTAGCATTCATTCTTCTTCTTCTTTATGTTCAGGTGAACTCAGGGGACTCAGACAATTGCAACACAGCGACATGACATTCGAATGATACTGACACAGCATTCGCATAATGCAGACAAATGTCACAGACCAAGTTTTTAAACGAAAAAAAATTTTTTCAATCGATATACATTTGTTGTAATGAAGGTATTGCCCCTTAAGCTAGAAGCGAAATTCAAAACACTAAAAACTTCGAGCATTTTTCAACAAGAAAAAAGAAGGGTTCGTTAGATATGCAATTTATGTTATGTTTTTTTTTGAGAGGGCATTAATTTCTATGGAATAAATTCCAAAGGAATGGAAAAACTAAGGTTTTCCGACTATAACTTTTCAACGTATGTTCATATAAAAACACGAAGAAAAGATGCAAGAGATTCTTTAAGAAAGCAGCCACATTTGTTTGAAGAGAAGAGTAGATAATGGCACATGAATTTTGATTTTGGTAGAATAACAAACAAAATCGTAAAACATTGGCTTGTAGAGAAGAGATAAGAAGAGTGTGAGATCAAGGAAGAGAAAAGAGTAACAGAGAGAGAATGGCAAGGTGTAAATCGATTTCCATCCCACTGGAGGAGTCTAAGACTAGTTCCGAAAGATCGGTCGACTCACGACTGTTAGAGAGAGAGAGAGAGAGAGAGAGAGAGAGAGAGAGAGAGAGAGAGAGAGAGAGAGAGAGAGAGGCGATGTAACATACAGGAATGTGAAACACCCGAAGGTAGAAATATAGTGAGAGAGAAAGAGAACTGACAGAAGAGAGGAAAGCAGCTCATGAGGAATTGGGACGGGAGTCCATTGATGAGTGAACGGATAAAACGGTGTAAAGATGGCGGAGAATGATTTCCTGTCGAGATAGGATCAAACTAGGCTGATCGGAAAGGGTCGGTGGTCTTTGTAAGCCAAGAATCGGGCTGTCTCTACCGCGCCTATTTCCGTGCTCTTCCTACTCTATCATTAGATGGCTCTAAAACTCGTGTTTAAGTCGAGCGGTTTGAGAATAATTTGAAAGGTTCGATACAACATATTGTTGTTTCGTCCATAGCAAGGGACTAGAGTTTACTCTGACACAACAAAAACTATCAATTATTATCTCAACGCACTCGCTAATGCAAAAACCCGGTTATGCATTACAAGAGATTAGTTATGAAATAGTGATAAGATTATCGTACGGACAAGAAGGAAAGCGAGAGATGAAGCAAAAACGAGAGAAAGGGAAACAGAGAGAGAGAAAGGGAGAAAGAGATAGCGAGAAAGTAAGAGAGAGAGAGAGATCGGGAGAGAGAGAGCGAGAGAAAGATGTAAAGAGTGTAAAGAAAACAAAAGATGAAAAGAGGAAAAAGGAGAGCTGTAGAGAGAATTGGGAATTTATGTAGCTTGGCAAGGATGATGAAAATGAGATGGGAGTATTACTCAATAGAAGAGGTTGCAAGAAGTGGAAGGCAACTCATGAAGAAGTAGCAAATTGGAAACGGAAGAGGTGTATGTCATGGATAGAACTGGGAAAGAAGATAGAATGATTGTGAGAAAGAGAGAGGTATTGATAGAAAGAAAAGGACAGAGAGAATGAGGGAGAGAGAAAGAGAAATAGAGATAGATAAGAAAAGAGAGTGAGGGAGAGAGAAAGAAAATAAGACAGAGAGAGAAAGAGAGATGAAGCTAGTTTTGAAGAGAGGTTCTCGTCATAGCCATAGGCTGCTGAGAAGTCATACTAGTCGGAAGCCAGTAGAAAACCCTTAGTGAACTTGAGAGGATACTCGAGATTAAGAAAAGGAAGATATCTGTGAAAATAGGACTGGCAGGGGATCCTAGAGTAATTGAAGAGGACTTTTAGGGGATCCTAGAGTAATTGAAGGGGACTGGTAGGGGATTCTAGAGTAATTGAAGGGATCTCCCTGCCCAGATTAGATGAAGCACACGAAACATCTGAAGGAGACTTCCAAATTCGAATCATTCAGTGACCTTACCGATGAGTTAATGAGAAGCCGTTTCCAATTCAGATACTCAAAGCAATACTAACTACCTTTTTTATGTTTGTTTCTATTCATCTTGCACACTCTTTCTTTGTCATTGTTTCCAACACTCTTTGCGCAAATACATTATCTTGCGCGTCAATAAAAATTCATTAAAACCACAGAAATTATAAATAATCGCAGTGTCTTATCACCCATAGTTCCTTATGAGGTCTTCCTTCAATCACTCTGAAAAGTTCTCACATACATATGTATATGGTCTGAGATTAATCGAATGAGTGAGTGAATTACAGCCGAATCGGCGACGACGTCGATCACGCGATGAGAATCTGTCTTCATCAGTAGTTCTCAAAAAATTGAAGAAGGTAGAAGCAGTTGGTCTGGCAAGACGATGCGAAAAGATCCCCCGCTCCTCGTGGACAGCTAGCTCTAGCGGATGCCTATTAGTCAATCATGACACTTCGGTCGGCGCGAGACAATATTAGAAAACCAGAAGCCAGTTGGAAATCTGAAGAGGACGTGAGGTTCACTCGTCATCGTCCAAAATTGGCGCAACATATGAAACATTTGAATCCGATTAGTCTTTTTCATGAACCTGTTAATAAAAAGCCAATTTCAATTTGTTTCTTCAATATTTATTTGAGCAATAATAATGGTTTTAACGGTTGAAATGCGGCAGTAATCACAATTACTTTTAAATACGAGTAATGACCGAATTTTGCATAACTAACATTTGATTATTTATAGGCTTCATATCTTTTTTCGCTATAAAACTATTTCAAAGCGAAATAGTAGAGTCTCTAAAACCATAGCATAAACGATGTAAGCCTTCACAATTCATTCAGAGATAATCCGATGTTAAAAACGGAAAGGATGAGGTTTAACGCTCCTTGATTACCTTCTTTTAATACTAGGAATGTTGAAGTTCATTTAGTTCTCTAAATTTAGAAACTCTATGTTTTGATCCCGACTCTCTCAAGAGTCATTGAAAAGCTTCTTTTTTTCAACCAAAATATTCTCACTTTGCTCGCTAGAGCAGTGTCCCAGCGCGCAGCCACTGGTTCTACCAGGATATACCTATCCTACATCTCAAAGGTGCGCGTAAACTGCAGCGAAAAAATTACCATATTTCCATTGAGCGGTCTTTGCTTCACTGTCTTAATAATTATAAAGCCTATTACTTTCTCTGAAATGTTTATTGATTCTCATAAATGAGTGGACCTTCCGAGAACAAAACCAAGATGATTGCATAGAATTAAATATAATTCACATAATTATATAATTCACAACAAAATTTTTTAATGTTTTTCTGAACTGTTTTATGCGGAGAACAGAAAATTCAGAAAATTCATCAGGAGAACGTTGATACGCATCACATTTAATTAACAGGTGAATATAATTAACGTTAATACGCATCACATTTAATTAACAGGTGAATATAATTAACGTTAATACGCATCACATTTAATTAACAGGTGAATATAATTAACGTTAATACGCATCACATTTAATTAACAGGTGAATATAATTAACGTTAATACGCATCACATTTAATTAACAGGTGAATATAATTAACGTTAATACGCATCACATTTAATTAACAGGTGAATATAATTAACGTTAATACGCATCACATTTAATTAACAGGTGAATATAATTAACGTTGATACGCATCACATTTAATTAACAGGTGAATATAATTAACGTTAATACGCATCACATTTAATCAACAGGTGAATATAATTAACGTTGATACGCATCACATTTAATCAACAGGTGAATATAATTTATGTTCAAGCACACATTTCCAAACACAATTCATATAAACACGTTATTAAATAACTTCAAATTCATTGATCGAAAACACAAAAGTATGGTAAAACAACAGAAACCATTTATACATCAGACATCTTCATGATTGGAATAAATTCAATACGACACAGTGAGAATGAATGGAAGTCGAGATGTCTACATTAGTAATAATTTACATCTCGTCCTGTCTTAGATGAACGCGACTCAAGTGCTCTCAGCTGCAAATTGAATTGGTCATTTTATAAAGCTATAATTTCTCTCGTCAGAAATTAAATACGGCTTTCATTTATGTATTTAATTTCTTATATCTACAACTCCATCCATTTATTTCAAGTCATCCACATCTTTTTTCTCTTTAATGCGTCCATGCGATTTTATATAATTACTCTACGTTATCATAAATAACTTAACTTTTGCAACAAAAAACTATTCAATAATTCGGGATTCGATCTTTTACATTGGGGAACTCATTGAGAATTCTGAGTAATTAAAGATAAGAACAAGCTTCTTGTAAAAGTTTCATTTGAAAACTTATCATTTCAATTCTTAAACATACTCTATAAATCATTTTTGAAGTCAATTTTTCGGGTGAAAGAAACAATCAACCGTTCCAAATTTTTTAATAATCGCGGAAAATTCAGACGAAGTTAATGAAAAAAAGCGTTACCATAACTAGTTATTTGAAAGGTTGGTTAACTTTTTCCCGCCATCATCTTGTTCCAGCCCCCTCTTCCCGCGTCGTAGTCTTTTCTGTACTCGTCGCGGACCTGAAAATAGAACACTCGTTTTAAAATATAACACACATACTGGCCCGCTTGCTCTCCGGACTTGAATCCAATTGAGAACGTCTGGGGGCTCATGGTCTGGGAGGTGTATCGCAATGGAAAGCAGTATAACACTGTTCGAGAGCTGAAAATTGCCATTGAGGCTTCATGGCAGTCCCTTGACCCACAGCTACTCCGAAACCTTGTCAATTCGATGAGCAATCGTATTTTTGATGTTATTAGGTCCCATGGTAGTCCAATTAACTATTAAAGTCGAGCCCCCGATGTGTCAAATATGTCAAAAAGTTATTTCGTTGAGTGAACCTATACTTATGTCACGACCTAAAAATGATAAATCATTGTTAACAAAAGATTGCGTGATCATTTCAACTAAAAATTTCGAAAGGAAACTCCTATTGGATTAGTTCACATTCCATTAGGTAAAAAAAAAAAAAGGCACTTCATATTTCTTAAGGAGAACAAAAAAATGGGGTGAACCTATAGATATGACGCGCACTGTACGCCTTGTTGTTGTTACGTTATTTGCCAAACCATTCTTTCACTCCTGAACTCATTTCTTGAAAGGTTTTTTTTGGAGGTCGGTCGCTCAACCCCATTTAAACACATAGTCCTCCCTAGTACGAGAAGAGAAGAGTTATTTGAGAAGTTGGTTCAAATGTTTATTGTTGTTGTTGTCTTGCCCAACGGGTAAATCTTCCTTCGCGAGACACTGGAGAAAGTCGTTGAAGCTCTCGACCCTCCACCGTTGTAAGCCCACTCTCTCTCTCTCTTTTTTTAAACTCCATTTTTTCCTTTTCTTCTTTTTTCTTCTCAAATGTTTCTGAAGTATTTAGTGAGTTAGACGTTTCTAAAAGGTTTTTTCGTCCACAAAATAGTATCATTCTCTGAATTACCTATGAACTTGACTTTATTCTATCCTGTCGTAGCCGTTGATTTGTTAATTCCTTTGGCAAGGGCAATATGACTGCCTATCTATCCCAGTTTTACCCGCTAAATGGTCTTACAAAAGTCTCTGAGCGTATCCAGTTGGTCAAACTGCGCTCCCAAAACAACGATATTTTCAATCTCTGCTGTTTGAAGAAGATCTCCGCCTAAGACTGCAACAGAGGCCAGGCAACCGTAGAAGGGTTGGACAGACCACTTCACAACTGCCTTGAAGAAGATCTCCGCCTAAGACTGCAACAGAGGCCAGGCAACCGTAGAAGGGTTGGACAGACCACTTCACAACTGCCTTGAAGAAGATCTCCGCCTAAGACTGCAACAGAGGCCAGGCAACCGTAGAAGGGTTGGACAGACCACTTCACAACTGCCTTGAAGAAGATCTCCGCCTAAGACTGCAACAGAGGCCAGGCAACCGTAGAAGGGTTGGACAGACCACTTCACAACTGCCTTGAAGAAGATCTCCGCCTAAGACTGCAACAGAGGCCAGGCAACCGTAGAAGGGTTGGACAGACCACTTCACAACTGCCTAACCGAGTTTAAAACATAACTCACCTGCACTTTTGAGAAACACAAGAAAAAAAATCCATTTTTTGAGCCGAAAAATTTGAAATAATGAACAGCTCTCCTTTATCTGCTTTTACCTCGAGCTCGTTTCAATATTCCAGACTCGTTTCATTATTCCAGACTCCACGCTCGAAGAGCGGTTGATTACGAATTGTTAAACAATTGCAAGTGACTTTTGTTTAGATATGGTTTTGAAAAGTCCTTCAAGGGGTATTCCGACTGAAAAAAAAACTTTCAAGTTCCTTTGATTTGATGACCCCATCAAATCTTACCCTATATACGACATGAATTTATTTGCATAACAAGTTTTTTTAAAAAAATTTCTGATAAGTTAACAATGAAAAGATCGTCAAGTACATGGAAATAATGCCACTTCCGAGACTAAAAATATAAAATTGAGAATATTTCCAAAAGAAGCAGTCACTTGTCCGCCGTGTTTGCCCCGCCCGAATTGCCTTCCTTCAATAAAGCCAGCATCCCAATCTGTCCGGATGACTCGGTCGTCCAGACGCGTTCCGTTTATACACCGCAACGCATTCTCCGCGTCTTCTCTTGTGTAGTACCTACAGGAACGAAACTTTGGGTAGCAAACTTTTCGAGTATTTTCACCAGAATTATAAAATAAGTTTTATCGAAATGGATCGATCAAATGCTAAAAAAATATTTTATATTGGTAACATTCTTCAAAAAATCTAGAACATTAAATGATTTTATACTTTGTTCCGACAGAGTAGAGGGTCATCTGGAGACTAGTTGCTGACAAGAGATATTAGTCCAACTGAGCGTTGAACTATTTAGTTGTCCAGAAATACTCGAAGCGAAGGGTCAAGACAAAAGCCAGCCGATAGAATCTTCAAATAGCGGGCTTGCCCGTCGCGGACCAAAATTGGATAGTATAGTTCGTCAAAGAAGGGCGATGCCGGACTGGCCTGGGCATGCCACCGGATAAAACATCAGTCGATACTCCCCTATAATTAGTAATGGCGAGTCGAGGCGCCAGTAAAATAGCCTCTTGCCCTTCTCCGGTTAACGAATGGGTCTCGCGAAGAGGATCGCCGACTGCGGTGCGAGTGTAGACGGAGAAAATTTTTCCGGACTCAAAAGGATCCTCACCAACCTATCCCAAAGGACCTCGACAGGACCTATGGGCAAACAACAACAACAACATAGAATCTTCAACCCCCTGTTCAACTTATTTTCCTCGCTTCAGAGTAAAAAAAGAGAAAGATTTTTTTTTCTAAAAAAGACAAACTCGACGAAGCAGAATCCACAGGGCGTCTTTTTGAATCTGTCCAGCCCCATGATTACTCTCCGCACGTCTCCGGCCCTTCCGAACAGCTCGTACACTTGTTCTTCTCGAGTATAGTAGGACAAATTACCAACGTAGAGAGTGACTGAGTTCCGCAGCTGAAGTTCCTGATCTCGAAGCGATCCCTGAAAGTTGAGAACAAATCATTATTTCTAGAATCAAAAGCAGCTTTGAGCATTGAATTTAGAGATTGAGTAAAAACATAAACATTGTATTACTTTTTTAGTTATTCTCGGCAGAGGTCTCCAAAAGGTAAGAAATTTTCTTCGACCATCTATATCTTGTGTATTCAATCAAACTGTTCGTTTCAGCCCCTTACTAATTTCCACTCTCAAGCTTGGCTTTTCAGCACAAATTCTAGTTTTTGAATTTCCTCAGGCTCTAACTCCTGTAAATGTTCGTGTCGATCTTAAACAAATAAAGCAGTACAAGCCTGCTCTGTAAAACTGTATCCGCCTCTCTTTGATATATATCTTTGACCATAGAGGTGAGGTGAGAGATTACTCGCGCCTCGGGCATTATAAATACGCGCATTGATCAGTAATCGGGGAGATAACCACCCAGGGGTTTGGCGGCTAAAGCCCCTGAGCTTACCAATTTCGTTGCAACCACCCAGGGGTTTGGCGGCTAAAGCCCCTGAGCTTCCCAATTCCGTTGTAACCACCCAGGGGTTTGGCGGCTAAAGCCCCTGAGCTTCCCAATTCCGTTGTAACCACCCAGGGGTTTGGCGGCTAAAGCCCCTGAGCTTCCCAATTCCGTTGTAACCACCCAGGGGTTTGGCGGCTAAAGCCCCTGAGCTTCCCAATTCCGTTGTCACACCGTTTTCCCTTCAGACTTTGTCCGAGATATCCTAATCATGATGTCTTTTTGTGTATTTATGATCAAGACCTCGTTTTAAGACATACTCTGCCTATGTCGTTTATGCCAAATCTTGATTGTCCTTTTTTTTATTGTATGCGATTCGTAAACTTTTAACTCTACTTAAGCTTCATAAAATCTTTCTTTTTGAATTTTTCATAAAACATTTCATGCGGGGAGCACAACAAACACACGGACCCTCTCTTTTCAAGAATTTTGTTCACAATTTCCGGGTTAGAAGTGCTTTAACCTTTTTTGCTTTAGTTAAGGTTCACGAGTTTCAACTCCAAACTGAAGATACTGTTTTAATTTGATTGCTCTGCAATTTTAGCGTGATGATGTCCGCTTTTCGAAATGGGAGCGTTTTGTGAATGAACAAAGAGAAAACTTACATGATATCGCTGATCCCTGTAAGCAGACAACTCTCTCGCTTTGTCTCTGGCTTTGGCATCGAACATCTTGAAATTATAATCTTCGAATAGACTTTTCTGAGGTCTTTTAGCTTTACGAACTGACCAAAGCGTTTTCAATTTCGATAAACTTTCTCAACAGGTTATTATCGGTGCGCTTGAAAAAGCACCACGCTAATACACGGCTGCAATTTTACAAGCTAGTTTTTTTTTCTAGATAAAACGCAAGCTGAACCTTTGGTTGAATGTTTCTGTTGTGTAATAAAAATGATTTGTTCAGTAGTTACTAAATTTCAATTGATATCAAAGCTTTTTCATTGAACTCAATTAAAAACCCTCACTATTATTTCAGGACTTTACTCAAAAAGTCAGATACGACGACCTGCATGAAGTCGTTACTCCATCTTTGTCATTGTTTTCCTCTTTTTTTTGTTTCGGCCCTCTTGAATGCCATTTTGTTGAAACCTTGGCCCACATACTGTCTGAAAATTTCTATCGTGCTACTTCTTCTATTTGCAATCTTGTACCACACTTCACGCGTGTTCGGCCTCGTACCCAGTCGTTTGGCCGATGGTCGAGGAAAGTGACTCCCAGCATCAATCTCTCTATGCGTCCCTGCGTTTCGGCAAGGCTGTTCAAAGCGATTTTTTTCGTGACCATCATCTACATCCCACTTGTGAAAGCTGGCAAAACACAGCTATTGAACAATTTACGCTTATTTTTCTTTGGAATCCTTTTCTTGACAAACTCATTATGATATTTATGGAAAGCCAAGTGTCCTGATCTAAATCGCCGTTGTATTTTTTTGAGAGCCAAATACATCGATTTCGCTACCCAGAAATATTTTTTCTTTTTTTATACAACTTTTTCTCAAAACAACCACTGCAAATTTTCTCCACGAGATTTGCCAATCCAATTTTTTCCGAAGTTGAGCGGTGAACCCCATTTTTATAAGTTCTCTCTCCAGATCCTGACTGAATCCTTGTAATCAGGGGTTATTTAGTCATGACAGATCTTCTGTCGCAAGAGTCTGAAGCAAGAGTGCACCGAAGACAAGGCGGGGTCTGAAGCAGGGTCTGAAGCAAGAGTGCACCGAAGACAAGGGAAGCAGGGTCTGAAGCAAGAGTGCACCGAAGACAAGGGAAGCAGGGTCTGAAGCAAGAGTGCACCGAAGACAAGGGAAGCAGGGTCTGAAGCAAGAGTGCACCGAAGACAAGGGAAGCAGGGTCTGAAGAAAGAGTGCACCGAAGACAAGGGAAGCAGGGTCTGAAGCAAGAGTGCACCGAAGACAAGGGAAGCAGGGTCTGAACCAAGAGTGCACCGAAGACAAGGGAAGCAGGGTCTGAAGCAAGAGTGCACCGAAGACAAGGGAAGCAGGGTCTGAAGCAAGAGTGCACCGAAGACAAGGGAAGCAGGGTCTGAAGCAAGAGTGCACCGAAGACAAGGGAAGCAGGGTCTGAAGCAAGAGTGCACCGAAGACAAGGGAAGCAGGGTCTGAAGCAAGAGTGCACCGAAGACAAGGGAAGCAGGGTCTGAAGCAAGAGTGCACCGAAGGCAAGGGAAGCAGGGTCTGAAGCAAGAGTGCACCGAAGACAAGGGAAGCAGGGTCTGAAGCAAGAGTGCACCGAAGACAAGGGAAGCAGGGTCTGAAGCAAGAGTGCACCGAAGACAAGGGAAGCAGGGTCTGAAGCAAGAGTGCACCGAAGACAAGGCGGGGTCTAAAGCAGGGTCTGAAGCAAGAGTGCACCGAAGACAAGGCGGGTTCTGAAGCAGGGTCTGAAGCAAGAGTGCACCGAAGACAAGGCGGGGTCTGAAGCAGGGTCTGAAGCAAGAGTGCACCGAAGACAAGGGAAGCAGGGTCTGAAGCAAGAGTGCACCGAAGACAAGGCGGGGTCTGAAGCATGGTCTGAAGCAGGGTCTGAAGCAAGAGTGCACCGAAGACAAGGCGGGGTCTGAAGCAGGGTCTGAAGCAAGAGTGCACCGAAGACAAGGGAAGCAGGGTCTGAAGCAAGATTGCACCGAATACAAGGGAAGCAGGGTCTGAAGCAAGAGTGCACCGAAGACAAGGGAAGCAGGGTCTGAAGCAAGAGTGCACCGAAGACAACGGAAGCAGGGTCTGAAGCAAGAGTGCACCGAAGACAAGGGAAGCAGGGTCTGAAACAAGAGTGCACCGAAGACAAGGGAAGCAGGGTCTGAAGCAAGAGTGCACCGAAGACAAGGGAAGCAGGGTCTGAAGCAAGAGTGCACCGAAGACAAGGGAATCAGGGTCTGAAGCAAGAGTGCAACGAAGACAAGGGAAGCAGGGTCTGAAGCAAGAGTGCACCGAAGACAAGGGAAGCAGGGTCTGAAGCAAGAATGCACCGAAGACAAGGCATATTCGAGATACGAGTGGGGTTTCTGTTTCATATTTTTTCCTTTAATGAAAATCGAATTTCTGAACCTTTTGGGTATTTGACCGTTTACTATTCAATTAAAGCTATTGTGAAAAGCGGTGCTGTGATTCATCCTAGATACATATTTCAGACTTTTTGGAGTAACCATCTCTCCCCGGTCCCTTTCAAGTTTCATCCCTCTGATGCATGAGCAACTTTCTTTCTCTATTATTGGGAAAAAATTTTTGTGGTGCAGTTATTTTTAAACGGCTGCTGGACAGTTTTTGTCGGTTCCGCATCACTTTGGCGCTGCATTGTTCGATCTCGTTAAAAAAACATTTCTATAAATTTTCTTTCAATAATTTAGAAGGAAATGAAAAAAAAATCGATTTATATCGAGGGAAGATCGGAGAGAGTGGGAGGAGCCTGTGAGCTTATTGTGCTACACACGTGTATTTCTCCAAAACAACCTTCAAAAAGAACAGGGGCCGTATTCAGAGACAAAAACTTATACTAAAATTTACGGTAAACTTTATACTAAGTTGTAGTTTCGCCAAAATGGAATTCAGAGAGTATATAAGACGATGCTGGGAATAATTTTCGCCAAAATGCTCAAAATGTTGTTCCTCGGGCAGATTTCCCTTGAAAAATGAAGCTTTTCCATGGCAAGAAACGGAAAAAAGCGCCATGATAAATGGCAGCAAATAACATGCGTTTTGACGGGCCTGCCAAGAAAAACCGTCAAAAAACAAGCTTTCTACTCGTTTTGTCACTGCTAAAGAAGGGACAAAATTTGTAACTGCTTATGTCACTGCCAAAAAAAGGGGTTTTTTGTGTACATGTTTGTTTGAATTTCCCGCCAAAAAGGGATGCTACGCAGTTACGCAATTACGGCGGGAGTAATTGGCGGGAACTGCGTAGGTGTAAGAGTTGCCATTCTAGGCAATATTGCTGACGGGAGGAGGTGTTTGTTTGTCCACCCCCCCAGCCACCTTCATCGAGGTCTGTTACAGGAAGAAAGCGTGCGGCGGTAGACGAAGTGGAGAAGGGTCTCAGGGATGCGGCAAGAGAGGATCTGCTACCGTACCTCCAGCAGTCGATGGTGGGCGGTCTGGCCCACCGCTCCCTACAAGCGTACAAGATGTCGTCATCCCAGCGGAGAGACTTCGCGGAAGTCCTCTCCCTTGACCCGGGGGCCCCTCTCTCACTGTGTATGTTCTTATTGCATAAGATAGCCAAGGGTAGTTCGTTTAGTAGTTTGTCCCTGGCCACGTCAAGTTTCGCTTTCGAAACTGGTACAAGAGTGGAAGAAACGGAGTTAGGAGACGTGGTGGTGGCGTTGAACAAAGCCACCGGGAAAGCCAAGCCACCCGTTGCACATGCAAAGGCGAGAGAAGACGATATCAAAAAGCTGTGCGAATGGGGCGCACGAGAAGATGCGACATTGGAGGATGTCCGCATCGCCTTAGTCGGTTCTCTGTCCTTCTCGGCACTACTCAGAGTGGGCGAGACGGCAGCGCTGACCTGGGGTGATTTGGAAGAAGAAGAGACAAAGGAAGGCACCTTTCTCAAAGTTCACGTGAGAAAGGCTAAGAACGACCAACTGGGTAAAGGACACGTCACTCGAGTAGCACTGAAAAAAGATTCTCTCGGCTTGAAGATATACCTTCGTCACAAAACTCACTCCCTCTGCCTCCCTTCCATTGCCCTGTTTCGATCATTCAGCACAGGGAAAGCCCTCACTCCGGACACCATTCGCAAGGAACTCGCTCGTGCTTGTGTGGCGGTCGGAATTCGCAAGCTGACTCCTCACGAGCTTAGAGGGGGAGGAGCTACAACGTCAATCAAGAAAGGGGCGTCGCAGGAGCAGGTGCTCAAGAGGGGAAGATGGAAGAGTGCTGGAGGAATGGCACCGTATTTGGAGGACTCCCTGGAAGGCCAGGGTGGAGCTCTTTCGCTCTAATTAGTAGCTAAGCCAACCATTCTGGAGCTTATTCTGCTTTAATTGTATCACGTATCACAGCGCTCACCTAAATTTCTTTCTTCTTGATTTTTCTAAATTTTATCACGTATCTTTCAAAATTTCTCGGTGTTCTTATTGATTCGGTTTTGTGTATTTTGTTACTTTCTCGTTGTTTTCTCCAGTTATCAGGGTCGGCAAATAAGCCGCGGTTTCCTCAGTTATAGGTTGTTATTTTGGTTATTTTGTCCTCAGTTATTTTGTCCCTTGCTCACCACATTTCACATACAATTCGGTGTCATCATATGAATGTTTCACATACAATCATATTTCACATGCAATTCGGTGTCATCGTTTGAATGTACATGTTGTGTCTCGTGGCTCTTCATGGCACGGACGTTTGTTGTGTATGTATGTTTTCCCTCACGTCGGTCAGTAATAAAGGCCTTCCCAGTGTTTTCCCTCACGTCGGTCAGTAATAAAGGCCTTCCCTCCGTGTTCGGGAAATTCAAACAGTTGTTATGTGGTAGCCGAAGGGAACTTGTGACCGTAGGCGGAAACATAAATCTTTTTTTCCTGCCAAAATCGGGCTTTTTTTGTCTCTGCCAAAACCGGCCTTTTTTTGTCACTGCCAAAATCGGGTTTTTGTTTGTCCTTGTTTTGTCACTGCCAAAATCGGGTTTTTTTGTCCTTGTTTTGCCACTGCCAGAACCGGGATTTTTGTCCTTGTTTTGTCACTGCCAAAATCGGTCTTTTTTTGTAACCCCTGCAACTCCTTAGCCTCATTTCTGGGATGATGGAGGATCGCTCTCAGGAACTCTTTGGGGAGTGCCAATACTAGACTTTGATCTCTTTAAATGTGTGGTTCAGGCTATGTCTTTCAACGAGCCGGATCGAATCTTTACCTCAAACTTGGGTAATTAAACCGACTACAACCCCCACACAAATCTTTACGTACTAGCGCAGCAACATACATTTTTCTCAACTGTTTACTAAACTCGGTTGGGGTACGTCGCTAGAAGTGCTTAACATGTGGTCGTTGCGGAGCTTTGTTCAACGTAGAAAAGTGTTCCAAATAAGAGCCGAGTTTGGCAGTGCCAAAACATGACACGAAAGAAAAACAAAATTGTCCCTGATTTGGTAGTGACAAAAAGTGTTCAAAAAAAGAGCCGAGTTTGGCAGTGCCAAAACATGACGCAAAAGAAAAACAAAATTGTCCGTAATTTGGCATTGACAAAAAGTGTTCAAAAAAAGAGCCGAGTTTGGCAGTGCCAAAACATGTCACAAAGGAAAAAACAAAATTGTCCGTGATTTGGCAGGAACAAAACTTGGCCACAGAATCATTCATCATTTGGCACTGCGAAATGGTGGCCGATTCTTCGTCCCTATTTTGGCAGCTAAAAAAAGACAAATAACGGAATTTCCTTCTCCCAAGTTCGCATACTCGAAATCTTGGCGAAATAAAGTTTTTGGCTGAGGAACAACATTTCGAGCATTTTGGCGAAAATTATTCCCAGCATCGTCTTATATTTTAGGGTAAACCTTATACTAAAGTTTAGTAGGAAAGCTGAGCCGCTCTCACCCGTCTTGTCTCTGAATACAGAACTGAGTTGAACTTAGGTCTACAATATACTAGGGTGAAATTTACCCCTGAGTTCATCTTAGATCTCTGAATACGGCCCCAGGGCTCTATAAATTCATCGGATTATGAATTGGCAAACCTGCATTGACAGGCAAAAAATAAATTAGGTATTACGAGAATGTGATGCATTGTAGAAATTCGGTATGATCATCAATCAATCAATAAATCTTTATTCAACGTAAGCTTCTTCTTCTTCTTAGCGTTTGTCCCGTCCGAGAACAGGGTCCGCTGTATAGATGACACTTCTCCATTTCCTCCGATTCGCGGCGTCTTCAGCTCTGAGTCCGACAGCAGCCTTCAATGCTGTCTCGCTATCTAGTTTTTGGTCTCCCAATTCAACGTAAACAAGAAGTTGAAATAAATACAATGGACAACTGTGAATTTTATCAAGAATCATGAACTATAAATCAAACCAAAGTCGTGCGAGGAAGATGAATAGGAGATCTTTCCAAGCTTCTTCAAGTTGTACAAACCTTTCTGCTCAATTTCTAGCAGCTTTGCCTTGAACTGTTCTGCTCAGCTCTTCTCACAAGTGCTGAAGTGAGTTCAGGCCAGGTGACTTGCTCGGTCAGTTCAGAAGCTTTATTCTTATCTGACCGAACGAGTTCTTAATCAAGATCAAAGCATGTTTCGGGTCATTATTTCGCTGGAACAACCATCCTCGAGCCCTGTTAACACGTCCATTAGTGAACAATATGTTCTTCATGAACTCTAGATTGCTCTTCCTTGATTATTTATACAGGGTGCGGCAAATCTCCACGTAGAGTATTTTTTTCCGATAAAAACTTAACGGATTAAGCAAATCAACAAAATTTTCATAAAATTTTGTTCAAATAGTTTGGGATATAATTGCACTTTTAAACTTCGAACAGCCCTCCGTTCTCCTCGACACAGGCGCGGAGTCGCTTGTGGAAGGCACCCACCGTGGTGGACAGGTAAGCGACGTCAAGATCATCCCAACGCCTTCTGTAGGGCGCGCTTCAGACTCTCCCAATTCTTGTCGGGAGAAACACAGGCCTTGCTCTCAGAGACCGACCACACAAAGAAGTCGCTCACAATTTTACTTGAACGCTCACAATTTTACAAAGGAAAACGTGATCGTTCATATACTTTCGAACCGTCCTGTATGTTTTGAATAACACAGCCGTGTTTTCGCGGATTTACGTTTTGGACTTTGGCCGGTAGCTGGTCAGATTACAGGATCAAAACTTCGAATTAGAATTTTTTTTAGATCAAACTGTGTTTTCTCAGAAGCATTTCAAAATCTCTGCCTTAGACCTTTTTTCAGAATCTCTTGAATGTTCAATGCGATGATCCCTCTCTTGAAGATTTAATTTATGTATATGTACATAAATCAGTTACTTCTTGCCTATTTTCATATTTTCAACTAACTTTTCCTTCATACAAGTTGAAATTATGTTGATTGTTGAAACTAAGCAGTTACCATATGATGCACCTTTATTCATCTTCGCTCCAAGATCAACTTTACACTTTTTCGAATACGCTATTTATTATGAGATTTTCCAATGATTACTTACTATAAGCCCCCTAAGTATTTGAGAAAAGTACTCTAATTTACATTAGTACAAACAAGGCTGTTTTTGTATTTGAAATTACTTCTACTAAACAAAAGGCTCCTCCCAAAATCTCCAAAAACCAAAGCTAAAAAATAAGTTAACTTGATTAAATAAAGTATGCTGTAACATTTAACCGATATTTTTTCATCGCAAAAAAGCAATACCTTTTTCCGTAAGACATGGGGTTTATGCGATAAACTAACTATCCGATATTGCATCAGCTCAGGCACTTTAATAATGTCTACATGCTTTTTGCATAAACATAAAGGAATTCTTAAAAGGCGCTGGTTGCTTGAAGTTGGCTAATGAATATATGAAATGGTTACTAAAGTACCGATATGCCCAACAATGACACAGGGTCCCTCATACACACAAGCTCATTCAATGCGATACTTCAAAAGAAGTAGGGTACCCAACACGAAATATGTTCTCTTGGATTGGGTACTTATAAACGAAAATCACACCTCTGGATACTGAAGTACTCAAAACAAAAACCACGCGTTTGATTACTCGAGTACGCATCCGAATTACAATCTGCCCAATCCACGTCAACATTTCAAAATGCGCAACAATACTACGATAAGCCATGGCCTCGCAACTCTCACTTTACAAATGCAAAACATTTCAGCGTGCTTCTGATTTCAAATTTACTGCTGGCTATCGTTGAAAGATAGAGAAAGAAGCAAGCAATCAGCTGCCACTTTTGTTTTGATTGTAAAGAGAGCAGGAAATGGGAAAAGTCAACGCCATGATACTTCGATTGTGCACGAAGAATCATCGACATTAGCTGCAATTCAAAATAAACCTTTTGAATTTACCGCTGTTACTAATAACAGATATAAATATGTTATTGGAAGGTGGATTAAAGTAGAACATTTAAATAGGAAGTTCGAGGTTCTTGCGGGTATTCACGACGCGTGTGATGTACACATAAAAGAAGTCTGCATACAGCAGGGTCTGCACTATCCCCGCCACCGTTGCAATTCCATCGAAGAAGTCCTCTGTGTAGTATCTCAACATACACCAAAATAGTCATCTGCTAGTTTGAACGCTAAAAAGTATTGCTTGTCTACAGGGGTTAATTAGTGACCGGATCAGTCCCGTCGGTGGATACATGTACACACACTATTGACAAAAAACTCCCTCTCTTTTCTTACCCTTTTCCTTCATCCCCTCTTCTTTTTTCCTCAAAACTTTGAGCGGCGGGTACATGTAAACGCAAATTGGGCGGCTCCATTTAACATCTGCTTGTCTATGTCAAACATTCTGTCAGCGGGTCACCATAATACATCTGAAAGTCAAAAGCCCTTCTCTATCTCAACCAGGCGTCACTGCCTATAAACTGTGTAACTTAGCATTTGAAGATTCATCACCCTTCTCTATAGTATTTATAATTTTCATCTTGTCACGAATGAGTCTTCGTTTGAGCCCAGACGGGCCCTTGTAATACTCACTTCCTTTGTCTTGAACTCTTCAATCAGTTCTCTGCTCTTCCAGAAAAAAAAACCAATAATTTACAAAACGACCAGGGCTTTTCTCTGACCCGCACTGCTGGTTCAAAAATCTATGCGCTCTCCAAAAACCCCAAAAATCATTGAAATCTATGCGTTCGGCAAATTTTTTCTCGTTTTTTTCGTAGGAGAAGTCCGAATCATTATAAAAAAATTAATGTTGAACTATGAATTTTTTTAATCTATGCGCTCTGAAAAAGTTGTGCGGCTGCTGAGAAACACACTGAAAACGACCACTCATTGGAGATTCATAACTGTAACAATGAGAAGCTAGAAATCAAAGAAAGAGAAGAGGGCCGAAAATTCGAATTCAAAACTTTGGAAAAAAACAAACAAGGGCTTAGGTGAAAACTCTCTGGCTTCTCATTAATAATATTGAGTGTTCGTTTGAACAAAGAAAAAATAATTTTTCACAAAACAGGTGAACTTTACTGGATAGTATGCAGCAATTGCTCACCAGTGTCTTTCTCGAACACACACTGCCTTTTAAATCTATGCGCTTTCCAAAATGGCTAGTGATACAATTGCTCTGATCATGTTGTTGTTGTTGCCGGCAAACGTCTCGCGTCGAAGAGAGTTGGCTATGGAGAGCCGCTCTCTCCCTCTCTCCTCTCTTTTTTTTCCTTTTCAATTTTTTTTTCTTCTTTCTTTTTTTTTCCAAATCTTTTCTTCTTTCCTTCACAATAGTCTCAGAAATGAGGCTACTTCTTTTGGATTCATCCAGAGATCTTCCAACGTGAGTCTTATTGGACGTCTAGCGCATTTGAAGAGATGGGCTACGTCGTTAGGTCCATTGAGACAGTCTGGGCAGTAGTCAGGTATCGAGTCATCGATCCGGTGTAAGTAGTTGTTGGTGTACCTGCTGTAGCCTGAGCGGAGTTGGCTCAGCGTGCAGCGGGCGTTTCTGGAGAGATCCACTTCTTCTTCATTCATGTCCGGTGGTGGTCGGCCGCCCAGTATGACTGGACCTTGGATGGTTTCCTCTCTTGTAGTTTCTTCGGAGCGTGATGCTTCCGGAGAAGGTTCGGAGACGATCACGGAGAAGGTTCGGAGATGCTCTCCGGAAGCATTGCTCTGATCATCTCATCCTCTCTTTCACATCAGACGCTCTCCCGCCCTCTCAAAGGCCTGTCGTTTTCTCATGATTAGTCATTTTGACAAACTTTTTCTGCGGGTGGGAAAAAACAGTATGTTTCTCACCTGTAGATCCAGTTGAGAATGTAGAGTCCTCGATAGATGCCCAGGGCGAAGAGATAGTGTGCCGTGATCGTCTCCGCCGATCCTGTCTTCTGCAGCATGTACAGCTGCGGGAAAATCGCGACTGCTTCCAAGTAGATGCTGCAACCAATCAAGAAGTCATGATCAGGGGTTAAATAGTCACGTCATACCTTCTTTCGGCGAGCCTCTGTTTTTCCAAATTATAAAGGGGACCCTTATGTTACACAAAAAGTTTTTTTCGTGGGACTCTGTTTTTTTATTATCATAAGGACCTTTATGTGAAAAAAAACTTTTCCGCTTTTGGTGGGAGTCTGGTCAAAAAACCCTGGTCATGATTCAAAGAGGTTTACTAGAATTGCTGCGGTCTTTCACCCATACCTCGAATTTCAAAGGATCCCTTTCTATCATTCCAAAAATTATGCCCCTTTTCGTTCCGCTTCTCATTGTTGCCTTCTGATCATTCAAAGACCATTCCTCGTAATAGCTAGCGGTTCACTTTTGCTGACAGTTCCAGGTTAGGTAAAAGATCGAGGTTTTCAACAAAAAACTCAAAGAGGGTCACGAAGCGATCACCTGAAGGTCCACAGAATCTCCATCGTCTCAAACTGATGATTCACCAGGACAGCGAGCGCAACCGCAGGGATCAACAGAAACTCGATTCTGCAATATAGATAACTTTAATCAATTTTGTTCAAGATCGAAGTAGTTAATCTTGATGTAGTGCCTGATATTTAGAGCAGTAAAAATTAAAATCTTGGAAAAATTATTGCAAAAGTATCACGGAAATCATCTGAGCAAAGTGCTCTGATCGATAAGTTTTCTTTTTTGATCTTTTGATCGCGAAACCCAAACATTCCAACACGTTGTTTCTAGATGATTATCACTGGAGGACATAGGTCACCTAAATTTGTCCAAAAAAATTTTGCGTGCGGGGGGCCGGGCGGGGTTTGTGTATAAATTCGATTTCTTATTGTATTTTTTAAGATTCACATTTGAGTAATCAAACTATTGAAGTTTACAGCGGAGTGTTATTGAAAGTTATTTCTCAATTGAGTTTCTGACCGTAACTTCTTCAACTTGAATGAAATGGTAAATAGATTGCTACATAACTTTTCAAACACCATAACAAAACACGAGGAAATAAATCTGCATAGGATTAAAGCTTATGAAAGTGAGAAACAAAAATTCCTTCCTGGGCGGGAAGCCGGGAGGTTTTTTGTACCCCGTGAGAACCTATGCTTGAGGAAGATTTTTTTGAAAGAGTTTAAGATGTTCTCAGAAAGACCATCTTTAATCACAAAGTGTTGAGTTCCGAAGAAATAGTTTTAAAAGGTTACTAAAGCAAAATCAAGCCTCAATATCTTTTTGAGAACAAGCTAAATCCGCACTGCGAATTCGGCAGACGATATTGCGTATATGAGAAAGTGAAAAAAATACGAATTTTGAGTTTGGAATTGAAAAATAACGCAGATTTGACTTCAAATCATAGTCCACCAAAGTTGTAGTCTAACAGTTGAAAATTAAAAAAAGAACGACCGCTCTTCGATAGTAATAGTCTGGAAGAGTGAGAAGTGAATTGAAGGTAAAGAGCGGAGAAGGGATAGCTAGTCACTATTTCAGATTCCATTGCTCAAATAACGGTCTTTTTTTTCAAAATTCTCAACATTCCTGGTGACCTCTGCTTCAGAATATAGCTAGGCGACTAGAAGAAGAGATAAAAGAGCTCGTTAAAAACAGCAAAATAGTGAAGTGGCCCTAAGTTTTGCGACGCACTGTATTTCTATGAACAAAACTTCACAACAACAAAAATTTTTTTAAAAAAAACTCCAGTTTCCCAATTTCTTATTATTCTATAACAATTTGGCACTTCTGCGATTCATCTTTCCAAACAAAACTTGCTCAAAAACTGATCAAATTCAAGAATATGGTTTTGAGTTACCGTAATATCATATACAGAGTTACCTAAAATGGGAAGAAATTTGAAAAAAGAAAAAAAAAGAATTTTAAAAATAACAAGAATATTTTTGTAACAAAATATTATCTGAAAACGAACTTGTTAGAAAACGGTGTCTACCCCATGAGTCGTGAATTTTTCATTAGCGTAAAGCCTAAGCAAACTCAAAAGCTACAAAAAATTAAAGTGAAAATTCTTCAATTAATGCACTAGTGACGTAACATCTTTCGTACATTTGTAGTTAGACACTCCCACTACAAAAAAATCTTTAGCCGTCTAAACTGCATAATAGCCGAATTTTTTTCTATGATATCCAACAAAAGATCTAGATGATTCATTATTGAAAAAAGAACTGTTTTTATCGGAAACAAAAAAAATTGTTCATATGAGAAAACGGGTAAATTCTACTCGAAACCCCCCCCCTCACACGAGACAAAATGCACTGCAAAAGATCTGTTATACTGAAGCTTCCCTCTTTTTTTAACGTTGAATGTTGATCATTTTATTCTACGCTCCTCCATTACTACTATTCATCTTCAGCCCCTTTCAATTTCGTTATTTTTAACTTTAAAATGAGGGCTTCTTGTATCACACGGAGTGCTAAAGGTCAGTGGGGAGCTAAGTTGAGAGCTTTCCAAAAAAATTTGAAACTCATTTTTACTAACACAAAAGTTAGGTTTAGAGTGATGAATAAAAAATATTTTGAATAATACAACCACCTGAAAGAGTCGGATTCTTTCTCGTACGTCCCACGGAACTTCACAAGGATGAGATAAATTGTGACGGCTGTGGCTACGAGGAAGAATACCTGATAGTAGCGAGACATTTTTCATTGAAAGACAGGAAAAAAAACCAAGAGCTCAGAGGTTTCAATAAAGGAAAGAGAGCTAGACAAAAAACTTGAAATAAAAATTACCAACTTTCATAATACTATTGTACAAGGACACGTAGACGGTCAGAAGGTCCAGATAGCGCGTCACGAACACTAACATGTACAGAATCTGCAAAATTGAACAATTTGTCAAACTTGAAAAAAATTAAATGTATTTCTTCAAAAACGCCACCATAGCTCACCAGCACTTGTCAAAATTTTTTAAAATGACCGGTCTTCCGGGCGGGGGGCTTAGAATAATGATTCTCTTATTTTACTGCCGCTCAGCTCTCGCTTGCTTCTCATTTGTCTAAGCCCCCCGCTCTGCCGAGCGGTCATTTTTGAATTTTTCGACAAGTTCTGATGAGCTATGAACGCCACATGAATAATCAATTGTTGGCACTTTCGCACTTTAATGAACCCTCTCCTACCAGAGGTTCCATGGGTCATAAGTTATTCCCATTTACAAAAATCATTTTACATTAAAAAATATTTTTACATTAAAAACGCTTAGGCTTAGAAAAAGTTTACGCTAACGAGGCCGTACGGCTTAGGCTAACCAGACTGTATCAAAAAATGCCACTCTCATCTGACCCATCGAACCTCTGGTAGGGGGGGGGGTGACTGAAGTGCAAAAGTACTCAATTTTTCACTATTCAATAAAGAAGTTCTCAAAAGTAAAAAAAAACGAAAAAAAAAAGAAAGCTCAACCTTAATTTACAAATTTTATCAGAAACCTCTCTGGAAAACCTTTAATGTTAATGTTTATATCGAATCTTTTGCTTTGCGAGACCTGTGAGCGACAAGAGATTCCGGAAACACTCCTTGTCTTCCACATCTTCCATAGCAGAATGAGAATGGCAAGAAGGTGGAACAAGTCTCCAAGCAGCCGAAAGACGTTCATCTTACGCGCTTTACTTGTTTTAACTCACCTTTAATTGAAAGTATTTCATTTCCAATCAAAAATCTTACAATCAAACGCGAGCATCGGAAGGATGTTCTAATCACTTTGATTAAACTAGGCACAAATTTTAGAATTCTCAAAAAAGTTTTTGTTTCCTGGAATTGGATTGTTTAGGTTTCAGACCATCAAAACGTGTCGATACCGTAAAACATGACTAATCAGTGTAATCCATTCGGGAGGCTTTTAGAAAACATGTTCTCTGTCTTCCTGTCTCTCTGTTAACACCAAATAGTGCGAAAGTAATTCACAGAAAAATTACATTCGGTGTGATTGAGGTTGAAGGTTGTTTTGAACCAGGGTATCAGGAGAAAAACAAATTGGTTGCTACATATGTCTCGCGTCGTTTTATCACTGACCACTGAATTGATCAAAACTTTTTTTAAAAAAAAATTATCAATGAAAATAACGCTCAATCGATTCTAGAAATTTTTACCAACGACTGGGAAGTTCTTTTTAAATGCCAGTATCATAAAAATGAACTTGTAGAAGGCAGTTTCTACCTCAATTCGAGTTTGAAAAGATTCTTCGCGCAATAAGATTTTCAGTTTTTTTGGTTTTTCAGTTTTTCGACAATTTTCGAGAAAAAAATTTTTTTTTACTCAAAAAACAATTAAGTCGAAAAACTTTTTTTTGCAAAAATTCGAAAAACAAATAAGTCGAAAAACTTTTGGAAAAAAATCAGATTGGGTCAAAATGCGATTATTATTCGTGTTGACTACCTGGCACACGTTTTATTGTTTTTCAAAATCATAGTTTCAGTTCATGGGGCCCTTCGGGAAAGTCAAAGAAAAACTTGCACAGAAATTATGGAAAGAAAAACCACATACTTCATAGTATGCCTACAATATTTTTATTTTATTATTAGTCATTTTTTGAAGTATGAATAAAAATACATTGGAGAAGTATCGTTAGGAATACTTTTCAATGCAGTTTGTTCATTTTCGTACTTTAAAAGTATGAACTTTCATACAATTTTTTGTGTGTATTTTCTCCCTTTTTGCAATGATGTCTTATTTGGTTTTCTTCCGGTAGGAATATTTTTTCCTCTTTTCCATAGTCTTTTTCTCACCTCTTTCGCGTGATTTGCCACACACAACTTAAGTAGTTAAACCTATACTCTGTTTAATTCAAGAGCATAGGTTTATAGGGTGTACCAAAAGTCCAGGTGGATAATATTTTTCCCATAAAAACTTAAAGGATTGAGCAAATCAAACGAAATTTTCTTCAAAGTTCATTAAAAAATTTTGATATAAAACTGTATTTTAAAATTTTGAACAGTCCTCCTTTCTACTAGACACAGGCGCGGAGTCGCTTTTGAAAGCCACCCCCCGTGGTGGACAGGTAAGCGACGTCAAAATCATTCCACGCCTTCTTTAGGGCGCGCTTCAGACTTTCAAAATTCTCGTGTGAAGAAGCACAGGCCTTGCTCTCAAGGACCGACCAGACAGAGAAGTCCAGGGGACTCAAATCAGGTGAGTACGGAGGCCATTCGGCGGAGATGATCATGAAGGGGAAATTGGTCTTGAACCAGTCTTGCACCACTTTAGCCTTGTGCGCGGGCGCAGAGTCCTGCTGGAACGTCCATTTGCGTCCCGCAAAGTGAGCCTGGCTCCAGGGAAGTACTTACTTCATGAGAATGCCGTTCAGGTAGTTATTGGCATTCACTTTGACTCCCTTCTCGACGAAAACGAGTGGAGTCTTGCCAGTCGCGCAAATCCCGGACCAGACCATGACAGAAGCGGGATGGCCCTTTCTCGAGACGTAACGGCCACTCTTATTGGTCTCGTTGACCGATTTCGACAAAATATTGAACAACTTTTCATCGGTGAAAAGAATATCCAAACAGTCCACCGGCTTGAACCGTTTTGACTGTTCTAAACATCTCCGAAGACGGGTCGCCTTCATCTGGTCCGTCAATGCGTGACTCTTCTGCAGCTTGATGGGGCGAAGTCCCATGCGAGATTTGACGATCCTACGAACATGACTATTCGAGATATTCAGTTCCTTTGCGACTTTTATGAGACTCTACTTTGGGTTATATCGAATCTTGTCTCGAATGCTTCTCACGTTGAAGGAAGTGGTCGCGGTCACTGGTCTGCCGCTCCTGGGACGGTCATCCAACGTACCGGTCTCAAGAAAACGATGTATTGTGTTTTGAATGGTGCTGCGGGAGAATCCAGTGGTTTTGGCGATGTGCTTTTGAGTGTGCCGGGACTGGTTCAAGCGCAGAATGTAGCCTCGGTTCATATCAGAGAGCATTACCGGAAAACGAAAAGAGTTTTTATTCTGTTTTTTTCAGGGTATGTTAGCAACATTATGAATAAGATACAAGGAGAAAATCACACGACCGCTACACCAAACAAAAAAGATACACAGTGAAAGTCGTCCACCTGGACTTTTGGTACACTATTACCCAAGTTTGAGACAGGTTCGCACGCAGCCGCTCTCACTTGCTCGTCGTAGACCCCGATAGACACAGTCAGGCCGTCGGGAGGGGCGAAGTTAGTCATTCACTAGGGCTAGTTAGTGTTCGGGGTAACAAAACTTGAGTTCCTTCTTTCCTTTCACTTTAAAGTCTTCGAGTTCCATCTCTCTCGTCTCTCTCTCTCTTCATCAGTCTCTCTCTCTCTCTCTCTCTCTTCTGTTAATAAATCTGTAAACACTGGAATTCCCGCGTGGCAGGCAAGACAAATGAAGACTTCTCAAGCCCAATTCGTATCTTGATCGAATCTGGTATCATTGAGGGAGAATCACGTGGCATCCAGGTCTACCAAACAGAACCAAACGAAAAGACATTAGTTATTGTTCAGAATTGTAGCCAAACACTCTAGCCTCTCGCCCGTCGCAAAAGTGATTGAACGGTTACTACTCGGCTCCCTACAGAGGCACATTCTCCCGGCAGTTCACCAACATGGCTTCACGGCAAGACGCTCAACAACCTCGGCCCTCTTAACACTATCGAAGAGCATCGCAGACGGTTTTAACGAGAAACGTCCCGCAAATCAAACGGTTCTGATTACAAACGATAAGTGCAAGGCATTCGAAAGTATCGACATCGTCAAGCTAATCGACCTCCTCGGACAACAAACGCACCGAACTACATTTAAAATGGCACACCTCTTACCTTAGAGGAAGAACAGGACGCACAAGCTTCCGCGACTCGCTATCCAGTTCCAGACTCATCAGAAACGGTGTTCAACCTTTACCTCCGCGATCTTTCCACAGACGATGCCCACACGAAGGTCATCTCGTATGCTGACAACATCACGATTTGGGCGTCAGATCCCAACATCAACGTCGCCTCCGGAAATCTACGCAGGTCCATCACGAAGAGTGAAATCTTCCTAAAAGAACGGTCACTCATCATCTCCCCGACCAAGAACCAGCTTATGCTTTTCACCCCGTTCAGCCGCGAATTCAAGTCTACTCTGGACATATCAATCTGCGGAGCACCCGTCCCCACCGTCTACCAGGCCAAGCTACTCGGCGTCACGTAAGACTCGAGGTTTACATTCAGCCATCATGCCAGAGACATCGCGAGACGAATGATGCAGCGCATTAACGTACTGAAAGCCCTTGCCGGATGCACCTGGGGCACCCAAAAAGAATCCCTCCGCCTCACGTTTAAAGCCATCTCGCGAGCGATCTGCAACTACGCCGCACCCGCCTGGTCCACTTTCCTCTCGGACTCCGCTCAAGCCAAAATCCAACGTGCTCAGAACTCCGAAATGCGTTTCGTGACATGGAATCATCAAATGGCCGACACTGACCATATACATCGCGAATCAAAGGTCATGTGCACCAAATTCCATCTGAACATGCTCACCGCGCAGTACCTCGCGAGATCATTGGACCCAGAACAAATCCACCACGGCCTCCTCGACTACCCGGCGCCCCTGGTGCAATGAAAAACAACCTCGTGTTGAGCTTCAAGAAGACTTTCGAAGCCGCGAATAAGATAGGATATGAACAATGGGAAATCAGTCGCAAACACCGTACACACGATTATGGTCTCGAACGAACTCCAATCGATGAAGGGTGCCGTCATCCTGGGAGGCACACCTTAATAGAAGAACAAGAAACGAAGGAGAACACATCACAAGACGTTCTTCGAAGCCGGCTAAACTCACAAAAAAATTTTACATGAAAATTCATACCAGCAAAGTATGAGATGCGTAACGTTACGTTTGAAAGTATTCCGAGGAATACTTTCTCAAAGTATTGTCTTTCATACTGCGAAAACATGGTTTTCCATGAAATCAAAGTATTGCAGGCCATACTTTGAATTATGCCGTTTCTTTTTTTCCTTGATTTTTGTGTCGAGATTCTTTCTGTTTGTTTTTCTGGAGTCATTTTTTATGATTGAATCAACAAATTTATATTCCATAACAGCAAGCAATGTTATAATCACAATCAACCAGCAAGCAATGTAATATATTACGATTTTGTTATTATAATAACAAAATTAGAGCCAGCACAATAAATAAATTTCTGTCTTCTACCAAGCATGAAATTTTTTGAAAATCTACTTCGTCATAAATTAACAAGGAACTGGCGAAATAATTTAAGAGCGATCTTTTCTTTTTTGAGGGCGATCCTTACAAACGAAATGTGTTTACGTAAAAGAAGAGAAAACAAGATGAGCAAGTGATCAAGTTCTTAACTTAATTTCTTCAACTAATGGTCTCCTGAGTAAGATTTACAACAGTAAGAACGAATTCAAACGGTTTAACATTTTTTATTTAGTTCGCAGAACATTAATACTGGGACTAATTGTTTTATACGGCCTCGTTACTAAGCCGTACGGCCTCGTTAGTGTGAAATGTTACTAAGCATAAGCGAACTGCACTGTTAAAATACTTTTTGATATTAAAAAAGCAGAATGTATGTATAAAGTAAAATTCCACCATAAAAGCATGAGTGTGACCCCATGCATGACACAGGTGAAAGTTCAACGGTGTCACCTTTGAAAAATAAGAATTTTTTGATACAGTACTTGAGTTTTGACGTTACTTCGGGTCACGCTTTTGATTTTACGATGAGGCATGCTTTCACAAGTATTGTATTAAAAAATTCAAAGTATGCCTCTTTAGCATACTTCGATATTGTTGAAGGGATATCGCATTGTCGCTGCCAGGAATACTTTCGAAGTATTGTTATTCATGAAATTTACAAATTACTGGATAGAAGACAAATAGCATTACTGGATAGAAGACAAATAGCAACTTTTCGATTACTACATTCTATTTTGATCGGCTCATCCGATGTTTTGATCACTGATTTTTTCTCTATCAAAGAATCAAATACTCGTGGTCTCTCAAATAAGCTTTTTCCGCTTGTTAAAGCTAGTGACAACATTACTGCTCATTCGTTTTCTAATCGTACGTATGCAATAGTCAACAATATGGATGATAGCATTCTTAGCATTTCTTCTGAATCATTCTCTAACCGTGTATTGTTGATAATTCCACGTCAGTATTTAAGATAAGATTTTGTTTACAACTTTAATCGGAATTTCATTTCATTTAATTATATTTTTATTTATATACGAAAGCAATGTGAGTGCAATGCCTTTTGCTGGATACTTTGTTTGTAACATCTGTAATGATCACGAGATAAAGATGATGATGATGAAATGCCTTTATCTTTTTTAGCATACTTCCCAATAGTTATGCTCTTTTTTGTGAGCATACGGCAACAACAACAAGTTATTGTTCATGGAGAAAGGGAGACAGAAAGACGTCGGCTAATAAGACACGTCACTCATTGATTACATTTTTGTTAGTTTTTGAACATCTCACCGTTATTTAAAAATATAATACTAATATATAGCAAAAAAACTAATTCAATTCAATTCAATTCTTTATTCCGGTTGAACACATTGCATATTTAAGAGTGACATGACAACGGATGACTGATACAAAGTAATTTCAGTGTTCAAAACAAATATTTGAGGAATTCACAGAAAATTACAGCGAATTCAAAGCGATCTGATCATATGGAGGTAGTTAACCAAAATGTAATCATATGAAGGTAGTTAACCAAAATGTAATCATATGGAGGTAGTTAACCAAAATGTAATCATATGAAGGTAGTTAACCAAAATGTAATCATATGGAGGTAGTTAACCAAAATGTAATCATATGAAGGTAGTTAACCAAAATGTAATCATATGAAGGTAGTTAACCAAAATGTAATCATATGGAGGTAGTTAACCAAAATGTAATCATATGAAGGTAGTTAACCAAAATGTAATCATATGGAGGTAGTTAACCAAAATGTAATCATATGAAGGTAGTTAACCAAAATGTAATCATATGGAGGTAGTTAACCAAAATGTAATCATATGAAGGTAGTTAACCAAAATGTAATCATATGGAGGTAGTTAACCAAAATGTAATCATATGAAGGTAGTTAACCAAAATGTAATCATATGGAGGTAGTTAACCAAAATGTAATCATATGAAGGTAGTTAACCAAAATGTAATCATATGGAGGTAGTTAACCAAAATGTAATCATATGAAGGTAGTTAACCAAAATGTAATCATATGGAGGTAGTTAACCAAAATGTAATCATATGAAGGTAGTTAACCAAAATGTAATCATATGGAGGTAGTTAACCAAAATGTAATCATATGAAGGTAGTTAACCAAAATGTAATCATATGGAGGTAGTTAACCAAAATGTAATCATATGAAGGTAGTTAACCAAAATGTAATCATATGGAGGTAGTTAACCAAAATGTAATCATATGAAGGTAGTTAACCAAAATGTAATCATATGGAGGTAGTTAACCAAAATGTAATCATATGGAGGTAGTTAACCAAAATGTAATCATATGAAGGTAGTTAACCAAAATGTAATCATATGGAGGTAGTTAACCAAAATGTAATCATATGGAGGTAGTTAACCAAAATGTAATCATATGGAGGTAGTTAACCAAAATGTAATCATATGGAGGTAGTTAACCAAAATGTAATCATATGAAGGTAGTTAACCAAAATGTAATCATATGAAGGTAGTTAACCAAAATGTAATCATATGAAGGTAGTTAACCAAAATGTAATCATATGGAGGTAGTTAACCAAAATGTAATCATATGGAGGTAGTTAACCAAAATGTAATCATATGAAGGTAGTTAACCAAAATGTAATCATATGGAGGTAGTTAACCAAAATGTAATCATATGAAGGTAGTTAACCAAAATGTAATCATATGGAGGTAGTTAACTAAAATGTACATACGATGGGTAACGTGATATTGTCATAATCAAAGCTTAATTCGTGTTCTAGGGACAATGATATCACAAGGAAGTTGAAGCATAGAGTTTTTAAAGGCATGAGCTGATCTGATTCTAACAATTTCTTCGTTCAGGCTATTCCATACATCAATAACTCGTGATGCGCAGGTATTGTTGTGTTTAGATAGCTTGAAAGGAAGAACTATTCTGAGGGAATGAGAAACTCTGTTGCTATAGGGACTTGGATGAACGGAGAAAAGCGAGGAATGGTCCATATCAAAGTATCCATGGATACATTTGTGTATAAAACAAAGATCTGCTATGGCTCTTCTGTATTCAAGAGTGTCAAGAGAGAGTAATCTAAGGCGAGTTGGGTAATCTGATTTTGGTTGACAAGATCTATATAATATGTTTGCGACGGGTAAATGTTCTCTGAACTCGTTCGAGCTTATTGATTCGACCGATGTCACATGGGGACCAAAGCTCAGTACCGTATTCAAGTAGTGGCAGTATATAAGACTTGTAGGCTCTAAGTAGTACAGTGAGCGAGGAAGTCTTGAAAGCACGCATAATCAGATTAATGAGATTAACAGATTTCTTGATGGTATAATCAATGTGTTTCGAGAAGGATAACGATCGGTCAAATGTAATACCTAGATCTCTGACTGTTTCTTGTGAGGGCAACGCTATTCCATTGATAAAATAGGGGAAATCGCAATTGGAAGGACCGCAATGAACCACGAAACACTTGGGAGTAGAAATCGTAAGTGACCAAGTGAAGGCATACATAGATATGGCATTTAGGGCTGTTTGCATGAGTGAAGGATTCTCTGAGAACAACTTGATGTCATCGGCATAAAGAAAGCAGTGTACACCTTGGGGAATAATCTCTATGATGTCATTTATGAATACATCGAACAACAGAGGACCAAGACTACTCCCTTGAGGCACACCAGTTGAGTAGGCACACCAGTTGAGTGAATATTCTTCGATTTTCTCATGAACATCAAATGAGAGGAGAAAATGATATTTTAATTATCTTTTTGAGATGTTTGAAGGTTAAGATGAGTTCTTCAGTTAGAAGATTGAAATCGTTCGCTCTAGTGGAGTATGTCTCTATCCATAACAAAACCACTTGACTTGCTCATCATTTTCTAAGATACAACTAAACTTGAATCAAAACTAATTTAAAAATTTTTTTATAAGGTTGTTCGTGGAAATGACATAAGTCTAATTTTGAAAACGCTGTAATTTAATTTTATTCTCAAAAGAGGAGAATATCTGTTAGCTTGTTATTCGAATCAGAATTATCGTTGTTCAGTTTTCATAACTGAAGAATGATTAATAAAAATTTATTTCAAGAAAAATTGAATTCTTCTGAGACATGCTCAATTTTTCAATATTATACACTTCAAAAACCATATCAAACAACATAACATGAAAGGCTGGCGGGGAAAACTTCGACTTCTTCAGAAATATCCCGATAATTGAGAGATTCTGTTCTTTGTATTAGTTTAGATCTTCAAATATTACTTTACATCAGAAAGATATGAGAAGCAACCGGTTTCATTTTTAAGGCTTACAGGGTTTCTCACGCAAACGAATCCTATTCTGAGGTTATTTTTGACGGATTTGGAAGCTTTCATCTGTACATAGATTGGTCAAACTTCATCGAAAACCTTACACATAAACAATTTCAAGCCTGCTGACCTTATAAATCAATAGATACCTTATACATAAACAATTTCAAGCCTGCTGACCTTATAAATCAATAGATTCCAACTGACTAATAATTTTCTTTAGAGATCAGTACTAGTTTTAATTAACGAAACTTACAATTATTTTGGCCCTGCCGTTTGGTAAGGATTATTCATACCTTTTGTTAAAGAGAAAGAAACTAACCACATAAGTTAACATTCTAAAGAGTTATTTCAATCAATACGACCATCATAAAATAACATAACATCTAATGTACACAAAAAAGAGATTTTAAAAGGAGTTTCTCATCATGAAACTGTTAGATTGAACATCAGAAAATGTCAGTGAATAATGCGAGAGAAAGCAAATGTGACAATCAAGACTTTAAGTGTACATGAGTCCGAACAATTGCATAAACTTCTACCAATTTTTCAGAAGTTAAATAATAACAGTGATTGGAAGTTCTTCGGATAATATTGCTTGGATATCACTCGAATAATCGCTACAAGTCGAACACGTATCGATTCATACCACACTTATTTAATGTATACACTTTCTAAGAGAAAAACTCCACAACCTTTCAGTATACATACTATAGCAGAGAGAGGTTGGCTTTTAGCTAGAGACGAGCCGGAGGTTAGCTAGAGACGAGCCGGAGGTTAGCTAGAGACGAGCCGGAGGTCACTGTCAGAGATCGCGATGCTGCAAAATTCATTCCTAGCGATGTGTACGATAAACAGCGGGAAGAGAGCCTCTTAGTTAATCTCCATACAACTCTGCTGCAGAATATCTGTGATTGGTCCTTGAGAAAGGGTCGTCGAGGTGTCCATTGATAGACGAGACATCTCCAGAGGAGAAAGGGTCGTCGAAGTGTCCATTGATAGACGAGACATCTCCAGACCACCCAAATCCTCTCGCTCTTCATCTTCTCTTCTTTTGCTGTCATTCTGAAATTTGTAGTTTCAGGATGTCATTCTGAAATTTGTAGTTTCAGGATACCTATGAATAAACTCAAGATGTCCATAAATTATAGACTCAACCGCCAATAGGGAAAGAAAGGACTAGAATATTATAAGGCGACCGAAAGGATGAAGGAAAGATATTTGTGAAATGTCGGCTGAAAAATGAACGAACAAGCAAGTAATGAGAAAACAAAAATAGTCCGATTTTTTTGCTTCAAAAACTTTCCAGTGAGAGAAAAATCAATTTCAGTCACATGAACACGTTAGGACATTATTAGACTTTTGTAATTTCGAAAAATGTGTTTCAAAACTAATATTCAAAGTTCTCACACTTATGTTTACTCTCTTTTTTTATTTTCTGAGCCAAAACGAATACAAAGATAATATAGAATTTTGTAGACAAGGGACGATTCTTCTGACAGTTTTCTCTCGTTCCAATCATTACCTTAGTCAATGGGAAAGCAGATGTGTCGGGAGTTTCAATGAAGTTTGGAAGGGGAATGGGAGGAGACACGCGAGGTTTCCTCTGCATATAAAATATTATTCAATCAATATCAACTATCAACCTAATATTATTCAATCAATATCAACTATCAACCTAATATTATTCAATCAATATCAACTATCAACCTTGTTCTGATTACATTCAATACATGTGTTTGCCTCTATATTTCAAAAATGATGAATAAAAGCAAATAGGTAAGAGGTCTGTAAAGACATGAAAAGGCTGCAAGAAGATTATGAAGGTGTGAAGCTGCAAAAACCCACCGGGATGTGGTTTCCTGCCGCAGTCAACAAGTTACAACCTTCCAACATTGGAGATGTGCTGGCTGCAAATCAATTCTCCTCTGATTATTCATAAACTGCTTTGAAAATTTAGTATCAACTTCCCCATCTGAAAAGTCTTCTAAAAAAACTAGGTATTTCAAAAAATCTGAGTTGGTTCTTATTGTCTTAAAAACTTGCAGCAACGAACTTCCATTGTCTTGTGGAACCTCACGAGTTACCGACGGGAGACTTCCATTGGCCATTTCTAATTGTCTTGCATCTGTCAACAGAATGTGTTCGTTAACGTTTGATAAAAAGATAAAACCCGGCTTGAGCAAGAAATTGGACACATAGTTCGAGACGATTCGACTAAATGAACCGAATCGCAAACATTAGTCGTTATATGGAAGAATGAAAATACACTAGAAAGCCTATCGAAGTCGAACTACATTCTAGGGGAACTTAATAGATCCGCTTTCCGCATCCTCGAGAACCAAGTTGAATTAGTTTTGTAATATTGAAGAATTCCGTTCAAGAAAAAAAATTCCTTTTTCTCGTCCTCCTGAGCGGTTGCCATGTTATGAATGACTCGCCACTCTTCACTTCCCCTTCGAACTTCTCTTCCCGAACTTCCCCCATTAGAAACCGTCTAGCAACTCCCATTGGAAACCGCCAATGACCTCTACAGTTCTCTTCTCGCTTCTGCCCCTCAATTTCTCTGTCATCCAATCCCCTTTTTACCATTTTAACGTGATGTTTTGAAAGACTCCACGTAATAAAAAAAAACAAAAAACAATAATAAACATAAACTACAGAAATTCATAGACTCAATACCAAACATTCGTTTCAGAAATAGTGGTGGCTCTCATTTTTCTTTTCATCATCTTCTGTAAGTGTAAAAACTCAATTATCTCTTGATAATCTAATAGAGTTTTTGAAACTAAGTCTTTGAAAAAAAAATCCTATTCTCTTAAATTGTCTGCTGTTAAGACCAATCTACGTGTATGCTCTTTTTCTCATCTCCAATATTATATATTTACTGATTGCACTTCCTTGATATATGCTCAATTTGCTCTAGAAACACATTCTTAACATAATCTATGAGTATGCGCTTACCTCAAAAGTAACAAAACTTCTTCTTCTTTGGCAGTCTGGCTTTGGATGTTATAGGTTCACAGTTATTTCACTCACTTCTCACATTCTTCCATCTTGACAAGTACAACTTTCAAAAATGGCTTTATTGCAATTTCAAAGTCTCTATTTTTATACCTCCAGCTAATCCATAAACCCTTTCCTCTTTTCACAAAAATTAGCTCTAATAGCACAAATAACTACTTTTCTCGGTGACATGCACATCAAATACAAAAGATATTAGTAGAAACATAGCCAAATCACAAGTTCACAAGTATTTTCTGATCAGAGGCTTCAGTCTTTTTTGAGCTGCATCATAATCCTTGCCAATAACACACAACTCAGCACGCTCATATCTCAGCCACTTCGACTTGAGCTACTGGTAATATAAATATGAAAAATCACCTTCTTACAGTTACAATATATTTCGCTTTTTTTTCGGACCTCGGTCAACACCTAAGTGGGAACCTACTATTGAAGCATCTCTTTCAAACTTTTTGACAAAATTCAAAAACCTTCTATTCTGACTCCTTTCTATGTTTATTTTATATTTTTTCTGCAATTCCTTTCTTGTTTTTCTTATTCTTGTGCGACTCCACATTTGTAAATCCGAACCGAACTTATATTTGTGACCGTCCTTTTCGATACGATTGTGTAGAACATTGGAGAGAAAAAGTCAAGTAGTCTTTTTGCACACTTCACCATGCTCTAATACATTCTCTGTTTGAGTGGACCTCTGATACAGTATCCTGATGTATGGAGCGTACCGTTCATTATGTTCTTCACAGTAGCGGCGACCACTTCCTCGCTAGCCTCCTCCTGCACTTGAATCACTCTGGCTACCGTATTTTGGCGAGGAGTTCCATTCGGGCGACTGCCTCGCGCACTCCGTGATCCCACACTGTAAACATCATTTCAATAGCAGCGTGGCTTTCCCATCTCCAGCCTGGCTTCCCTCACTACAGTAACCTTAACTGGAGCAATCATGTTTTTCTCCACGAGAATCATATTAGACCACATCTTCAGAGTTACTAAAGCATACTACAGCTGGGGTGAGAAGAAATCGCACGGTTCCTAAATTCAGACTCCTCATAAGGTTATTTTCTGAATAATATCACATGAACAGTTGTTGAATGAAACCGGGTTGGAAACGCGTCGAGCGAGTTGGAAAAGGGATGTGAAAAAGCAAAAAGAGTGAGAAGAGGAGAGGAAAAGACAGACAGACGATGTCCTGGTTAGAAAATTTGACGTCTTAGAAAATCGACCTTTAACATATTTTCTACGACAGAAAGAGTTCTAAAACACATCTTCGAAAAAAACAACAACACAAAAATACCTTCTTCCCCTGAGAGAAGATCTCGCACCGACGACCTGAGCCACAGTTGTCACTGCAGGATTTATCTCGGACATCATGTGGAGGGACGGGGAGAGTACTGTACTATGCATCGGCTTACTGTAGTCATGCTCATCTCCCGCAGTCGCTAGAAAGTCTGTCGGTGTTCCGTTGTTACCTGCAACAACTTGAAAATTCATAGCTTTTTAAAAATTCTTTTTAGTCTTTCTTTGTAGCGTTAGTCACGTCAAAGAGCAGGTTCACAAGTGTAGATGCCATTTAACACTCGAGAGATGCTCTTAGATATATAATAATAATAATAATAATCTTCCTCGCGCTTGTTCCCGCTTCGCGGCAGGGTACGCGCTCCCCTGAGATGCAAGACAGACCTATCCTGGTAGAACCAGTGGCTGCCTGCTAGATCACTGCTAGTGTGATTAGCAGCAATGGGGAGTCAGATTCGTGCATGAGCACTACCAACATTTCTTAACCCAGTTGGTTTGGGTGGATCTGTCCGGGGTGGGAGTCGAACTCGGGACTCTTCGCACAATGGTCTAACACACTACCAATTATGCCACGCCCGGACAGAGATGCTCTTAGATGTGAGACTCAAAAGTTGCGAAAGCTCTGTTCTTTTTCTTTCTCTTTCATCCGTGTTTTTAAAAATATCTTTCAAGATTTACTTTTGCTTTTCCGTTGATTCAAGTTCGGAAAAAACACGTTGTTTGAGATTTAAGCAGACCCTTCCTTACAAGCAGCAAAAAAAGATTATACCATAATTGAGACAAAACAACTAGTTTTGACTAGACGGCCCGATTCAGAGAGCCACCACGAGAAAAATATATGAATTATCAGAGAACACCTATCACTTTTGTTGGGGGAGCGCACAGATTTGCGCATTGATTCATTCCGCATCATAGAAGCAGCTTACATCGAAGTTGAGGGTGTAAGCGCTTACGATGATTGACGTACTCCTGGAAGGCGCCGGAGTGGTGCGAGGTGCTTGGCGCGCATCTCGAAGACGCCTCCGAGTATGCTTCGTAGAGGCGAGAAGGGCTCCTCCCCACAAAACCGCCCGCCCCAACCGCTTTCACTCCGCCAACGAACA
The DNA here is from genome assembly GCA_964056735.1 of Allodiplogaster pararmata. Classification (NCBI taxonomy): domain Eukaryota; kingdom Metazoa; phylum Nematoda; class Chromadorea; order Rhabditida; family Diplogasteridae; genus Allodiplogaster; species Allodiplogaster pararmata. The sequence goes on along the minus strand of OZ057408.1, from coordinate 19,265,883 downwards.
ACTTGGACGCTGTCTTGTTGAACACTCCTCTGCAATAAAGTTGAGATCTTTTTCTTTCTTCAAAACCAATTCTCCGAGAATACATTAAAATGAGATCTGTTCCGGCGTCAAATAGAACAACCAGAGAAATTAGGTAGGACCTACCCAAATTAAGTAGGGCCTCCCCATATCTATAAAAAAACTTGCAATTGTTGAAAAATTAATAAAACGCCTTATTTTCGAGCGGGAGGGTTTGGAATATTCATAACCAAGCTTGAGTGAAGGGCAAAGTAAGAAAAGCTTCTCCTTATTCTAGAGCCCATCGCTCCAAAAAATTTCTCTCGAATTCGGTTGGCATATGGGCCCTTTTTTGAAGTTTAAACTTGATAGCAGAAATTTTTTGAAACATACGTATAATAGCAGACATGAATAATCAACCAAACACCTAATAATTTGTAAAGATCACCAATGATATTGAGATCTTTTTCGAAACGACGTACGATTCGGAGTGATTCATTGAATGAGGGAGTCTTTTGGCGAGAACCGGAGACGCCACCCTTCTGTAGGACGGAGCCGTGAGTTGGAAGGTCGGAGCGGCGAGTTGGAGGGTCGAAGCGGTGAGTTGGTGAGAAGCGGCAGCCTTCTCCGACGACCTATGCGAGCCAATGAGAGGACCCTCCGTCCCTGCAACCGCCGCCACTGTCGTCGCTCCCGCATGCTCTTCTACATAATCTCTTTCCCTGTTCCGCGTTGCTGATTGATCTTAAAGACAACGGTTTTGTAAGAAGTCAAGGCTTCATATGGCCATGGGTTAAATAGTCTTGGACAACGGGCAAGCAACAACAAAAACAACCCGCACTCGATAATAACATGGAGAAACGCCGGTGAGAATACCTCTGCATGATGTATGTACGAATCTGTCATTGAACATAAACCCTGATTCAAGACTGATCATTTCTCAAATTTCAAGATTAAAAACGGCTGACTCAGTTGATGTTGGACGAATTGCCTCGGCGCGGATTGTGAAGAAAGCGCCGACGTCGTGAACGGAAGCAGAGAAGCCGTCGGATGAAGCGAAACTTGCGGGGCGGTAACAGAAGAGGCTGGATAATGACTGGAGCAGAGGAGTGGTGCTGGGACCGATGCCAGAGACACTTGAGGATGGTGTGAGGAACGAGGTATAAGCTGATGAGAGGGCAGAGGAACTGTTGGCTGTTGGGAGGGGAAAGCTTGAGGTTGGTGATAGGGAAGGGGGTGATGAGAAGGGGAAGTAAAAGAAGCCGCGTGGTGAGGGAGATTATACTGCGGCGCCGGGGTCGGCAGGGAAGCATGGGACGTTGAGGGATGATGGGAGATGGGATGAGGGAGGGGATTTGGAGGGAAAGCACTTGATGGGTGCTGGGATACCAGCACTCGCTGGGGAGGAACTGTATCCAGCGTTGTTCTGGAACAAAGAAATATTTTTATTGGAATGAATATCATCACATTCAAGTAGGAAAACCCCGATTTTTCATCCCGATGCGTAGGGATTGATTAATCCGTTTCGAAATGGGAGCAGAAAAAGACCCAAGGAATGAATTATAAAAGACATTACTCACACCGAAGTAAGGTTACGCTTTGAGAAACTGCCCAAATCATTCAACAAGTAAACTGATGAATCATTTTACTGGGAACTAGATAAAATAAATCCAAAGGTAAAACACCCGATAATGAAACAGAAGTGAGAAGAAGAAGAAAACTATCAACTCACCTAATCGTAGATCTATCCAGGTCGTTCTTGACGAGTGCTGTTTCGCCTTCGGTCTTCACGTAAGGTCTTTTCAATTCCATCCTTGGATGGGGCCTCTCTAGGTCGTTCTTTGAATGAGAACTTTCTGCATCTATCCTCGAATTAGACATTTCTCCTTCTCTTCTTGAATGAGACCTCTCTCCATCTCTTCTTGAATGAGACCTCTCTCCATCTCTTCTTGAATGAGACCTCTCTCCATCTCTTCTTGAATGAGACCTCTCTCCATCTCTTCTTGAATGAGACCTTACTCCATCTCTTCTTGAATGAGACCTCACTCCATCTCTTCTTGAATGAGACCTTTCCTTGTCTCTTCTGGAATGGGGCCTCTCCCTCGAAGACCTCCCAGGTTCACCTCTTATTGGCTTTAGCTTCCCCGGTTCTGCTGCTTCGAATCGGAACATACGGACTCGTGCACATGAAGAGTTGTGTGTTCGTTCCTAGAAAGATGATCATCTTCTATTCTTCTTTGCATTCAGACTTCGAATACTACATGTTAGAAGTGATCATCTCTGTTTAGTAATTGTTTCTTCTTTTTTATTGAGAACCTAATTTATCAAATTTCAGTGCTTTTTCATACGGTCGCGAAGGGTGCCTTTTCGGAAAATTAATTTTGATAAAATGCACAATAGATATATTTTGCTCTTTATAATTCAGGTTGCACGCGCCTACAAAGGTTCCAAGACTATTCGCACCGCGACAATTCCCACTATGATTTTTTTGTAAGCCAGGCGTCACATGAGACCGTTCATAGGAATGAATTGGAAAAGGAGAGAAGAAGGTTGAAAAGAATATAGAGGAAAGTAGAGAAAAGGTAAAATAGAACGGAAAGAGGAGAGAATGTAGATCATTTCCGGCACCAACACTGCTTGTCCGATTACTATTTGAACCCTGTACACAGCCTATCTCCAAGGAAAATTAGAGGAACCTCCTTGGAGAGTTTTCTTCTTTTTCTGGCGACCTCTCCGTCTTCGATTGTTCGGTTCTCTCGCGAGTTGGTCGTAGATTGGTCCACAACTCCCTCGGACTGTTTGCTCTTTAAACTCGACGGGGGCAGGGCTTCCTGCAGGATGTTCTTTCCGTCAGAAGGACCCGCTGAGTCCTCCGTCCCGATGAGGGGCTGCTGCTTAAAAAGCATCACATTCAACATCCACACGAGAATCTTGTCTCATATACAGAATGTAACTATTCGTTCAAATCCGACCAAGTTTAGCGGATCAAGACATTTAATGGGTCCAACCTACGGCTGCTAAATTCTTACTCAAAGATAAGATATTTTCTTCGGTAAACTACAAAATTGTCAATTTTTCTAAGAATCGGTTGATTCACCGAGAGACCCAAACTGCAAATTTCCAACTCGGTTAAAACTTTCATAAGAAACAAAAAATATTTATTCCTCATTTAGGAAAATACCGAACAAACTATGAATGGGAAAATGTTACTAAAGGAAAAAATATTTTAATTTCAAAAGAAATTTAAACTTTTTCGGAAAACCATTCTAATAAAATTATGAGACGCTCGATTTGAAATTTTAAAAAAAACATCACTAAGGTCACCCGCAGGAGTTGAATAGTCCTGTCAGATTTGCTGTCGGTGGGCCTCTGTTTTTCCAAATCATAAGGAAGGACCATTATATAGAACCCGAAAAAATTTTTCGCGGGCCTCTGTTTTTTTTATCATAAGGGGGACCCTTATGTGAAAAAACTTTTTTTCCCGCATTCGGCGGGCGTCTGTACTTTTTTCTTGCACACTAAAAAAACCCTTTGTCACCCGCAAAAAGAAAATCCATTTTCAAATCCCCTATATCACCGGTACTAGTTTGGATAAATTTTCTCGGCGATGACACACTTGAAGCTATGAATGATGGAGAACCTTCTCTGCTTCTAGAGTAGGTTGAAGAGTAGGCGGAAGAGTAGGCGGGAGTCGAGAATCCTGCGCCCCAGACATTTCCGATTTGAATTTTCGCTTCCTCTTCACAATTGGGAGAATTCGCTCGGTCGCTGATTCCGCAACTGTCAACACAACGCTTTCTTTCTAAATGCAGGTTTCATCTCTCATGTTATCGAATTATTCAGGATCGAAAAATCCAATCAATAACGGTACCCAGAGTTACCGAACCAGCTGGGCGCATACATGTTCGAACCGTATATCGTCTGTCTTTTCATACTCATAAACGAGTGTTTCATGTGCAGGGGGTTAAATAGTTACCGTACCATCTATGTTGGTGCCGAGAATGATCTACATTCTATTCTCCTCCCATTCTATTTTACTTTTCCTCTACTTCTCTTTTCACTCTTTTAGCATTTCCACATCTCTTTTTCAACTCGCTCAGGGCGTACAAACATGCCCTGGACCGGGCTCATTCAACGCCTGACGGTACCCTGCAGCTACAGATTTAAATAATCAATAAGATCCATATCATAGCCCACCATAGAGAACATGTTGGAAATCTGAAGAGAGAAAAAAAAGCTCTTAAAGCGGAGGTCGATGTGGGATGAGCAGGCGTTAAATGAGGCCGGTCTAAGGCATGTTTCTACGCGCCGAGCGAGTGGAAAAAAGGAATGAGGAAAGGCAAAAAGAATGAAAAGATAAGTAGAGAAAAAGTGAAACATAACGGAAGGAGAAGAGAATGTAGATCATTTTCGGCGCCAACATGTATGCGTCAACATAGATGGTCCGGTAACCATTTAACCCCTGGGGATAAGAAGTTAACCGGAAGTAAGATACTTGAAGGGAGAGATGTTGCGATGAAAGAGGTGGAGATTGTGAATAAACAAAAATGAACAATTCAAACCTGAAGGTTCTTCTGGTGGGCATGGCGCTTCTTGACTGACTGGAGGCACCTCAGGGACAACTTCATTCTTCGTTTCTACTTTGGCTGGTATCGACTGAAGGTGCAGCTGTTCCCTTTCTTTCGCTATTCTAGCCGTAGAACGGAGTGTGACGCGCAAACGCTCCGGAACTATAACATTGCATTGTTATATGTTTTTTATTATTATTCTAGTTTAAAATATTTGTGAGAACCTCAAAAGAAATGGAAGACATAAAAAAAACATTATTTATTGTTGGAATGGCTTCTTTTTGCCTTTTCATGTTGAAATGAAACCCGACCAGGAGTTTTTTAGTGAGAAAGAAAAAAGCACAGACGCCTGCCAAAGGCGGAAAATTTTTTCACATAGGTGTCCCCCTTATGAGTTGAAAAACCGAGACCCGCTGACAGAGGGTCTTATATGACCATTCAACACAGCAGGTAATCACTGGACGCGATCTGTATCGTCCAAATCATATCTAAATCTTTGGTTTTTTGATATCCACCATAGGTCCCCTTTATCATTGATCAGAGGTCGTTTTACTCGTTACACACTTGAAAAGTAATTTTTTAAATGGTGCTTAATGTCTCGAATTCAAGAAAGAGCATTTGAACTCGAATGAAAACCTTAGGAAAGTCAAAAACAAGTAACAAAATCAAAAAAAGAGGCGTACCGTATGGAACGGGCGGCAACTCCATGAGTTCGCAGTATCGATTGCGTTGGCTGTCAATTCGATCGTTGAACTTCTCAATGAAAGAGAGAACTTCTCTGGAGACTTCGTGAGAGGTTTTCTTGTAGAATGGCCTGAAAGTTTGGCTGAATGATTCTTCTTTTTTTAAGTTTCATACGAGAAAGAACGAACCTTGCGGGGGGCAATCGACAGAAGGCCACATCTCCGATGTCACTCTCCAAGCCCTCGCTGCACCACGATGATACGCTATCATACGAGGGATTCAGACTGAACACACAGAAAACGATTTCATGGAGACTACAGTTTCCCATCTACTCAAAGTAGATAAACTGTTTATCGCGAAGGTAACAGTTTCGCTTGAGAACAGGGGTTAAATAGTTACCGTACCAGCTAACTTGGCGCATATCCGCGCCGGAAATGATCTACATTCTCTCCTTTTTCCGTTCAATTTTTTTCCTCTATTTCTCATTCCAATCTTTATGTTTCTCTCCCTTCCTTTTAAAACTCGCTCGGCGCGTACAAACATGCCTTAGACCCGTCTGATTTAACGCTTGCTTGAGAACAAAGTGGTAATTGCATTCCGATCTAAAACAATTTTTAAACATCACGTTTCTCCTCTTTTTTTCTTAATTGAAACAATGGTACATGCATACGCGCTTAGTAATTTTTTCGATCAGTTTTTACGGCTCAGCTAAAAACATAGGTGTGGTCTGCGTCTCTAATGTTTGTGAAGATGCCACAAAATGAAAACGCGCATATATCATCTTTCAAACGGTCTCTTTCCTAAGCCACGCGGTCTCGTTACTGAGCCTCACGGCCTCGCTAGCGTAACCTTTGCCTAAGCCTAAGCAGAAAAAAAGAAAAGTACCTGAAAACTTTTTTCCTGAGTTTTTGATTAGATTTTAAGGCTGACATGTACAAAGCTTCATGAATAAATTTATCAACAAAAACAGCAGAAAGTGTGATAGCAGCAGAAAAGAGTTAGAGTTAAGATATCACGAAGAGACAACAGAGAATCAGAGAAGACTCTGCAGTCTGACGCTGCACCACACCTAGGTTACGAGGAGAGCCGTTTTTACTCTAATTCATTTTCATCGCAAGTCCGACATCAATAAAAAACCGGGAAAACAAGAAAAATTGTTTTTTATGAAACCTAGTTGGAATGCGTTAGTTCAAGTTCAATGCTTTTGTAGCTGAACATTCTGTCATTGAATATTATAAAATCTAGGGGGTGGGGTAACAACTAAGGGGGTGGGGTAACAACTAAGGGGGTGGGGTAACAACTAAGGGGGTGGGGTAACAACTAAGGGGGTGGGGTAACAACTAACGTATGAGCAATTTTCGAGAGCAGCTCATCATTCGCAGCTCTTCTTATTTCCGCTCGAGTCATTTCATCGTTTATACTGCAAGATAATTAATTATACGCGTGACTCAATAAAATAACAAAAACAAAAATTTCTTTACAGTTCATCTTTGAGAATTCAAAAAAGTTTTTTTAAAGGAAAAATTTCATTTTTAAAAAAATGAAAACTAACTTTAAAGCTTGTTTAACGTGTTCCAGGATTATGGAAATATATTGCGTTTGCGGCCCTTGAGCCCGGAACGCATTGACTAGGGAAGAAAAAGCATCATGTTCTGCAAATTCAAAAATTAAGATTACATGAAAAACGAAACTATGTTAATTCAAAACTCATAAGTATGGAATTGAATCAAGTCCAGCAAGAACTAACCAAGATTAGTGAGAATGTACTTGCAGTCCTCCACATCCAATCGACTGAGATGCCGCCTGGAAGGCGAGGCATCAACTACTTCCCCCTCCACTGTTAGTTCTTCATTTCACTCACACACTAAACACCGAAATCGAGCCGATTTCCGAATTGCGAGGCTATAAAGTTTTAGTCATGAAATTATTCACAATCTCGAAAATCTTTTTTCAATTTGAGAAAAGTTTCAAGAGAAAACATGTAGCAAGAGACTGACGATTTTGGAAAGAAAAAAACATCCATAACTCTGTGACCATACATTTAAGATATAATAGAGGTTTTACCAAAACATGAGTGAAAAGTGCAATACGAGAGTTTTCAGAGTAATAGCACATAATAGTGTCAATTAGCAAATAAAGTGAGCAACTTGCTTTAGATATTTTTTACTTCAGCGTTTTTAATAAACACAACTCTTAAGAAAAATAAATTGAGGAGTATAAACGTAATCATGACAAATCTCCCGCAAAAGGTTTTTACAAAATGAAATTTTGAAAAGGGGCTAGAGCTGAAGGCAGAATAACTGAAACGAAGGTGTAGCAAGAAAGAGAGTGAGAGAGCGTGCTCAGTGGTACGGAAGGAACTTACTAAGAATCGATCGACTAGAAGGGAATGTAGAGCGAAGGGTGGAACTCTATAATTTTTTACATCAGTGACCTAAACGAGCTCAATGAGCCTTCAAAAAACTTTTGAAATTGATATAATTGTACGAATAAAACGAAAGAATCTTCGCTTCAACTTATTACAATGTTTATTCAAACCAAACCGAGTAAATAATTTTTATAATCATATTGAAAAGTACGGGATAATGTTTCACGTTCATGAGACAAACATATTTTGGGATATTGCGGAATAAAAAGTTTGAAACTTGGAACATCCATTTTCGTTCAACTTTCGATTAGTAGAAATCCTTTATTTCCAGCGATAAGATTCAATTCCATGAATAAACCTATTCTAAAAAGATTCTTTGAAAATTCTGGTTGTATTGACTTCATAAACTTCAAACTGAAATCTATTTCGAATTTAAAAATGAAATTCCAAGACAGCTCTACAAACTAATTTGCTCGACCGAACTACAGTAAATTTTATTCTTGAAACTGGCGCAGTGCCAGAATTG
>OZ057408.1:19222070-19257540 GCA_964056735.1 Allodiplogaster pararmata | reverse complement strand
AAATATGGTAAATCTCGCGTTACAAAGCGAGTTAATTCAAAGACTGGGAAGAGAGATAAGAGCTAGTTGAATCATTTCCTCAGCGAGTTTATTCCGGTTGTTCAGGTCGGGAGCATTGGTATTTGTAAGAAGGGCTTCGGTTAGACGTCGGCGTACAATATTCGGTTCAACTTGGAGTATAACACCGGATAGAGTCATCTTTGAGCCAGAATGTTTTAGAATAGGACAAACTATATAGGACAAACTGGCCGACCAGTTCACATTAGGGCCTCCGAGCATTCTCGAGCGGGTAACAACCCCCATGCTCCATCATATATCTCGAATGCATTTGCTCAACATGCTATTCTAAAACATTCTGGCTCAAAGATGACTCTATCCGGTGTTATACTCCAAGTTGAACCGAATATTGTACGCCGACGTCTAACCGAAGCCCTTCTTATAAATACCAATGCTCCCGGCCTGAACAACCGGATAGAACTCGCTGAGAAAATGATTCAACTAGCTCTTATCTCTCTTCCCAGTCTTTGAATTAACTCGCTTTGTAACGCGAGATTTACCATATTTCGCTTCTTTCTCTCACTAAATATCTTTTTATTCTTCTTTAGGAGATTTCTTTGAGATAACTTTCATGTGAATTATGCTTTTTCGCTTTGTTTTTTACCAATTTCGTTCTGCTGTAGGGTAATTGCATATCGCTGATGATGCTTTAAATAAAGCGAAACGTCCGAACTCTTTGCACGAAACCACACCGCATCTCTTCACTGGCACGACAAAGACTTTAACTGTCTAATTAACCTCCACGATGCGCGTCACTCAGTACTCAAAATACTTATGGATGTGTCTCATAGCTCGACAACGGTCACTTGAAATTTTTGAAGACAAAAATTGACCGCTGGAATACTAGGCAAGCTAGAAATCATGGACCATGAAGAAGAGGATCTCAGTATTCTAGACTCTTTTTTACCAACCAGGAGTTAAATGGTCATGTAAGAACCTCTGTCGGTGGGGTGGGTCTCTGTTTTTTTTCAAATCACAAGGGGGACCCTTATGTGAAAAAAAAATTTTTCGCGAGTGTCTGTTTTTTTGAAAAACATAAGGGGGGACCCGAAAAACGAACCTGCCACAACAAAAACTCAGGTTATTTTTGCAATTTTTTTCTCCAACCACGGGTCTCTGTTTGAAAAATAGTAAGGGGGGCCCTTATGTGAAAAAACTTTTTCCGCCTTCGGCGGGCGTCTGTACCTTTTTCTTCCACACCAAAAACATCTGTTACCAACAATGATTGTTTTGGTCCGGGCGTGGCATAGTGGTTAGTGTGATAGACCATTGTGCGAAGAGTCCCGAGTTCGACTCCCACCCCGGACAGATCCACCCAAACCAAGGGGGTTAAGAAATGTTGGTAGTGCTCATGCACGAATCTGACTCTCCCCACTGCTGCTAATCACACTAGCAGTGATCTAGCAGGCAGCCACTGGTTCTACCAGAATAGGTCTGTCCTGCATCTCAGGGGAGCGCGTACCCTGCCGCGAGGCGGGAACAAGCGCGAGGAAGAAGAAGAAGAAGACCAACAATGATTGTTTTGCCGAAACCTATGAACATTTGCAGTCCCAACATTTGGTTACGGTAGTTTTCTAAGCGTTTCATGCATTTGTCTTTCTTTTTATATTTACTTGCCCAAAGTCAGACGTTAGACAGTCCAGAGGCGAGAGATAAGAATTGAATTTCCCGCCCCCATTTCTCCTTGTTGTTGTTGTTGCCGGTTGTAGCCGTCATCGAAGAGCGAGGCCCACGTGATATGTTTCTTTTCGCTTCGTCTTTCGTTGTGTATAAACATAGGTAAACTGCCAACTGGCAAAAAAACTTTCTTGGGCGACCGACCTACCGATTCTCTCCCTCACTCGAAATGAATGTATCAGAATTTTCACAGTTAAAAATGAAAAACCTTCATTCCACATAGATAGAACATTTCATTAGCCATAACTCAGCCTCAACCGGTTTCGTAAAGTTGAAACTTAATTTTTTAAAATCTACTTTAGCGATCGACCTATTGAAAAATCAAGACACATTTTACCTATGGTATAAATCGTCAATTTTGAATGGACATATTCAAGAAATTTGCCACATCTCGTGGTTTCTCCCTCCTCTTCTCCCTCGGCCCCATCTCCCCCCTTCCTTTGGGGCCCCTCTCCCCCTTCCTTTGGGGCCCCTCTCCCTTCCCTTCTTCGGTAACCCCTCCCCGCCCCCGCCTCTCCCCTTCCCTTCATTTTAGTGTGTTAGACAAAGGACACGAAAAAGATTAACAATGAAGGTAATATAAGAAGAGACAATTGTATGACATACTTGGAAAAAAGTACCGTAACCTCAATGCGTTGGAACTGCAAATTTTCGTTTTACTGAATTGCGACCTATGATGTTATTCCTCCGTGAACTAAAGTAAGTGTCTTCTCTCTTTTGTTTTTGATGCTCAAATGAGGTTTACAACGTAAAGTTTCAATTACCTCAAGTTATTTAAATAAGAATGTCATTGAACACCTAATAGAAATTAATTGAGCGTGGAAACCCCGCCCCCGTCAGCCAAGGGAGAAATTAAAAATTAAGTTTGATGGATTTTTTTTATATTTCAAATGGTCCCGCCGTGGTGTGGCTAAAATGGCGGCGAATTTGAAAATCATTGTATATATGAATGAAAAATCTATAAAATGCGGCTTTCGTTTTTATTTCTTTGCAAAAAGACAAAGATCAGATCTTTTGAAGTTTGTAGTCAGATTCACGCGCGTGCGTGATTGCGCTTTTTCGTGGGCTGGCCTTGTCTATATAAATAGGTCGTCTGACAGGGAAGGGAGTGCGTGGAATGAAACCAGGCCATAGCACATCAGCGCTTGTCGAAAAATTGGATAAAAACCTCCTTTTTAGGGGGGTTCCAAAATAATGAGAAGCAAGCGAGAGACGAGGGCAGAAAAAAAGATTCCCCGCTCGGTTGTTATGTAGTTTAAACAAAAAAAATTTAAAGTGCTGATTGGGCTAAGGAAGGGATTGGTAAGGCTAGAAAGAAAATACAGGAAAGTTGAAGAAAAGTATTTAACATTAAAATAAAAATGATTTGGACTTTCCCTACGAATAATCCGAGAAAATTTTTTTTACAACCCGGTAAAAAAATAGATTCCAATATTTTTGGGGTTTTTGAAGAGCGCATTGATTTTTGTTACCCGCAGTCAGCGGTTAAATGGAGCCGCCCAATTTGGGTTTACATGTATCCGCCGCTCAAAGTTTGGAGGAAAAAAGAAAAGGGGATGAAGGAAAAGGGTAAGAAAAGAGAGGGAGATTTTGTCAAAAGTGTGTGTACATGTATCCGCTGACGGGACCGATCCGGTCACTATTCAACCCCTGCCCGCAGTGCGGGTCAGAGAAACATCATTTGTAAATGTTTATTTTTAGAGAAGCGAAGAAAATAGACAAGCACCTCTACCACGATCTCTATCTGCGCGCTAAGGGTAACGCCTTCAAGAACAAGAAGAATTTGATGGAGTATATCTTCAAGAAGAAGACCGAGAACACTCGCTCCAAACAACTTGCGTCAGTCTTTATTTTCATTCGTTTGTTGTTTTTTTTTCTAATTCAATCACATTCCGTTAATTTTTAAAAAGCTTTTTTCATATGTCAAGGGTGTAGCGGAGACATAATATATCACGTGGGGGAGACTGAATTTGGTTTTTTATGACAAAATTTCAAATTATTCCAAGTTCTTATCTTTTTCAATGTTATGTTACTTGAGAAAAGGGGTAATTCGAACGTCGGATTAGTGGAAAAGCTTCTCTAACGTTCTAAGAGAGGTTTTATTTTGTAGTGGCTAATATAAAAAGTTTTCAATCAGAAGGGAAACATTAATAGCATTCAAAGTTTTTGCTCGCACACTCGGAAAATTCTATTTTAATTGAACTAGGTATTAAATTATTTTATTCCAATTTTTTTCGAAATTTATACCAGACGGTAAGACGTTTTTTATTCAATTTTTCGTGACAAAAAATTAGTGACTCAATCAAATTAGTGACTCAATCAAATTAGTGACTCAATCAAATTAGTGACTCAATCAAATTAGTGACTCAATCAAATTAGTGACTCAATCAAATTAGTGACTCAATCAAATTAGTGACTCAATCAAATTAGTGACTCAATCAAATTAGTGACTCAATCAAATTAGTGACTCAATCAAATTAGTGACTCAATCAAATTAGTGACTCAATCAAATTAGTGACTCAATCAAATTAGTGACTCAATCAAATTAGTGACTCAATCAAATTAGTGACTCAATCAAATTAGTGACTCAATCAAATTAGTGACTCAATCAAATTAGTGACTCAATCAAATTAGTGACTCAATCAAATTAGTGACTCAATCAAATTAGTGACTCAATCAAATTAGTGACTCAATCAAATTAGTGACTCAATCAAATTAGTGACTCAATCAAATTAGTGACTCAATCAAATTAGTGACTCAATCAAATTAGTGACTCAATCAAATTAGTGACTCAATCAAATTAGTGACTCAATCAAATTAGTGACTCAATCAAATTAGTGACTCAATCAAATTAGTGACTCAATCAAATTAGTGACTCAATCAAATTAGTGACTCAATCAAATTAGTGACTCAATCAAATTAGTGACTCAATCAAATTAGTGACTCAATCAAATTAGTGACTCAATCAAATTAGTGACTCAATCAAATTAGTGACTCAATCAAATTAGTGACTCAATCAAATTAGTGACTCAATCAAATTAGTGACTCAATCAAATTAGTGACTCAATCAAATTAGTGACTCAATCAAATTAGTGACTCAATCAACAAATTTCTTTGGTTCTGCTCAAAACATTCAATCATTTCTCATTAATATTTGATGTGAGTTGAATCAACTTGCGAACGCTCAAAAGTAGTTTTCCTAATTTCTTGTGGTAATTTTCAAAAATTATCATTTCACATGTCGTGAATGGTTGGCTTGTTTCAGTGACCAGGCGCAGGCCCGTCGCGACAAGAACAAAGAGGCGCGCAAGCGAAGAGAAGAGAGAATCGCTCTGAAAAAATCGGAGTTCCTGCGTAAGATATCGGAGAGCGAGAAGATCGCCGTCGGAGAAAAGAAATAATTGTTGTTATAACAGGCATTGTTGTGTTTGGCCATATACGGCAATGAATGTGTACTTTATAAGTCTTGTTCTTGAGACATGCAAATCACACGGTGCAATTTACATTTAAGAAAACAAAACATAAAATGTAAATACAGCTGGGAAACAAAATGTGAAAGATATGTAAGAGAAGTGAGCATTTATTGGGGAGGAGATCTCTCATGAATCTGGAGCATCGGAAGGGGGCGGAGACGACGGGGGCGGGGCATGGGATCAGCTGGAGAAGCCATCGTTGAACCATCTGCAAGGAATTAGGTTTTTTCGGACTACATTGGGTATTCCATAAGCTTAAGTCAAGCTTTCTGATGTGGTTAGTCAGAATCGAAGTGATCAAGCCAATGCCAACTTCATCGAATGGGGATCTGGCTGGGAATAGGGTCAGTATAAATCCACAGTCCCCTGTTTTCCCCCGGATTGAATTCTATTCCTGTTCACACCAATATGACCAAGCACATCAGGGGTGATCGATCTCAATCTTCTCTCATCGTGAGAAGCGCGTTACCTCTTGAACACCTAGGAAATTTTTTAATCCGCTCAGTAAAGCTGTGTAAAAGAACAATGTACTCTTTCAACTTTGCATTAACCCGGCGTGACTGCCTTCAAACAGTCTGCAGTTTTAGAACGATTATATGCGGGCAATTGATAAAAGAAGGTGAGGCAAGTGAATTGTATATTACACCACACATTTGTCTCGTTCTTATGTCTTACGGCCTCGCCAGCGTAACTTTTATCAAAGCACCTGAAAACCTAAGCCAGAGCGAAAAACTTAAATTTCACTATGTTGAAGTAACCGCTAACATCAACTCAGCGCTATACTGGTTGCGTTACTTGCAATTCGACGTTTATCAGTTATAATAACACTGAAGATTTTATCAACTAGCTCGCACTAGTGAGAACTACCTCATGAGCACACTAGTACGAACTTTTTTATGGTGAAATTAAAGGCGCAGCGGCAGTATAAAGCTGGGATGTAAATTGCACTACAACGAAATGCCTGAATTATGTAATACCCTCACCTTCTTTTGTCAAATGCCACTCAATGAATTTCCTCACCATGGGGGTTATCTGGAGTTGTTGGGCCGTCTGGTTGTGGTGGGCTGACGGGGACGTAGGGTTCCTCAGGCTCCTCTGCCAAAGGAGGCAAGTTGTTCGCTGAGCTTTGCTCTGGATCAGTCGGATTTCGTGCGGAAGAGGTGGAAGCTTCTGACTGAAACAAACGGCGACTGCTCCCAAACGATCTTCGTGTGTTTTAGGCTGCACACCAACCGTTTTTAACCGTAAAAAAGTAAAACTAATTCACTCACATACAATGAGATACATACAGGTTTTATTTTAATTTTCCTATCAGGTTTTCTCCTGATTACAATAAAATGATGTATTGAGTGTCCAAATGGAGCAACTGTTGCAATTTGAAAGGTCATTTTATTGCTAGTCAGGAATTTTCCTAACGGGAAAATTCAAACAAAACCTGTATGTATCTGACTGTATGTGAGCAAATTAGTTTTACTTTTTTACAGTTAAAAAAGGTTGTTGAGCAAAACAGTGCGCAGCCTTAGTAGGCGATTCAGAAAAGAAGGTTACGGTATTACGAATTTAAATTTGAATTGTATATTGCACCTCACACTCAACATATTGGTCTCGTTTCTAAGCCGTACGGTTTCGTTAGCGTAACCTAACTAAGACTAAACCAAACAAAAAAGTAAAAATTACCTGCAAACCTAAGCCAGGGCGAAAAAAACAGTTTTAAAAATGGAATGTAAATTGCACTACACAAAAAAAATCAAAAATTTGCCTGAATTTTGTGAGTTCCTCCCCTCATCTTCTTTTGTCAATTACCGTTTTAGTGCGGTCTACATCAAGTTTTTCACTGTATTTCTCACCTGGGAAGGAAGTCTGAAAGAGTTGGTGGTGGGCTCAATGGGCGGAGGGGAGTTTTGAAGAGTGATAGGGGCAGCTCCGTCCAGAGTTTGCCCAGTTGCTGCTGCAAGCGATTTCTAGTTTACACGACTGTAATATTCGCGCTAGGGCGTATGAGCATTATTTTTTGAAAGAGGTGAATGTGACAATGCATTTGTCATTACCCTCGAGCCAATAACATGTGAGGCTATACACTCGGGGCCCCTGTACTGTCAACTAACAAAGGATACTCTATTGTGCCTCTAGTCCTGCTAATCTTCTCGGTTCAGTAGGGTCGGGTCACAGGTTAGTTTTTAAAAGTGTCACTGTGAGTATCAGTGGTAAGTGGCTGTACCCATACTAGACGTACTATTTATCCCCCGACTGGTTTGCGGTTCCAAGTTGAAGTCGGGAAGCGGGAAATCGGATACGCGTGAGAGGGAAGAGGCGATCACATCGTATCCGAGCTGCAATGCTTTATTTTTCTCTGTGTTTCATCTTTTGAAGTAAGAACATCTGATAGAATTAGATGAACCTCGAATAAATTGACAGTACTCCAGGCTTCAACAAAAAAAGATGGAAACTGAGTGATTAATGAAAGCACTAGAGAGTTGTCAAGCATGACATTCTGGACTGAACTTGGATTGGAAAAGAAGCAAGGTAAAGAGAGGACAACCTGCTTGGTTCCTCTGATCATAACTTGAATGCGAACGCGGAGCAGTCCTTGCGTCGAAACTCTGGTCACTACAAACATTATATTCGGAAAATAAACGTTTAATTTATTTATCCTTTGCCCTCTTGCCAAGAAGATACATGGATTGCATAATGAGGGGATCGAAATTTTTATGTAGTCATTCTTTTCTTTTTTGTGAGCCGTGTGATTTGACAAAATGAAAAAGACTTCAAGTTACCGCAATCTTGTTTAGATTTATGTTTAGATTTACTTCCCACTTAATAACCTGAATATCAATGTGGTACGCAAGTCTATACTTTTTACAGACTGCTATGCTGAAAGCGTTAGACTTTCATTGTTCTGTTTGGTATGGTATTCTGTACCAGAGGTGGTATAACACCTCGACCGATGAACGACCAAGGAAAGACCTTCTCTGCCTTCTGACTGAGTGACGATGCTGGCATCGACGAACTCAGCTCGTCTCCCGGTGACCCAACCCACGAGCTTCTGGAGTGTGGAAGAAGACTCCGGCACGAAACAAGCCACTTCTCGCGTGTGGCTAATCAAAAATAAAACATCGACGAGTTAAATTTATCGATTGAAAAGAAGAGGCGCAAAACGATAAAGGCCTCAAAAAGCAAATTATAAATCCTTCATATGTTTTAAAAGTGAAGAAAACGTTCTAAGTGGTTTACCCTTCATTATTGAGTGCTTACTGAACATATGCGATTATCTCCGACTCATGGGAATCATTTTAAATCCCGGCAAAGACCCAAAATGTGTGAAAAATCCTGTATAATCCACGGCTACTTCCCTCTGACCCATACAGAGGTAAACACGTACCTGCCAGGAACGGTGGGAATAAGAAGAGAGCCGTATCCTCTACAGATGTCATGTCCGAAAACATCCTGTCCGTAGCAGGAGAACACAAGTTGAGGCCCTTAAACATGCCTTCTTTTTTCTAGTTATACTTCGGAAATTTATAGAAATGAGTCGTGAAACATGACTCATCCCTTAAAACAGTATATCAGCTTATTGACTCGTGAGTGGATTCAAAAACACTCAGTGAAAGAGTTTTGAACGAAGACGATGAAACTCAGCAAGCATATGGAAGATAAGCCACATGTATGTGTAAAACTCTTTGTTCCAGTGGAACCCCGGCAAAAAAAGTTCTGATGACTCTTCACTGTCGAAAAAACCAACCAGGAAGACAGTTTTTTTCCCGAGAAGCCTTTTTCGTCTTATTGTCAGATCATGAAATTGTTATCATGACGATATCATGATATATGAACATAGATATTGTTAGATCACTCTTCAGTCAATATGCCCAAGAAGTTATTCGAATCGTTTATATTTGTTTAACTTTAACAGTCAAATAATCAGGAAATAATGAATAGCGTTTCAAATTACTCTTTGCAGTCTGATGCATTCTACATATATTATACCATTAAACCACTGAGAAGTCGGCTTTTGACTCATTAACGGATGAAATTTACATCTTGTAGCGACACTGACACTTAAACGGTGAAGAGCCTTTGAACGTAGCCGAGATGGGGAGATGGAGATGGAATGTGCCCGCATTCGGGATGACACAGGAGGGAGATAGGGAAGAATCTCCCGCGACCAGCTGCCAGGAGGAGTGACACCACGGAGACACTCGCACGTACAAGGAGGACGACGAAGGGAACTGCAATCTTGTCATAAAATATGGGCCTCGGAAAAGGAAATTTGTTGCACTCCACATTAAACCCTCGAAATTGGCTCATTCAAGGTTATAGAACGTTACGATTCGCAAATTCACAGTAACATGCGAGGGGAAATGCAACTTCATCTTCATACATCCAATCGAAACATAGTTGCAGTGAAAAAAGAGTTTTCACTCAATCACTGTTACGTTATGCGGTTTTTCTTTGAGAGTTTGACTTTGTATTTTCCAATTCTAACGCTCCATAACTTTCTCTTTTTCCCTAGGTACTTAAAATCCTTTCAAAAGTACTTTAGACTTTTACTCCAAATGTTTTCGAAGATTGGGTACTAATGTGTGTAAAACTGACATAACCGCTCTCAACTTGGCCCGTGACCACGACGATAATTGAGCTCTGTTTGTGGGTAAGAGGCAGCCCTGTGGCCATTCAGAAGGACGGAAATTTACTCGTTTTAGTATTTCAGATGACTAAAAACTACATCAGGGCTGTTTTTCGACGTAATGCGTGCCGCAAAAAGATGCTATGAGTCCACTGCAGTGGTCAGGAGATATAAAGAGGGAAGAGAAAAGGGTCGAGATGAGTGAAGCAAGGGAAAGACCAAACGGGAAAGAGGATTACTATGACAACCGCTTCAAGAAAGAAGTTGAATAACATTCTAAGTGTATTTTGAAATAGTTTCTTATCTACCGCATACACTTATTAACATTGGTGACAGGCAATCAGATAGGGAAAACCCATTATGTACAGTTTTTTTGTTATTGAAAGATTCAATTTCCATGCTGGAATGGAAATTCGAATTCGAAGACTGTTCTAATAGGTACATCGCAAGGCTATTATTCATCTGGAAGTATGACCAACATAAAACTCTTTCTTTTATTCTTTTTGTTTTCTAAATCACCAACAGAGGTGATCGAATTTTCAGTAAATCTGTTTCAGCATCTTCGTTAGACTCGAAGATTAGTGTTTTCGTTCTTTCTCAAAGTTGGTCCGAGTTTTAAATTCAAGTGTGACACAAATACTTCTTTGGGTCACATATGCCAGTTGGATGCTGTATTATGCTCTAGAAAGACACAATGAGTGATTCTGAGGATGAGTTCGTCAGTGCATCAGAAGGCGAAGGCGAAACAGCTTCAAAGGACCTCAAAACATCAATTGCTCCTCGAGTACCAGAAGTGTTAACGAGCAGACCAAGTCTTCCGTCATGTGACGTAGCTCCTCAACCTTCTACTCAATCGTCTCAAACTCCTTCGAAAGAAGATGGGGGCAGAGAGCGACCAAGTTCTATTTTGGAAGATAGAGAGGCAAATGACAGTCATTCACAGGAGGAAAGCTCAGAGACTTTGACGGAGGAAAGGGATAAAAGCAGTTTGTCAGGAGAAATAGAACAAGCTGATTTCAAAAAAGATGCTGAACCAGTGATTTCGTTCTCAGAAGACAGAATAAAAACTCAGGAACCTCTAACATCAAAGGAATCGGAAGGAGAAAGTCGTGCTTTAGGTAAATCCTTCATTTAACAGAGTCGAGCAAGTTCTTTCTTAGAAAAAACTTTTTTTTGCAGTGGAACAAGAGGATGTATCAGAAGAATGGAAAGAAGAATCTGCTTGGGACGATGACTGGAGTGCTATCGACAGTTCTGTTGAGGTTTGCTTCCCCCGTTTGTGATGGGTAGGTCTATTTTGTACCCGCTTGTGATGGGTAGGTCTATTTTGTACCCGCTTGTGATGGGTAGGTCTATTTTGTACCGCCATGTTTCTATGGCCAACCTAAGTAACCTGCACTAGTCAGAAATTTGATTATTAAAAAAATTTATTGCCGGTTTGACCGGTATATCTAGACTGATAAGAAGCAAGTGAGTCTAAACAGTATTTTCGTATTAAAATATCAAATCTCTCTTTTCTTAGCCCTCAACCTAACGCTCATAAACTTGTTATTTAGATCCTTTAACTAAACAACCAGTTGTTTTTTCTCAAATTTTTTTTTCGCATATCCAGAAGACTTGTGGGCTAATTTAATGATAAACAACACGTTGTTGCAGCCGGTGACACAAAAAGACGATGTTGTTGAAGTCAAGAAAACTCCTCAGATCGATACTCCTAGTAATGAATGGAAATGGGGCAACATGTTCTCCGCAGTTGGTACGTATTTACAAATCGATAAAACTCGAACACTTCTAGCTGAATCTCTAACATTAACCACAGTTAAAGTATTAGTCTACATTTTCTGAACAAAATAAACCACATAAGCACTATGTTCCTAACCAACCACAAAAAGAAGCCTGTATCTCCATAAGATTAATCATGAGGAAGCGGCAGATTTGTGATCGAAAATGGATACTGCCATAGAAATGGAATGTCATGGAAATGGAATGATAAACTTTTTGGATACCATTAATATAGGCGCATAAACTTTACCCGCGTTGCGGCTTAGAAAAACACCTTTCACATAATTGTACGCAAGCCTCTGGAACATGTTTTTTTCAAATAAGCACCATAGGTTAACATGGTTGTTCGCCCGAGTAGGTTAACAAATTTCAATCTCAACTCAAATAACCTTTTCGGGTTAAATTACGTTCTTGGTGTTTTTTAATAAAAACATTTTTATTTGTTTTTCTTCTCAATTTTGCCTCAAAAAAGCCTTGAAACAATTTTTTAGATGAGTGATTATAGGTTTTGTAGGTCGGTCGCCCTATGAAACCATTTCTGCATGTTGGAAGTTTATCTGAGATAAGCACATATTGTTCATTTCTGCGATCTAGACATAGCATTTATTTATGTGTCCAAAATGCTGATCTGGCCATGCGATTTAAGGTCATATAATGATTTTTCGCCGGAATCTTTTTTTGCTCATATTAGGCATTCAAAATTATTCCAAGTCTGTGGGCTGAGCGTGTTTTTACTTAACTGCAATGATTTGTTCGCTACCAATTTCAAATGTGTGGAATTTCTTGAAGAGTAGGAACATTAAAGGAGAGAAGTTCTCTTCGGCAGTCGAGTCCAGTCTGGGATTTCCTTCACCTGAAGAAGTAGCCAGGAGAAATGTCGAGTTGGAGAAAAAAGCCCGGGAAAACTCTTTTCCCTCTCCGGTTACTCTATCTCTCTCTCTAACTCTTTTCCCTCTCCGGTTACTCTATCTCTCTCTCTCTCTCTCTCTCTCTCTAACTCCTTTTTCTAACTCTTTCTCTAAATCTCTCTTCCTTATTTCTCTCAGATTCTCACTCTTTGCTCTCTCCGGATTCTCGATCTCCCTCTCTCTTACTCTCTTTCTCCCTATTCTTCCCTATATTCCTCTTAATCTCACTCTCGCTCCCCCCCTCTCTCTCTCTCTCTCTCGTTTACTCTCACTTCTCCCGTTTGCTAACTCTTCTTACTGCAGCCAAACGAAGCTCCTCCTTCTCACTCGGAGTCTTTCGCTGCCTTCAGTGTGTTTTCGGGTCTAGTGACCGGAGGCATCGATGCGTTGGAGTCTCTTGGCAAGAAAACTTTTGAGACGGTCACAGTACGAGAAAAGGTTATTCATTATGTATCAAAATATATACTGAAATCCAATTTAGCCCAGAACTTGTTTGTCTTCGATATATGACAGTATAATACGAGAGTAGACTTGGTTACGGTAAATGGCCCAGATACCCACCGAGCCAGTTTTTCCTCAGCTGCTTTAACCGTTGCCTGGAAAAAAAGAAGAAAAAACTCTTTACAATGAGAATATGTAGTATAATACTGAGAAAACAATGGATTGAACTATCACACAAAAAAGGTTGTCCACTGGGCGGGATCGAACCCAGCCATCTCGACTCAAATCGGGAGCGCGCGTTACCATTACACCACGGACATATTGCTATTCCGTGCGATAGTGTTATATGAAAGGCTCATATGCCTTGTTCTCTCAGTCACGCATGTCTATTAAGCTATTGCGTCATGAATCGCTTAATAGGCATGTAACTCCAGAATTCACGATTAAGACAGAATAGAGATGGATGATAAGTACGGGCGTGGAATAATGGTAGTGTGTTTGATTATTATGTGAAGAGTCCCAAGTTCGACTCCCACCCTGGACCGATCCACCCAAACAAAGGGGGTCAAGAAATGTTGATATTGCTCATGCACGAATCTGACTCTCCTTACTGCTGCCCACTGCGATGATCTAGCGGGCAGGTACTGGTTCTACCAGGATAGGTCTATCCTGCATCTCAGGGGAGCGCGTACCCTGTCGCGAAGCGGCAACAAGCGCGAGGAAGATTATTGTAATAGAGATGGATGATAAATCTTCAAGTTCTAACCAAGCGTCACTGCCTCTAAACTATGTAACTTAAAATTTAAATACTTGGAAAAACGTGTAGGACTTATGGAATTCTCTGAAAATTGAGGAATGTTGGATAAGGATAGGGCATTCAAGCTCTATGTCTTAGACAAAAACAGATGCGCTCAAGCCTTCACGGAAAACTTGGAAAGAGTACAGTTTCATATAAAATAACGTAAACGGTTCCTCTTGCTTCAGAAAAGTGGCCGTCGCCGTTTTATCTTCGAGGCTGATGGGAAGCAGAACCTGTCTGATGTGCTGCGCGAGCTGCGTTTAAAAGAGGAAGAGGAGGAGCATTCGGCCCTGTCGCAGGATCCCGCAAGGGTAGAGGGAGGCTTCCCCGATGTGGCATCCTCCTTCGAGAGATCTTCCGGCATGATTCACCTCGAGGCACTCGAGATGGTCGCAGCGAGTCGGCCGCGTGTTTCTTCAGGCAGACAGAGGTTTTTGCATCCAAGCAAAAAGGCGATGAGTTCAAGGGAAATTTGTTTATGAAGTCATAGGAACAGGAAAAACTTAGATTCGGTCTCGCATGGATTAGAAATCCACTTGCAGGAAACTGGTGTCCGAGTTGGAGGAAGAGTGCTCGGAATCGGTTGAAGATGAATTCGATTTCGAGACAGAAGTGAACGAAGCCGTCCGAGAAACTTCTTTACCGTACTCTCCTGCTAGTCTCATTCAAGTTGACAAGGTACGATATTTGGCAATTTTTTGGTTAGTTAAGGGTCACACGATTCCGAAGAAGGTCAAATTTTAATTATATACTCAAATAGTACTGTTGGCTTACAGGTCCCAAACAAAATTTTTATTGATTTTTTTCTTTAAATGTTGATAGTGCGATTTAAAGGTTAGATTTTTTTGAATCGCAGTTGTTTTGGAACGTAGATCACGATTAAACATTGATCTTCCATAATTGAATGTATTGGGGGTGAACGTTAAATAAACTTTTTCGAAATTGAAGACAGGAATATTAATTTAGCAAACAATAGTGTGGGGATGGATGATGAAATCATTAAGGCTCACAGGAAGGTGGGAGAAGGGGAGTGTGATGTTATAGAAACTCATTTAAGGAGTTGATCAAGCGTCTTCGGAGTTGTGATGGACTCCTTTGTGAGGAGCTATTCAGTCAAGGAGTTGATGCTCTGGTACAATTCACTTCTTCTTCTGTTCATGTTAGTCAAAATTCAAGACTTTTGTAGCGTTAAAATTTAAAAAAAAAGGAATTTTCTGCTGAAAGATAAGCGGGCGGCCAATTTCTTACTTTCTTCAGCCTCACCAAGAATTGCCGTGAAATGGCAGAGGATTACGGTGTTTTCTCATTGCTCAGTTTTATTCAAAAATGAAGTGTACTTCGTGCAGAAAGTAGCAACATAAAAACACCGTAATCCGTTGCGATTTCACGGCAATTCGTGGTGAGACTAAATAAAGGTACGTAGTTGGCGGTCCGCTCATCTATCACCAGAAAAGTACTTTTATGAATTTTAATGCTTCCTTAAAGATGTTTTCCTGCACACAGTTATGTGTTTTTGTGTGGATTAAATATCACTGTGCAATTGAAGAATGAAATATATCGTAACATAGAACAAAAAAGGTCTGAGATTAAAGAAAAATAAAACGTTTTTTGATATAAAAAAAACTATTACAACAAAGCTGATTTTGAACACTTGGAAAATAGTGTAACTAAGAGTTATGCATTAATGAAGTTTTAGGTACAGATTGATATATAATGATGAACTCTTTTGTGAGGAACTGAGTTAACAAGAGAGAGAGAGAGAGAGAGAGAGAGAGAGAGAGAGAGAGAGAGAGAGAGAGAGAGAGAGAGAGAGAAAGAGAGAGAGTGAGAGAGAGAGAAATAGAGAGAGAGAGAAAGAGAGTGAGAGAGAGAGAGGGAGTGAGAGAGAGAGAGATAGAGTGAGAGAGAGAAAGAGGAAGGAGAATGCAGTTGTTGGTCGCAGCTGCATGAATGAGTGCTGCAGTTGCTGTCGAAGTTGTCCTCGCTGCTGGCTGTGATGGGCGGCTGCGATTTCGCTCCCTTCCTGATCCTCTACCGTTGCCTCGCGAAAAGAATCGCCTACATCGCTCATCTATACATGCTCTCTATTGCAGCAGCCGGCAGGAATACTATACATGTTCAGTTTCTACCAGCTGCTATAACTTGTCTCGAATAGATCAAAATATAAATTATGAAAAAACAAACATCCTTAGTAGGGAGCCCGAGCACGTGTCATCAATGATGAGAATACGGTACAAACATAAAGTTTGAATAACTGGTTTTTTTGAAAAAGGGCAGGGATTTAACACAAAGTGCAGAAAACAACACAAAAATAATGCTGATAATTTTTTTTTCTCTGAAGTAAAAGGGGTTGAGTTTATTGTTCTGAGCTCTAAGTATTGTATATGAACAGGAGCGAAACAACATGGTTTCCCCACCCGATTATCTAAGAGATGGTTATAGAAAAATTACGCAGTCATTTTATAAGCGATTCGAAAATTGAAGAATGGTTTATGATAGTACATGAATAGATAATTTAGTATACTTTTCATTACTTTGTACAGGTGTGAAAAAATCTAGTCAAGAATAAAGTGAAAAAAAATGGAAATTGGACACCTCCGGGCAGACATGAGATGGTTTAAGGGAGAGGAGCTTGGGACGCAGATTTTGGTTGAATCGACCACCGCGGTTTCCTTCATTCGCCAGGCGCATTCGCTGCTTCTTCCCTTGATTGAGCAGTAGAAAAGCAGCTGCCTTCCAGCGCCCTTCCCCTGTCTCCCTCTGCCTTTTTCTTTTGAGTGCTCGCTCTTTTACCGGTGTTGGCCCAATGTGGTTGCTCTGATTAGGACAGCATGTCGTAATTTCAGGCAATGACCAAAAGTTTTTGATTCATAAGATTTATCCGACTATTCATTCCTATTACCGATGTTGGGTGAAAGAATTTTCATGTTTAATGCTTCATGTATTGATGTATGTATGTATTTACAAGCAGATTGAAAAGATGAAATTAACAGCTTTCAGAGATTATCAAATTACAAATGTTTTAAAATGTTTGTATCGAGGTTAAAAAGAGATGTTCAAAGTTTTCTTGAAGTCAAACATTCGAAGGATCAATCGTGTTGTTCGTTGGAGGTATGAAAGTTACTTTGAAAGAGTTTGCAGGGAACGGGCGATACATCCAATACTCGAAGCCAAAAATCACAAAGATCAGCTCAAAAATCCGAATCAAACCTTCTAACTCATGAAATGACTTGAGCACCGTTCTTTCAAGCGCATAGTTCGCCCGAGGGACCGCTGGCTCGTATCTATGTATGGATATCTCCAAACTGAGAAAGAAGAATACCCAGCTATCGGCTATTTGTGGAAGTGTCAAATTTAAGATGTTTGGGAAGCTGATAGAGCTGTCCAAGAATGAAACTCTCCGAAGTTTTGCCTCTCAAGCAGTCAACACTTATATGAATTCTGGCCGTGGAGAAGCAGCGACAGTCCAGCAATCTGTTAGTTGAACCAGGCATCAACTCACGAACTTAACATCTCTAGGTCTAATTTAACTAGGATGCTAAATTGAAAATGCGTAATTCTGTCACAAACTAGTAGATGGTTGGTCTAAGACGTAAGACTCGTTTTCGGAACGGTAAATTCAGTAATTATTCTATTAATTTGACAGTATTCATAATATTGTATCTGTCAGTTGTTACTTAATTTGACAGTATTCATAATATTGTATCTGTCAGTTGTTACTTAATTTGACAGTATTCATAATATTGTATCTGTCAGTTGTTACTTAATTTGACAGTATTCATAATATTGTATCTGTCAGTTGTTACTTAATTTGACAGTATTCATAATATTGTATCTGTCAGTTGTTACTTAATTTGACAGTATTCATAATATTGTATCTGTCAGTTGTTACTTAATTTGACAGTATTCATAATATTGTATCTGTCAGTTGTTACTTAATTTGACAGTATTCATAATATTGTATCTGTCAGTTGTTACTTAAAGAAGAGGAACATTTTCATCTTCAAAAACTTAAGAAAAAGCTCATGAGTCATTTGTTCGGAGTACTATGTAGGATGGAAGAATAGCTGACTTGAAAAACGTTCCTGAGCTACATTTGAAAAAGAAGATTTATTATCTGATAGCTTAATATGAGGAAAATACATTAAAAAACCACTAAACTGGTTTTTAAAAAAAATTTAAACAACTTTTTAAACATAAATTTTATAAAAAAACAAGAAACTTTAGAAGCAATCGTGGCGTAGCACTGGAGGTCTTGACAAAACGCTTATGTTACATTCTCATTATTCGGAAGAGTCTGCAAGGCCTTGAATAATATTGATTACCCTTCTCATTATTATTGATTGGTGACTTCAGAAAAGCGTGATTCTTTTAATAAGTAGCGGGCATTTCATTCTCGGAATTTTGCTTTAAAAACATCTTTTACTTGACTTTGACTTTCTCAGGTGGAGAACATCTCAGCGTCCAACCTGAAAAAAATGCAGAAGAAAGATTCCCTCCGAGGATTTAGTTGCTTTGCCTGCCCAAAGGTAAGTAATTATTCGATCAATATCTTATCAGATTTCTTTTATCAAGCCCTAAGAGATTGAAGGGTTAGTGGCTCTCTTATCATCTTTCTTTTTCTTACTTCTGTTTTGTTTTCTCGATTTCCTACATGAGAAAGGTAGTTTGGTGTCGAAAACTAATTGGAATAGGATACAATGACAGTAGCTGTTGGTATATGAGGATGAATAGGAATTGTGTGAAATAGCAGGGGTTATTGCGTTGCACTACTATAGCTTTGATCAGAATGCGAATAAACAGAGTTTACTGTAAACTGTTATGATGCGCAGGGTGTCCACCACGTGCTCTTGCTGTCTGCAGATGGCTCCGCCCTCTCCGTCTGGCGTGGTGAACTACCGATTGCTCAGAAGCTCGCCGCTGATCTTGATCTTTATGAGGACGTCACGCAAGGTGAGTTATATGTTAATACATATGACTCTAATACATATAATCTTACTGTTTATATTTGTTGTTAATCATATGGTTAATGGTTTAATTATTGTTTTATTTTCTTGTTTTTTTCATTTCCTACGTATGCTCTGGATGCGATCGGATTTCAAATAAGAACAATAATTAGCCTCAACAAAATGCCACTAAAAGAAATTGGGCGAAGCACTTACTAAGATCATGTTTATTATCATCTCAAGTTTACTTGTTTTGTTATCGTTGATAACTTTAATGAAAGTAATTAGATTATTATCATAACTAAGTTGTTATTATTATAATCATCATCATCATCATTATTATTATTATTATTATTATTATTATTATTTTTATTATTATTATTATTATTATTATTATAACTATTATTATATTAATTATTAACTTAGCATTCATTATTAATGTGTTCTGAACGATGACTCATCCAGAGCGCAATGATAAGGTGAGACGAGAGAAATTGTCTCGCCTCCTCGGCCTCTTCTTCTCGGAAGCAGCAGGCAATTGGCTGCCGATTCACATTGCAGCTTCCGCCGGATTCTTCCTCACTATTGATCGCCTTTCTCAATCCAACTCTGATGTGTAAGTTATTTTTTATTCTTATTTTATTCAAACCGAAAAAGAAGTGTTAAAGCATTAGAGAGAAGAAGAAGAGAGAGAAGGCTTTTGTGAAGTAAAATTACGAATGAAAGCATAAGAGGAAATCTTCACCATCCGCTCTTTTCATGAGCACAGAGATTTGCATTCAATCGCAGTGAAACGAAGCTCTCTCTCGCACTCTCTTTCTCTATCCCTATCTTTTCCTTTCTCTCTTTCTCTTTTTCTTCTTCATTTTACTTATCTCTAATTCGCTTTCTCTCTCTTTTTTCGTTTTCCCTCTCTATTTCGCTTCCTCTCTTTCTCTTTTCTATTCCGCTTTTTTCATGAATGTGGAGTTTCTGAATGGTAAAACATTGCCGTAGTTGAAGCTGTAAAATACGGGAGCAAAACGGAGATGGCTGCTTACAAAAGCTGCAGAGGGGAACAAAAAACAACAACAACGTCGCTCCAAAAATGTATTTTTCAGAGTGTGCAATACGGCGACATCGGAGGGAGATTTGCCGCTCCAATTGGCAGTCGCATCTGGCTGTTCTGCAGCAGTTGAGATGCTATTGAAAAAGGGGGCGGTGCTAGGGAAGGCCGATGCCAAGGGAAGAAATGCCCTGCATTCGGCAGCGGAGAAAAACGACGCGCAGATTCTCAAAGTCATTGTTTTCATTCGAACAGAGTTATTTCAGACATTTGTCCAAAGAAGGTTCTTAAGAAAGTTTGAAGAGAAGTGGAAGAAAGTAAGAGTTGAAAGTTTCAGATGAAGTTGAAAGCAGGGATTTATGGCCTGTGGTAAACGGTCAAAACCCCAAAAAAGTCGCAAGGTTCCATATAGCAGGGTTTCTGGAAAATACCCTATATTTTGGGAGGATCTTTAATTTGTAATTCAATTTTTGTTGAAGATCCTTCTCTCGTCTCGCACCATCACAACAGAAGTCGTGAACGCAAAAGACGAGGAATCAATCACTCCGTTGGGGCGGAGTTTGCAAGGAGCTTGGACTGAAGGGATCAATATCATTATTAAGGTACATGAATTTGTTTTGGTTCAAATCACCGAGAAAACCGTATAAAAGTTTGATATTAGATGGCATTCAAGCGGGCAGCCAGCGGTTCTACCAGGATAGGCCTGTCCTGCATCTCAGGGGAGCGCGTACCTTGCCGCGAGGCGGGAACATGCGCGAGGAAGATTATTATTTCTTATCAGATGGTAGAATGGTAGAAGTTTAACAGAAGCGTTCATGAGAGAAGAATAATGAGCGAGGATCTTTTTTAGAAATGATTTTCCAAAAAATTTATTAACTTTCAATCACAAATAAGATTTTTCCGTGAGTTTTTGAAACTTTTTTAATCACCAATGAAGTTAAGCAATTTTAACAGGCAGGTGGAAAGACCCGAATAAACACTGGGAGTGTTCTTTTTGCTCTTGAAGGAGTTGGATATTCTGCGGATTTGGAGAGGTTGGAAGCTTTATATCAATGTTTTATAAAAGCTTCCCCTGGATGGCGGGAACAATTACGGGGCCCTGCTGGGACTCGCTCTCACCAAAGGCATCTCAGTTTATATCAACATAGGAAAGTACATTTTTCCTTGATTTTGAATTGTTGCAGTTGCATAGAAAGTATACTTGACTATGACAAGGAGATCCTTAATGTCCGGGATGGCAGAGGGAGAACGGTGTTCCACATATCTCTTGACAAACTGGTCAGCATTTTTGACAAACTCTCGACAAACTGGTCAGCTTTTTTGTTCCCTTCTAGCATAGTTCATCAAACGTCTAATGTGAATGTTGAAAATTTCAAAAGAACAACCGCTTTTCGAGCGGGGGAGTCTGGAAGAATAAGAAGCGAGCTAAAAGTGAAGAGCGGAGAACAGATAGCTAGTCATTATCATAAAACAACGGCCGTTTTTCAAAATCCTCAACAGTACTGGTAGCCTATTCCTTCTAGTGCTTCCAATTTAGAGGAATGAGCCCCCTGTACAAGAGCACATTTGAAATGATTCGAGGCTCGTCAAATTCTGACTATTTTTAGGTACAAAGTCTAAGCTGATTACCCGTTCGCTTGTGATCAAGTCTGAAAGATAAACTTTAGCATTGCCAAGGTTCTCTCTTGCCTACTGTCCCTTCATCCCTCAATCTCCTCGCTGCGGGACTCGACGGGTCGCTCTCCTCTGCACACGGCAGCAGCTGCTGGTAAGCCAGGAGTTGCACTGGCAGGAGGAGAGATAGAATGAATCCTACTTGAGGAGACCTGGACAGTCTGGTGACCTTCCTAGCGAACGGAGTGGATGAAAATGGAGTGGATGCAGAGGAAAACACTCCCCTCCATTTCGCCGTTCAAGTTACTTCTTCTTTGAATACTCGAGATTGATAATCGGAAACTTTTAAAGACAAACGCTTTATTCGTAACGATAGCGCTTCTAAAAACGGAAGAAACCTGATTTACAGAAAAATTATGTTATCAACTCATATTACTTTGCAGTCACTTGGGCTAAAAAGCGTCACATACCACAAACCATCCTAGTAGCATTAGTGATTTGGTGATTGACCAGAAGGTCAAACATGGTTTTGACCATACAACCTCACTTCAACTTATCCTAGAGACCGGGTTTTGGTTAATGTACGTGGTAGTGGACATTATTATACACGACCGTTCAAAGACGGGGTAGGTAAGAGGGTTAAACGGTGGATCAAATACACGCAATACGATTAGATTAGATTATACATACAAACATCAGATTGCAGATTAGATAGATTATAGATTAGATTGAACATATACCACAAACATATCCCAAAAAACAGGAGCCGATCAATTAAACAGACAGGCAGGAGCTGAGAAGTGTGCGAAGGCTCTACTTCTTTTTGATGCTAAGTGGAATGTGAAGAATCGAGCCGGGCATACAGTAGCCGACCTTTGCAAGAAGTCAGTGAATGTTCGGTGGAGCATTTTGAAGAAATGTTTTGACGCTTGAAGCACCGTTTCTTAGGACCTTGCTTCAAGTTCTTCCGACTCTTTGAGAGTGTTGTCTCAATGTGAAAGGCAGTTATACAGCGATGAGCTACATAGTTCTTTCATAATCCCAATGGCAACAAAAAACAGAGCCTCAGATATACTGTGAGTTTGTCTGAACAGAAACCGGCTGATTACAAGCAGAGGTTAAATGCCCATGTCCCGTCTCGGTGGCCCTCTGTATTCCCTATCGTTCTCAATATGGCGGGTCTATGGTTATCATAAACACACAAGTTATACTTTGTAGAACGATGATTATACCGCCTGACGCGGGTCTCTGTACTATTTTCGGACTCGGTATACATATAAACCCTGGTCACTAGTTCATTTGTTCTTTATCCAGGGATGAATAGTTGTCATAAATGAATCTGCCCTGGAAATGAATGCAGAAACCCGCGGATGTGTGAAGCAGAGGTCTGCTGACAGACACCAGAACTTGACCACTCAACCCTGAAATACGTAGCGAATCTGATTGAAACTGAAAAAAAAAAGTCGTTTTATAGTGTTGCCATCTCATTGGCGCTCCAGCTAATGGATAAAGGGAGATCCTCTGACACGAAAGAAGACATAATTGGAGGTTTATATCATTCTTGTTCTATAAGTGATACCTTCTATAGTGATACTTTAGTGCACAATGCGAATTGCTAACTCAAAAATTATGATATATTTACAATCAGTTCAATTCACACGTATTTTTTAATGTCAGGAAATCAAGATTTCGAGAGAACTCAAAAAAAGAGAGAATATTTGAGTGACTTAAAATTTAATTAATAAAAAATATTAAATTTTTATATTCAGACTTGGAGCGTTTTCAACTTGGAAAAGCGATTGAAACTGCGATAGAAGAGAAGAAAAAGGGGCTTGAAGGAAGGAAGAACCTTCTGTCTCTGGACGGTGGGGGTATCAGAGGACTCGTCACTATTCAGGTTATAACGCGTCACTATTCAGGTTATAACCTACTTGCAAGAGACGCAGAGTTCAAACAAAGCGAGAGTCTGTCTAGATTTTCAGTTTCTGACAATATCCTTTAACTTTGTATAAAGGATTCGCCGCAAATTAGTTTTCAAGGAAGGATTCGGTTTCTTAAAAACTAATCTGTGGCGACGAGTCCAGTCATTAGAAAGGATAAACTAAAACTAATTTGTGGCGACGAGTCCGACGAGTCCAGTCATTAGAAAGGATAAAACATAATTAAACAAGCTCTGTGAAGCTAAAGAATTCCATGCTGAGCAGTGAACTTTCAAGTTTCCCAAGCGTATTGGAGCGAGTTGAAGTAAAATCAGATTATGGCACGTACCAAAGAAAATTTAACGCGTTGGGATCGAACTCAATCATTCTACTCTTACCGGGGGCCAGAGCGTTATTATCACTTGACCGAGGATAAACAAAAGTGAGTTAGGAGAAGTTTGCAGTTGCTCTCGGAGCTGGAGAAAGAGTGCGGGCCCTCCCTGCTGAGTAGGTTCTCTTGGATGGCGGGAACAAGCACGGGAGCCCTGTTGGGACTCGCTCTCACCAAGGGCATCTCACTCAAGGAATGTCGGATGATGTACTTCAGGTTTAAGGTAGGTATGGAGGCTTTCACACCAGTTCATTCATAAAAGGAAGAGAGACATACCTAAGTATTTTTTACTTCAGAAACTCTGCGTTTATCTCTATTTTTCTCCTTTTTTCTCTCTTTCTCTACTGTTTCGAGTTCTAGCATCTACCGACAAGCAGGGGTTAAATGGAGCCGCCCATTTTGGGTTTACATTTATCCACCGCTCAAAGTTTGTAGGAAAAAAGAAGAGGGGATGAAGGAAAAGGGTAAGAAAAGAGAGGGAGTTTTTTGTCAATAGTGTGTGTACATGTATCCGCCGACGGGTCCGATCCGGTCACTATTTAACCCCTGCTACCGACCATTCTGTGACAATCTTCCTTAGGAGTTATCATCTTTATAACACAGGACCGCGTCTTTTTCGGACGTCGACCATACGATGAGAGAATTCTCGAGTCTTTTCTGAAGAAGGAGTTCACAGAGCACGAAACCATGGAGAGCCTCACAAAAAATAGGTATTGCTTGTCTTTATCTTGATTTCTTTCTGTCCTATCTTTCTCTGCTGTAGTGGAAGCTCTCTCTCTCTTTTCCTCTCTCTCTCTCTCTTTCTCTCTCTCTCGCTCTCTACGATCGCTTGCTATATAGAATAATTTGCAGATTGATTGTAACAACTTGCATCGGCAACGTCTCACCGCCCCAGTTGCATCTCTTCCGCAACTTCAAACTTCCCCTATCACCAGCTGAAAATGCGTTACTGGGGTATGAGCGGCCCAGCCAGACTACCATCTGGTATGCTGCCCGCTGCTCGAGGTAGGGATGGCGAATCTTTCATCGGAAGGGGGAGCAGGAAGCGGGTGCTAATGTTATAATTTGCGAATGTGAACAGGGAACATAGGTAAACTGCCAACTGGCACAAAAAATTTCTAGGGTGAGCGACTTACCGACCCTCTTCGTCACTCGAAATGAATATATCAGAGTTTTCACAGCTAAAATTTAAAAAAAACTTCATTCCTCTACATAAATAGAACGTTTTATTAGCCATAAATCAGCCTCAGTCGGTTTCGTGAAGTTAAAAGTGAAACTTTTAACCTACTTTAACGATTGACCTATTGAAAAATCAATACATTTTCAAGCTATGACAGGGAAGGATTGAAAAAGAAAGCCATATGATGTAATATACATAGATGAACCTGAAGATCTGTTCACGGTTGTCTGGAAACGATGCATTTATCGTAAATTTGAAAGGGGCTAAATTTGAAAGGGGCTCCAACGGCGGGCTGGCAAGTTTTCAAAAAGGGAGCTCATATATGTAGTAAGTTGTCTTATTTGATTCTCACAGGATTAATATCTCTGTAAGATTTGTTCCTCTTTATGAATGACGCATATCGAGAGGGTGGGTAGGAAAGTTCTATAATAAGCGCCGAGTTATTCATGAAAGGATGAGTTGTGCAGCAAATCGTCCAATTGTCGCTTTCAAAATACAAAAGACATCCGACCCATGAGATATTTCGACACTGCATCGGCTGAAAGGGAGTATTCTTCCAGTGCTGCGCCTACTTACTTCAACCCAGTGGACGGTCGCTGGATGGATGGGGGACTGGCTGCAAACAATCCTCTCTTGGAACTTCTCACCGACTTCTGCAACGACAGGGATGCGATTGCAGCCAAGAGCGAGGTGGGAACAAGGATTGATTTCCGTAAATATCGTCTTGCTGTCTTCAGAAGTCTAATTGAAATTTAATACATAATATATGGAAGCTTTATATACTTATATGTTGAGGAGGTAAAGTGCCACGAATCCAACGTTTTCATGCTTGAGTAGTAAGAGAGTTAAGATTTTAGAATAATTAGACTGATACGGGTTTGCAGTCTTCAATTTTTAGTATAAGCAGAGTTTTTTTGTTGTCGATGAGACGGGAGTCGCTGACTGTAAATGAAATAATGATCTGTTTGGTCATTGTGACCAAAAAGAAAGTCTAAGAGAATTTTGTTTATTATGAGCTTCAAAGAGTATGTTTTTGATAAGAAGTTACATTGAACACTATTAAAATGCCGATTCTTTCGCTAAGCCCTTGAAAAATGCGTATTTAACGCATTTCCCTCACTCATATGCCTTATGCATTGTCGATTTCAGAGAAGGTTGGATAAAAGCGGAGGATTGGGCTGCGTTCTCTCTCTTGGGACGGGAAAGATGCCTCTGAAAAAGGTGGACAAGGTGCACCTGGGCATGCCAGACTCGCTCTCCGCTCTCTGGGGAGCACTCGAGACCGCCAAGCACATCCTCTCGCTCTTTGTTGAACAGGTTCATCCTTATCTGTAGGTCTCAAGAAGATGTTCTTAGGTACTGTATGTAGGTGATAAGAGAACATCTTTAGTTGTGCCTGGCCGATGGGGCGGTCGTGTGTCGAGGGCGGGCTTGGTGCGCGTCCCAGGACGGAGCTTTCTTCAGATTCACTCCTCCCTTCGACAAGGAAATCCCACTAGACGAGACGAGCAATGATACCCTGGTGGACATGATGTGGAAGACCAAGGTGAGTGAGTAGGCTATTGGTTGTTCAAAATGTTCATTCAGGTTATTGAACATGTTCAAACTTGATTGACTTCTGAATTTGAAATGAGCAAGTTTTAGGTGTACATGAGTGAAGAGAGAAGTCGGCTGGAGCTGTTGAAAGAGTATCTGAAGTGTGCGTAGGGAGTAGGGAGTTTGAATGGTACATTTTCATGGTAGTGTATTCTACCAAATTCTTTCCCGTGAAAAAATCATCAGTCTAATATTATTTTTAGGTTTGTTTGATTTTTCATTTGATTATTTTCGCTTCGTAATAATAATAATGCATGAATTGGTTATGAAGGCGTAATAGATGAGAAGGCCGGTTATACTTTGGAAGTGATGAAGAAGGTATTCGAAACTTGCTCGAGGAATATCCATTAGCTTTTATTATTTTACAACGAGTAATCAAATATTCAAAATGGTTGCATCCATTCATAATACAAATACTAATTTTTTCGTATTATATTGTAAGTATGGCTGTAGATTGCTATTTATTCATTGAACAAATGAAGAGAATACTTGAAGAGTAATAATAATAATAAATAAATTATTTTGTTTTGATTACAAAAAATCATTCCTAATCAACGAGTCTTAATTTTTAGTGTGTCCCTCGAATACAACATCTGCTACATATAAATTGGGAAAAAAGTGCTTATCAGGATGTTTCTCTGATCCGCACTGCGGGTAAAAAAATCTATGCGCTTTCCAAAAACCCTGAAAAACTTTGAAATCTATGCGATTGGAAATTTTTTTATCTCGAATGTATCGTATGGAATTTCCAAATCATTGTAAAAATTGAATGTTTAAATCTGAAATTTAAAAAATGTATGCGCTCGAAAAAAGTTGTGCGGTTGCTAAGAAACACCCAGGTACTTATTGTTAGATCATACCGAAAAAAGGACCCGTTAAGGAACAATTTTACAACAGACGCTCAAATTTCTTGCTAGTTTTCTTATAGAAAGAACGAGTTCAAAACTAATGTATAATCTGAAAAATGTAACAAAATGAAATTATGTAAAGGTTTTACCAATAATACGAACGGGCTGTTATTTTCACAGGTGCATAATTTAATTACGAATTATACCAAGTTTTAAAATAATTGTGTTGTTTATGATTTGAATGTCTCATTCGGTTTTCATAATCAACTCTTATAAAATGGTAGTCATTGGTACAATGTCGCTAAGAATCGAAAGTAGAATTTTGTATCCAATTGGCAAAGTTTCCTGAAAAAAAAAATTTTATTGAGCTGTTTCTCACTCTCAACTCACTCCCTTCTTTATTTGGTTACTTTGTTTAATTTTCGCTCGCCTTACTGATGTCCTCATTACGTACTCTTCAAATGCATGATGTTCATAGGAAAACGGTTCATAAATACCCTCCAGCGCAACACCATAGTTGCTCCTTTCTCTGAATCAAGTAATTGAATTCCAAACTACTCTCTACGTGACCGACCTCATAAAGGAAGAGATCGCCGAAGAGCCTGTTGAGTAAACGCCGCGCTCTGCTGAGGTTCTGAAAGAAAACGCAAATCAGTATATACAAATTAAAATTGTATAAGCCTAGAACTCAGCTTAATATGATCACAGAGTGGAATAATTCACGCGCTTTTTTCGTTCGCGGGACACCAATGTATACTTGCTAGTGCATTGATGAAGCGCTTGCTATTCGTTAGAAAAAGAGAGAGACGGCTGGGTTTTATGCTCCGTGAACCGGTTTTTTCCATGTGTTCACTCCATAGTGAGGGTTTGATGAGAAAACAATTTGCATAGAAAAGCTGATCTTGGAAGTGACATTGCGTTCTTCGAACGCTTCTTCTGTTCGGATCTTGCGTGTAACCATTACAATGCCAA
Organism: Allodiplogaster pararmata; assembly: GCA_964056735.1. NCBI lineage: Eukaryota > Metazoa > Nematoda > Chromadorea > Rhabditida > Diplogasteridae > Allodiplogaster > Allodiplogaster pararmata. The sequence goes on along the minus strand of OZ057408.1, from coordinate 19,229,271 downwards.
AGTTACACTGTCGTTGTTCTCGTACGATTACCCTAAGTGTAAGACACAATGGCTTGGCTTTCCTTCTCTCTCTCTCCCCTCTCTCTCGACGCGGAAAACGCATGACGGCAGTGCGGAGACCTGTGAGTGAGGGAATGAGAGTAGTGAGGGTAACCTCGAAGAAGGCAGACTCCAGCACATGCTCGTTGATGATCGAGTGACATGAGGCATAGATGTCGTTGACGAATATCCGCCCGCTCTCGGTCATTGGAGAGTAGATTCCTCTCTTGAAGGTGCTCTGCTTACGTATCACTCGGATACTTTGCAAAATATTCGGAGCCTGAAGAATATAGCTTTGTGGAAGAGGGACGTTCTCGAAGAGATTACGGATGAAGATATCGAAATTATCAGGTAAAGTTGAAGAATGACAAAAAGTTGAACAAAATCCCTTACTAGAGTGACAATAGTAAAATAATGATGAGATTTAAGATGAGAACTTGAAGGAAATCAATAATCTGATGAACCGTAAAAGAACTCGGTGATAATGACTGACAAGGGAGATCTAACTGACAATGCTAGAACGAGATCGAGTCAAGTAAATAAAAAAGCAGCTTTTAAGTGCCAATGCTGAAACACGATGAACGGTCTTGGCTAATTTCTTGAGTGACAATGAGCATTTCAAGTCACAGCATTCGACTGACAGTAATATAAATACCAAAAGCCAATGAACTGACATGATGAGCCTTATACAAGCAGTCTCCAACCCTGACTTTCTCGGCGTAAATGGGTCGAGTTGACTGGACATACTTCACATGCCGCAGCTTACTCTCTCAACATAATTCCAATTAGCGCTGACGCCATATACAGTACCGCCCAAAATGTTAACATATATTGAATTATTGAACATAACTTTTTTCAAAAAAAACGAATGAAGCTCAAATTTTCAGATATTTTTTACAAATCAAATTCACATGTTTCGAGTAATAGAACAACTTTGGAAAATTTTTTATTAGGTTTATTCGTTAAAAAAATGGAAATAGTAAAAAGTGCTTATAGAGATGTTCAATTTTTTTCGAAGTATTAAAACAAATATTCTAGTATTTGGTGGCATATCCTTTGGAGTCAATGACTGCCTGACATCTACGAGGCATAGAATCAATCGAAGAGTCAATGGTTACCTGCGAAATCACCTTCCAGTCCTCCTCTAGCTGCTTAAACTTTTCATCAGCATTTCTGCATGTTTTTCCCGTCAATTTTCGTTGCAAATGTTCCCATAAATGTTCGATGATGTTCAAATCGGGGGACTGGCTCGGCCAGTCCAAAACATCCACATGCCGACGGCGAAACCAGTTCTGAACGTGCTGAGGTCGATGTTTCGGGTCGTTATCTTGTTGAAAGGTGAACCCACGACCGAATTTGGAGAGGGCCCAAGGGCGCATAGTGCTTTCCATTATGTTCTCATAGCCGTAACGATCGAGATTTCCGACAATACGTCTCAGTGGACCCATGCCGCTGGCGGAAAAACAGCCCCAGACCATCACAGAACCACCGCCATGTTTGACTGTGAGCGACTGGTATTGCGGCAGGAAACGCTTGCCCGTTGGACGTCTTACCCACCTCAGACCGTCACTGCAGAACATGTTAAACTTGGATTTATCGCTCCAAACAATCTGAGACCACTCACGGCGTGTCCAACTGAGGTGATCCTTAGCCCACTGAACTCGAACTTTACGATTTTTTCGCTGATAAAAGGCTTCTTTGCAGGCCACCTTCCATTCAGTCCAGCGGCTTGCAAACGGCGTTTGATGGTAGTTATTGAAGGAGCAGGAGTCGCGGGCGTTGATATGACAGCTTGAATGTCTTTAGCAGTGAGTTTCGGGTCTTCGCGAGATGCGCGCAGGATGCTTCGGTCCGTGTACCTCGAAGTTACGCGGGGTCTCCCCGAACTTGTCTTCACGATGACTCGTCCCTGCAATTTTTTTGTGTTCCAAAGTTTTTCAGTTGTAGAAAATTCGTTTACCTGTGTTCGAAAACGCCGGAGGATACGTGAGATAGCGCTTTGAGTTACCCCGAACTGCTGGGCGAGGTCGCTCTGTGACCGGCCCTGTTTCGCCCCAGCAACAACAGCTTCTTGCATTCTTTTACTTGTATTTCGATGTCCAACAGTTCGAATCTTGACTTGAAACAAAATTTTTATGAATGAAGTTCGAAAAACAAAAAAAAATCAACAAAAAAAATCATAGAGAAAAAACTGAAAAATGCAAGATATACCAATTTTGGTGTATTTCTTGAAGATAATTAATAAATCACTCCAAACGATGTCCGGTACGGTACAGACACCCCAAAAAACTTCTGTGAAAATTTGAGCTTTGAATTTTATCTTTGAAAAAAGTTATGTTCAATAATTCAATATATGTTAACATTTTGGGCGGTACTGTACATACATAGTTTTAACTTATCATCATGAAATAGTTCTGAAAGTAACTCTTTAAGCTCAACCAAATACAAAAAGACATCGCGATCTCAGACATTTTCCTTCTTCAAACGTTTCATATGCTACTTTTCTATCGGTGAAGACATATGTACATATATCTTTCGCTAAGACCTACTACATTTTATAGATATATGGCTACCAAGAAACAAATGATTAGCTCTAAGCCATTTAGTTCTTCTCATCACCCCTGAACCATTCTCCACAGGCCAGCAACTTTTTCTCTCAGTTAAAATTCTGTTTTTTTCCAAATCAATTTCTCAGTCGCGTTTACTTTGAACGCAATGACACCTGGTAAGATGAAAATTGATTAAAATATCGCAAAAAAGCTAGTCTACTAGCTTTTTTCGTACGATATTCATTAATTTGTCATCTATTCTTTCGAGGTTTAGTATTTTTACTCAATCCTAAGTCTTTGGTAATTTAAATTAACCCATGTGTTAAAAACTCAGTATATTAAAAACAGGCCCGCGCAACTTTTGTTTGAAAACTAGGAATCTTCGTCTGTGTATGAGCGATTTAATTTGTTATCTGGATATGAGTCTCGCCTCCACAAGAATGAGTAAATATGAAGTGCAGCGGAGTGAGTTCGATGCTGGAATTGTCAGCGAGAGTGAGGAGAACGAATTCCATTTCTGTCTCAGGTTCGCGATGAGTAAATATGTTCACCGGCTCGAATGCCATCTCAAATCATGAAACTCTACTCATGAGTTGATAAGCAATCAACGAATGCTAAGAAAGCCGGTTGAGATAAAAAAAAGTGATTGAGGTAGGACATGCAATGCACGAGCGAAAGATGGACCTCAAAAAGGGATCGAACCCGGTCGTCTCTCTCTTACCGGCAGCGCAAGCACTTCACCGTTACACTACTGATATGCAGCTATTCCGCGCGATTACGCTATGTTCTCGAAATTATAGCTAATAAGTGAGTGCTCAGCCAGTCCTTCGATGAGTGAGTTGCTAAGTAGCAAGAACTCAACTGATGAAAGAGCTCACCTTGTCTTGAACTGAGCCCAAGACCCTCTCCAGCAACTTCAGTTCGTCCATCCTTATTGGGCCACCTTCCCCTCTGCATTTCAGTTCTTTCATACATTGAATTGTAAAATATAGTTGCAACGAACAGAGGAACACCAAGAAACAACGCAAACATGCAGTTGCCTCATGAAGTTTCGCGTTTCCCCTAGATGAGTATGAAGCCCGCGACCATAATCTAAACTTCCAATTCGAGAATCTCTAGTTACATATTTTCAATTGATGTCAAATGCTCTGTCATCAACGTATGAGGACATGAAGGGTAATAATTTTGGTCCAATCAAAAGTGTTCTTTGGGGTCAGATGGAAATGCGAGAAGACTTACGTCACAGTCATGTGAGGGGGGAAGCAACCCGCGCCCGGAACCGGAACTGCCGGTGGTACAAAAAAGGGCGTGGCAGGTGCAACCGGAGCTACTGGCGCAGTTGGGAAAACCGGCGGTTGCTGAAAGAAAGTTTTGTTTCTAGCTTTCTCTCTCTTTCTTTTTGTTGTTGCTCAGTCTATCAATCCTGCTCAGTCTATCAATCCTCCTTTCACCCTTCCCTTTTTACAGTTAAACAATGAAGAAAACTAAACAGAAATAATGTGTATATAACTGACCAATGGTATCTGGGGTTGGATAGGTATCTGGGGTTGGATAGGTATCTGGGGTTGAATAACGGCAGGTTGCTGAACTAAAAAAGGAAGCTGTTGAAAGGGTGGCGGCTGAAAGGGTGGCTGCTGGAATGGTGGTGGCTGAAAGGGTGGCTGCTGCACCAAGTTTGTAGGCAGCTGTTGCGGCACAAAGTTGAAGGGAGTCTGCGGCTGCGCAGCTGATGCGGAAGACGCCCAGTCGAATGAATTAAAGTAGGTGAAGAAGGTTTCTTCGGGCACATCGAAGATGTTGTACTGAAAGAAGCAGTTGATCAATGAATAGAGCAAAAAAAAATTAGTTCTCTAGCCTGAGAACTTTTTACAAACTAATGGATCTCGAGGAGCTTTATATTTATGTGTAGCGCGTCTTTTATAATCGTCAAATATTAGTCCCATACAAGAGATTCAGGTTCTTCTAATTGGTTAGCGATGAGCTAGTTTCCTAACTTGAATACTAGTTTATGCAAAACAAGTAATTAGGGCACGCGCGAGAGTTAAACATGAGCTCCTCCTTGGTTTCATGGTTGACCAACCGGGATATGAGTGGGGTATGTGAGTACGTTGTAGTCACCGTACTTGAAGCGGCATACGGAGTCACCCATGGTGTTTGTAGTGGCGGAGAAGTTCGAAGTCATCACCAACGTTTCGAAAGAGTGATTAAATCTTGCGTGCATCGCTTGCTGGATGTTCTGCAACAGAACCGGTTCTTCAATAGATTTAAGTTTTCACTTCCTTGATTTGCATTTTTTTAAAAAAGCAATCGTGTTTATTTTCAGTACCCGTTCTTAAATCTAAACGGGTCTCTGACATGATTCACACCTTAAAAGTATTTTGAGTGAAGCAAACTAAGCATCATGAATTCTGATTTTGTTTTTTTGAAAAACCTAGGCTAAATATCGCTGGACTTTGACTTTTTGAACGAACACAACGGATGAGAATTTGCGAGTTTAGAAACATGAGAATAATGGCTTTAGTGGAAAGCAGTAAAATTGTTCCAAAGTTTGTTTTAAAAACTAGCGAGACTTCATACATAGAAAACCGAGAAAGAGAGGTAGAGAGAGAGAGAGAAAGAAAGAGATGAAAATAGAAACATGGGCGAGGAGATGCTTGTCGACGTCCGTGTTGAGTGTCTCTCTGGCAGCAGCAATGACTGCCTCTCTCAGCTCATTGTCACAACATTCGCCACTTCTCACCTCCATGTCTCCCACCCGAACGATATCTTCAGCGGCAATCCCATCACCTGCTGATCATTGAGTGAGTTCTTCATTAGAACATTATTAGAACGTTCCAAATTCAAAGCTCCGCCTCTCATAACTTTTTATCTTATACCCGGTTTCACCTGTAAATTTAAAACCTAGTTTCACTGATTAATCTTCATGTCCTTTTGTGTTTATTTTCCTCAACTACTGTGAAATTTGACAATTTATTGCCTGTGACTTCAACCCAACTTAATTTTATTTTCACATGCCATTCCTCTCGCAACTGCGATAAATCCTCTGTGTGAATATACAGTACAAGGAATAAATGAATTGAATTGAATATCAAGAAATGAGTTTGTCCTAATTTTTTAAGTCTATGTATGATTAATAGAATAAGTATTTAAACAGTATTTAAGTTTTGAAGTAAAAATAATTGATGTAGTCGGTCCATTCAACATGATAAACTCCGCCCATTAAACATGATAAACAAGGCTGCAGAAGAGACTCTTTCCAATGGAACGGGCAAGAATATACAATACAAGGAGCCCAGCCATGTAATGGTTAGGCTTATAGCAATAAGAAACAAAAAACTACTGAGACATCCCTAGTAAACCTCAGGGAGCATTCCAATTGAGCACCTGCATCATCTTGTCTGGCTCTGCGTCGTGTGGAAGTAATCGAATTATCCGTTGCACTGGAATTACCCGGGGCATCACAACCGGTTGCTTTCCTGGGTACCCTTGGCCAAGGCTGCTGTCCAGGGTAGCCGGAGCCACCAAGAGGCTCTCCGAAGTCAACGTTGGCAAGCTTCTCTTCTTCCTCGTAGTCCGTGATGTTGTACTTCAAAGTTTCAGTCAATTGAAGTTTTAAAAAATGTTTCCACTCACAAAACACGAACAAAGTATCATGAGTTGTGGCAAAAGCAACGGTAAAGCTAGATAATTTCAAATAGCGCTACAGGATAAGAAACCTGCTTTGGCGTGGGGAATGACTGAACATAGTAGGGGCCGACTTGTCGCTTGCAATTCTTCGGCCCGTCATACCCTGTGCTGATCTCGAAGTTGTACTCAGAGATGATTATTTCGAAGGAAAGGTCGTACTGTTGTTGGGCGGCCAGTTGAATACTCTTCAAACAATGACTCCTGATTTTTTTAAGCGAAGAATATGTACAAGTAAATATCGCCTATTAACTTTATAAACCTTTAAAGACCGAATGTGTAAAGAAGGTTTTTTCAGGTCCTCCTTATCGTTCCTCAGGAACATTCAGGTCCTCCTTATCGTTCCTCAGGAACATTCAGGTCCTCCTTATCGTTCCTCAGGAACATTCCAGTCTTCAATTTTGTTCTTCTTCATAATATCCAAATAAGTGGGAAAAAAAAAAGCGCTCTATTGCTGTTCTAGACAAAGACGGTTTATGGTTTTGTTGCAGCAAAGTTTGTTCACCTGAGAAATATCTTTTTTAAAAACTATTTTGCTTATTTTCATTGCTCCGGAAAACTGAAAATACAATTTTATTTATGAAAGAAACTGTTTAGAAGCTAATCTTGTTCCTAGAGATTTCCTACGGTGGATTATTCTTTTTTTATTATTCTTTTCGCGACCAGTCCTCGATTGATGTTTGCTATACAAGAGATTGTCTTTTGACGGAACGCAACGTTAATAGAGGTACTCTCGCGATGTCTCCGAGTTTGGTGGTTCGGTTAGGGTTCGTCAACTCAGGCTCGCCGACGGTCATAATCACGTCTCCCAGTTGAGCATCCTCGCAAGCGACTCGAGGGGGTCTAAGTCATCTTTTTGAATAAAAAGGGATATAATTCAGAATCATATATCTCTGCGTCTATACTTAAACATTATCAAAACTGATTTT
>OZ057408.1:19067070-19217070 GCA_964056735.1 Allodiplogaster pararmata | reverse complement strand
TGAGTGTTTTTTGTTTGTTTTTCCTTTGTCATTAATTTAACTCACATTAACCCTTTTTTTGAATTTCTTCCTGGAAACGAAAGCATTTTATGGGCAATTCAGGGGTATCTTTAATTGCAATCAATCTCCCTTTCTCTTTAACTTGCTCTCTTTTCTCAATGTCTACCTCTTCTCTCTGTTTTCTTGATGTGCCAAGTAGCAGAAAGAGTTGCAAAGAGTACCCTAGCAACGTCTCCAGGTAGCAAAGAGTACCCTAGCAGTGTCTCCAAGTAGCAAAGAGTACCCTAGCAGTGTCTCCAAGTAGCAAAGAGTACCCTAGCAGTGTCTCCAAGTAGCAAAGAGTACTCTAGCAGTGTCTCCAAGTAGCAAAGAGTACCCTAGCAGTGTCTCCAAGCCGGCTTGAATTATTCCTGAGAGCTGGTTCGGCGAACTCCCACAATAAATCACTGAGTTCTTTATTGGGACAGCGAAGAGAAGGGGGAAGACGCAGCTTGCTCGGCCATCGCTTCTGCGAAACAAACCTTTCTCTTTACTCATAGTTATTCTTCTCAGAAATCCCTAGGATGTTGTATTTTAGTGGAGAAGCGAAGTAGAAAATCACTGAGGAAAAAGGGAGGTTTCTAATAAAAATATACCAACATAATATGATTCAAGGTCTGTTTCGCCCCTGAGCCCAGACAGACGTTGACACTCTCTGGGAGGGGCTCATCAGTGAGTGCCCAGAGAGAGTTATTGTAAAAGATCATGTGAATGTACTATAAACATGGAAACAAAAGCAAGAGAGAGAAAACAATGAGAACAAAACGGAGGTGAAGGGATAAAGTAGTTATCAAGATGTCTTTTTGTGGAGAGTCATACAATATTGGTGGAATGATAATGACTATAAGACACTAAGAGGGTATTAATCACACGCTGCAAATTTAAGAAAAAACAAGCCATACAAAAAAACAAGATGAGACAAAAAATGCAGAGAAAATAAGGTTTGATATTCCGCGGTTCACATTTTTTTAGAAATAAATATCAGTCTTGATTTTCCATCTCCGTTAATTGTTGAGTAATCACGAAGAACACACAATACCTGCCCGGAAAAGCCAGAAGACCCAAGAGGCTCTCCGAAGTCAACGGAAGCCATTCGCTCTTCTTCTTCGAAGTCCGTCACGTCGTACTATAATTTTCTTACATATACGTAAACATATTCTTTTAAAAATCACATTCTAGAAATCACGTAAACACGTTTTGCAGCAGTGTTTATGAAAAAAGGAAAAGTTTCAAAAATCAAAACTGTTGTGATGAAAAAAGCGTATTACCGTGAATAAGATTTTTACTTGTATTATTCATTCAATTCCTGGAACGAAATTCGGAAATGCGATGATTCGAAATGAAGAACTTCATAACACGGCATCAAGCAATGAAAAATCGCTTTGTTTCAAAACGCATACATTGAGTATATCTCCTGCCTAACGTTATTTACATCCACAAACCTGCACGGGTGTTTCGTAGGCCAATACGCGGAATCCAAGGAACTTTGTTCTGAAATCAAAACAAAGTTTTTGATGCTGCTTAATTTCAATTCATGCTGCTTAATTTCAATTCATGCTACTTAATTTCAATTCAGCGTCAACTATTTATAACGGAACGAAAAATAGGGAAATAACCGGCAATGCGTTTTTTCCGAACGCAATGTATACGACGCGACGACGACAGAAGCATCTGCTCTAGTCAAGAATACTTCATGACTCTTTCCCGTTTGGGACTGTAGAGCCCGCTGCACCGCCTGCACTACACAAACCTTCAGGCTAGCATCTATTTCTAGAATTATTTCTTACCCAGGTCTTCTATTGTGATTAGAGTTAGGGGAATTTCTTCTTGAAATAAGAAAATAAGCAGAAAGGTAATGATAAATAAAGGAGAGTTTAACTCAGAATGCTAGACGGACGAAGGAAGGAAGTAAAAATAGAGGAAAAGAAAGATAAACTTGAAAGAAGCTTAGATATATAAAGATAAAGAGAGAAAAAGAGAGAGCGACAGAGAAAAAGAGATAGATAAAGAAAGAGAGAGAGATACAGAAAGAGATTAAGTCAGAGAGAAAGAGAGAAAGAGAGAGAGAGAAATTAGAAAAAATAAAGAAATACATATATAGCTAGAAATAAAAAGAGAGAGAAAGAGAGAACGAGCCTTGGCCATGTCTCCTAATTTGGTAGTTTTGTCCTCGTCGAATGGTCGGAGAGTTTCCTTGATGACGTCCAACTTCTCCATGTTCGGGCATCCCTCAATAATCGTTGCGTTTAGTCTTCTGAATCCTCACCACTAAAGAAAGCGTCTTGTAACACATATGAGAAGAATTAAAAACTCCTTCCTACGGATAAGTTTCCCAGTAAGTAGGGTCTCACAATGTTACGAAACATAACAACGTATGTTTCTTAAACGTGCTTAAAGCTGTTTAGCTGCGAGTATTTCTGTCTGAATCACTGTTTATTGCTCTCTCTCAATCTCTCTGAAAAACCCTTAAAAAGATCTTCCACACTTGCTTCCATTATGTAGGTATATTCTATGCTACTCGCACATATCTCCTCAAAACCTGCCTGGGAAAGATGAATATCAAAACTGTCCTCAAAACCTCGAGTTCCTCGTTGATGACTGCTTCGCCCTCTGCGTCCATGCCTGTTTGATCGCTCTCTTGTACTTCATCAAGTATCTGTTCATCATCCGTGCTAGTCTGACCAGCCTCTTCAACGGTGTCAAGTGTCTCTCCTGGCCCGCCTACGACACTCTCGAAGCCTCCTAATCGGTTGGTACTCGAGGCGGACTCCGTTCTGTCCTGCTGCCTTCTCACTCTTGCCGACGCTGCGAATGCAACTCATTGTACACTATAAATGCTCGTTACAAAATTAGTAAAGTCTAAATCCATTTAAAATCAAAAGGTGAAGTTTTGTGACTAAGATAATTTAGGTTGAACACTGTGTTGGGTCAGAAATAGTAGAATCTGTTCTGCTCTCCAAAATTTTAGAAGCTTGAATTTTTTTTCTCACAAGTTCAATAAAACTAATCGAAACAATTCAAATCCAACTTGAGTGAAAGAGGAGTAGAAGAAGAAACAGTAAGAAGAAAAGCCTCTGCGCCCGATTTCGCAGCGGCATTTGTGCGAAAGAAACAGCTGCGATGCTGCTGAGCCGCTCGGGAAAACCTTCTACCAATCCGGTTGCGCTAATTTAACGATAAAAGCTAAAGGTGAATAGAAATTTGTATAGTGTTCGACCAAAGAGAGGAAGAAAGCATAAAAGGGACTCTTCATTTCCATGGCAGAGCGAGAAAGAAAAAGTTAGAGAAAGAATAAAAGAAACTAGAAAAGTGAATGAGCGAGTATGATATAAAAACATTATAAATCTTTGAGGGAAAGGGCGCTTTCTTTCAATTAAGGAAAAGGTAATCCAGTACCATTTAATCTTTTTGTTCTCCTTCCTCCTTCCATTCATCCGCTATTTACAGGGACTTACACATTTAAAACAGCAAAACAATCAGCGTAAAATTCCAAGTTATGATATTCCTGAAGCTCTGTAACGCCTCAAGAGACTAAATGCATTTCAAAGCAATTCAGGAATGAGAAAAAATCATCAATGATTTCGAGAAAAAAACTAAATAAGAATCTTCCTTGCTAACTCTCTTGCTAACTTCCTTGCTAACTTCCTTGCTAACTTCCTTGCTAACTTCCTTGCTAAATTCCTTGCTAACTTCCTTGCTAACTTCCTTGCTAACTCTCTTGCTGATTCAAAACAAAACTGTGGAGAAATAACCCAGGAAAAACGATGAAAACATCTTTTAAATTATTTTTCACGCAACTCTGATTAGCCTACTCATACATACATTGAAATAAAACGTTCAAAGATAATTTGAGGAGAGAAAAATTCGGTTCCTAAATGGTCATCATTTCATATAACAACGGTTTAATTTGCAGAGACTTCTTTTAGAACAAAAAAACCAATAAAAACCTTGTCGTAAACAGATGAATTTAGGAGAAATAGATAAAGAGCACAGCTTTTAGTATGAATGAAAAAAATAATAGGGAGAGGATAAGCTCAAATCAGCAATAAAAGCAGCAGGTTAGAGAGAAAGGGCAGATAATTGTTAATTATAAATTCACTGTTGAAAATGAAAAAAGCTAATAACATAATGAATGGTTAAGAACAAGAAAAAAGGACCTAGCTAACGAGAAGAGAAAGACAGAGAAAACCTCCCCCGGGAATAATACAGGTAGACAGGTTTATAGAAAGAGAAGAAGAGAAAGATAGAGATAGAATAAGGCGAGAAAGATTTGAAATTGAAGTAGAAGTGATTCAGCTATACCGAGAGTAAGAGAAAGACAGAGAGAAAACAAAGAAAGACATTGAAAAAAGAGAGTACAAAGATGAAGAGAAAGAGGTACAGAGAGAGGAAATAGAACGAGATATAAACACAGAATGAAAGAGAGAGAGAAAAAAGTAAAATAAGGAAAAATACTCAAAGAGGAACTGAGCGAGATAGATGAAACTGGAAAGAGAATTGAAAAGGAGAACAGAAAGAGAGATGAATACGTAGAGAGAAACATGATAAACGAAAATAAAGGAATACTTTTAGAGAAAGGTGCTGAGAAAGAGCGAAATAAATAGTTTGAAAAAGAGAGAAAAAAGTGTAGAGAGAAGAGAGAGATACAGAGAGATATGCAGATAGAGAAAGTGAGAGAGACAGCGAGATATAAAGAGAGAGAGAGAAAGAGAGAGAGAGAGAGAGAGAGAGAGAAGTTGGATCTAGTGCGGCCCGAATATGCGGATTGAGTGCCATCTTATACTCGTCGCGGGTTTTTTACCCTATTTTTCCACTGCAAAGCAGATAAGCTCGCAGCAAGTGCAGCAAAAGTCTGCAGCATCCTGCAATGGAACAAGTTTGTCATCTTGAGCTTTTTTGCATCCATACTTCAAAAAGTTTACTTTATTGGCCGAAGAATGATTCGATTCACCTCTACAATACGTGTACCGTTAAGGAGTTTGGAGTTTGAGTTTTTTTTCTACTTATGGAGTTTTTGAATTCCTTCTAACATGGTAAAAATTTTGTTTTCTTATGACATGGATTAGCGGAACTTTACAATAGCCAAACACTTTGAATCCAAAGACAGATTGTCGGAAAAATATGTTAAGTGACCGTTTCCGGCGTTCACAAAGTTGCTCTTTTTATCTCTCATTCTCCAGCTCAACTATTCCGCCTTCGAACTTGCTTAGTAATAGGCAAAGCATTGCTTGGCCATTGCCTGGAGGTTCCGTTTGCCACATTAGTGAAATAATTCGGTCAAATATCGACTTTCAATTAGTATTTTTGATGAGATCAGTTTTTTAAAAAAAATTTTAACCGTCGCAAAGCCATTCCAGGCAGCAAAGAAAATTTCAACGAAAGGGCTTGCTGCGACGATTCACTCACTTCTATCGTTGAGAAAGCTCACTCAGAGCGCCTCTCTCAACTTGAGATGGTGGAAGTTAGGCTTGCGGTTTTTTCTATTCATACAGTTGTAATAATTATACGCTTATCACTAAACGATTGAAAAATGAGCAAAAGTATCTTTGAAAATAAAGAAACGAACATATTTTCTGACGTAACATTTTATCTCTCGAGCGCATGAAAAGCGGCAGGGAACAACTGAAACCGGTTTTTATGTACCCCAAAAAACAGGTTTTCTATGCAACCGGAAAAAATATTCAGATAAGTGGCATCAATGACTAATACTTTTTCTTGCACATTAATATTCTTGATTGAATTTCACGATGGCAAAAAGATTAAAACTATTTGTTTTCCTTAGTAAACAAGTATTTTCGAAATTGAAATTGATTTCAAAAGCTTGATGCCTTCTTTATTTCAGATAGCACTAGCAGAGAATAACAAAGTGTCCTTTCCTGTGCAAATGGTTGTGTGATTGCGCTCCCGGATAGGAATATGAAAAATAAATAGGCTTCATCTCGTTCAATTTTTTGCGAGTCATAGTTTCATCCGTTGTGACCTTTCTGTTTAGTATATAAAATTGGAGCTTGGTTCACGGCTGGACAACTTCTCGGTATTTTTCTCGGAGTCTCCTATAACAGCTCCTACCGATTCAAACTATTCTCTCTTGTGTCAACTGCACTTCGACAGTCTTCATGTTATCATTCGTTCTCACCCCGAGGTATCATTTTCTGAATCATTATTATTAGGGAAAATTGTTTGTACGAAACAAATATCTCTTAGGCGAAGGAAGATCAGATTTAGCGGTCTCCTGACACAAATTTTCGACCAGAATTAGCCGCATTAAGCCATTATTATTTCTGTTGTTTTTTTGTGAATTTGAATTTTTTTCGACTTAAAAAATGAGTAGAATGCACCTTCAGATTCCTAACGACAAACGTAACTCGTACGAGTGCGATGGGTCGTCGATAGATTGTCAGAGAGCAATGTGTCCATCACCTCTGCAGCGTTTCATAAAGACTGAAGGAGTGGCTTGGATTCACAAGCGACAATCTCAATCTTTAAGTTCACTTGCTCAGGTTAGGTCGTTAGAGTAGCCAAAAGCTGGATATCTCATGATGCCTGATTGAGTCATTGCTACGCGTTTTCGCCTGGGAAGATACTTCGGTGGACATCTTTCTCTCAAATTCAAGGATTTTCGCCATCTCATCCGCCCCCGTCCAATGCGACGAGGCCATCGGAAGGCACTACTTACTCTTACAATCGTCACGTGTAATATCATCTTCCAAGTTCCGAAAACGAATACATACGTTTTGCGATCGGATTATTTCAATTTATCATCTCATTCCTAGTATCTACTAGTTCTTGGAAAGTCGACGTGAATGCGTGAATAGAGTGACAGTTTAAAAAGAGTTGTTTTCAAAAATTTTCAGTTTTAAGAGAAAAAACTAAAAATTTAAAAACTCAGCTTCAATAAATAAAAATAAAACAACTTTTCCATCCTAGAAAAAAGGGTAGCGTAATACGATAGTCGATCGATTGTTCTTATGAAAAGAGACGATGATTCATCGTGAAGTGAGTGAAAAAATTCGCTGCGAGAGTCAACATCTAAGCATTCTTCAGCTGCACCACTCGACTGAAGGGATGCGGCTCAAAAGGCAATCGACGAGTGAATGCCGGGATGAGCGAATCCGACGCAGTATCATGACTTTTCTGCCGCCTCTTCTCTCCAGAAATGAAATCAAATTGGGAGATGTCGCCAAAGTTCGCCCTTTTTCTTCCCCATCATTGAGCTTCGAGCGAATCTTAATTTGCAGCGTCTTCAAACAAGTCTGCAGCAGCAATCCGGTCGCAGCTTCGAAGTTGTTCTCACTAAGATGAATTTAGCCGTGCTCACTTACGAGAAGGAACACTTTTGCAAGCTGATCGTTGGGAACACCTACGCCGTCGCTTATGAAACCCCAGTTCAGGTCGGCTGTTTAGATATCCGAATCTTTTCTTCTCTTGAACATCTGTTGCCTTGGAAGCGTCGGAGCTTGAGGCCCTCCGCAATTCATATAAGCGACCTCTTTGCTCATGTCCTGGTACCTTGAAATTTCCAGAAATAGGGATTTTATAACCTGAATCTTGCTACAAGTTATTTTTAGACGGGTCGATTACAAGTGAAAGAGACAGAGAACGACCGAGTACGAACCAGATAACTTTATTAATTGATTACACTTAAATGACGCCATTAAGAGCATTTATGATTCTTATGCTTTGCAGTACGACATAAACAGCCCTGACGAGAAGATCCTCTCTTCTGTCGATTTCGGAGAAAGCCTGGGAAGTTCTGGTTATCCAGGACAACGATCATTTCCAAGATTATTTACCTCGAGCACTTTCTGCCGCGCAGAAACGAATGCCACCTTTGGGGACCCTCGCGTCGAACACGTATCCAGTGACGGACGCTGGAAATGGGTTCCTCGTCTGCAATCATGGCAACCTTGTCGGGTCAATCGCGCGACCGTCTCGACTAGCCAATCTTCGGGAGGAGAATGGGTTTTCGATGATGTTCGAAGTGAATGGGTGTCCAAAAACCGGAATGCGAGGGAACCCAACATTCCTCCACCTTCGCCTCGAGGTCCAAGCAAACGCAAGAATTCACGCAACACCCCAGCGAGAACACGCGAAAACTCAGGAGAGGTCATATCTAACCCCGGCAACTCTCGCTTAGCTACAACTCCGAGCAGCTCTACCGTCAAAGCCGAGGAGTATTTCGGTTGAATCCCATGGTTTCTCTCACAACTTATTTTGATATTACTCTACTCAGCCTCTCAGAGTAAATCTCATCAGCTTTGCATAGTTTGAAAGCATCAAATTGTTGAAGTTCTATAAATCAAGAAGCCATCAAATAAAAAGGGTTGTTTTACAAGCCATCAATCTTGTGCTTATAGCAAATAGAGCCTGTCACCGATTCTCTAAATTATCAGCTTTTTTTATAAACAATTTGATTCTTTGTGATTCTCCAATTGTTTTTCAACATAAATGCAGTCCCAGCAGACCTATCACATGTGGCATTGAACACATCAATCTGATGAACATGTTTATCAAAAACGAATTGCACAATGCGAAATGCTGAAACAGCGTAAGTAATAGTTGATGAATAATTTATACAATGAGACGAAAAACTCCTCAGAAGTCAGTGTCCGTTGAGAAGTTACGCTCGACTTCCTTCGAGAGTACACCTGCAATGCTGCAATGGTCGATCTACCCATCATACTTACCCAGTTCTCGGAAAAAAACTGATCAAGATGGAAAAATGAAGTCTTTGCTATGTCAACAGTCAATGTAGAAGTTTACCTATTTTCTGGTATTCCGAAACCTTCTTCTCGAAAAAGTTGGTCTTTCCTTCGATTGAGATGTTCTCCATGAAGTCGAAAGGATTCTCCACCTGAAAACAGTGTTGATGGATAAACCCTTATGGCCTGAACCAAACCCAAAGTGCAGCCTGACCTTGTACATCTTCTCGCATCCCAACTCAACGAGCAGATGGTCGGCGACATATTGAATGTACTGCGCCATCAGTCGGCAATTCATTCCAATCATGTCGACGGGAAGCGACTTCGTCAGGTATTCCTGCAAGTACCCTCTAACAACCATTGAACTATGTACAGTAATGAGAAGATAAAGCTAGGGCAGGAGTTTGAAGGATTCTAATAGCCTTATGCTAATCATTGACTTGTTTATAGACCTCGGGATACAATATTAACAATAACCTCATCCCGATAGAACTAAGATTTCTATAGAGTATACCACCCACTACTCGTATGATGAACTGAAGAGGCGTGGGCAATTGAAGATGTTACTTCTGCAGGGGCAATTGAAGATGTTACTTCTGCAGGATCAAATTGAAGATGTTACTTCTGCAGGATCAAATTGAAGATGTTACTTCTGCAGGATCAATTGAAGATGTTACTTCTGCAGGATCAATTGAAGATGTTACTTCTGCAGGATCAATTGAAGATGTTACTTCTGCAGGATCAATTGAAGATGTTACTTCTGCAGGATCAAATTCCACCGTCTGTTCACAGACCTTTTTTTATAACTTTATAACACTTTCTACTGTATGATTCCTACACAACAACCTTTTAATCTTGTTAAAATTAGTTCTAACCTAACCTCTAACCATGTGCGGATAGTGAGATGAATTAGTACTATGGAACGTGAAGAGAATGTTGGGTAGAATTTAGTAACCTTATTTATATCCGCGGGCCTCTTTCTCTATTTGAGTTCTATTGAACCTCTAGAGATTTTTCTTCGTCGGTTGGCAAATAAATAACTGACTTGCTCTATGACGACCGCTTCTGCGATGATGGAATGGATCTTCTTCTGGGGCAACTTATTTTTGATGTGAGAGTACATGAGACATGCAAAGTCCCTGTGGAGCCCTTCATCTCTAAAAAGAAAAAAAATTTCATCGCTCCTGCACAAAAAAACATCTTTTCAATCAAAAACAAAGATTGATAAGGAGATGATGTTCATCAGTTTGGCGAACACAGAACCTTGAGATGAGTTCATTGGATTGTGTGAGCCCAGGCATGAGTCCTCTCTTCTTCAGCCAGAATATGGCCGCGAAGCTTCCCGAAAAGAAGATTCCCTCCACTGCCGCAAATGCAATGACTCGCTCAGCGAAGCTGCTTTCCTAGAAAATTCTCCTTCGTAGTAAAATTGGAGAGAAAACTCAGTTATTCAACAAAACTTGATAACTTTTTAGAGTGTTAAAGTACCTTTGAAGTCTTATAACAATTGGGTAAATTTATAATTAAAACTCAAAGTACATAGGTACTAAATACCATGATAACTAAATACCCTGATAACTAAATACCATGATAACTAAATACCATGATAACTAAATACCATGATAACTAAATACCATAACTGAATACCATGATAACTAAATACCATGATAACTAAATCTCATGATAACTAAATACCATGATAACTAAATACCATGATAACTAAATACCATGATAACGCCAGTGAGAGTACCTTATCCGCAATCCATCTCAGAGCCCAATCAGCCTTCTTTTTCACGCACGGGATCGTCTCAATAGCATTAAACAGCCGTTTCCTGGAGTTGGAAGAAGAATTGATCTACATTTTTTTCTGTAAATAATTGTATGAGTAAGCAACAATAGATGCCACCAACTTCTCTTGTTCATCGCGTATGTATGCATCGATCAGCTTCGAGTACATCTCAGAGTGGATGTTCTCCATTGCAATTTGGAATCCATAGAAGAATTTCGCTTCGAGAACTTGAACTTCCGATGTGAAACGTTCGATCTGAAGAGTTAGTTAGTTTGACTTGTACCCAGGGCGTTTCTTACCACGCACGCAATTTTTTTGAGCGCATAGATTTTAAAAATTTCCGAAAATTGAACTTTTTTCCGCAATGTCTCAAAATTCTCCGTTAAAAACCGGAAAAAATTTTCTGAGTTCTTAGATTTGTATGTTTTCCGGATTTTTTGGAGAGTGCATAGATTTTTTCCACCCGCACTGCGGGTGAGAGATTCACCATGTTTGTACCGATTTTTTTGATATCATAACATGAGCGATCAGGGTGTATAGAACTTCAGAAATTATTTATTGTTTTAAAAGATACCAAATTTTCATTGACGATTCCATCAGAAGCGGCGAAGAAGGCGAGCACATTTGATATGAAGAACCTCTCCTGCTCATTGAGTTTCTCCCAATCGCCCATATCCTTACCGAGATCAACCTGAGATAAATAAAAAGTTAACGATTGGCAGTTTATATAAGATGTTTATATAGGTTTTTATGTGTGGCTGATAAGATCAGAGGTTTATATATTTATATTGGTTTTTGCAGCTCACCGAAATCCTTTTTACTAGTTTCTACGCTTTTTGTTACGCTCTCTGAGCGTAGGGCATAGCGGGTGAAGTTTTTTAAAGGCCCTGTTGATAGCGAGAAAAAAATGATAGAAAATAAACTTCAAAACACCAAACTTCTTCTGTTGTCCAGAACGAAGCGACGGCTTTCTTATAAAACGCCCATATGTCAGGATAACGCAGCGGAAGGATCACAAATCTGTTCGGTTGCTCTTCCAGAAGTGGCTCATCGTTTTCCTCTTTTTTAACTTTCGTCTGAAACTTGAGTTCTTCAAACAAACAAAAAAAACTATTTTAAAAGCAATCAGGCTACACTTAAATCATTGGCAGCTAACCTCAAGGTCGACAATCTTATTAAGATTTAATTTCTCGCGAAAAGCTGACGCGTCTTCTTCAATAAACTGCAAAGAAGTTATGTAAACATCTAGCTTTTAAAACAGCATGGAAACAATACTATTTGATCATAGGTATTTCTAAATCAATACTATTTGATCATAGGTATTTCTAAATCAATACTATTTGATCATAGGTATTTCTAAATCAATACTATTTGATCATAGGTATTTCTAAATCAATACTATTTGATCATAGGTATTTCTAAATCAATACTATTTGATCATAGGTATTTCTAAATCAATACTATTTGATCATAGGTATTTCTAATCAATACTATTTGATCATAGGTATTTCTAAATCAATACTATTTGATCATAGGTATTTCTAAATCTTCACTGCTTCTAATCATAAGAAAACCAACAGTGTTTTCTTTGTTTGCGAGTGCCATGCTAATTGTTAGTAGAACTTGAGTTGAACCTGAAAAAAATTGTTTTGATCAAGTTTAGATAACTGCATCTGCAGAAGCGTAAACGGATTGTAATTTTGAAAGACATCTCACGTATGAAACGCGATGATTCCAAGAATATCAAAACGCTTTCGGGCACAATGTTACTTAGGGGGCTGTTTTATTTTTTGACAATTTTAGTCGCCTAAGCGAGAAAAAAACAGTGAATAATAGCTGAAAACAGCTAAGTCAATTTCCCCAACTACACTGGATAAAACTAAAATATTGTGGATAATTGTTCTATACGGCCTCGTTCCTAAGCCTTACGGCCTCGTTAGCATACATTATACCTAAGCCTGAGCGAAAAAATCAATGAAAAGTGACCTTAAAAAAACGGCCCCGTCAGTAAAAAAGTGTCAGCTTTCGTTTATGATTTTTTCAAGCCTATTCACCTTTAATACCCCAGAAACAGCTTTAAATGCGTAAAATGAGAACAATGAAGTCTAAGAACTACTCATAGCTAATTTTTATGGCGTGCTCTAACTCATTCAAAATTTTGGTAAAGAGCCACATTCTCAGATTCAAACCTATTGGCGGGAAAACCGTCCTCGAATCAGTTCATTTGAAATTCTTTACTTCCGCTCCTTCTATTTATAGTTTGTAGCAGACTATCTTCATTAAAGGCATCCAAAGTTGCGTCATCCCTTGTTCTTCCCCAGAAACTCTGAACATGCGCTAGCCAGTTGTTCTGACGTATTTGAAGCTTTCGTTTCCAGTAGTTTGGGTGCCAATAACAAAGTGCGCGCACGAAGTGACACGATGTGAATTTACATTTGAGCCAAGACCGAGAATAAATGTGGTCAGGTTTGCTGAAGCAAATTAGTAAATAACAGAAAAATTAATTTCCGTTTTGGCTAAAATGTCAACTCAAGTGTTGTCACATCGTGTCACATCCTGCGCACTTTGTTAAAGGCCTAGTTTGGGCGGTTTTATTACGAAGAGTAGATAAGGTGTGGTTTACAACACTTTATAAATTTATTCATTCGTTGTCTTAGTTTTCATTAGTTAAATTTTTGTTTAAAACTGTGTCATTTAATATTTGAAAAATCACCGCAAAAGCTTTTTCATCACATTCCACATAAGATTTTTTGGCACTTTTCAATTTGGGGGGGGCGCACTTCACTTGGGGAAGGCTCTTTTCGGTGAGTTCACAAATGTAAAAAAAACAAAAAATGTTAATTTTCTTATGCTGTCTCGTTCGCATAAGCCGTACGGCCTCGTTAGCGTAAACTTTTTCCTAAGCCTAAGCGTTTTTTTATGTAAAAAAAATTTTTTGATGTAAAAATAAAAATGTTGCAAAAATAATTCAACGAATCCGAACTCTCGCCGAACTACTCAAAGTCAAGCATTTTATTTTTTAAAAAGCGCCCCAAGTGAAGTGCGCCCCACCCCAAGTTGAAAAGAACCGCTTTTTTTTATCACATTCACTCTCTAATTTTCCAGTGTGTCAAAGTTAAGTCTTTCAAAAAATGGGTAAAAGTTTCAAGTAAAATGTCTGGTCCTACCTCGGAAGACTTGCGGCTTCCCAACGCAGTAGTGGCTAGAATCATCAAGGAGTCTCTCCCGGCAGGAGCTGTTGTTTCCAAAGAAGCCAGGACCGCTATTACAAGGTTCTGAATAGGCATTCTTGCTTTTCTGAACTGTGTTAACCCCCTGTTTATTGCTCCTTCTTCGGAGCAGCTCTGAATTATAACTTGATAGAAGTTGGCTCCGTTGCCATCCGTTGAGGACAACGTAAAAGTGAGCGCTCCGTGGAATTTCGTTCTGAATACTTGTTTCTTTTGTTCCTATCTTTTTCGTCTGTGTTTGCACCTACAAGAATAGGGCTCTTACAAAAGCACACCGTGCACACTGTGCGCACTGTACACTGTACAAATGCACGCTGCACACTGTATAATTACAAATGCACGCTGAGGCGCGGGAAAATTCTTAACTGAAACACTCTTTCCATCTTTCCCGCGCTTCAGCGTGCATTTGTAATTATACAGTGTGCAGCGTGCATTTGTACAGTGCACGGTGTGCTTCTGTAATGGCCAAGAATAGTCACAATGACGCTTCTTTCTATAAAAGGTTTTCCTCCTTTAGGGCAGCCGCGATATTCATTCTAAACATGACGGAGCTTGCTAATGATCATGCAATGGGGCAGAAGAGGAAGACAGTCACGGCACCGGATGTAGTGCATTCCATCAGAGCAATGGAGTGCGACCAACTGGAAAAGGCGGTTTCTTCCTCATTCCTTTTTTAGAAAAAAGACAACCTCAGAAAAAATATTTTAGAAGTCACTGTCATCTGCAGTGCATGCGGAAGACTGAATGGGTTGAGATTGCGGACAACAAAGAAGAGAAAACACTCTCTATTCGCAAAAAAAACAGATTACCTGTTTTTTGGAGTGAGTGCTATCTACCTATTGACCCTTGGAAACCTCTGATATTTCTTGATTTAAAAAATATGTATCCGATTAACTAATTCATGTAAACAGTAATGTTCAAAGGTTCTCTCCAATTAAATTCTCGAAGACTAGTAAAACTATTTATATTCAAAAAACATTATTTTTCTTATTAATATTTTAATAAGAACAATAATTTTAAAAAATATAGTTTTACTAGTCTTCGAAAATTTAATTAAAGAAGTCTTAGGACAAATTTATTAGTGAAAATGAAAACCATTTTAATTTTCGAAGATTATCTTCTTTCTACCACACTGAGCAGCAATATGGCTATTCAGATGTCGCGGCCTATTTTACCTATTCTCTAGAAAAATATTTTTGAAGCTTCAACAATCAATTGAGTCCTGGAAAAGTTGCAAAGATCAAAAGGCAGAGGAAGCGAAGAAAAGAAGGAGCGAAAAAAAGGCAGAGGCAGCAGTGACGCAAACAGGTTCTTCTGAGACCTCTTAAGTCTTTTTTCCGCCATCAAATTCATTCATTCATTCTTTATTCCAATTGTTCATGGTTAAAACGTACAACGGATAACTGTCACGATGTGAGATCAGTGTGGAGGCAAAATACAGTATATTTACAGAGAGAAAAATAAGCATCACAAACGTAAGCGGGACAATTGTACAATATCATCAATAGGCAAATTGATAAGCATTTTCTTGAAAGCTGAGCTAGAAGAAATAGTTACTATTTGGATAGGTAAAGCATTCCACACATTTATAGCACGGGAGGCACAAGTAGTGTGTGACTGCGACAATCTAAACGGTAGACTAATACGAAGAGGATGTGAATTTCTATTATTGTAAGGACACGGTTTGACGAGAAACAAAGTTGAGTAATCAAGCTCAAAATGGCCATGGATACATTTATGTATGAAACAGAGATCTGCTATAGCTCTACGGTGCTCAAGTGTATGGAGACTCAGTAGCTTCAGTCGCGAAGGGTAATCTAGGTTGGTTCTACCGGCTCTATACATCACACGGCGTGTGAAACTGCGTTGAACTCTTTCCAAATCATTGACAAGGCCTATCGAAGTTGGTGACCAAACTTCACTACCATATTCAAGCAAGGGCAGTATATATGACTTGAACGCTCGCATTAAAACTGTGATGGACGATGTTCTGAGGGCTCGAAGGATAAGATTCGCACATTTCGATGATTTTTTAATGACCTGATCTATGTGGTTAGAGAAAGTTAAGGAATTATTGAAATTGATACCTAGATCTTTGACATTGATTGATGAAGGCAAGGTGATGTTATTCATGGAGTAAGTCCTCTTACTGTTGCAAGAGCCACAATGAACGACAGAACACTTCGGAATTGAAATTGTTAGAGACCAGTTATGTGCATAATCTGCTATCGAGTCAATAGCGATTTGCATCAGAGATGAATCATGGGAAATTAATTTAATGTCGTCGGCGTACAAAAAAAGCTGGACATCGGAAGGAATGATGCTAATAATGTCATTAATGAACATTGTGAAGAAAAGAGGGCCGAGTGAGCTGCCCTGTGGTACTCCGTTAGTATACAATTTACTATCGGATAAGCTTGAGTCAATTAGGACTTGCGAACTTCTATTCTTGAGAAATGATTGAATTAGTGATAAAAGAGAGGAGTTAATTCCTAGTGAGGCAAGTTTATGAATAAGAAACCGGTGATCAATCACGTCAAAGGCTTTCGAGAAATCGATCATGCAAATGTCAAAAGGCTTCTTGCAGTTAGTGAGAGAAAGGCACAGTGAGTGAGATTCAACTAAAGAGGTTATTGTTGAACGTTTCTTTCTAAAACCAGATTGTCTAGAGCATAAAAGGTTATTGGTTTCGAGGTGAGTGTAAATAAGATTATACAAATGTTTTTCAAAAAGCTTAGAGAAAGAACAGACAAGAGTTATGGGTCTAAAATTGTTAACAACAGAAGTGTTCCCTTTCTTGTGAATGGGTATAATGATACCTTTTTTCCAGTTACTAGGGAAGTATCCGAGTGTTAAACAGTTTGAAAAGATAATCGATACAGGAATTGTTAAAGACTCATTGCAGTTTTTAATGAAAATATTTGGTATGCCATCAGGTGAAGTGTTGGTTTTGGGAAGCATTTTACGGATCAAGTTATGAATCTCCAATGGGGACACAATGTAAGTTGGTGAGAGGAATGATGAGCAGTTAGGCAGAGGAAGCGGACCTTCTAATGGAATGCTAACAATAGAATCGAAAAAGTCCGAAAAAGCCTTAGCTTTCTCAACAGAGTTGGTAAGGACAACATCATCAATTATAAGTGCGGAATTGACAGGTTTCTTTTTTATGCGATTTGCCAGCGTACGAAAGAAAAGTTTGTAATTCTTAGGCAAGGCTAGATTCTCTTCACGTTCACTTTCAAATTTCAGAACTTCCCTATGGAGTTTACGACAAGCTCTTGAAGTACTTGAAGATGTTACTGATCGCTTCTTACTTCTCAAAAGATAGCTGTAAATCTGTCGAATTTTTTTGGGATACTGTAGATGAGGTTTGAGTGAACGTTTGTTAGGGACATGCTCAGATATGAGGTTGTTGAGAGTATTGGTTAGTAATACAACACATTCATCAATGGTGAGAGAGGAAAACAAAAAGGTCCAGTCGATACGGACAATAGCGGAATTTATTGACAACCAATCGGCTTTCTTCCAATCGGATCGACAATGTAAGGGATGGTATTTCGAGACTCGACTGTTGGTTATAGAGAAAGAAATAGAGGCATGATCACTCGTAGAAATAGGAGGCTGAGTACTGCATTTCATAATGATTGGTTGGTTAGAGAAGACATAGTCTAAGATGTTGGATATGCGAGTGGGTGTGAGTACATACTGGGTAAAGTGGTGGTCGCTGGCAAATTGTAAGAAACACTCAGAAATATGACAATTACGAATTGTAGTTAGTGATTGCCAGTCAATATTTGGTAAATTTAGGTCACCGCAAATGATAGTAGGGTAGGGAAGTGAGCAGTGAGAGGAGAGAAAAGAGGTTAGATCAATCATGCTGTTAATGGATGTTGTAGGAGAACGATAGCAGCTAATGAGTCTGATCGATGAAAAAGGCAGAGAAATACTAGAATTAGGGAAAACATCAATAATTACACATTCAATGTTGTGTTCGGAATATTGAGAGATGAGCACAGAAGAGAATGAGTCATGGACTAGAATCGCTACTCCACCCCCGCGTCCAGTACAACGATCACTTCTAAACACATCGAAAGGGAGTCCATCGGTTAGTATAGAATCAGGATCAGTATCTTCCAGCCACGTCTCCGAGACAAAGAATATATAACATTTGGAGGATCTGAGCAAATGGTACACATCATACAGTTTGTTCTTAACAGAACGAGCATTAAAACTATGACATAATATGGAATGAGGGGATCTCACATCGTTCATGTCCTAGGGAGAGTACCTTTTCGGGGCCACTATCCTTCGACTGCGAGAGGGCTGGTTGAGAGCGTTCTGCCGAGGCTGCTCTGCATGTTGAACTGTCTTCGTGGGCGGGAGAGAGGTTGAGGTCGATACGGAAGAGACAGTAGGAAGGCTCGGTGACGTGGGTCGGATGTGATGTGTGTGAGTAGAGGAAGACTGAGATAGGCGAAAGAAGACTGGGAGAGGGTCAAGATGAGCATCAATGACTCGAGTGGCGGGAAGAGAAGGATCCTTGGCATGACGTTGACATTCTCGCAAATCAAAAAAGTTGAACGAAATGCTAGCAGTCTTTATATTATCCTCCGCTAAAAAACTGTGTTAAGCGAAAACTAATGATGAGAGAACGTCAGACTTTTGTTAAAGACTGAAAGCTTCGGATGAAAAAAGAGAAACGCATAGATTTTTTTGAAAGAGCCTTGATGTACGCATAGATTCTAACCCCGCAATGCTGGTTATAGAAGCACCCTCAATGGTTATGGTTCAGTGGAATCCCAAGAAGCCTCGTGAGATGAGTCTTCTTTGGTCAGAAAGCTGCGAATGATCTCGAAGTGTCCTGCATGTGTGATGTGGCGTTTGCCTATTTACAAATAACTCCTTTTCTCTTGTAAAAGTAAAAATTTTTCGTAGTGGTTTGAATAATTGAAATGATATTGTGATGCAGCTTTTTTCTTCTTCTTTTCTGATACGTGTAAAGCAATTCTTTGAGTATTGGTTAACTCTGTACAAGCCCCGGTTAGGCAGCGGAGGTTCGGTCCCAGCCGAGTGCCAATTTTTGCCCATGCGATGGATTTCATTCAATTCTTTGAGTGGGAATGAGTTTTTAAAATGTTCATGTTTCTTTGTATCGATCGACCTTTAAAAAATACTTCATATTTTTCACGTTGTTTTTTATTATTATAAAGACTGTGTAAATACGAATATTTGAAGATTGTTTTTGATTGCGGTTTAAATGGGAATTTTTTTCAATAAACGTTTTCTCATCGAATTCGGCTCTATCCCCAACACCTTATAAGAAGAATCCTGAAGCTAGTAACAATTTTAAAATTGGAACAATTTCTCCTTATTCAAATGCTACAATGTTGATAAGTATCACAGTTGATATCTCACAGGAATTTGAAGTGAAATTAGGCAAGCTTAGCGAGAATCCCCAGTATTTTCCGGTATCGCTTAAACGCCGTGAAGTTTTTTTCAAGAGCAAAGTTTTCTGGGGGCTTTACTGCGAAAAATATCTATGAAAACAGAAATCTGAATGCTCAATTTTTTTATAATCGGCCTTCACAGCAGAAGCTTAGTCTAATCTCTTGACCCTTGATTGTTTTGCAATGCAAAAAATTAGAACAGAAAGAAAACAAGAGCTTATTTTCGGCTTACCGCAGCTATATTCACGAAAGGGCATATGTCTCCAAAACATTGACTGGGACATTGAGGAACATTCTTGCTGGGACGAGAAAAACATATCTTGTGATGAATACGGTAATTTGCTGCTTGTGTTGAAATAGAGTTCCCCTCCCAAAGCGGTTCTGCCGTAAACAGTAAATATTGGCCGGGCTAATACCGAGATATGAAGATAACTGAAGGATCTGCATAATCATTCCCATCATGGGATGAAAATATACATCTCGGAATACTTTCCAATGTTCGCTTTATCGACTTTGTCTCAGATATGAATCTGATATCTCCGACATCCTTCAGAAGGCTCAAATCGCTCTTGATCTCCGTAATCAGAATTATCTCACATGACTGGCAGACTAAACAAATATTGGATAATCAAATCCTTTCATATGACTGAATAATGGAATGTCAAGCTTTGTGAGCTGATAACGCTGCTTGCGTAATCAACAAAACAGCTTTATGTTATTCTATGGTTCAGTTCGCCGGAAGTGTAACTAGATGAGTGTTCTCTCCCTTAATCCATCATGATAATCTCATGATATCATGATAAAATAACAAAACTTTGCATGAACTAACTCTGTCCACAATAATTTTTGATCAAATGAGTTCTTCAAAATACATCAATTAGAGTAGCGGAAGGATGCAGGAATTCACCCTAGACTGTTTACGAGCAAACAATTAGAAAGCTTTTCAGCCCAAGGTTTAGAATCTCCAAAGCCTTTTAGATTAAAATATCTCACTTTATGAGAAGTTTTCACGATTTTAGTATTGCTTCGATTGTGCGCATTTATGCGGTCCGTTGAACTATCAATATTTTTATTTTCCTTCATAGTTCTCCAATATGGCAAGAAATATGCCACGCTTTTCATTGAACAATAACTCAGCTTTGTCAACTTTTCAGTCTGTGGAATGATGTGTGAAATTTAAATAAGCTTCGCAGCTTCATTACTATTTCATGAGCAATTTATGAAATGCACTAGAGTGTGCCATGATTGTGCCATAAATGACATTCGTCCAGTTATATCGACATCCGCTGAGGGAGAGATAGAGAAGAAGATAGAGAAATACAGAGAGAGAGGAAGAGAAAGAGAGAAATAGAGAGAGATAAAGAGAGACAGACGAAGCTCTGTAAAAAGTTGTGTGCTGTAAAAAACTTGAATTCGCGAGGAAATTTGGAATGTTTCGGATAAAAGGTGCAAATCGATGTTTTCTACTTCTACTTCTACTCATAATAAAAGACACAACATTATTTAACGAAAGATAATTTTGTTAAGGATCACAAAACTCTCTTAAACAAAACAAATATCCCTTTATGCTTGAAAATCCTTCGAAAACCTTAGCTGTTGAGAGAAAGAAGAACGAACGGCTTTGAAGGGCCTTCATAAGTAGATGCTGGACTTCCCCAATGTAATTTTTTTTGCTCAAATAAACAAAATTGCACAGCTTGCTCATATGAAATACCATGAGATAATCGAAGGAAGTTGCTCGGCGGTTCATGAGAGTGCTTCCGCTTTCTGTTATTCTCACCCCCACCAAATCTTTTATTCTTAATGCTCACCTTTCTGACGATTTCTTCGTTTTCTCTCTCTCTTTTCACTTCTAATTTTTCCTACTTTGTTTTCTTATTTTTTGGTATGCTTGTGGATTCCTTTTTTCATTAAACGAAGTTTAATGAAAAAAGGAATTATGACCTTTGTTTCGCTAGTGGTTCTTTCTTTGAATACTATTTAAAGTTGGTGGAAATTACCTTGGCTAGTGAAAGTTTCTCTCTTATTTATGACCTTTGTTTCGCTAGTGGTTGTGTACTTCAATTGCACAGTTAACATGACCTTTTATACTTACGAAGGTACAGACTTTGATGGGAACCTTTTTATTGTGGAAATGCACAACAGCGAAAATATTCATATGAATGCAAGCCACCAAAATATTCTCATCAATGGGATTGTAGAAATGAATAATAAACCGAAATTAAACCACTCATAAAAACAGATGTGACGACTACATACACAATTACAAAGTTCGTGATGATGTTTTAATATGAGGATGTTCAGGAAGTTCGGGGTAGCATGCACTGTACAGGAGAGAGGAAGCAGTTCTGGAAGTTGTTGTCGACCGTGGACCTCCGCTCGATGCCTTCCGCTCTCTTCAGCACCCGTTCCATGGGCAGTCGCTCGTGTCTGTAAAATCAGGGCTCAGGAGGAGTATTTTTAAGAATGTAATGCACCATTCAAGAACAAAAACTTGTATAAGTTACAACCTGGGTATATTTTTTGAGGAAATTTTTCCTGTTTTGGTTCTATTTTGAGTTGGCTCATGCCCAATTTAATAATGCCCAATTCATTAATCTGAAAATAACTTGGGCCCAGTTCAAGTTTGGCAAGTGCAAGCTAGCTATTAAATTTCATAAACTAAGCACGGTGATTCTGAAAAAGATTAGTATCAACTATTGTGACAATATGTTTTAAAAAATTGATGCGATATACTGAATGCCTTTAAAACCCAATCACCCTTCGTGAAACGAGTCAACTGGGAGAGCTCTCGATAATATGGACGTTCAAAGCATTATTACAAGTATAGATAATGATTTTTTTAGTGGGGCCTAGAGAAGATCTGCTGATTAGAGCTACTCCTCAAGGGTTAGCTTTTTGCAGACTGAAATTATCTAAAAATATACGTATTTTTCTTTGATTTGACCCTGAAATGATAAGGATGGCTTCTTCTATTTGAAAAAAACTCTTAATTGTCAAGTGCCTGAGGCTATTTTATTTCACAGCAACATCATTATCTGGTGAATGCCATTGAGGAGGAAATTTTTTTAGAGTATGAAAAAAATCAGGTATTGTGATTTTTTAAGAACAAAAGGTTTTCCTCTACAAATGTTCGTGGAAGAAGTCTGAGATTTTAAAGCAGCATTTGACCAAACTTACATTTTTGTTAGTAGAGGAGATGATAAACGTTGGAATATACAATTGAAGACGTCAAAATACTTCTTAGCTCACTAGTGTAAGTTCAAAAACTCTGTACCTACCCCATCCAGTTAAGCACTATTAACATCATGCAATGAAATAATCTCTTATAGATTTCAAGTAACTCTCAAATAGTGTGAATACTACAAAAAAGCATAGTATGTAGGTGGTAGAAGCAGACTTCTCTCCTATACGCCTCAACGGAGTGATTACCCTAGAAAGATCCCAATTGACCCTTAAGCGTTGCGGTTACCTTCAAAGCAATGCTAGTACTTTTTTGAAAATTATATGCGAAGAGTATGGCTCAAAAAGAAGAGCTCAAAAAGACGAGGTCAGCTAATGAAACGTATATCGTTCTAAGAACACAAGTAAGATTTAGGCGGTGCAATAGCCATTTAGTCAGATATGCTTGTCACTATTCGTACCCAAATAAGATATTCGCGCTTAAATACAGCCAGTGCGCATAATATACACCAAATTTAACGAATAAAAGCTCAACTTGTTATATTATTGCCTATTTTAGACATATACCACTGGATGAAGTACTAATTCTTCTAATAAAATAGTTATAAACGAGTATGTATATATTGAAGTATGCTAACAAGTAAACAATAACACTTCAAGCCCAAGTCTTTCAAAAGACGAAAGGCTTTCTCATCATGTGAATAAGGTTACATTTCTCGAACCCCTAATAAGATTACATTTCTCGAACCCCTAATAAGGTTACATTTCTCGAACCCCTAATAAGGTTACATTTCTCGAACCCCTAATAAGGTTACATTTCTCGAACCCCTAATAAGGTTACATTTCTCGAACCCCTAATAAGGTTACATTTCTCGAACCCCTAATAAGGTTACATTTCTCGAACCCCTAATAAGGTTACATTTCTCGAACCCCTAATAACTCGTTCGTAGAAAAACACACATCACTCAGAAAAAACTTCATTACTCTTCCTGCGCTTGACAGAATATTTGATAGATTAACAAAACACTGAACCCGTAGAAGTTTGTTCACTAACTTCGGCGGAAAGAAAATGAGAGAGAGAGAGAGAGAGAGAGAGAGAGAGAGAGAGAGAGAGAGAGAGAGAGAGAGAGAGAGAGAGAGAGAGAGAGAGATAGACATTTCTTGCATCCATACACTCTCAAAATTCATCTATGTACTGTAGACCCTAACTTGTTTCTCAATCATCCTTGTTTTTACGTTTCGTGTTCAATATTATACAACTCTATTATACAATCTATATTTTCCAAGCTTATTTCGGAGAGGACCCATTTACTTGATGTAAAAAAATTCTAAAAAGGAAGCACCTCAGCATGAGTTGAATGAGAGCTTGTCGGGAAAGTCTTTTCTCTCTGAATGGAGATCCATCGTTCCCTGCAAACAATATATTATATTAGCCCCAAGCATCACATTTTCAGTCAATATTCAAGTAATCTTCTCTGTTTAGGTATCTTCCATGGAAAGTCTTAAGATTATTAGAATATTCACGAAAGTTGATCGGACTAAGAAGCCAAGTGATCTATCAAAACAGCCCGTTCTGACCTGGTAAGAGTACTAGGAATGTACACAAGGCGAGGAAGAGAGCAACCAGATTCCGGGAGTTCTGCATTTCGAGTGCGAGGGAGGAGGAGGAGCTATCGAGGGAAGGCTGACCCTTCAGTCGACCCTCTTGAGACTCAGACTTAATCTCACGGAGGGGTGGAGTCATCTGATAGAGCGAGCGAACAGTTACAAAGTTCCCTGCTTACACTTAGGGATGTCATTCAGGGATGTCATCGATGTCATTCATATCCAGCCCCGAACAATCAATAAAAATAATTGAACAACGATAAAAAACAGATATTTTATCGATTCTTCATTCGTTTACTTTTTGTGATACTCTTTAAAAGGTCAATTGAATTACTGAAAAAAACTCTTCAGTAAACCTTATTGTCTCTCCGTTCGTCCGCGAGGCAGGAGTGAGAGAGAGAGAGAGAGAGAGAGAGAGAGAGAGAGAGAGAGAGAGAGAGAGAGAGAGAGAGAAAGAGAGAAAGAGAGAGAGAACGAGAGAGATAGAGTGAAAGAAACAAAAGTAGAATGGGAGAGAATGAGGTAGATAGAGAAAGAAAAAAGGTAGAGAAACAAGCAGCTCGTAATTTCATTCCACGAAAAATTGCGTGAAAACACATATGAATTTAGTTAAAACGTTTATCTGTTCATATTTTCGAAAGACTACCTTCAAATATATTGCAATGAACAAAATGGGGTTGAAAATAGGAATAAGCAAATAAAAATGTTGAGCCGTAATAGAACACGGTAATTTACCGTTGCACTAGTTGAACGGAAAGGTGAAAAATCATTTGGGAATACAAACGCTTTTAATATGACGCGGAACGCGATAAAGTGGACCTAGCTCTGAATACATTGGGCAATAGAAATTGTATGTCTCCGATTTCGCTGAAAATTTTCACCAAAGGGTATTTCAAGTATGGCGAGAACGATGGTCAATTTGATTTTTCCTGATTCCAGCTCTCCGAAAAGCATGAGAGGGTTGAAAAAAGCTTGTTTCGCCGAAAGTACATATGAGGGTGCAGAACTGTTCTAAGAGGCATATGTCACTCAGATTGATAGCTAGATCCACCAAATACCGACTCGATGTAGTCGAATACGTCGGGGAACTTGTCAAATGGGTACCTCGTTTTCAAAACTAACTTTTGAAAAAAAACTTGTTTGGATTTTTAAATAACTCAACGTGTTTTTCGAATTGAAATATGAATTTTGGCTAGTATGTTGGAATTTTATAAACTTAGATATACAGAAAGATTATATTTTTGTAAGTTTGATTATCGATTAGTTTTGCCAGTTTTAAAAAACCTCAAAACTTTTTTTTTGGTCGGAACTCATCATGTTTTGATTTGAGCAAAAAGTGTTTAAGTACAAAAATGTTTATCGTTGTATAGGGTATGACATAAACAAAGTTTGACAAATGCTTGTGAATTTTGAAGCGAGTTACGGCCACTTCAAAAAAGACCCTAAAACCCTTAAAAACGACTTTTTCCTAAAAACTTTTTTCATTCTCATCAGCTTAACTAGAAAAATACGTTAATGTAATTCTCGAAGATAAACCTACTTTGAAAAGAGTTATTACGGTTAGTTCAAACCTTGAAAAAAGGTATTTTAGGACCCCCGATGAGGTTTTTTTGTGTAAAATTTTACTTCCTCTCCTCACTTTTCAAGAATGCACATTCTAGTTTTTCCCTACTAGGAACTACTTTTTTAATGAAAAAAAAAAAGATTTCACCATTTCGAGAGCAAAATTGATGAGGATGAAAAGGAAATTCAAAAAAATTTGGGTGGATTTAAATAAAACAGTGAAGAAAAATTTTCGTCGATATCAAAATATACTACTTAGAGGGTGTTTCTTCTGGAGCATTCTAACCAACAATTGTTTTTTTTCGCATTTTGTATTTTTATGATAATTATTCCAAATAAATTATGCTCTCTACCTTTTGTAGCTATTTACTCTCCAATCACATCCCGGAAGCTTCTGCCAAGTCTTCTAATCAACATAGGAAGTTTTAGAGGATAGCGCGGATTTTTCATGTTATTTGATAAACGATTGAATCATTAAAACTCACTTTAGAGTCGGCAAGAAGAAGGATAAGTAGAAGAACAAGTAGAAGAACAACTCAGCTATTTTTAACGTACATACATTCTTCTGATGCTGTTGCAAAGACAAAGGCTTCTTTTACACTGAGCCTCATTCTTTGTCTGAAATGATTCTTTTTTGTCTTTTTTTGCACTGAAGAACCGGGGCACTATTTGAACTCTTCGCAAAAAACTAAATTAAGCTTCAAAAATCAGTTTACAACACACAAAAATTAATTATGGAAAATGGCACATATAAATTTGGAAGTATCACCATTAATACTCATGAATTATTACTATTCATACTTATATGCACGCGTATTCATGATTTTATACTTTTCAAGTATGAATAATCACGCTTTCGAATGTATGTATCTACATACATATATGTGTCATTTTCCATACTTATTTTTTGTGTGCATTCAACAGTGAGTTCTTACCCATTCAAGTGACTACTTGTTCCAACGAAACACTGAACCTTTTTTTCTCAGATAAAAATGGCTTTTTTCTTCTTCTCAGACAACAAAGAAAAACTACACCAACTTGTGTGATTCGATTTAGCAGCCGAAAGTTTGATTGAAGGGTTTGATACTTTCTTCCGAAAGAAGGGTTTGATACTCTCTTCCGAAAGAAGGGTTTGATACTCTCTTCCGAAAAAAATGTTTGATACTCTCTTCCGAAAGAAGGGTTTGATACTCTTTTCCGAAAGAAGGGTTTGATACTCTCTTCCGAAAGAAGGGTTTGATACTCTCTTCCGAAAGAAGGGTTTGATACTCTCTTCCGAAAGAAGGGTTTGATACTCTCTTCCGAAAGAAGGGTTTGATACTCTCTTCCGAAAGAAGGGTTTGATACTCTCTTCCGAAAGAAGGGTTTGATACTCTCTTCCAAAAGAAGGGTTTGATACTCTCTTCCGAAAGAAGGGTTTTATACTCTCTTCCGAAAGAAGGGTTTGATACTCTCTTCCGAAAGTTTCAAAGGATTTATGTTCTTTTTTTACTCCTTAAGTCTTTAAAACACATGATTCTTTATTGTTGAACATTGAAAAAGTGAAAGAAATAATTCCATATAAACTTATCATGCTATTAGCGGGGAAAACAACGTTGAGCACAGGAAAGAACACGAAAACCAGAAATAATATTAAATCAACGATTTAAGCTTCAATTTTTTTATTTTCGCTCTTCGTAAACAGCTTCACAAAGTTAAGCAATGATATTGATGTCTAAATTGAAACAATATTCTATTGAATTACTAAAAAATATCAGAAAAATAAGTTAAAACCCGTTTAATGAATTCTATTCTAAGAACAATGTACATCTCTCACGCTAATCCTACTCATGCTATGAACAATGAAGAAAATTCAAAACAATTCTACAATTTTCCACTAAGATCTTACTTGAACATCATATTGGTTAATCGGCCGGGTTGAAATTCGCATTCATAATCTCTCTTTTTGTCGTGATCATTGCTTCTCTACTCTGGTGGACCTGTGCAGCTTCTACAGCACAGGAGGAGAGTGTTCTCTCTCAAACAGCCGCTTCGCCAAGTTGTCGCTTCTCCTCACTTTCAATTTTCACTTCCAGACTCTCCAACTCTTTTTTACGAAGCTGAACCTTCATCACAGCGCAGCCGACACAGCATATAATTAAGAAAATCAAAGAAATCCCTCCGACAATAATAAGGCAAACGGGAAGTCCTTTGCCCATGTAAAAAGGGCTTTAAATTGAGGCACTTTATTGAAACCTGGTTAAAGGTTCTTGAAAGCTGGTAAGAAGAAGGGGAGAAGCAATCGGGTTCGTACTTTGCAGTGTAAGTGAGGATGCACTTATACTGAAGTGAGTAATTGTTAAAAAAATTTTCACTTTGATTCTTATCTTATCTCTGAAGTCACTTGAGAGCCTTGAGAAGATAAGAATAATTAAAAAATTCCGCGAAGAAATGATACAAGAATCGTTTCAAAATTTTAATTTTTTTTGCAGTTAACTCAATCATTTTTACTCTTTCAAACTTTTTTTTAGTACAATACATTATGATTGTTTAAGAATGAAAGGATAGATTATACAAGCACTATCACTATCGATCACTGTGATGACGCTAATCACAAAAGTTTGTTTCGCCCCGGCTCAGACAGACTTCTGTGCTCTCTGGGTGGGGCTCATCAGTGAGTGCCCAGAGAGTACACATACGATAAATTTTAACGATAATATATCATATGTTAAACAAACAAAAACAAAAACAAAACAAAACACACACAAAACAAAAAAAAATTAAAAATTAAAAAACATTCAAAATAATTTTTAATAACTTGTTTCAAAAAAAAAATTTGTATTAGATAAAAAATGAAAGAACAAAAATTTTAGAAATAAGATAAAAATATTTTTTAATTAATAGTGATAATTATAACTGTCATTATAATGGCTATAATGTTTTAGAACATAAATGAATGGATAAATAAATAAATAATACGAGAGACTAATGTTGTCAAGATGAAAAAATTTTAATTTGAAAACAGTTCTCTTTTGCAATAGTAATATGGTGATGTTATGGGGAGTGTTGATAGATCATGACTATTGATAGATCATGACTATTGATAGATCATGACTATTGATAATTGTCTCGATTGTTTATAGTGATTTAAAGGTCAATTGAAAAAAACATATGTAGTTTCTGTACGTGTCAGAAAGCATCGTGAAGCCTCGAAAACGACTACGACAATGTCTGAAACTGAAAGTATGAGTGTTCCTACAATGTCTGAAACTGAAAGTATGAGTGTTCCTATAGACATGAGTTTGTCCAAAAACACCAAACAATTATAAAACACTTCATGAAAACAAAAAAATCGTCCGTGATCGGTTAGCAATACTATTACGAGTTAGCGTTTCCAGTAGCACCACGAGGAGGAACGGACATCACCACCATTTTTTTGGTTTTTTAAAATTTTTTTTCGTTTATAAAATCTTTTTTTAAATTCAAAATTCTTTTCAGTTCTCAATACTCCTTCCATTGCTTTAACCTATCAATTTTTGCAATTTTTTAATCCACCAAGTTTGTTTCCAATCCCATTTTTCGTTATTGTATACTTTTTTTTAAAATTCAAACTCTTTATCGATTTCGATGCGATTCCACCGATTCCATTATTTGATACTCTCCATTCAAAAAAAATTTTTTTTCATCTATCATTCTTGTTTCCAACCACATTTTGGGCTTTCAACTGCTCTCCTTGTTTTCCAATTTTCTTTCGTTTTCAATTTTAGTTTTTCGTTGTTTCCTTTTTTTGTTTTCGAACCTCTTTTTACGTTTTCCTCCTCTATTATTGCTTTAATCTTTGCTTAAAACCCATCTAAGTTTTTCCCAATCATATTATCTTTAATTTATCTTTAATTTATCTTTAATTTATCTTTAATTTATCTTTAATTTATCTTTAATTTATCTTTAATTTATCTTTAATTTATCTTTAATTTATCTTTAATTTATCTTTAATTTATCTTTAATTTATCTTTAATTTATCTTTAATTTATCTTTAATTTATCTTTAATTTATCTTTAATTTATCTTTAATTTATCTTTAATTTATCTTTAATTTATCTTTAATTTATCTTTAATTTATCTTTAATTTATCTTTAATTTATCTTTAATTTATCTTTAATTTATCTTTAATTTATCTTTAATTTATCTTTAATTTATCTTTAATTTATCTTTAATTTATCTTTAATTTATCTTTAATTTTCATATCTTTAATTTTCTACCACACGAACACACTATTTTTCGCTAAACAACTTAAAAAAATCTTTTTTTTTGTTTTTTAACGAAAATTTTTTGTTATTTTCAAAATTTTATTTCTAAAATGTTTTTAAAACTTTATTTTTTGAACTCGCGATTTTTTTAAACTTTTTCGGTCTTTTTGGTATATTCAA
This sequence comes from Allodiplogaster pararmata, assembly GCA_964056735.1. Classification (NCBI taxonomy): domain Eukaryota; kingdom Metazoa; phylum Nematoda; class Chromadorea; order Rhabditida; family Diplogasteridae; genus Allodiplogaster; species Allodiplogaster pararmata. The sequence continues at coordinate 19,187,107 of OZ057408.1, read as the reverse complement.
CTATGAAGGAAAGGGAGGTGCCAAAGATGAGTGGGAGACTAAAGTAAAAGTTTCCCCATTTATATACTGTTTTTTTCCTTTAAAAAATTATCCCTTTTTCCAATTTTTTTAAAACTCCAATTTTTGTTACTTTAAACACGTATTTTACCACCTCGGAATTTTGTTTACAAAGTCTTTTTGTTTACAACTCTTGTTTTATTTTCAACTGATTTTTGTGTGTTTTAAAACACCATTCTTGATTTTCATCTCTAGTTTTTGTGTTGATATTTTTTTGTTTTTAACACCAACTTTGGTTTTATACTCCAACTTCCTTTTTTCACCTCCTTTTTTTGTTTTTTAATTTCTTTTTTTTTCGTTCTTCGAGTTTTCACCTCACATGTTTTCAACTTTCTTTTTGTTTTTAAATTTTTATTCAGTTTTTTTTTACTTTCAAGCCTTATTCCCTCTTCGTTTCAACATCAACTTGAACGTTTAAACTTTTTAAACCCGATCTTTATGGTTTTTTTCAGACTCATTTTCGGGTTTTCTTACACTAATTTAACACAACGCAACAAATTTCAAGAAACAAGACAAGGTGTTGTACTCGAAAAGACAACGCTACATCATGGACAGAAAAGGCATTCTCAGACAAACAGCTCGGACAAACAAACAGACAAAAAATACAACAGAATTCCTAAACAAAACTGAAATCAAAAGCCTTGCTGGACATAAATTGAAACACGAAGAAAACCTGAAACTTTTCACCGTAAAGAACTAAGGAACCTCAAACTAAGGAACTAAGGAACCTCAAACTGGAAGGTGGAGAGAAAAATGTATAAAAACTTGATCTAACGGCCACGTCTAGAAAAATAACCCTAAAAAAGGAAATTGGAAGATTCGTTAAAACAGAATTCCTAAAACATTTCACACGCACTTTCCTCAACTTTTGATTCAAACTTCCACTTTTTATTTTTGACTTTTTTATTTTCAACTCCAACTTTTCAATTTTTAGACCACTTTTCATTTTATTGCCCACTTGGGGTTTTCCTTCGTTTTTTCGTTTTCAAAATTTAATTTTTTTCCTATTCTCACTTAAACTTTTTGATTTATTTTCACATTAGAATTTTCTTTTCACATTTCGCATATACATTCCTCAATTTTTTGTTTTCAACTCCCACTTTTCATTAACGACTTTTTCATTTTCCGCTGCATTTTTTTTCTCAAAACAACTTTTTGTTTGCCCTTGTTTTTAACTCTTTTCCGTTTCACAGATTTTGAAATTTTTACCCTTCTTGTTCATTTTACCCATTTTTTCTTTAAACTTCTCCTCTTATTTTTAAATTCCACCACTTACTTTTATAACACATTCTTCGCTTTACATCACTCTTATTTTGTTCCCCCTATTTTATTTAAAAGATTCTGAAAGTTTATAAAGCTGAGAATGGAATATATGTCCTCGCGAGAAAAGTCCACGGTCAATATAAACATTAAATTCTAATATCAAAAGACACAAGAAGATCCGAACATGACTAAATTCAAATCTCACCCCTTTAATAGAGACAAAAACTTGTTGACAAAAGGACTTACAGTAGATTTTCCGTGAAGCATAGTTGTGATAAATGATATAACATGATAAATAAGAATTTAATTTTATAAAAAAAAACTTAAGAAAAAGATCAATAAAAACATCACAATCTTCACCTTGAGCTGTACGATCTCAATCAGTGCTTAGGCAGCTTAACTTCATCACAATCTTCACCTTGAGCTGTACGATCTCAATCAGTGCTTAGGCAGCTTAACTTCTAAATCCGAGCTCGAAAAAGATGTTCCCGTGATACGAATTATCCAGGAGCATTTGAATTTCAACAAATCTCAGTGTGTGTCCTGTCGGGCGCTTTTTTTTGCAGTTTAGGGACACCCCCCCCCCACCTGAGGTTCAATGGGTCAGATGAGTTCAATGGCTAAATATCAATATCGAGAATTGAAGCGAATAAAATTGGTTCTATAGCACACGAGATATGCAAATGAGTTAAATAACGAGAAATGAAGCGAATAAAAGCACCCTATGGCTCTTATATACTCACGGGCATACTAGACGCCAGACAGTGCAGAGTGGCTTTTTTTGTGTTGATACGGTCTCGTTCGCCTAAGCCGTACGGGCTCGTTAGCGTAAACTTTTACTAAGCCTAAGCGTTTTTAAATGTAAAAATATTTCTTTAATATAAAAATAAATTTTTGATGTAAAACTATTTTTAAAAATTTTTTTTTCAAGAACCGGAGTTTCTGATGCTCAAAATGATCACCTATGAAGAAAATTTCAAAAACTGTAGCGTTTAAAGCCTTTTTTCGTTTAGTATTCCAATGTCTGCAAGACAAGACGCAGGGTATGCACTACAAGGAATAAGAGCCAATTTGGCTCTTATATACTCACGGTGTACTCGCTCTATAGCGGTTTCAATGAGTAAATGTACCTTCTCGTCTCTTACGAGTTTTCTTCCCAATTATCTCTCGCCTGCCACGTCTTCTTTCAATTATTTATTCTTGCAATTACTCAAACAAACAAATAAACAAACATCTTCGGAGATCTGCACCTGGGCACTTGGACGGGTTGGGCTGGTTGGGAGGGGATTCAGCAATGGCTAGTTCAGCGGATCTCAAACTTGGGTAATTAAACCCGTTTAGTTTAAACAAATAATAAACAAATCTAAGAAACATGAAATAACTAAGAATGAGAGCTAGTCTCAAAAATTTAGGTAAAAGGCGAAATAAATTAGGTACGGTATGATGCAATCCGTACGAGACCCATTCAAATATGAAAAGGGTAGTCGTATTCGACTACACTGGGGCCCGGGGCGGGTGAGAAGGATATTCCCACAAACAACAATGAACAGAAATTTCACAAAAGATGATACATGAATATAAAACATCTTAGAACATTCTTCTTGGCGTCCTCAACGAGCGAAGACCGGATTTTGCGGGCACATAGCCGAATGGTGAAGACCCGAACAGCGGTTGCATTGCTTGATTTGGCAAGGGCGGCCCTCATGCGATACGCGTAGACAGGAGTGACATCGCTCGAGTTTGACCAGTTTGATCCGCCTTCCTTCGAGAGTGAGTTTTCTGCATCCGGAAGCCACGTGACGCTTGTCGTCGCAAAAAAGGCAGGAGACTTGCGGTTTGGAGACCTTCGATGAGTTGGAAGAAGACTCGATGTCTTCGGACTGATGACGCTTTCTTGAGAAGTTCGGGGCAGAAGAGCTGGAGAATCGCGTTGTACCCGATCGCAACACTGGAGATCTTGTCTGCTCTCTAGTTGGATGCTCGATCCTGACTAGAAGCGTATTGACACCGCTCTCCAACTTAGCCTGGGCGATCAGACCATCCGAGACGCGGTTCATGAGTTGCTGCACAGAATCTGTAGTGCTTTCCAGTCGAGAAAGCACTCTTTTTTCCAATCAGCTCATTCTTGCTTCCAGGCCGCCAATGAGCGCCCTCATTTCCTTTAACTTTCTCAACAAGTTTTTCTCTATCTCGGCCATCGAGTTGCACCACATTTGCTCATGAGCTGTATCCTCACGTTCTGGTACGTCTTGCACGTCCATAAGCTCCTTCTCCAGAAGGTCTTCATCTACGTCTACCAGATTCGCCATCTACAAGAAATACTACTTTACTTGTCATTCATCAACCCATATCTGAACAAGTATAGCATTTCAATTATTAAAAACATATATACATTAGGTCACCCACCGGTGAGGCTGCCCCGCCCGACCTTGGATACATTACCCTTATCACTTTCTCATCATTTGCCAATACTCGGGGTCTCTTGCCAATGACTTGCACCCTCTAATTGGTCTTTAGGAGGTTTCGCTACTTCCCGAGGTTCTATCGTGGGAGCAGTCGTCTCCTTTGAACTTTCATCATTTACCACATAGGGGAGTGACTCTTCATCCGTTGAATACACTTCGAGAGGAACCAGTAGGTTCAAGGGTCGCCTCAAATACGACCCTGCCCCTGTTCGAACCATTGCTTCTCTTTCAGTGCACTCTATAATACGTCCCATCGGCCATGACCCTCGTGGTGTTATTTCTTCTTTCAACAACACTATTTCTCCTATCCTGGGACTTCTAGCGCTTGTTCGACCTGTTCTCACTGATGCTCTAGCCCGATCTCTCAGAGTAGTAATGTACGTTTCTCGGAACAGTTCCCAGTACTTCTGAAGCCTACTTTCCAGCTCAACACACTGAGAGCGCATGCTATTCTCATTACTTTCTGGTGGATGGTAATCTACGTCTTGCCATTCCCTTGAATCGCTAGCAAGACCCATTGCGCCTCCCATCGGCATGAGAAAATCGGATGGTCGAATGACACGTCCTTCGTCCTTTCTGTCGTCGGACAGGTGCACCAATGGTCGGTTGTTCACAACCGCTTCAATCTCCACTATCATGGTTTCAAATTCTCCTCTGTCAAGGAGCCTTCTGCCAATGGTTCTCGTCAAGCAGCTCTTCATCAACCCAACCAATCTTTCATATATGCCTCCTTGCCATGGAGCGTGAGGAACCGTGAAGTCCCACTTTACTCCTTTCATAGCCAAGTACGTGGGGAACATATCATCAGAAACGTTTTTGCGGTGCCTTCTTTCAGGGCGTCACTCGCCCAATGAAATGTGGGCGCGTTATCCGACATCACTCGATCTGGAACACCCCTCCTAGATGTGAATCGTCTGAAGCTGGCCATGAAATCTACAGCTGATAGTGAGCTTGTGACTTCGAAGTGTACGGCCCGTGTTGTCATGCATGTGACAAGAAGCACATAGACTTTGACCCTTTCTTCTTTCTGCTTTACTAAAAATGGACCGGCATAATCCATTCCGACATGTTGGAAAGGTCTTTGCCTTGTCACTCGAGCCTCTGGAAGGTCTGGAGCACTTGGGTATGGAAAGGGAGCGGCAAGCGCTCTTCGACATGATGTGCAATTCCTTAAAACTTTGCGCACTGCCCTTCTTGCTTTCACCACCCAGTAATTCCACCTTACCGCGTCTAGCGTATGATTCTCTCCAGAATGCATCACATTCACATGAGCTTCTCTTATAATCAGATTCACTAGATGATCGTCCATTCCCCCTGGTACAAATATGGGACATCTGATATCGTACACCAATGCCGAGTTTTCCAATCTTTGATGGCCACATCTATAAAGACCATTTTTGTCCATAAACAATTGCAGGTTTCGGTTGCCTGGATCTTTTAACTTATCAATGTGTTTCAGCTGGTGTAACTTGAGGATGGTGCATTTTGCCCGGTTCAACTCTCCCACTGTCAACGGACCATCTGTTGGCTCATCACCAACCAACCGTGCAAGCCGTTCACTGTGAACGCCTTCCAACTTCGAAAATCTGGCTCTGACATGCCGTCTGACATAAGCCATTACTCTCATCATTCTCTTCCAAGTCGAAAAGCGGGTCGTGTCGAACATTGGTCTCAACTTAGGTTCCTGGATGATTGCGAGCACTGGTTGAGGAGAATTTAGCTCATTTGCCTCATTGACAACTGCTTCGGGTGTTTCCGTTGGATCAAATGGACATCTCCTTTCAACTAATTCTATCGTCAACCATTCTGGACCTGACCACCACATACTACCTTCCGCCATCATCTTTTGAGCTGGAACTCCCCTTGTGGCCCAGTCGGCGGGATTCTCTTCCGAACGCACGTGGCAGAGTATCACGCAGTCCCTTTCCCTTTTGCAGGCCTCATCGTGCAGTTCTCGACAAATCCCTTTTCTTTCAATAGATATTTTCTCACTTGTCTTGCAGACATTCCGGCTTCCTCTCTCCGAATTCTGATTTATCTTACCAACGGCCCAGTGTAATGCGATTGTACTATCCGAGAAAACTCGACATCCGATTACTTTGTGTAGGCGGGTCTTGGTTATGCTCAGCAACACAAATCTCAACAACTTTACCGCCAAGAGTAGGGCTCGGAATTCCAGCCGTGGAATCGTCAACTTGTTTTTGAGTGGTGCGAGCTGTGATCGGGCCATCGCTAAGTTGGCTCCAGATCTACCGACCACATAAACGCATGCCGCCATTGACTTTCTCGAAGCGTCCGCAAACGCAACCAGTATCCATTCAGACTCAGCCTCAAGAAATCGTCGAGGCAACACATAGCTGAATTTGGCGACATCTCTCTCAATCGCGGTCCAGGCCTTCCTATCCTCCTCTGAGATCTGGGTGTCCCAGCCGTAATCTCTAGTCCACATTTCCTGCACAAACAACTTCGCAGGCAATAGAAGAGGAGCCAACCATCCGAGCGGATCGAATACAGAGGCCAGTTTGCTTAGAATGCTTCGCTTGGACATCTGTTCCGTCGAAATGAACGATCTGGTTCCGAGAAAAAACTGGTCCTTCTTAGAGCACCACGGTGCACCCAGAATTTTCTGCATTCCAGTTCGCCCTCTATCTTCAGGTGGTAGCGATTCCACGAAGGAGATATCATCCGAAACGAATTCCCGCAAATTCATTCCGATCAATGAGAATATTCTCTTCGACTCATTGTAAACGTCCAACTTGTTTGTGTTCGAATTGCATTCAAACATAACGTTGTCAACATAGACATTTTCTTCCAGCTGATCAAGAACGAAATCCGAATCGCCACTTGCTCTTTCCTTTTCCACGCTTCTCGTGCGCCCGACGTGGTAACGAATAGATGCCTCGAGTAGGTATGGGCTTTGGGAAATGCCAAAGGGTGCCACTTTGAACCTTAGGTGCACCACATTCCCGTCGTTCATGGGTTTGCGAGCATTTTTTAGCCACAGAAATCTCATCATGTCGCGCTGTTCGGGAGCGATAACCACTTGTAGAAAGGCGGCTTCTACATCACTCAGAATAATGCTCGGAGAACATCTCGCACGGAGGAGTAGTCCTGGTATTCTTTCCAAACGCACTTGACTTTCTCTCATGCAGTCATTCAAGGAAAGTTTTCCTCTTTCCTTAGCGGATGCGTCAAATACGATCCTGATCGGCTTCTCTGGCTTATCTATTCGGAAGACCGGGTGATGAGGCAAGTAGCACATCCGTCTTTCATCTTTCGGAGGTTCAACAATCTCCACATGGTCTTTCACAATGTGTTTCTTGATGATTTCGTCGTAAGTCTGAAGCATGTTTTTGGCTCGTAGGCTCGATATCACATTACGCATCCTGGCGTGTGAACATTTCAAATTGGTCGACAACTTCCCCAGAGCATCTTCCCTCACGCAATATCGAGTGTGGACTCTTCCATTTTCCACTCGCACATTGTCACGGAAATAATCGTCCACTACTGACGTTTCCTTTGAAAGCTGCTCTGAGTCATCCTTGACACAATTCTCCAGTGATAGAAACGTTTGAAGAGATTCGTTGATTTCTCTCATCGCACTTTTTCTATCTGCCACATATGCCACTGTTGACCTGTTGCTGTCATACGCTTCACCTCCGCTGGCTATCCATCCAAGAAGCGACGGTAGAAGAATGTTTCCACTGGGCAATTTGATTCTCTTCTTTTTCACCATAGTCACAGTCAAATAGTCTCTGTTCCCCAACAGCAGACGTGGCTGCACTTTAATGGTTTTCTCGCATTCGTCCGCCAATATTAGATTTTTCCTTCTGATCATTTCTAGATCAGATTGAGACAGAGGTGGGTATTCCAATGTGCCCACTATTGGTTCTGCATAGCCCAACGCTCGGATAACTAATTCCTGCCCTGTGATACTCTGGAGCGGCACTTCGTACAATGGATAGACTTTCGGGCCATCTGTCCTGTCTCCTAATCCACATACCGTTGATTCCACATCATATAACTTCTGCAAGGAGAGCTCCTCAGCAAGTTCTTTAGACACCAAGCTGACACTAGCTCCCGTGTCTAACAAGAATGCTACTCTTCGCTTGCAGTCCGGGGTAGATCCTTGTACCGTTACTTGACCAGTTTGGAGCCTTGGAGAGTGTACTTGAGATGCATGCCCTTGAATGTAATTGCTTGCGATAACATTTTGACGACCATGTTCTCTCTGTCTTGGAGGGTTACCTTCGTTTCTTCTACTTTCATTTCGATTCTGCGGAGGGGCTCGTGCTGTATTTTTTTTGAAACTGCATCATGGATGCTAACTGCATGCAAGTAGATATATCGTGAGCCTTATCGCAGATGGGACACCTCACTTCACAATTATGAACAGTGCTTGCAGGTTTTAGGCAAGCCAGACACAGTCCACGTTGCTTGAGGAATGCGATCCTGTCCACAATCAACTTGATTGAGTAGCAATCATATGACAATTTGTGTTTGCCGCAATAGATGCACTTTCTGTTGTCACCGTCTCTCATTTCAGTGTTCCGTGTGTTGTCCCTTGCACGACTCTCTGTTTGACTTTCTCTCACAGCACTAACAACCTGTTTGTTACTAGCTCCAATACCTTTCCTGCCAACAATTCCATTTAGGGATGCTACAAATAGCTCTTCTCTCACGATGTCCTCCGCCTTATCCAGCAGCATCTTCACTGTCGCCTTCTTCGTGTGGTATGCGAACCTCTGAAGTACATCCTTCAACTGTGGAGGAAACTTACGCACTATTATCTCTTGCAGAATCACATCTCCTTGCACGCTCTCGCGCAACCTTTCCATTCTGGCTACCAGTGCCTTCAACGTCAGTACCATACTCAGTTGACTTGACCATGACCAATCACTTGCCGTCAAGGATTCGATCTGGGAGGCCAGTGCCCTTTCATCACTTTCTTTAGCTCCAAAGCTTTCTTTCAGAAGATTCATCGCGCCCGCATAGCCGTTCGCTGTCACGGGAAACTGTGTTATTGCGACTCTCGCGACGCCTTGCACACACGCAAGTAAATAACTCATCTTCTCTGAATCTGAAATGTCCGATCGAGCATGTACCATGTCATCAAATCGATCATACCACTCCGAAAATTCTAGGCAATCACCCGAAAAATTCGGCAATGGAAGAGATGGAAGCTTAGGTAATCTGGTATTTGACCCTAACTCTGGTCTATTCTCACCATTACCAAGCCTTCTCTCTACTCTTTCAGTTTCACCCGCCACAACACTCACGTTTCTCAACTGCTCGACCATCACTGAATTGACTTCTCTATTGCTCGCTGGCATGGTCTCTAATTCCTCAAGAAGAACTCCCAATTCAACCGAAACAATTTCAGATTTTCTTTTGGCGGCTGCTATGTGACGATTTTTGTCTACTCTCAACCATTTTTCAAATTCGTTCTTGTGCCTTTCTCGCAGAGCAACGTCCTTCACATTACCTATGGCCTTACTCAATTCACCATTAGCGTTCACATAATGCTTCAAATCGACATTGATTCTTTTCACCAAAGCCTTTGCCTTCCTAAGCCTTTCCTGTCTGTCAGAATCATCCCACTTTGACCAATCAAGTACTTTTTCACTTTCAATAAAGTTGCCAGCCAAATTGTAAAACTGGTTTTCTAAAACACCAAGTTCTGAGATAACCCCCCAACCAAGCTGTTCCGTTTCACCCAACTCATCACAAGTATCGTTTTTGGCCATTACCTATGGCCGATGCACCATGTACTCGCTCTATAGCGGTTTCAATGAGTAAATGTACCTTCTCGTCTCTTACGAGTTTTCTTCCCAATTATCTCTCGCCTGCCACGTCTTCTTTCAATTATTTATTCTTGCAATTACTCAAACAAACAAATAAACAAACATCTTCGGAGATCTGCACCTGGGCACTTGGACGGGTTGGGCTGGTTGGGAGGGGATTCAGCAATGGCTAGTTCAGCGGATCTCAAACTTGGGTAATTAAACCCGTTTAGTTTAAACAAATAATAAACAAATCTAAGAAACATGAAATAACTAAGAATGAGAGCTAGTCTCATAAATTTAGGTAAAAGGCGAAATAAATTAGGTACGGTATGATGCAATCCGTACGAGACCCATTCAAATATGAAAAGGGTAGTCGTATTCGACTACACACGGGCATACCCAAGACGCAGACATCGGAATACTAGACGAAAAATTTGCTTTAAACGCTCCGGTTTCGATAATTTTCTTCATAGGTGATCATTTTGAGCATCAGAGACTCCGGTTCTTGAAAAAAAAGTTATTTTTACATCAAAAAAAGTTTTTACATTAAAAAATAATTTTAAATTGAAAAAAACGCTTAGGCTTAGTAAAAATTTACGCTAACGAGGCCTTACGGTGTAGGTAAACGAGACCATATCAACCAAAAAATCCCACTCTGCCTGTCTGGCGTCTAGTACGCCCGTGAGTATATAAGAGCCAAAAATTTAATAAATCTGTGCATCATTCAGAAGGAATGTGTAGGTAACATTTTCAAAATGCACTTGGCTTTTCACTTAAATCGTTCTTTTTTTATCAATTAGGCAAGCGCCGGATAAGTTGCGATTCAGTGAAGGCCCAGCGGGTCAGTTGTTTGCGGTTCGATGTATTATAAGTTGTATTATATGTTTTTGATACTGTATTATAAGACTTGCTGTGGCACTTTTTTTACTTCGCTGGTCTGGAGAAACGGACCAATGAACAAAGAGGGGAGAGAAAGTATCTCTCATTTTCCTTTCTCATCCTTCTCCCTCTCTTTCTCTCTCGCCATATCACTGCGTCAGGATTAGAATCTCTCGCCGCAGAGAGAAATAGCTGCCTGCGTGATTGATGATTGAATTTGTCTGTCTCTCTTTTTCTCTGCGAGGCACTGTGCACATTTAGACTCTCTTAATTTTACATTAAAAAAATTTACATTAAAAAACGCTTAGGCATAGGAAAAAAGTTTTTGTTTGCTTTCGTAACTCTTCTGTCATTCTAGCGTGTTACAGTACAGTGTATTTCTTTTTTTCAGAAATTATAGTTTCACTTGTCACAGAGAGAATGTAGTTTTGGCACTTTTTTACTTATCTGGTCTGGAGAAACGGACCAATGAACAGAGAGGGGAGAGAAAGTATCTCTCATTTTCCTTTCTCATCCATCTCAACCTCTCTCTCTCTCTCTCTCTCTCTCTCTCTCTCTCTCTCTCTCTCTCTCTCTCTCTCTCTCTCTCTCTCTCTCTCGGGATATTACTGTATCACAATTAGAATCTCTCGCCGCAGAGAAAGAGAGAAGCCTTCTCACTGTGGGGAGAGACGAGAGGGAAGGTGATTGCATATCTGTTCATGTGATTGACTATCTAGGTCAAATCTCTCTTTTTCTCTGCGATGAGGCACAGTGCACAATTCGACTCTCTCGCCGCAGACATAGAGACATAGCTGTCTGTGATCAGCCATTCTTTCGCTTTTTGTGAATGTTTAAATATATACACGTTCATCTCTCACTCAGAAAGAGATTTTATTCATGAAAACTCCCTTCCCCCTTTTCTTCTTAGGGCCCTTTCCCCCCCTTTAGGGCCCCCTTCCTCCTCCCGCCTTCCCCCCTAGGGCCCCATTTCACCTTCCCCCCTTTTCTTAGGTAGGGCCCTCTTTTCCCCCATTTTCCCTTTAGGCCCCCCCCTTCCAAAGTCCTCCTAAGGTGAAACCCCCTCCCCCTTTCCTTTGCCTAAAGTCTTCATAGTCTTCATATTATTATTAAAATTTCTCATATTGTTTCACTCTGCGTGTTTTTCACTCTGCGTGTTTTTCACTCTGCGTGTTTTTCACGTCTTGAACAGTCAACTAGCGATTTCCTCTCTCCATGCCAGTCACAAGAGCACATAAACGTTTGCTTCCTGCAAACCCAACTCCTAATACTTCCCCTTCGAGTCCAAACACGCGAGGCATCTCTACTATTGTCACTGAGACGCTCTCCTTCGCCAACAGTGACCCACCGCCAGGCGTTCCCAAAGGGTTTTGGGACTCGATTTCTCGGCTCTTAATCAACTTATCAACTATTGAACAATTGTCTTCGGCTAACTCAACTTGCAAATGCTCCCCTCTCAAGCCCATCCCGGACCACTCTCAAGCTCTTCATCCCTCTGAATCAGAGATATAAAAGCACAATCGGCTCAGATCAATCGTAATCGTTGGCTTACCTGAATCTTCGGACCCAAACCCATCTATGTGAATGGAACATGACGAAAAAAAAAGTCGCTTCAGTCCTGACCGCACTAAATCTCGAAGTACGCGCGCAAACTATCTTCCGCATGGGAAAACATAGTGATCGTCCTCGTCTTCTCAAAGTCCTTCTCCTTACTCGTGGTCACTTGCTGAAGGCTCTGCAAGCCGCTTCAACTCTGAGATCAACTCCCGCCTGGAACGGCATTTTCATCAGGAAGAACATGACTACTTCTGAGCGAGAGGAATGGCGGAAGATGCGCGCCGAGCTGGCCAACCTGAAGAAAAGTCACCCGGAAGAAGGCTGGGTGATATACAGAGACCAGCTATGAAAAAAAAAGATATCGGAGCGAGTAAGAGTAATGCAATCCCATCAAACTAGTAAACCCAGGTCGCTTTTCAAGTTCTTTGAATTTGAATTTTTCTTTTATATCTAGCCTAAAATGTGTATTGATTAATGATCGTTCCATTAGAAACAAATTACCTGCATTGCACACTTATTTATCTGTATTTAAACCCGATGTTTCTCTCATTTGTGAATCTTGGTTGAATAATTCGATTGGCGATTCTGAGTTGATGGCGGGCTTACCCTACCAGATTTTTCGCGCTGATAGAACTAGCAAACGTGGTGGAGGAGTTGCTATTTTGTGCAGGGATTTCTTACCCATTTCTGTTGTAGAAATCAAAGAAAAACTTACTTCTGATATTCTCGCTATTGAAATCAATGTACAAGAAACAAATACTTCTATTCGTTTGATTCTAGTATATAGGCCACCTAACACAAGTACACAGCATAATGAACTCCTATTCCAAGTCCTACCGAACCTGTTTTCAGTTAAAGAAACCGTTGTTATGTGTGGTGATCTTAACTTATCGGTTGATTGGGAATTCCCTACTTCTGCTACAGGTCAAGAAAAAGCTCTAGTTGATCTCGTTCACGATTTTTCTTTCTATCAACTCTTTAATACTCCGACGCATGATGATAATGTACTTGACGTAGTAATTGGAAGACCCGAAACGATACTTAATTGTAGAACATCGGCCCCACTCACTGCTACTTGTGATCACGCTATAGTCTCATTCTCGATCGACCTGTTTTTTGTGAATGATTTACAGGAGCCGCGTCTCAACTATTCGAAATGCGAATTCTCGTCGCTAATAAAAGATTTGTCTAAAATTTCTTGGACATCTCTCTTTGATGATTTCATTGACATCGACGATTTATGTGCTCGTTTTCTCGCTACTATATACATCCTCTTATCATTGCCCACACTCCGATTGCCGTTCGAGAGTTATCCGTCTCATATCCGCCATATGCTCAAACACAAAACGAACTATTCGAAAAACTTCATTGTAAACCTGTTTTCGGTGAGTATGTGAGTATTTGTAAAAGATTGAGCAAAGAAATAACAAAGTTCAATATTTCGAAAGAGAAATTACTTCTGAGTTCGAACAAAAAGCTGTATAAGTTCATAAACTCTAAGTTTAAAAAGTTTACGAAGATTGGTTGCATAGCGCAATCCGGAACTTTCCTGGTCTCCGACACATCTAAGGCAAAGGCCCTAGCTGACTTCTTCTCCTCTGTTTTCATTTGTGACAATGGTGTACAACCTAATCTATCTTCCCGTAGAATTGAACACGCTACAACTAACTGCTTGATTATGCCTCAACAGCTATTTTTTCATCTCAAAAAATTAAAGCCTTCCTGTTTCGTTCCAAATGATAACGTTCCCGCCATAATTTATCGCAAATGTGCGCAGGTATTAAGTGAACCACTGTCGTACTTGTTTAACATTTCATTGTCACTGGGCACCTTTCCGGAGTTGTGGAAACAAGGTATTGTGATCCCCATAAATAAAATACCCGCTCCTAAAATGCCCGAGCATTACCGACCAAAAACTATCTGTCCAGCACCGTCCAAAGTTTTTGAAAGAATTGTTTGTGGCCACTTGACCCGCTGGTGCAGCAGATTCTCGCTAATTCCTGAAAACCAGCATGGTTTTCGGCGACATCGTTCTGTGATAACAAGTTTGTTGGAGTCCACCAATTCTTGGCACAGGGATCTAGATAAGGGAAATTCTGTTGATGTTTTATATTACGACTTCGCAAAAGTGTTTGACACCGTCTCGCACAGAAAATTGCTATTTGTTCTCGATAACATAGGTATAAGAGGTGAACTCTGGAAATGGTTTGAATCCTTTCTTACTGGGAGATCATCTAAGGTCAGAGTAAATAACATGCATTCGCATGATTTTATTACGACTTCCGGTGTCCCACAGGGATCAGTACTTGCTCCCCTTTTATTCACTCTCTATATCTCCGAACTCTCACTTAAACTTTCCGTGTTGCCGATGGTTACAGCTCAACTATTTGCAGATGATTTGAAAATTTACACGTCTTATAACAACCAGAATTGTGATCACGCGCATGCTCAATTAACTAAGGCGACTAGACTCATAAATGAATTCTGTGATGAATGGCAGCTCTCAATTGCCACACACAAATGTAATGCTCTCCATATGGGTAAAAAGAACCTAAAATTCCCTTATTTGGTTACGAACTCACCTCCAACTGCATTTATCATCTCAGAATCGCCAATTCGTGATTTAGGAGTTTATGTTGATAATGAGCTCTCATTTGTTTTCCATATTACTTTTAGATATTTGCCTTACTTTTAGATATTTGCCTTACTTTTAGATATTTGCCTTACTTTAAATATTTGCCTTACTTTTAGATATTCGCCTTACTTTAGATATTTGCCTTACTTGAGATATTTGCCTTACTTTTAGATATTTGCCTTACTTTAGATATTTGCCTTACTTTTAGATATTTGCCTTACTTGTCGCCACACTTGAATATTATTTACAATGTCTCTCACCATAACTTTGCATTGCAAAATGTCGATAAAATTAATATTGAACAGGTAACAAGACGAGCATTGAAAATTGTCTATGCCTTATTCAGATCACTATCGATAAAAATTGCAGCACCATATATTATATGCTTTAAAACCTATGTTCTGCCGGTACTAGAATTTGCTTCCGTTGATTGGTCTCCCCACAAAATTACCTTGATCAGAAAATTAGAGAATGTTCAACATGTGTTCACAAAATTACTACAGTTACGTTGTGTTGCACTCACGGAGTGGTGCAATTATGAAAATAGATTGATAAGATTTAACCTGACATCTCTCTATGCAAGAAGATTAGAAGCTGATATTCTTTTGGCTTTCAAAATTCTCAAAGGTTACACTGACGTTCCAGTTTGTAAATTTTACACTTTCAAACAGTGTAACGGTCGCACCTCCTTCTATGCTTTCCATATAGGGCACACAAACAGAAACTCACTTTTTCACTCTTTCGCTGATCGGACATCTCGATTTTTTATGAAATTACCGGTCAGTCTTTTCAGGAATCAAACCATTCTAAGTTTTCGGATAAATTTGTCATTGCTAGATGTTCCAGAGGTCTTAAACATAGATTTAAGTTTATAATAGTCGTTCAATCTCGTTCTCGTTGTTTGTTTTTTCTGTTTTTTTTTATTATCTTTAGTTTTGTAAGCAGAGTCTTCCTCGTGTTGTTACATTGCAAAATGTATTTCAATAAATAAATAAATAAATAAATATTATCTCTCTCGCCATATCACTGTTTCACGATTAGAGTCTCTAGCCTGTTTGGGTTGTTAAATTCATGTTATTCAATAACTCACACCATCACTGTGTTTCGCCGCCTCTCGCATCTTAGAATCTCTCGGGGCAGAGAAAAAAGCTCTCTGTTTGTGTGATTGCTTATCTAGGTCAAATCTGTCTTTTTCTCTGGAGGACGCAGGCTACGCCCCCTCGCGCTTTTTTGTCTCCAGACGAGATAAGTAAAAAGTACCGTAGTTTTTAACACTTCAAAGATCTACATAATTCAGATACTGGTAGTGGAATTATGTCTGAAACCTCTTTACATACTTATGATTTTCGATAATGCTATGTATCGACGTGTGAAAAAAGGAATCAGAATGTCGGTATTCTTAGTCAAGTATTAAGGTTAATCGAGAAGATCTTGTCTATGGGCGAAGGCTGGTTTTTTAAAGTGAAATTTTAATTGACATATGCTTGTCTTCAAAAAACCTCAAATTTGCTGAACTCTTTTAGGAATGTTTACGAGGGATTAAATTTTTTTGTCAAAAGGTGATTAAGATTCTTATAGATTCATTTTTCAACCCAGCAAGCTCAATATTTATTATCTTAGAAGTTTTTGAGTAGTTCATTGTTCAGTGCATTGACTGACACCTGCTTTTCTATTTTTGTTTTTTAAGCAAAACTAATGGTCTTTTTATTGATTAATCACCCAGAAAGAATTTATCACGTTTTATTACATTCGAAGAACACAAAGACAAATAAACAATAACTCAATTAAATGAAATTGAATAACATGAAAAGTTTGGAGAAATGATTTAAAATGGAGTTCCCTGAGAGACAGTGCAAAACACCATGGTTTTAATGTTTACAAAACAACAATTAGAAAAGTCATGCTTAAAAATGTTTAATAATCAAAAGATTTCGGCAAATTTAAAGCTGATGTGATCCAGTTTTAGTGACTGTTAAGTGTGGAAATTATTTATTTACGTTTCATTGTGCTTGCCCGGTCGATACCCGTTTGAAGAGTTATTGGTCGCTCACTAAGACGATTATGTGCACACAACTGTGCGTTTCCTGAATGCAGGCCTGCCCGGGGCGTAAGTAGGAAACATACCGTAACGAATGGCCACTTATTGGCACTAAAACTATACGAATGAGATGCAATTTCGAAAAGCTCGTACACAATGAGAAGACAAAACAACACAAAGCTCAAAGGCGTTAATGGTCAGTCCCATTCAGAGTTGCTGGTAACAAATCCTATATTAAATGCACGCACATCAAAAGTTACAAGGTTCTATGATTGGAAAGCAAGTTTGAGCAAGTGTGATTATGTATAAGGACAATAAAAAATTGTGATATTTGTACGAGAAGAACAAATAAGGTGTAAAATGAATGAAGTCATGTTGAATAGTAATGATAATAGTCATGAGAGATTCTCAGGAACATTAATATTGGAGAATGGATGAAGTCATGTTGAATAGTAATGATAATAGTCATGAGAGATTCTCAGGAACATTAATATTGGAGAATGGATGAAGTCATGTTGAATAGTAATGATAATAGTCATGAGAGATTCTCAGGAACATTAATATTGGAGAATGGATGAAGTCATGTTGAATAGTAATGATAATAGTCATGAGAGATTCTCAGGAACATTAATATTGGAGAATGGATGAAGTCATGTTGAATAGTAATGATAATAGTCATGAGAGATTCTCAGGAACATTAATATTGGAGAATGGATGAAGTCATGTTGAATATTTGTTTTATATTTATGAGAGTTTTTCAGGGACTTTCAAGCCAAATATTGAGGCGCTCAGAACTCCCTTATACTATATGAGCCGCTCCTATTCGCGGTCTCCTCGAGAATTCCCTCTCCCTCTTCAATTGACTGAAGTCCTCCGCAGTATGGACGCCGTTTCCGGTGCCATTCCCGGTGCTAGGTTGTGGCAGGGCGCCATTTCCAACTTCTTTAACCGTTCCGTTAACGCCGTTTGTCAAGTACTCCCTGTAAATAACACTGTCAAGAAGACACTCTCGAAAAACAGCTCGATATTTTAAGTAATATATTAAAAAAGCACCGTTGGTCAAGCATTCTCAGCAAAAATTCTCCTTTAGTCAAGTAATCTTCGCAAAATGTGTCCGAAGTCTCGTATTCTCTCCAAAAACTGCCGGATGTCTCGTAATCTCTGAAAGAGACGCTGTTGGTCAAATGTTCCTGGCGAAAAAGGCGCTGATATTACGGAGACTCATCCAAAAAGCGTCGGATAAGTTTTTTCTGCAGAGTTTTCTCTGATTTTCTGCTGTCACTTCGTGATTTCTTAACTCTCATTCTTCTCCGCTTGTCTGCTTACACATTTTCTACTGTTATCGTTGATAGAATCATTCACAAAGCATTGTACAAGTCAGCCTGACTATTAATTCACAACTTGGGAATAAAAGTTTTTTAGGTACTTAAAAAAATTCCTGCTCAGGCTTAGGTAAAGGTTACGCTAGCGAGGCCGTACAGCTCAGTAGTGAGACCGCAAGGCTTAGAAAAGAGACCGTTTAAAATATGGTATGTGCGCGTTTTCAGTTTTGGACACCTTGCGAAAGGTTAGAGACGCACACCACATCTAGGTTTCTAGCTGAGCCAAAGTTAATTGAAAAGACGCGTTGCTTGACTCAGAACAAATCGTATTTTCTTTTAACTCTTCCGCTAAAATTCCATTGAGACGCTCCTCCTCAATGTTCAGCAGACGAAGTTCACTAATTCATGGGTTTCAAGGTCTCCACGTTGCAATTCTGTTCCAGAACTCTTCGATTGCTCACCAGTAGCGGTTAAAAGTTACTAAGCTTGTAACCTCTCTTTTCATCACGCGTCTGCGCAAACCGGTCATGTAAATAAAGTACTACATAACATTAGTGGTAACTTCATAAGCAGTAAAGAAGAATGAATGGAAGAACTGGATTAGGGACTGACTTGAATTCAGCATCCTCGGCATTCTGGGTTAGAGCTTGCTTGGAGGAGCCGCGGCTGTTGTCGTGGTGACTTTGCTGCTTACAGCAATACGAGCAGCAGAAGCACATCGTCAGCAAGCAGACAATGCCTGGAACTGTGTTGTGATCACTCGGCACCCCAGATCGAAGCCAGAAACCGCCAGTAAGATCGAAGTTAATAATTATTATATGATTTAAAAAAACTTTAGTTAAATAAATCTATCATGGCAATTAGACTTCTGTTTTTTTTTCTTCTATTAGTCCACGGTTTCGTAGATTTTTATTTTTGTGGGAGTTATGTGGATGAAAATCCTACAAATTTGCATTGTAAGCTGTATGAAATTTGAGAAAAGATGGTTGTCGCGAAGGTTTTTTTCTTCTTCTTCAAGAATCAAGATGGAAAGAATTTGATTCTGCATATTTCTTTTATTATTGTTTAATTTCAAGGCAATTGAAGTTTCAGAAATCGTGATTAGTACTCAAAAACGGAAGAGGAATTAACCAATAACGATTACGGCAAGGATGAAGAGCGTGAGATAGAAAGAGTTTCCTTTGAGGGTGGAGACGAATGACTCAGCCTGTAACTCATCACAAATACTTACTTTCGCACAAAAGGTATCAAACAGGAAACGAATAAGTTAATTTTATTCAGAAGCAATATAGTTTTAAACCTGAAAAGGTTCATTTTTATTGATAAAGTACATATTTCTTCATCCGAAAAGCGCATTGTTAAATAAAGGCTGAAAATGTAAACAAAGCAATTCATGAGCTTATTTTCTTGGATATAATTATTGCTTCAATGACTATCTCAACGAATTTGATGATTAAAACACCTTTTGCATGTCATCACCCTTACCGCATAAAAAAATTATTTTAAACTATATAGTTTATATGATCAATCCATAATCAGTCAAGAAACGAAACCTTTGGGGGTTTTAGCCGATGGCAATTGTACATGTTGATGTCCTCCTTGGGGAAGTGGACACTGGTGACTTGGCAGGCGATCTCGCACACCTCCATGCATTGGCCGATAGACGGGTATGTGTGAGTGTCTGTAACCAATCGAGATAACTCCAGTCGATATCGATTTATTACAAGTTTTTCCTGCGTCGAATCCATATCTTGTTCTCGGAATTTTTTCAAATTCCTTCAACTTTTTTTTTGCATGTAGATCAATTATTTTACGTGTTTCTTGAACTTATTCACGGACTTTTTCCTAACATTTTTGAGTGAATGATGTAAGATTTGGAGAGAAAGCATTCTGACGCGACCCCAGCTGCTGGCTTCTATTACTTGTTCCCCGCTGCCCTCTCAATAACAAAGTTGTCATTCTTTTCTTCATGAATTCCAGTCATGAGCTAGCGGCTTTCTATTGAAACGAAGCGGAGGAAGAGAAAGTTTCATAGAGAAAGTAGGAAAAAAGAGAAATTTAAAAGTAAGAAAGACATTAGAAATAGAAAAGGAGAGAGTTCCAGAAATTTTTGGTGAAAGCGATGTTGTTGAAGAGTGAAAAGGAAAAGAGAAAAGACATGAGAACGAGAGAAGAGAGAAAATGCTGACCGAGGGCTCATGGGAGATAGCCTCATATGTATAATAATTAGTGATGAGGGTGGGGCACAATCCGCCCTAACATCCACTATCTCTTCTTTTGAAATGTCTTTCACTCATCGAGCCTTGAATTCTGCAGCCCCCCTATCCTCTCTCTCCATATTTTATTGATATCTGATTCATAATTTAGCGAATCATACTATTAAAACTAACTAGATGAGTGTATTGCTCATGTCGTATTAAAAAAGGCTCTCTCTTTATCTTTTTTTCATATTTCTTATCATTCTGTCCTCTTCCTCTTCGTCTCTCTTTCTGTTTTCTCTCTTCTCTTTCTTTTCGTTTTGAACACCATCATAATTGACTTGAATGTTCTATTACTTATCTCTTTCTGCAGAGATTGAAAGCATAACTAGCGGGATGTGCGAAATCCGGAAATGATACAATTTGTTGCATTCTACATACAAATTATCTGCTGAACCCATCCTGAAGGAAAATCGCTTTTTTTCGGCGCCATTTTAGATGAATAGCTGATTTGAATGTTCCATTCAAAGACCACTTCAAGTGACACTTTTAAAATACTAGCAGTAACAGCAAAGCAAATCACTTGACGAGAAAAGATTGACGATTTGTTTTCTTTTGAACTCTTTGATGGTTGAAAAAAACAGCGATTGAGCCATTCTCATCTCAAGCCAGTTTCACAAAAGTTAAGATAGAAAGATTAAGTCCCAAAAAAAACTTTTCATGAAAACCATGTTAAGACAGACTAATAGTATTTCCTGGGAACAATATTAGTGCAGGGCACTTTTCCTTGGTAACAAGGAGTTACTTTTCTAGGGGAAAATCAAGTTAGACCTTCCCCAATAGAGTTAGCAGACCTCACAAGCCTTGCTTTCTGCTTGTGAATTGTTTCATGTGATCGTGAGAAAAAGTTGAGAGGCATAAATAAAGAAAGTTGGAAAAGGGAGGGAAATGCGAGCCGAGTTGCTTTTTCCCTTCACTTACTTCAATGCAAAGATAACTTGAGAAACATTTGAATGTTTTTCAAGTTCTCTTGCCCTTTCCTATGGAGTGTTGAACCTTTATTTATCATCGACGTCGATTCCATACCGAGGGATGGGAAAATCGCACGGGCATAGCTTACAAGCCTCCCTAGATGAACCATATACTACATGGACTTCAATCGAGTAGGCAGAGCGCACCCCAGAAGAGAAAGAAGACATGGTTGGAGAATTCAAAAAAGAAGAAAGAAAAAGTTAGGAAAGAAAAGTGATAAAGAAAGAGAGTGAGTGAGAGAGAGAGAGGGAGAGAAAAAGAGAAAAAGAGAGAGAAAGAGAGAGAGAAAGAGAGAGAGAGAAAGAGAGAGAGAGAAAGAGAGAGAGAGAAAGAGAGAGAAAGAGAGAGAGAAAGAGAGAGAGAGAGAAAGAGAGAGAGAGAGAGTGAGAGAGAGAGAAAGAGAGAGAGAGAAAGAGAGAGAGAGAGAGATGGGGAAACAAAGTACGAGAGAGTACGAGATCAACAAATTCCTCGGCTTGGACTTTTCCTTTTTATTGTCGGACTCCTTTCTCCTTTTTGGGTACTTTGTCGTATCTCTCCTTCTTACTTTATCTCTACACTACTTCCTTTTTCTTAGTTGCTCATTCAGCTTTATTTCTTTATCTCAGTTTCTCTTATCTCTCTCTATCTCTCTCTCTTTCTCTTTCTTCTTCTCTCTCTATTCCCAAGTTCCTGATTGTTCTAGCCCAATCTGAGTCCTCTGCAATTATCGTAGTCTCTGTTTGACAGAAGAATTGGGTGCCAATGGGTCAGGCTACGGCTAATCGCTTCCCACAACAAAGAAGCTCAAGAGAAAGGGAATCTGGCGAATAAATCTCGGAGTATTTTTAATAGTTGTGTTTGTTGAGAAGCTTCTTTTCTGCTCTCTACTCTTTTTTTTTACTTTTCAAGACAAAAACTAGCGGAGTCACTAGTACATACACAGCCGATTCAGGCGATGTGTCTTTTGAAAAGGCTTAAGACAACCGATCTATCTAAAATAAAAACCTAAAATGATCATTTTTGTAGACAGAAAAAACAGGAATGGTGTTTATCTGAACCCCAGCCACGGATGTAGCTATTCCCTGCGGTGGAACGCGATGTCATCAACACAATTACTGAGAAACGGGTTGAAAGGATGGTAAGGAAATACTGACGAGCTTTGGAGGCGAAAGGATCATCGTACAGAACACCGTAGTCAGGGGAGCGATGTCGGTCGTGGCAAAAGACAGCAGAGAAGAAAGTGATTGCGAGAAAGCAGATGACCAGGGGAAGCTCCCTCGGTCTCAGCATGCAGAATGGCATCGTTGATCGTCTGCAATAAAATCAGTTGCGTCCTTTTTCCCTTCTCAAAGTAATGACGAAGTTGCCGGAATCGTACAATTTGTAAGGCGAGAAACGAATAGTTGCGATGGGAAGCCGAGACTACAATTGACACTAATCTCAAAAGATTAAGAGAGATTAACATTACACTGTCTGCGTTATGTAGGTGCGACAAGAAGTACTCTTATTGTTCTGAGAAGGGTTTATATCCCACAGGATATGTACTACCGAGAAAAATTCATCCAATTATCATTCACAAATTTAATTAACAATATTTTATTTAAGAATAAATCAAGATAAATAACTAAAGTTCGCAGATTTTGTAAAGACTTGAAACTTTCTATAAATACATATAATGAAAAAAAAAAGTATATAAATAAATAAGAACATCGAAAAAAATGGAGCAGATCCCTTATGAAAATAACCAAGGCGAGTACAAATTAACATGCAATCTGTTACTGGAAAACCAAGTTTAACTCAAAGATTTCATGTTTTCCGTTTTCCTCTTTATCTTATTCTGGCGTTTCCAACGTTTTCTTCATTCGATTGCTCTATCACCCTCTCCCTCTCTCTCTATCTCTCTCTCTCTATCTCTCTCTCTATCTATCTCGCTCTCTCTCTCTCGCGCTCTCTCTCTCAGTTACTTATTTTCGGATTTTTCCTTCATGATGCTTGTTGTCACCGTGCATTATTAAGCTCTCTTTCTCTTCCTCTCACGCATTCTCTCTTCATCCTTTTTGTGTTCTCATTCATTTCTTCTCGGCCCTCGCCATTCAGTTCATAGGGAAATTATGTGAGTCCAATTTGAGCGAACTTTCTCAATAGTGAGAAGGAATGGACTGAACACAAATCGTAAGATTCGAGTAAGAAACTAAAAAAATAATTCCAGGTCAACGTCATTGGTTTTCCAGGAAAAAAATAGGAAAAATCTGAGCATCAAAAAATATTTGCCAGGTGGTGAAAACGGAGATGAGTCGAAATAAGAAGGTAAATGCAGAATAAAAGACATAGACTAAACAAATCACGATTTCATTGCAGAAACTTGTTCATTCAAACAATCGAAAGCTTCCTTTCAATATCAGCTACGTAATATGTATTTACATACTACGTTCTGAATTCAGTATTTTTTCTCTAAAGAGTAGAGGAAATTTGAAATTTTATTTGAGATGAAAGCCTCTGGCATCATCTTTGCAAAGAAAGAGAAATGAACAAAAAGTTACCCTAAATAGAGAAAAAATACAAAAATAGAGGAACATGCCAAAAAACAAATGATAACAGGGTAGATAATGATAACCTAACAGAGATGAAAACAATGTAGAACTTTTGTCTTTACGGATATTGATAATAAAAAGACAAGAAATAACTGGGCGAAGTGCGTGAAATAAGCAAATTGAAAGAAACCGAGAGAAAGAAAGAGAGAGAGAAAGAGGAAAAGAGAGAGGGGTGAACGAGAGAGGGAGAGAGAAAGATAGAGAGAGTGAGGAAGAAGAGAATTACACGAAAAAGAAGGAAGAAGAGAGAAAAGGAGTGAGACAAGATATAAGAAACTGTTGATATCGCATGCAGAGCGTCTTTGTCATTCACTCCAGAACACTATCAATAGATAAGCAACCAGGCATTTTCCTTCCTCCATCAGATAGAAAGAGAAGTGTGAAGAGGAATGACTCGGTTGACTGAGTGATATCCCCTAACTCATTAGATTTGGAAAAAAACTTAATCCTTATTCAGATACAAACCTCTGCGATTGGGAATGAGAAATTACTGTTTCTTGAAGTTCTAATAAAATTCCGAGTTGAGGAAGGCAGCAGATATGGTTACTATGATCTGTCGTTTATATCGCACCGTAGCAGGGTTTACTGTTTTATCAACAACAAATCAGAAGTCTCTATTTTATGTATACCTTCTAGTAAGTTTCTCAGGTATAAAGTAAAAAGTCCTAAGTATGAACGTGACTCGAAGAAATATAGAGAAAACCGTGAAAGGGAAAAAAGCGGAAATGCAGCCAAGCACCTAAAGAAAGAGAGAAAAGTTAGAATGGAAAAAAGACAGAGTGAGAAAGAGAAAAGAGAAAGAAAGAATGGGAAAGAGATAAATTGAGAGAGCTCACATCTAGGCTGCCTGTCTATGTTGTTTTGTTGGAGGTATGTCTTTTGTTTCTTTCCCGACGAGCTTCGCTGACAAACTGAACTAGCACTTACACTCTTCAATGTCCTCAACCAATCTGTCATCCTATGCGCCTGGATTCAATAATCTTCTAGGTAGAGAAATCCAACTCTTGAACCCCCAACCAAACAGTGAAACCCTAAAAACCATATTATCTTATCCTTTCCTTTTCTCCACAACATGCGTGTGCTATAAAAATGGATGAAATGTTGTTCAATGCTTTCAAACCCATAGATTTCTGCAGACCACTATTGTGGATTTATGGTTTTTTGTTGTTCAAAAAGATATGGTTAAATCTTTTTTCTTGTTCAAAAATGATTTTAAAGGGAGGAAACACAGAAGCAGTAGCTTGGAAGAAGTCATCAAGTAGTTAGTACAAAAACCTAACGGGAATCTCCGGCTCCAAGACTATCTAACGAAACAAAAAAGAGAGAGAGGAGGGGGGGAGAAAAAGGGAAAGATAGAGGGAGAAGGAGTAAAGGAGAGAGAGAGAGGAATAGAGAAAAGTTATAGAGAAAAGAATAAAGAGAAACAGCGAGAGACATGAAGAGAAAGATCGAGAGATGCCATACGAGAAAAGTTTAGGGGGGAAGGGAGCAGAGCTTTATTTAATCCTTGCCTGACCCTACGCACTGTATGTAAACAAGTACAAGATCTGACCATGAGTACGACATGATAGGTGGTCCGAAGATGGAAGAAAATAGCGAGACAAGACCTGCGAGGCATGTCATAGACACACAGAGCATAGAAAAATAAGAGAAAGAGAGAGAAAGGAGAATGAAAGACAGAGAGAGAAGGAGAGAGACGAAGTAAACAGAGAGAGGGAGAGAAAGTGAGAGAGAGAGAAATTGAAAGAGAGAAAGAGAGAAAGGGAGAGAGAGAGAGAGAGAGACTGAGAACAAACGGGAAAGGGTCTAAATCGTCAGCAAGGTCCATCAGTTTACTTGCTGCACTGCGGATTTGCAGAGGTAAGCTTCAATATTTGTATGGACAGTCACCCTTCTTTTTTGTCTGCTTACCATATCTGCGCTCTTCAGATGCCTGCTCTTTTCATCTGACCGTTACCTATTTATCTTTCTCTCTCTTTTTTTTTCACCCTCTTTTTCTCTTTTCTCCCATTTTCTTTAGCTCCTCTTAGACCACGTCACGGGAGTCTTCTCGCGATGCTTCAGGCAGTGTATTGTATCAAAAAGAGGAATTATGAAAACGCTGTTCGAGCGGATGAAAATTCAGTAGACCCAGAGCGTTAATAGAAAAGTTTGAATTTCGGAGAGAAAAAACATTTGTGTTGAGTAAGAAACGGAAAAGAAGAGAGGAGCGACTGGAAGGAAAGGAAAGGGAAGACATGAATGACAGAGCAGCCAGCAATTGCTTAGAAACGAATGGAATACCAAATGGAGGCGAGCCCTTCCTTTCCTTTCCTCTCCCAAAACATATGAAAAACTTCAGCAAACTTGAATTGTTGCGAACAATTCACACACATACAACGAGAAGTGAAAAAGCACGTAAAATCATGAACTTAGTTTCTGTTCACAATTTTTGTGCCCATGAGTTCTTATGAGCGGGGGCGAAACAGACTTTTGTGATTAGCGTCATCACAGTGATCGATAGTGATAATTAATTAATTAATCTTTATTATCACCGAAGGGTAACTTGTTGAGTTACCGCTTATACGGTGTATAAAATTGGTCAGGAAGAACGGGATAAAATCTTGGCATTTGGGGATCCACTCTTCAATCCGTTTTAAGGTAATCCGGTAGGTCGACGACTGTGAGAAGGTTCAGTTCTTCTAGAATCTTTGCGAACTCACGAAGCTCAGTGATGTGGTTCTGAGTATCTGCGATTCTGTTCCATAATCCGATAGCTCTTCTAAAATAGAAATTAGAGTGCTTATAATGATTTATCTGCACTAAAGTTAACCGGGAAGTCCTATCGGAGGTACGAAGATTTGTTTCCGTTCTAAGAATCATTTGGTTTTTGCATATATGACAGTCTATTTTTCCAAATAGTAACCGAAAAACAATAAATAAATCGAAGCGGGCTCTACGTTCTACAAGCGAATCTAAATTGAATAGCTTGAGACGTTGGGGATAATTTAGATTAGGGTTATTGCAGCGAGATAGCGCCCTCTTTGTAAAGATTCTTTGTGGAAATTCCAGTCTTCTTGAACAATTACTGCGAGAAATTGGTGAAAAAATTGTGGTTCCGTATTCTAGGAGAGGCCTGATATATGTGGTATACACAGTTTTGTAACCGTTTAAATCTAGGCATCGAAAAACTTTAAAAAACTTGAGCGATTCGACTCAAACTTCTGGCACGTATGACTTCAATGTGCTGTTTAAAAGTGAGCTTACGATCTATAAAAATGCCTAAGTCTCTTACTAACTCTACATCCTTAATTTTTGTATTATCTATGTAGTAGTTCTGTTGAGATTGCCCTAAATGAAGGCAGCTTATTTTATTAACTGCAAGTGGTAAACTGAATTTACATGACCAATTGTGAATTTCCTTGATAGCTAATTGTAAACGACCTGGATCCTGACTATAAATTTTCAAATCGTCCGCGAATAAGGAAAATTTTACTGGGTCAGTTATACAGCTTTCGATATCGTTAATAAAGCAAAGAAAGAGTAGGGGCCCTAAGACTGTACCTTGCGGTACACCGCTTAGTACAGGGAAATAATCCGAGAAAGTGTTATTTATACGTACCCTGAACAATCTATTCTCAAGAAAACAAGCGATCCATTTTATAAAACTTGAAGAAATTCCTATTTGGTGAAGCTTTGCAATTAGCTTAGAATGAGAAACCTTATCAAAAAATCTTGAGAAATCGAAATAAATCACATCTAGTTCTTGATTCTTCTTCAGAGATATCTCCCACTCACTGATTGATTTTAAAAGCTGAATCTCACAACTTCTTCTAGAGATAGTGCTTGTACAGGGTGCGGCAGAAGTCCAGGTGGACAACTTTGTCACTTTGCATCTTTTTTGTTTGGTGTAGCAGTTTTGTGATTTTTTGCTTGTATCTTAATCATAATGTTGCTAACATACCCTGAAAAAATCAGAATGAAAACTCTTTTTGTTTTCCGGTAATGCTCCCTGATATGGACCGAGGCTACATTCTGCGCTTGAGCCAGTCCGGTCACACTCAAAAGCACATCGCCAGTACCACTAGATTCTCCCGTAGGACCATTGAAAACACAATACGTCGGTTTCTTGAGACTGGTACAACAAATGACCGTCCCAGGAGTGGCAGACCAGTGACCGCGACCACTTCCTTCAACGTGAGAAGCATCCGAGACAAGATTCGATATAACCCCAAGCGGAGTCTCAGGAAACTCGCGAAGGAGCTGAATATCTCGGCGAGTTCTGTTCAGACGATCGTCAAATCCCGCATTGGACTTCGCCCCATCAAGCTGCAGAAGACTCACGCATTGACGGACCAGATGAAGGCGACCCGTCTTCGGAGATGTCGTGAACTGTCAAAGCGGTTCAAGCCGGTGGACTGTTTGGATATTCTTTTCACCGATGAGAAGTTGTTCAATATTGAGCAGTCCTTCAACCACCAGAACGATAGGATTTGGTCGAAATCGGTCAAAGATGCCAATGAGAGTGGCCGTTACGTCTCGAGAAAGGGCCATCCCGCTTCTATCATGGTCTGGGCCGGGATTTGCGCGACTGGCAAGACTCCGCTCGTTTTCGTCGAGCAGGGAGTCGAAATGAATGCCAATAACTACCTGAACGACATTCTCATGAAGGAAGTACTTCCCTGGAGCCAGGCTCACTTCGCGGGACGCAAGTGGACGTTCCAGCAGGACTCTGCGCCCGCCCACAAGGCTAAAGTGGTGCAAGACTGGTGCAAGAGCAATTTCCCCTCCATGATCACATCCGCCGAATGGCCTCCGTACTCACCTGATTTGAATCCTCTGGACTTCTCTGTGTGGTCGGTCCTTGAGAGCAAGGCCTGTGCTTTCCAACACAAGAATTTGGAAAGTTTGAAGCGCGCCCTACAGAAGGCGTGGGATGATCTTGACGTCGCTTACCTGTCCACCACGGTGGGTGCCTTCCACAAGCGACTCTGCGCCTGTGTCAAGGAGAAAGGAGGGCTGTTTGAAATTTGAAAAAACAGTTATATCCTAAACTATTTGAATAAACTTTGATGAAAATTTTGTTTGATTTGCTTAATCCGTTAAGTTTTTATCTAAAAAAATATTGTCCACCTGGACTTTTGCCGCATCCTGTATATTCTATCCTTTCATTCTTAAACAATCATAATAAGAGACCAAGGCCTTTTTTAGCTTCTCTTCATCTTTTATTGCTTGTCCCACTGCATGTTTCAACAGCTGCATATTAAAAACAATCGTTTCTTACTCCTTCATAGCACCCATAAAGAGAATCAGCGTCCAAATCAATTTTGAAAAATCTATTTTGCCATTTATGAATAGGAAAATGGCCATTAGGAGAGCTTTTTTGTTCAGCAGCTCATACTTTTAAAGGAAAAAGGAGTGTCAATAACCCCTTTGACGAAACAATGACAGTAAGTTTCAAATTACAATTCAAAAATAATAAAAAAGGCTTGTCTCAAAATTTTAACAAAATTTAAAAAAATCATAGTGATAGGCCTCGAGAAAAAAGATCCCAATGATAACAAAGAAACATTTACGAAATTAAGTATAAAAAGAACGCTTTCGGAAAACAAGAAAAGAGTCAGAAATTGAGTTAGAAATCATAGACCAAGTTCATCAACAGAAGAGAACACTCGAATCAAAGAGATTTGCTGAGACTGCTGAGATAAAAAGGAAATCGGAAGGGCACAACAGATTAGAATGGCTCTTTATCTGCGCATTCTTCGTGACTGAGCATGGCGAAGAGGAGATACAAAGAGGGAAGAGGGTCCGAGAGAGAGGAAGAGATAGGGAGGGAGAGAGAGAGAGAGAAAGAAAGAGATTACGAGAGGAGAAAGAGCAGAGAGAAAAAGAGAAGAGAAAGAGAGCGAGAAAGCGGAGAAAGAGAAAGAAAGAGAGAGAGAACGATAGGAGAAAGAGAGGAGAGAATTAGAGAGAGAGAGAAAAATGAATTTACATACAAAGATCAAGAAATATTCTTAAATACATATGTATATAGATGGAAACAGAGAAAGAGATATAGACTAGAAAAGAACAACAGAGAGACAAACCGAGGTCCAGAAGGATAACTATAGGGTCTGGTGAGTTAGTATTGAGGGCATGAAAACAGCTTCAGAAAACGTTTGAATGAATGTCTAAGATATTTGTGGATTTGAAGGATCCTCCAAGAGGCGTGTAATGAGTGCTTAGTGCGAGAGGAACGGAGGAGCTTGAAAGGGAAAGTTCCTTCTCCTCCACATTTGCCATTTGGAGTAAACTTGTGAGGGTGGAGACCGGGATTGGGGAATTGAAATGAAGAACATAAGCCTGCTCAGAGGTTGCTGAATATGTTATACAAGCAGTAAAGAGAGGGATTTGAGAGGCAAATGTGTTTAGAGGGAAAGAGAGAGGGAAGAAACAGAGAGGGAAAGAGAGAGGGAAGAAACAGAGAGGGAAAGAGAGAGAGGGAAGAAACAGAGAGAACGCGAAAGAGAGAATAAATATAGGCACGGGAGTAAAAATGAATTTATAATTTCATATTAAGAAAACATAGCCGAAGACGTAGGAGTTCTATCTAAAAATTGAAAGATAGACCAAATCATAAAAAACATTAAATTTTGTAGGAAAAAAAGTTGGCGAAATATGTGGACGCTTCTAGAAGGGAGCGGGGGGAGATTACATGTAGCAAGCTCGAGAAGTTATCCCGTAGTAAAAAGAAACAGCAGTGGTTTTTGAGGTGAAGGCTCGGAAATGACAGAAGGAGATAACTTGACAAACTGACACATTCGTCACATCTCTCCGCTACTTTTCGCTTTGCAAAGGGCAAGAAATAACGAGTATAGAAGTAGGTAAGGGTTTTTTGAGAAAAATGCTAGCTACATATGTACATAAGAAGCATTCTCCTTATTATTTGTACATAAATATTAGCCAAACAGTCCAGCTCTACCATACCAAGCGATAGTGGATCCCAAGTTATGTATGTGATAAAAGGGAGGTACATAACAGGAACATCGGTAACCCAAGACGGATAGAGACACAAGAACAGCTCAATCCATGCAGTTAGAGGTTGGAGAAAAAGGGCAAGAGCGAAAGAGAGCGAGAGAAAGAGTGTAAGATCATCTGACATATACCAAAGGGTCACACCCAATCTTAGAATGCTCGAGATAACTCCGCCTTTTTCCCACGCCTTAGAACTCCTTTATCACTCCCTTTTAATTTTTACCATCTATCATACATATGTGACAGACTCACTGAATACGACTACCACACTACTATGAGCAGGCATTCCTCTCCGTCTTAAATCACCAAACACAAATTCGAGAATGCACGCTTTTTGGCCCGCATGCTACAAAATCATTTTTAAAGTGAAGAGAATAATAATATAATAAGGTTTAGGATGCAAATGATTTTTGGGCATCTATTTTTACCGATTCATCTTGAATCATTGATAAATTCCCAATTTTCTCGCTTTCCGACAATTTTTCCAATTTCGTTTAGGTTGTATCAAGGCATAGGTAAAAAAACTTGATTGTGGAGTTGTGAGCCTTTGTTTTCGCACTCAATTCAAGCATCACTTCTTGGCGTGCTCTCAGAGTTGGCATAGAGGTGCCATTCCTTTCCACTCTCTCAGAGGCATAGAGGAGCCATTCCTTTCCACTCTCTCACAAGTCTCTTTACTCCCATACAAACAATAAAGATATCTACTCATGGGCATTCTTCACACCTACGGACCATGAATGTGTTCTTCCTTTGTCTTCCTTCTCGGCCTGCTCGAGCCTCCCCCTACATGGTTTAACTCACACTCTTCTATTTTTGTCTTTCTTCTTCCGGCCCTCCTCATTCCTTCTTCAGTAACAACAATAGCGACCTCTTCAATACGAAGTAAATACTTGAGCGTTACTTAAAACTTTTCGTTTCTTTTCTATCTCCTGAATTTTCTCATAACCGATAAATGGTTGTTTCGACAAACCGTCTGCCCGGCAAGTACATACCAACGACGAACAAGCTCTCTAACATACGAATGCCTCTCAAATTTTTTCTTAGATCAGTTTCATCTTTAAATTTCGAATTCTTTTTGACAAATCTCACCTGGTTCATACCAAGTTTCAGGTTCATCTGAGCTTAAGATTTTCTGCGACTCTACAGCTTTTTCCCGGTCTGTCCTAGTTATTTGATAAGCAAAAGTAAAGGATCGACTCCTTTTCGGTAACAATACCCACTCTAATCTGAGACCGTCAACCCAACTATCATGCATCTTGGGTGCGGCTTCTCAGGTTTCCAAATGAAGTAGACAAAGCCGGCCGCTTCTTTCAAGCGCTCATGGGAACGTGTGATGTCATTTCAGAAGTGCAACGTGAGACAAGGAAGTGACTTATCCATATGGCGAGAGAATCCAGTTACAGTATGCATACATTAACATCATTCCTACAGTAATCTAACAAAAACTTACTGTAACTTTAAAGAGATCCTTATTGTAAAAAAAAAAAGCGAACGCTTCAAGCAAAGGTCAAACATCATTCAAAGTTTCATTACTGTAATAGCGCATCATGCCTTCTCTCGTCTGTACACAGAAGAAGCAAGAAGAATAAGTTGTGCGCACAAAGAGAAGAATAACAAAAGAATGACATGCGTGTACAATTAATTGATGAATAGATAAGCTAAAAGGTAATACATATCGAGCTTGCATGGCTCTTTTTGCTACGAGTAATTACTAATAAATGAAACATTACGAGAGTCGAGGTACTGTTTTATAGACAGGGATTCCTAATAGAGATAGGTAGGGAAGAGAGAAAGAGAAGGGCAGAGAAAGACATAATAAGAGGAAGATGGGATTGCACCTGCTTTCCGCAGTATTAGATAAGCGGAACAATGGCATTGAGAGGTGGCTGTTCGGGTAGTACTCGTCTTCTACAATGGATACATAGAAACATCTCAAGAAACCAAGTGATAGAGCAGAGAGGAAATAGTAAAAAGAAAGATGAAAAGAGAGAGAGTGGTTAGAAGACACAGAGAAAAAAAGAAAGATGAAAAGAGAGAGAGAGTAGTTAGAAGACACAGAGAAAAAAGAAAGATGAGTGACTTAATCGGAAGAAAAGATGAAGAGCGAAGACAAAAAGTAGCAGACGCTCTCTCTTTTCATGCCTGTCGGACGCGATATAGCATAAAAAATAAGAAAAGTGCGGAAAGTTATACGATGTGATTCTTGATATAAAATGTCTCATGAGGTATTATCAGCATGAGGCCGTGTGCAACGATGGTTAAGACATCCGTTGGATCTAAATATTATGCAAACAGGCAATTTTACGGTTTGAAGATATTACGGCACTCAGAACTTGAAGATTTCTGAACGAGCTGGTCTTTTTGAGGTACCATAAATTTGCATGCCCTCCCTATTCGATGAACCGCTATCAAAAAAAAATTCCCTTCGGAGGGGGGAGGTCATCCAACTTGTCTGTCTGGGACGGAAAACTAGTCTGAAAAAGTTCGACTTGAATATATGTATATCACTTTCTCTCTACTCGTTTTCTGATTCTTTCTCACTTCTATTTTCGTTCTTTTCTTCTTACAATTCTTTGCGTTTCAATAAGGCTTTTCTCTCAATATCGGTCTCGCATATTACTTCTAATTTTCTATACCGATAACTCCTTCTCCCCGCGATGGAAATCTGGCGTTTTCCGCCTATTTCCAATTCAATGCCATTATCCTTTCCCTTTTTCATCTTTCCATCAGGAAATTGGACGCATTCCTTATAGATTGTACAAAATTTAGCGGAAATTTCTACTCAGACCTTAAAGCGTGCAGTTTTTTGAGTAGGAGTGAGAGGAATCTTCTAGGGGACGGAAGAAGTTTGAAAGCAAAGACCGCATCAGGGTGGTCTATTTTATGACCAAAAAATTTAGCCGAGAATTTTGTACGCTTTTTTAGCGGTCAAGAAAAAAAGTAGGTCAGAAACGATGATGAGGAGTTCAATATCAAAACAGATAATTAAACGAGAGGAGTTTGGCGGCTTAATTGCTCATAAGGCAAAAAAGAGAAATGAAAGTCATCAATGTTATACATAAGAAGCGAAGCAAATGAGCAAGAACTGAGATGGTGCATATTCATTTGCGTTCCAGAACAGAAGTACAAGGATTGTCGCGGTAACAAGAGGATGTGAACAACTCTTAGCGTGATTTGATGTCTCTTCTCCTGACCCCATCTCATTCTCTCTCTGACTCTCCCTTACTTGGTAACTACTTCACTTCCTCTCTCCTTCATCATCTCGGTTATTTCCTAAAAGAAGTATGTAAAGCTTCTTCTTGTTGCCTGCAATCAATCAGTTAGAATGCGTGAAAACAAGGCTCGAGGGGACCAAATTGGTTGGTACAAGAAAAGGAAGCAGTCACGCGAGAAGAAAGGAAGTCAATGCAATTTTCTTGTCTTCTCATGAAGTTCTTACTGTGATTTCATTTCAACAGGGATTCATTACGGGTATAAGAAGTTAGAAGACTGTTCTAATGCTACAGAGAAATTGAAATGATAAACGAACTAATTCACTGGTTGAAAGTCATCCGTACGGATGAGTCCTTGAAGACAAACTTCATTCCAACCAAGTTCTGGGAAAGTTAATCAGAAATGATTAACTCATTGGGCGGAAGTGTCACCAGAAATCAACGACACAATATTTAAGAGGATTCAGGCCTGATATTCCTAAGCATATCTGATGAGCGGGTAAAGATTCAACTCTTGGCGTTTTTTTCAACAGCTCACTTTCATCAACAAACTCTGCGATCGGTTCCCCGACGTCGTTACGATCGAAGAATTCATTAATATTGTTGAGAATTGTTCTTTAGTCCCGTTCATGACTTTACCTGGATATCTACTCTAGGATACTTTGATTTTCTTTGATACCCACTAGATTGTGTTTTTCTTCTTCTTTCTATTCCTAGTCAGAGCCTGCTGTGTCCCCTTTTTTAAATTTTAATCTTAAATTTTTTTCTTCTCGTTTTTTTGTTGTTTAATGTCTACCTTATAAGTGTATGCGACAACAAGCATACCTTTGGCGAATAAAGTGAATTGAATTGAATTGAATTGAATTTTCTCATCATGTCAACCAGACCGTCCTCAAAGTTACAAGAATGTCTAACATTATCTTTCGCTGTTTTAAGACTTCTTCTGTTGAAGTGTTGCTCAAAGCTTACAAGACATACGTAATCCCATTGCTCGAATATGGTAGCGAACTTTGGTCACCAACATCTATTGGGCTTGTTAATGAAATCGAGAAGATTCAAAGAAGTTATACCAGGCGTATTTTTGCAAGATCAGGCTTTCCATCTACTAACTATCAGTCTCGCCTGAATAAATTA
Source organism: Allodiplogaster pararmata (assembly GCA_964056735.1). Taxonomy (NCBI): domain Eukaryota; kingdom Metazoa; phylum Nematoda; class Chromadorea; order Rhabditida; family Diplogasteridae; genus Allodiplogaster; species Allodiplogaster pararmata. The sequence goes on along the minus strand of OZ057408.1, from coordinate 19,151,960 downwards.
TCTCTCTCTTCGCTGGAGTATAGACGTAACATTCAGGATATTTGTTTCATTCACAAAGTCATTCATCGTAACATTATTTTTGACCACTCACATCTTTTCCTAATCCAACCATCCCCTTATTCTCACAGGAACTCACACTCTTTTAGATGTACGCTACCATTTAACATGCCGAAGGCTCATAACACGTGTGTTTCTCGTTGTATTAACATGTGGAACTCTCTTCCAGCAGACATAGTCTCAATTGTTTCTTCATCACAGTTTAAGAGCCGATTGCTTACTTTAGACCCTGAGTCAATTGTGCCCAGCACAAAACTTCGCCTTACATGATTCTTTAAGATTTGATTTTTTCTTCGTTAATTGAAATTTTCTCTGTGAATATCTGAATTGAAATTTTCTCTGTGAATACCTGAATCATTATTTTAAATACTGAAACACACTGTGTCAGTCATCCTTTGTCATGCACGTTCATACGTTACTTGAACAATTGGAATAAAATATTGAATTGAACTCTCAGTAGTTGGAGAGAAGGATTAGGCTCCGATTGAGTGCGAACGCTGTGAAAACAACACCATGTCATCAAGTCAACTTTTACAAAGTACCGACCTGTCTTTTTTCTTTACTTTCTGTGTCTCTTCCTCTCTCTCTCTTTTTTGTCTGGTATTTATTTTAAATCATCATTCTCTTTTTTATTTTCTCTCTCTTGTTCTTACTTTCTTTCTCCCTCATCCTTTCTCATTTTCTTCCCATTCCTCTTTCTCTTTTTCTAGATCTCTCTCACATTTTCTCTCTTGTTCAATGTTTTTCTCCTTGTCTATTTCTGTCTTTTCCTCCTCTCTTCTCTTCTTCTCCTCTCTTTCTCTTTTCTTCTCTTCTTCTCCTCTCTTTCTCTCTTCCTCTCTTCTTCTCCTCTCTTTCTATTTTCCTCTCTTCTTCTCCTCTCTTTCTCTTTTCCTCTCTTCTTCTCCTCTATTTCTCTTTTCCTCTCTTCTCCTCTCTTTCTCTTTTCCTCTCTTCTTCTCCTCTCTTTCTCCTTTCCTCTCTTTCTCTGTACTTCGAGCCCTTTTTAAATAAGCTCAGATCACTCGATGCTTGTTTTGTAAGAAGCTAGAGAAAGTATTTTAATTCTAAGCTTTCATTCTCTCTATTCCTCTCTCTTGCTCACGCTATTTCCTATTTCTTTCCAAGATTGGTTACTAGGGCAAACAAATTCATTTTTCTTCTACTTCTCCTCTTTGAAAAAAGAATCAATGACTAATTACTCGTTTCAGAGAGGTTTCCAAGGTGAATTAAGATGTATTCTATTAAGGTTTTCTATTTGAGATCTTCGAGGTGAGGGCTCCTCTCGAGACAAGAATAAATGAAGCTGTTCATCACAAGCTTTTCGTATCCTTTTCTGTTTTCCGATGCGGAGTCGGTATGTATAATTTTCAATCGGTACGAAAAATTGTGAGTAATTGGAAAGTAAGAGAGAGCCATAGAAAGAAAGAAATAGTGAGATAAAGAGAGTAAGAGAGAAATTGGGACGAATAGATTCTTGAAAAGGAGGTGTAAAGAAACAGAGAAAAAGAGGTGAGTAACACAAGAACAGATAAATAACTATCTTTGCAATATGTATACTCGTTGCGAAGCGTTTATAAAAGATGCTATAATAAATGAGTCCGATTCGTCTTCAGAACATTCTTAGAAATGAAAACCTCTAAAGCATCTATTAATTGCAGGTAGCAAGGAATAGGACCACGGAAAAGGCAGCAATAGGACCCGAAGTGAAGATATGAAAGAAGAGCACGAACAAATTCACAAAAAATTGATTTTTAACTATAAAACCATCACAGATCTAAACATTAGGAAAAAGCAAAATGAGGGCAAATAAAATTGGAACACATTAAAAAGGTGAAGTTTTAAAAAGTAACTTGCTATAAAATTATGAATTGAGTGCACAACATCATATAGAAACGTTTCGTGGATAAAAATTGATCTTCTCCTATAGAAATAGAGAAAGTAACACTGAACGAGAAAAAAAAACAGAAATGAGATCAACAAGATATATATAAACATTTAAAATGATTTTTGCCAATATATTATCATTTGATGCCTCCGTTATCTCACATAAAGCGTCTCCCACTAGAATGTTCTCCAGATGGGCCGCTCCCTTCCCTCTCCTTATCATCAAGATAAGACGCCCTTATCATTTCCCTTTCTCAGTTTCATCAACCGCAGTCATTCTTTTGTTTGCAGGTGTAGGCTTAGATGAGGAGCGAGATGCCAACACGCGCGAATAGAGAGCGCGCAGTTGAAAAGAGAAAATGAGAGGAAGAGGATTACTTTGAAGAAAGATACTAAAAAAGGAAGAATAAGAGACAAAGAAGAAAGAAAGTAAAGATCAGAAGAAAGAAACCTAGAAGAACCTGATAATGGTGGATGCTGTTTGCCAAAGGGTAACGGTCAGCGCTGTGAGGACTTTCCACAATGGCTATGAATCAGAAGTAAGAGAGGGCAGAGTTGAGAGAGGTTTAGAGGCTCAAGAAAGGGCAGACTATAGAGAGGAGAAATAGATGATGAATCATAGATATTGGAGAATGTGATGAGGAAGAGGAAAGCAGACCAAGAGACCAAGACAGTACCTACAATCCTCATGGACCATAAGGAAGAGGAAAGCAGACCAAGAGACCAAGATAGTACCTACAATCCTCATGGACCATAATATGTATAAAGAAAGAATGGATACATAAAGGTATTTGGAATATACTGACTGGACTAATTATCTCATACTTATGATAAGAAATAAAGAATGTGTCAGAGAGTAGATAGAAGAAAGAAAAGAAAGAAAATAGTGAGATAATGAGACAGACGAGAGATCCTATAAAGAAAAGAGAAAAGGGGAATAAGTCCAGAAACCACCGGAAGAATGGGCGAGTCTCTGAAGAAAAGTAGACAGAGAGGGCCACGGTGCAATTAGGGAAGGCAATCACGGATGGAGGACTATTAGCACTCTTGCGATGATTGACTCATTGGGACTGACAGATATTATTGGGTCGTGGATTGAGTCATGCCTTAGACACTTCGGAAGAACAAGAGAAAAAGATAAGTTAGAGATACAAAAAGAGAGGAAGTGGAAGGAAGAAAAATAGTAATAAAGAAAGAGGGGAAGGGATAGAAAGAGAGAGAAATAAAACGGAAAAGAGAGAAAGTGAGAGAGACAGAAGAACCTAAGAGTAAAAGATTCATACTTGGGTGGATACACGTACAATTCGAGAAAAGACAAAAAGCAGACTGGTCAGAAACGAAAATGTTGTACCGATGATAGCGAAGAAATTCTTAAGAGTGACTAATGAATAAAAAAAGAAGATACACAGTTCATCAATTATTTGAGTTTGAGGTTCAGGGATAACCAATATGGCTAATTTTTATTACTTTCCATGAATCATTCAAATTTGATTGACAAGGTTTTTTGTTTAACAAGTTGATGGGGGAAAGAAAAATGTTTTCATCAACTCAATAGTCTAAATCTCCTCTTTTTCTGCCTCTTTCGGTATTTCGTATCTCCTCTCTCTCTCTCTTTCTCTTTCTTTCTCTATCTCTCTCTCTCTCTCTATCTAGCTCTCTTTTTATCTCTCCTAACATCTGTTTCCCCTTTCATCTTTTCTCCTTTTTTGTTCCTCTCCGTTATCTTCTTCTCTATTTACAACCCGAGAAGCTGTAAAGATGCTATAGACGGGATTGGTAGAGGTGATCCATTCAATTCTCTTCTTCTCCAAACGCGTATGGGCAGCCTCATAATTTACTATCTATTTTCTCAACGCTTTCCTTTTTAGGAAAAGGAACCGATATATGGATGGGAGACAAATAGACGAACAAGATGAGATTAAAAAGCAGAACGAAAGATATTTTTTCACTGCCTGTTATCTAACAACTTAACGAATAGGTGACCGACAAACTTCAAAAGAGCCTGGCTTTAACTGGGTCTTATCTCATAAAAATGTGTAGATGCCTGTATTTTCTCTCTAGCCGACCAGATAGCGGGCAAAAGAATGCGTCTAGACCAAACTACCAGACACAAAAATACGAGGCTTTTTAAAAGGTCTAATTTGAAAAATCAGGAAATCTTATTAAGGACGCTTCAACCTCTAGCACGATCGGAACATCATGATACCATAATGTTTAAATCTATTGTCTATCACGGCGTTTTTAGATATCTTTATAACATAAGGAATTTGAAGAATTTAGAGGCGGACTGTTAAAATGATGGACTTCGTGACATTCATATGATAACGAATCGTAACTAAAGTAATATTAAATATGGAACTTTATGGGGTCTGGATATATATCCTTCTTTAACATCTTAATGTTCATTTCAACCAATATTATCTGCTCTTATCAACAATAATCTTTAACGTGTATGATATTATGGATATTTAAACACATAAAGATAAATAAAAAGGCTAGTGCTTGAAGATGTTTTTTTTCTCGTTAACAAGACTATTGTAAGCCTCTCCTCGCTACTCGTGTTCCTAGTCAGTCGTGTTCCTAGTCGATAATAAATAGTTTTGCTGAATACTCAAAATTTTGATGAATGAAAAATTAAAGCTATTATCAATAGCTCCTTTCACTTCGTGACCAATTATTTTTGGCTTTTTGATTCATTTTCCTTAAATAAAAAAAAAAAAAATTAAACAAGTTTTTCTTAGCTAGGAGGAGAGTGGATTGAGAAAAAGGGAGATAGAATACATGAGAAAAGCTTTATTTGGTTTCTAGAAAGCTTCATATTCATATTAAGTCCTAAGAACTTCTACTCACGAATCGTCGCAGAGAAAAACGTGATTATTGTTAATACAATCTTATTAAATGTTGCGCTTTCTGCAATAAATATGAAGAAATACAACTCTTAGTTCGTCATCAGAAGAAGATGAAAGAAAAATAAGAAAGGCAGATTTTTAACAGGCACATATAGCTCCGAGGGAGTGGGAAAAAGGTGAGATATGAACAGAGAAACATCTGAGAATTGAGATTATCGCAATACCAATGTGATAGGATATGAGTGGGGGCTGCACTGGGGTTGCTTCTTCTCTTCCAATATTAATGAAAGAGCTATAGAGGGACATTGAGAGAAGAGAGAGGGAAAACTGAAAGAAATAGAGAATGAGAAAGAGAAGAGAAGAGAGAAAGAGGAGAAGAGAAAGAGAAAGAGAAAGAGAAAGAGAAGAGAAAGAGAAAGAGAAAGAGGATAGAGGAAGAGAAAGAGAAAGAGAAAGAGAAAGGAGAAAGAGAAAGAGAAAGAGAAAGAGAAAGAGGGAAAGAGAAAGAGGAAAGAGAAAGAGAAAGAGAAAGAGAAAAGAGAAAGAGAAAGAGAAGAGAAGAAAGAGAAAGAGAAAGAGAAAGAGAAAGAGAAAGAGGAAAGAGAAGAGAAAGAGAAAAGAGAAAGAGAAAGAGAAAGAGAAAGAGAAGAGAAGAGAAGAGAAGATAAAGAGAAAAGAGAAAGAAAGAGAAAGAGAAAGAGAAAGAGAAAGAGGAAGAGAAAGAGAAAAGAGAAAGAGAAAGAGAAAGAGAAGAAAGAGAAAGAGAAAGAGAAAGAGAACAGAGAAGAGAAGAGAAAGAGAAAGAGAAAGAGAAAGAGAAAGAGAAAGAGAACAGAAAGAGAAAGAGAAAGAGAAAGAGAAAGAGAAAGAGAAAGAGAAAGAGAAGAGAAGAGAAAGAGAAAGAGAAAAAGAAAGAGAAAGAGAAATAGAAATAGAAATAGAAATAGAAATATGAATAGAAATAGAAATAGAAATAGAAATAGAAATAGAAATAGAAATAGAAATAGAAATAGAAATATAAATTCTCATTCTCTCTAGTTGCTCACCCTTGAGCGGTTGCTTCTTCATCATGGGTGGAAAACGTAACCCTCCGCCTCCTTCCCCTTGCAAGCAGTGCCCCGCGTATGAAAAGAAACTTGAGGAGATGATGGAAAAAATACTCCGCCTTGAGAGTATTGTCGAACAGCTCGTCAATCGTCTGAGCTCTCCCCCTCCTTCTCCTCCCACCCCAGCTGCGCCGGTGACCTCTGCCATACCCTCGCTTCTCTCCCTTTCCCCCCCCCCCCATCATTGCTTACGACGCCGCCGTAAAAGCAATGACTATCGACAGAAAGATGATCGAAGAAAAGTCGGAAAATATCGTTTGTGTCGGCCTCCCTGAACAGGAAAAAGATGAAACGACTGACGCCGCAGATCAAGACTTCCTCAAGTCTCTCTCTCGGGACCTAAATCTTCCACAAGTCGCCTCCGCAAGATTTAAGAGGTTCGGTGACCCAGAGAAAAATAAACGAATTCTCAAAGTATTCCTTGGATGTTCTACTCTGAGAAATCAAGTGCTCAGCAAATTCGACGAAGACGCCCTGCCTGCCTTTATGGTCTTCCGCACACCTACATCAGGGAAGATTTAACAAGGGAGGGCCTCGAAATGGAAAGAGAAGTCAAGAGAGTCGCAAGGGAAAGAAATCAAGTTCCTGGCGGACCGAAATGGAAAGTAGTTGGTACAAATCTGATGCCGGTACGGTCGACGTCCTTTTCCTACCAACCACAGCCGACTGTGACTCCGATGAGCACTGGGTCGTCTTCGCCGATAGTCTCTCCTCCTGCAGCGATTGGTCGGTCTCAACGGAACAATACGAGGAATAAATAGGTCAGTGGCGGTGTCACCCCGTTTTCATTTCCCCTTAGCCCTCCTCACCATGCTGACCTTAAGTCAATTAATTGCATTTCTTTTAATGCTCGTTCTCTTCGAAATAAAGTATATAGCCTGTCATTTCTGCTAAATTCACACGTTTATGATGTATTAGGAATAACTGAGACTTAGTTGACAAGCAAGAGAATGATTCGCTAATAACAAGTAATTCCGGATATCAGTTTTTCCGCTGTGATAGGAGCTGTTCAATAAAAGGAGGGGGCGCTGCCTTCCTTGTCTCTTCTCGTATTCCTTGTTCTCTTGTTTCTACTTGCTCAGATGACGGCTTTGAAGCTGTAACCATTGATGTATTCCAGAATCATTATCATCTGCTTCAAATAAGCTAAGATGTGTTTGTGAGTGTATCGTTTCCCCTTCCTGTTCCAGTTCCTCTCTCTCTAAACTATTAATGTATTTTTCTCAGCATTCTGATGCCCTTAATAGACGTCCTTTATTGATTGTTGGTGATTTCAATTTGCCATTCATTGACTGGTTGAATCTCATTGCGCATAAAGAAGGCCAGCACAAAGTTTTCCTTGAATTCATGACAGATAACTTTTTTACTCAGTACGTTGACTCTCCAACAAGAAACGATAACATTCTCGACCTTTTGCTGACCAATGTACCCCTTGTGACTGAATGTAATGTTATCGGTCGTTTTAGTGGTAGTGACCACAACATGGTCTCATTCAAATTATCACTCAATACCCTTTCATTATCATCTTCCCCTTCCTTCAAATGCTTCAATAAGGCGAATTGGAAGGCTATTGAATGTCAACTTGCTTTTCACGACTGGACCCAGGCTTTTGCTATGATGGACGTTGAATCAGCTAATAATTATCTTGTTTCCTTCATTCATTCTCTGATTGAGAAGTATGTACCAGTCGCCCATCCTAGAGATGAAACGTTTCGTTATCCCTATCTTCTCCGTAGAATGTATCGCAAGTTAAAACGTATCTCTGAAACCTCTCCATATTCCGATTACTGTATTAGAAAAACGGCTGAATTTGATAGGATGTTACATGAATTCGAACTTCGTCAGGAAGCGAAGTTGATATCACGAGGGAACCAGAATTCTTTCTTCACTGCTTGCAGAAATCGCTTAGTTAATAACATCAATCAGGGCATGCCCACGTTGATAGATGATCTAAAACGAGAAATAACTTTGCCATCTGAAAAAGCTAAAACCTTTTCTTGTTATTTTTCATCGGTTTTCTCGAAGCCCTTGCATAGTCCACTACTGCATCCTTTTTCTCCTGAAGTTAATGAACCATTCGATGTCGATTGTATCACAGAAGATATGGTTCTACGTGCTCTTTCGTCTCTCAAAGGCAAATGTAACACCTCACCTGATGGTATTCCTAACATTTTCTTGAAAAAATGTCGTTTTGCACTAGTCAAGCCTTTATGCATTATCTTTAATAACAGTCTTCTCTCGGGCAACGTGCCAACTTTATGGAGAAAATCTATTGTTAAACCAGTGCATAAGTCTGGTTCACGGAACTCCGTTAGTAATTATAGGCCGATATCTCTATGCTGCTCATTGTCCAAAGTTATGGAAAAAATCATTTTCACTGAAATCTATTCGTATCTTGAGAGAGAAAGGTTGTTGTCTCCTTCTCAAGCAGGCTTTAGATCAAAAAGATCCACAGTTACATCCCTTGTTGAATCTCATGCTTATATCGTTGATTCCTCAGCGCAAGGAATTCCAGTTGATGTTGTCCTGCTTGATATAAGCAAAGCCTTTGATTCAGTTGATCACAGGCTCCTTCTCCATAGAGTTTATTGTTATGGTTTTCCGTCTCATATTGTCAAATGGTTGAGTAGTTACTTAAGTCAACGTACTCAGTCAGTATGTATTAATGACGTTCTCTCTGACCCCGTTTTAGTTACATCTGGAGTACCCCAAGGCTCTTCATTAGGCCCTTTGTTGTTTTTAATGTACATTGATTCTGTTAAAGAAGTTTTTCCTCCTAATCTTCTCTTTTCAATATATGCTGATGACATTAAAATTGTATGTCGTGTTCCCTGTTCTAGAAATGAGGTACATTTTGCATTGAACTGTGTTGCTGATTGGTGCGCAGAGTGGAACTTGAGTTTGTCCACTTCTTAATGTACTGTTCTGTACCTTGGCTCTTCTAATTCTCGGAATGCTTACTATATCAATAATCAACTCATTGTATCAGGAAACTCGGCCAAAGACCTCGGAGTAATAGTTTCAGATGGATTTTCATATCGGGACCACATAAGTGAAAAGTGCCGTAAAGCGTCGTCTATTGTTAATATGATTTTGAAAGCTTTCAAGTCACCATCTCTCTCTCTTCTGACATCTGCTTTCGAAATTTATGTATTGCCTCTTTTGGAATACGCTAGCGAGCTCTGGAACCCGTCATCTGCGGGTCTAGTAAAACAGCTCGAGAAAGTCCAACGTTCTTTTACGAGAAGAATTCTAGTGAGAGCCGGCCATCCCGCCCTTCCGTATTCGGAGAGATTATCCCTTCTGAACCTTCAAACCCTCGAACATCGCCGAGCTCTTGCTGACCTCACTTTCATTCATAAATGTATACATCAAAAGTGTGAAATAGATACTAAAAATTTATATCAGATATCTGCCGTTGATCGCTTTTCCCGACATTCTCATCCTCTGCGTCTTGTTATGCCTAATAATATCAACCAGTCTTTCTTATCTACATGTGTTTCTCGTCAATTATCAGTATGGAATTCTTTGGATTACGAAATGGTAAAAGAACCTAATAGCAAGATATTCAAAAAGAATGTACTGAATTTGCCTATTCATGTTATTGTGCCTCTTTCTCATGTTTTTGATAGTTGAATAACTAATTCATATTTATCAATCATTCCTCCCCCCCCTCCCTTTCCCTTCCCCTCATACTTAAGCGACCGTTCGCTCATAAACACACCGCCACTAGAAAGATAGTCCATGCATATCCGCAATCATCATTGTTTTGATATCATGTGTGCACGGAATAAAGAATGAATGGAAAAAAAATAGAAATAGAATGAGAGCGAGAGTAGTTAAGAAATAGATAGAGAGGGAAGAAAAATAATAGAGAGCAAAACGAAAAATGTGAATGATAGAGAAAAGAGAAAGATTTGAATGAGATTTTCAACCGAGAAAAGTGGAAAAAGAAAAGAATGAAAAAGGCCAAAAGAACACGAAGACGCAGTAAGAAAAAAGAAGATTTTATTTTGTTATTTCAGGAGCACTTAAATTAAATATTTGCAATGCGAACAGCCTTTTATTAGATAAAAATAATTTTTCGAAGAAAAAAACAGTTTTTCTAACTCTAAACATTTTTGTCTCGGCAAGTTTTTGACCAGTCCACGTAGACCAGTCTGAGGCCGTATGCATGGAAATCAGATTATAACAATCTGGATTGTTCAAATCCAAGGATTACAAAATCCATAAAAGTAAAAAAAATTAGGATTTGCACGTTCTCAAAGGCCTGGCGTCGGCTGGCGTCTTGCCGACTGCTTCCGGTGCGCAATCACTTGGTGCGCCATCACTTGCGCACACTCCTTTGGACTCCTCTGCCGGAATGCACCCTTCGCTTGTGGGAACTACCTCGAGAGGCACGAGAAGATTCAACGGGCGCCTCAGGACCGATCCGTTGCTGGTTCTGACTGTGGCCTCCCGCACTCCGCATTCTACGATTACGCCCATTGGCCAAGATCCTCGAGGAGTTGTCTCTTCTTGTAGAAGAACAACTTCTCCAGTTACCGGAGCTCTCGGATTCGTGCGCCCTGTCTTGACCGACGCATCAAGTCGACCTCTCAGAGAGTTTATGTACGAGGTTTGAAACAGGTTCCAGTACCTCTGTAGCATAATTTCAGCACTCTTGAAGTACTCTAAAATACTACTTGAGCTACTCTCAGGAGGAAGATACTCGTCTTCCGGGTTCTCCGCCTCGTTCTTGCTTGCCAGCCCCATTGCTCCACCCATTGGCATCAGAAGATTTGATGGGCGCAGTATTCGCCAATCGTCTTCTCTGACGTTTGAGAGTCTCACGAGCGGACGACTATTCAAAACAGCCTCAACCTCAACGATAACAGTCTCGAACTCCTCTCTTTCCAGGAGTTTACGCCCGATCGTTCTTGAGAGGCAGTTTTTCATCATTCCAACGAGTCTCTCGTATATCCCTCCTTTCCAAGGAGCGTGAGGAGTGGTGAATGACCAAGATATTCCCTGGTTAGCAAGATACGAAGAAAATCTTTCGTCATTCTCTCGCTCTCCTTCCTTCAAAAGCAAACTCGCACAATGAAATGTTGGCGCGTTGTCGGATATCACGTGCTCCGGAACGCCCCTGCGTGAAACGAATCTTCGAAAGGCTGACAAAAAGGCCATAGCGGACAGAGCATTCGTCACTTCTAGATGTACTGCTCGCGTGGTCATGCACGTAATCAAGAGCACGTACACCTTTACTTTCTCAGCTTGCTGTTTCACCAGGAATGGACCCGCATAGTCCAATCCCGTATGCTTAAATGGTCTCTGCTGAGTGATTCTTACTTCGGGAAGTTCGGGAGCTGCAGGGTACGAGAATGGAGCTGCCATGCTTTTTCTGCAAGCCGTACAGCTTCGTAGCACTTTTCGCACTGCTCTCCGCGCTCGGACTATCCAAAAGTTTGATCTCACCGCGTCCAGAGTATGATTCTCTCCCGAATGCATCACTTCAAGGTGCGCTCCCCTGATGATCAGCTGAACGAGATTATCATCCGAGCTCCCCGGCACGAATATCGGAAATTTGTGAGAGTATGGCAACTCGGAATTGCTCAATCTGCAGTGCCCGCAGCGGAAAACTCCATTTCTGTCTGGAAACAGTTGCAGCAATCTGTTTCCGGGATCTTCAACTGCCACTTTGTGAGCCTGCTGGTGCATTTTCAAGACTGCCACTTCCGCGTCTCGGAGCTCTTGCGCCGTAAGTGGGCCCGCCACTGCGCCCTTGCCTGCCAATAGAACTGTCTCCACGCGACAGCCGCTCCTCTGACCCTTGAGCTGTATGCGCAGAAATCTCCTCACATACGCCATGACTCTTTTCAATTTTCCAAAACTTGAAAAGCGCGCGAAGTCGAGCGGTGGCGGATTAGGGGCCTGACTGGTCACCGTCAAAACCGGTTGCGGTTTGTTCAGTTCATTCGCTTCTTTTATGATGGCCAAGGGCGTTTCCTCTGGGCTCCAATGCGATCTGCTGGCGACGCCCTTGACGGTTAGCCAGTCCGGACCCTTCCACCATATGTTCTCCGGTGACATTAGCTTTCGCGCTTTCACTCCTCTGGTCGCGAGATCGGCCGGGTTCTCTTCAGAAACCACATGATCAAAGGGAACACACTTTCCGGGCTGCTTGCAACCCTCCTTGTGTAAGAGTCTGCATATTTCGGATCTCTCTTGCGTGATTTTCTGGCAAGTGTTCGTGACATTGCGAGAGCCTTTCACTTCGGTTTGCTTGATTCTTCCGCTCAACCAGTACAGAGCGATTGTACTGTCCGTGAAAATTCGGACACCACCGACTTTTCTCTCCTGCGTTTTTAAAACGCTAGCAGTCACAAACTTGAGCAGCTTGGCAGTCAGTAGTAGAGCTCTAAGCTCCAACCTCGGAATTGTCGCCTTCACCTTCAGCGGTGCAAGCTGGGATCGGGCCATGACTAGGCTACTGCCCTCGTCGCTCACTGCGTAAACCGTTGCGGCCATCGCTTTGCCTGATGCGTCTGCAAACGCCACCAGCAATCATTCGCCTCGCGATTGAGGAAATCTACGAGGGAGACTGAAGTGAAACGAGGAAATCTCCCTTTCGATGTTTGACCATTCTTCCGCGTCTGCGCTCGAGAGCGAAGTGTCCCAACCGTAGCTCTGACTCCACAAATGTTGAACGAATAATTTTGCGGGTAAGAGCAGTGGTGCTAGCAGACCAAGCGGGTCGAAGGTGGAAGCTAGCTTTCGGAGCACACCTCTTTTCGACAATGATTTGTCTAAAGCAGGCATATTAGGTTGCAACATGAACTCGTCATCCACGGAGCACCAGCTCATTCCCAAAATTTTCTGCCTTCCGATCTTTCCCTGATCTGCTTGAGGCAACGATTGCACAAAGGCAGAAGAGTTGGAAGCGAACTCTCGAAGATTAAGTTTAGCCCTTGCAAAAATCATCTTCGCTGCCGTGTACACATCGTGCTTCTTCGTGTCTGATTTGCATTCAAAAATGACGTTGTCCACATACACGTTGTCAACGAGTAGTTGGTCCCTTTATGGTGCATCGGTGGTTCAGTGGTAGAATGCTCGCCTGCCACGCGGGCGGCCCGGGTTCGATTCCCGGCCGATGCACCATAAAGGGACCAACTACTCGTTCGGTACTCTTTACTCGCCTGCCACGACTTGGTATATGAAACTCCTTGCTTCCGATGAACAAATAAATTTATTCAGCAAGTTCTTTGATGGCCAACAGTTAACTCAGCAACGATAACTAGTCACAAGAAAGTCAAGGCAAACCTGACAGAAATTTATTAAAGAAAGATAACTTGAGTGCTCGTGAAGCTTAGAAAACTAGTTGTGAATTCGGCCTTGAGAAAGATAAATTAAATTACGAGATAGAGCAAAATCAAATTTTGTGGCCTTGTTTACTTTAAATAAACAGTTTAATATAGAGTTAAATTAAGTTCAACTCTGTTTTAAACACAAATTTAAAACTTCAAATTACTCTGTTTACACAACAAAACTGCCTGACAGATCCGGGGGAATTCTGGGAGGGAACGGCTTGCTCGGCTAACGGCTACGCGCTCTAGACTCACACAGCAACGCCTCAAACTTGGGTAATTAAACCAAGTTTGTTTAATTATAAAAACAAACAAACAAAAACACAAATGCTAGTAATCATTTCTAGCAAGAGAACAGAGACGCAGAGAGATAACTTAGCTGCGTAGCTAGACTGTGTGAGCGCGCATGCTAGGCAGTCGAAGGACAAAGGGAGCGAGAATTCAAAGCAACATTGAGTAAAGGGTAGTCCCCGACTACAATTATGAAAATCGGTATGCATGGATGTCAGATTTCTTAAACTTGGAATATTGTCAATAAGGACGCGGCGTAAGCACTAAAATGCATAAAAATGCATTCTAAAAACTATAATTGTCGAAAACTAAATGCACTCTAAACACTATAATTGTCGAATATTAGTATTGTTATGTAATTACAACATTTTTTTCAATTAATTTCGTTGTTTTTGTTGTTGTTAAAGCCGAGTTGAATGTTGAATGTAAAATTTGATGGAATTGGTATATAAAATATTAATAGGAACATTTTCGACCTGTTTTAAATCAATCTGTTAGATGAAAGGTGATTTTTAGTAATCGTTGTACTCTATTTGGGACTTCTGCACTTTAGCCCCCTCTCCCCCCCCTCCCAGAGGTTCCATGGGTCAGTTCAATTGGGTCATGTTCTTGATACGGCCGCTCATTCCGGTAGCAGCCGTTTCGGTAGCAGCCGCTCAATTGTGTTTTCTTTGTGCAATTGTGTTTTGTTTGTGCAATTGTGTTCTGTTTGTTGTTTTCACTTATCAGTAAATTTTATTAATTTGAGACCTTTGAAAACACAGAAAAAACACAAAATATGCGTTACAATTAAAAAAATGTTCACTGGAAATACTGGAAATATACAATAAATATTTTCAGTAAATAATAGCAAATTAGAAGAAAAAATCCGTTCCGTTTTACTTTCACTACACACTTCAAAAAGAGCAACATGAACGGAATGGGTCAAATTGAGCCGAGAATCCTTTCGGATTACTCACTAACCCACCTCCGGAGTAGGGTTACGAATTTTGTCGGATTATCTCTAATCCAAAAGTATTATAGCTTCCATGCATACCGGATTAGTGAAATAAATTTGGATAACTTCTAATCCAAGCTCATAATCCTTTTGGATTGCTCCATGCATACGGCCTCTGGTCTACCTTCGTCTGAGTTGATAAAAAAACGAATAAAAACATGAATTAAGAAAACAATTTTTTCTTTCAAAAGGACTTTTAAAACATAAATTTAGTTCTAAACTCTGTGTCTTGAGAAAGTAAAAGATTTCAAAATCGAAAGAGAGCCAAAAAGACAGTTTATAAGAAATCTATGTGAATTCAAAAAGAAGTCTGTCGATATTTTTCTATCCAAGGATGTCCCGCCTTTTAAGAGGGAAGCGAGTTAGCCATTCCAGAAAATCTCTCACGAAAAAAACTATGCCTTTTCAAATATCATTCATCTTTCAATCTTTCTCACCCCGCACAGCAACATTTAAGAAACTTTTTAGACTTTAGAATTCACGAGTCTGCAATATTATTTATTAAACTTTCATGAGTTAGTTTTTTTTTTATTTACGCCTGCGGTTTCGCCTCAACTTTCAGTTTTGAGTTCAGTTTCACTTCAAAGTTCAGAAATCTTAATCAGAAAAAAGTGGGATTATATTGGAGAAAGCGCCTTTTTCTATTCTTTAAAATACTTTTTTGTAGTAAAAGTTTTTCTTTTCTTTTACGAACAATATAAGAATCAAATAAAAAAGCTTAGAAGACTTTTCTAGAAATTTCTCTTTTTTTAAAAAACAATTATTCTAATTTTTTGGCGTTGTTTCGGTCAAGGGCATTTCTGGTCTTTCTTATACATACCAGATCTTCTGATAAACTGTTATGAACCCAGCTTTTCAGAGCTATTTGTTGTAAAACATAACAGCAACCAACCCCCTTAATTTTTACCCAAAACGAAAAAATTAGTTTTTCGAACTCTTACCACAAGAATTTATTTTACAAAAAAGAAGCTGAAGTTTCAAAATTAAAAAGTTTCACTTTTTTACTTCATTGAAATTAGTTTTCGAAAAGTTCAAATAAGATAAATTATTTAGATGGGGTTTCTAATAACATTAATTAGTTAGATATCAACAGTTTTTCAATCTAGTTTTTGACCTGCTTAAGTATATATATTGCTTCTGTTTTTTTCTCTCAAACAACTCGATGATTAAAAAAACTAGATGAAATGGTATTTTTTACCAAAACGAAAACAACAAAAAATCATGTCTCTTCCAGTGCTCAACTTAGTGCTCTATCTATCTTTTGTAGTTTTAAAAATTTTCTGAAATGAACAAATAGCTTTTTTCTCGTTCCCATTCAGAAATTATTCCGAATTGAAATTGAAATTGAACTTCTTCACAGTATGAGAATGCAAAAAAACCTCTCAAGAAATCCATAGTGAAAACTTTTTTCAGCGAAAAATCTTTTCTCGAAAAGTTTTTTGTCGTAGAAGTGTTAGTTCCACATCTAGTATAATGTGTGATAACTATTATCTTGTTTGATCCTGTTTTATTGACCCTTTCTAGGTGAGTACTTGGAATGAACAGCTCTCCGTTCCGCAAGTTGGCACTTTCTACTACATGAGACATTCATTCTCCCTGCTCATGAGAAGCGTGGACAGGATGAAAAAGTACTTGGGAGGTTTATTTCTTCTCTCAGGCTACTTTTCAGTCTAGTCTGACAATCTCCGTTTTCCTCATTTTCTACACCGTCTAAAAACTCTCTCTTTCTAGTTCAATATTTTTCTCTCTCTAGCTTTTTCTTTCTCTTTTACTCTACACCTCATCATTTTTTCCTTTATTTCTTTCTTGTCCTTTTCTCTTTTCTATCTCTTTCAATTTTACCTACTCTTACTCTTCCTGTTTCCTTCTCCCTTCCTTCTTTTTCTATATTATTTCGTTTCTCTCTACTCCTTTTTGGTTTCTAATTCTCTCACCGTTCTATGAGTTTGCCTAGCGAACTTCTATGTTCCTTTCCAACTTCAATTCGATGGTTTGAAGCGGTAATAGGCGTATAGTGTCGGTCATTCCAATTACTTGCTGGATGATGCGGTTGCGAGTGTGAGCCGCATTCGACTATTTCCCTCTATTCATTGTTTTCTAATCTTTCTGTCTTTTTGTTTCCGTAATTTCTTCGGTTTTCTCACTTTGAAGTTCATGGTGTGAAGATACTTAAAGAGTTAAAAAATTTCAGATCCTTTTGAATGTAAATTTTCGGAAAGATTTCCTTCAGCAGATGAAAAGAGCCTCATCCTCTCTTTTTTTTCTGTTCTCATTGCTGCTTCTGCTACTCTTTCAAAACACAAACTGTTGGTTTTTTCTCTCCAAAAATGTTTACAAGGCAATGTTTTCAACAACTTTCCCTTTTGTGATTAATAAAATGTCTTAAACACGCGTTTTTAACTTATAAAGTTTTTTATCGCAGAATTTATTCGAATCGCAAAAAAAACGCTAGCTAAAAAAATAACTTTTTTCCTCCGAAAGTACAATTTACCATGAAATATCAAAACTCTAATTTCACAAAAATTTATTGGATATTAAGAATTGATTGAAAAAAAAGGATCACTTTCAGTTAAAAACACATAGCTGTATTCATTTTGTAGTCTCTCAAAGCTTTAAATAACGACCCTTCTGTTCTAAGCAAGAACTCTATCCACTAAGTTACCAATGAACAAATTACATTACCCACAAAGGCTTCCCGACACATCTGCCCAAATACCAGTGAGTTTTTGTGTCGCTAATCAATCAGCTCATGGCCAGTCGTTCCAGGTCAGTGCAACAGGGGATCGTGTAACGGTGGGGGAGGCGGGGGGTCGAGCTGCTCGGGAGGCGGTGGCTGTGGAGGGGGAGGGGGCGGAAGCCGGAGAGGGGGTTGCTCCGGGGGATACGGTAGGAGTAATGGAGGAAGGCACCAGGATGATGACGTCACGTCAGTAAAAATAGTTTATTCACTTTCAGATGGTTCGAGAAGGGACGGTAAATATGATAACTGCAATTTAGATGGAATTGGCAAAAAAACTTTTTATAACGACAAAACTCAGTATTAGTCGTTTCAGAAGAGATATCAATGAAAACGACGAGGATTACGAGAGCAGCGATACGGGATACAGTGAAAGCCGGGCTCCCTCCCGGTTGGTGCAAACTTCATCTTATGATCGTTGGATAAAGACTCTTCTTTAGTGAAATGAATCTTCTTCAAATCACTGCGAGTATAAATTAGGCCCATAAGATTGAGAAAAAAATATCACTTAGCTAAGAAAATTCTCAGTGTGTCACAATGGTTGTGTATATGGCGTGCGAAGTGTCGCAAGTTCGACTCGAAGGGTCGCAAGTTCGACTCACACTCTCATCACAAAACATGCCGAACCGAGATGTCAACAAGTTTTGGTGGTGTTTGTATGAGTCTGACTACACTAAACACACAAAAAAGGATGAATTTTGGAAAGTATGCTAAAAAGGCATACATGTGATTTATGAATAGTAACAATTTGAAAGTATTCCTGCGCGTAAGTATGAAAGTATTCTAGAAAGGGCATACAATCAATGATTGAATGAGATACTTTTGAAAGTATGCCTTGGTTGCTCTCTTCCTTTTCTTGGCACTTATCCAATCTACAAACCCGGTTGGCTTAGGTTGCTCTATATACACTTTATATCTCGATAACTTCATATGGGAAAAGCACACGTACAAGCATATTGTGTGAATCATTTAACCGAGCCATTCTGGAAGAAAGGCATCGGGAAACAAATTTTGATTGTGAAGCGCTCTCCTTGAAAAAGGCCCTTTGTGAACGCCTTTCGGGAAAAAGGCGTTTCGGAAAAGTCACAAACAAAGAAAAAACTTTTTTATAAATATAAAAAAGTAATTAAAATATAAAGTATAATAAAAAAATATATATTTAAAAAAATTTTTAAAAATTTAAAATACAAAAAATTTAGTATATTTAGCATACTTTCATTGTGTAGAAGGCATACTTTCAAATTATGAATAGTAACACTTGTGTGCGGAACGATTTGGAATACTTTTAGAGTATACAGTTCCATTTTCATGCTTTCGAAAGTATGACTATTAATACGCTTTTTTTGTATGTACTGATACACAGTATCAGTGAGCCAGGCAGTATCATACCAGAGAAACGCTTAGCCTGTGATGAGGCAAGCAAGGTTGTCAAACAACGACGAGAAATTTCTCGGTTCTCGAACAGAGAATATTTTGATAATGGAGATTTTGTATTTTTAAAGGTCTTCTTGAAAAATCAAGACGAAATGGCGTGAAACTGACGTAATTCTCTATAGAAGCGGTAAGCTGCAATGAGTTCATGTCGTGCCATCAACACTCCAGTCATAAGAAAATCGAGTTCAAGTGACTTCTTTCGAAATTAAAAAAACTTCTGAATAAAAATGAATAGCTTAATGAGCAACTCATTGAATGACCGGGAAAAAACAGAAAGAGACTGCAGAGGTTGTGGAGGCGGAGGCTGTGGAGGAAGAAGAGGATTTAGCAACAATCTTCGCGGAGCCCTCAGGTTAGTTGAGAAACTTTGTACAATAGAAGTACTTAAAGGCTGAGCCTAATTTTTCATTCCTGTACTCATTTCGATTTAAAAAAGAACGCTGTTTTTCTTGTAGAATACAAGGTTTTTTAAAAAGATTCTTTCATTGGAAAGCTAAAAAGTAATGGAATTCTTCTTTTAAAGAAGAAAAGTGTTGTTTGTTGTTTTCCTTGATACGTGATCTGTGGTGAAAAATGGTTTGTGGTTGGTGTGACTAGACAAGGAGTTCAAGAAGCCCAGAGGAGTTTTATTGTGACAGCCATTCACAAGTAAGAAACGTGGGAACAATGAGGAATCTGCAAAGCTATCGCATGGTCTCTCTTGAGTAAAAAAGCTGACAGAATACGAATAAGAAGCATAGAAATACCGGTTTGATTGAATTTAGATATGATTTACTTATGGAAGTTCTCTGCAGAGACGAAGTTAGTGGCGGGAGCAAATGGCGCAGACGCGGCCGAGGTCGAGGAAGAAGAGGACGGAGACCCTCTAGAAGGCCTCTCAGGAGGAACAAATTCGACAAGTTCACCTTACAACACGAACAAAAACTAGAACTATACATTTACTTTGTTTTTTTGAATGCTGGTTCACTTTTTGATATTTTGAATTCATGATACAAGAATATTGACAACAAAAACGTAGAAACACCAGGTGTTTATTTATCGCTAGAAGACAAATACGATTGTATCGATCTTCTTTAATATGATAATAGCAGAAGCGAACGGAGCATCTCTTTATCCACGAAGAGAGAAAAACAGAAAAAAACGTTTGAAAATTCAAACAAAACAAGAAAATCTGCTCTTCCGCAAATATCCGGATTTTAGGTTCAACGATGACGATGACTACGATTCATATGATGATGCTGACTATGAAGATCATTACGGTCATCTACTATTACAAAACTTCTTTTCTAGTCTCTAACTATTCCCCGGTTTTTATAATGAAGACTGGTAGAATTTCTCAGCTTAGTGATGTATCTACGAGGTCGTGTTCAGAGTGGAATTATTTCACTGTAGGTAATGAAGCGGTCATTAATCTCTCCCTCCTTTTCTTTTTGGAGTGACAAATGCAAGAAGACTGTTGAGCTTAAGCTAAATACTTGGGTCGCAGATCATCGTCGCTTGAGTCCGAAGAAGCAACGATTCCGTTCGAAGAGAGACAAGCGACAGGTTGTGGAGAAGGCCAAATCGTGGGTGATTGGGAAGGGGCAAGAACTGTGCAACAGCTTGCCTGTCCGGAGAGTCATTCAGAAGGTTGGCTGCATGGCTGCACAACAATAAAGGCTTCATACTTCAAAAATACTACGATTTTGGAATGAAAAGGAATACAATTCATATTTATGATCATTCGGGAAAAAATTAGGGCAGTATGGACTGAGAACAACTATTTATGTAAGAAAAAATAGATGTCTTAGAAAAGCTTGAAAAAGCGAAATTAGTGGGAGCGAGTAAATGTTTGGGTGTTAAGGAGATGCAGGCGATGAGAAGTTCTTCTCCTTCACATCTTGCATCTTCTCTTCTAGCTTCTCTTCATGAAAGAGACTCTAAACAACCCGCCTTCTGGACTGTCGTTTGTGGTTGCTTTTTCTATTCATTAGTCCATCAACGTCTTATATTCTCTTTCCATGCTAGGAAACCGGTTCTCCACCGCTCATCTGGAGTACACAGTCACGACAATCTTCATCGTTATTTCAAAATAGATGACACGGACAAAAAGAAGACACTGAATTTTGTCAGACGACTCCAAAAAAAGTTCGAGACTGTGATGCAAGAGAGCGTTAAAATAAGATACAAAGTTGAAGAAATAGATATTTATGTAATTTAGCAGTGCATTTCGATCATGAAACGTGGTATAATTTTTACTTTCTAGTTTAGATTTAAGTGTGAGCAATTGAATATCGCTTAGAACTTAGCCAAAGAAGACCCTCGCAAAATCTTTGTAATTAAACAGCAATATGACTACTTCGTAATTGAAAAAAGACCGAACCGGTACCAGTATAACCGTTATCACACGCGTTTCTTTTCTGACACAGAAGTCTTCTGTCAATTTTGAATTGATAACGTTTCACAGAGGATGAATTTGACTAGTACTTGTTAAAAAACGAGAGTTTTTGAACAAAGGTATTATTTTAACGACACTAATATCGGTGCACCATATGGTGTTGATTTTAGTAAGAAAATTATGTATGTCATCGGAAAGTCCTGCTGAAAAATTTCCATTTACAGGTCCACTCGTTTCTATGACCAGTGTCCACTTTGCTGTCGATTCTGCGCGACACTGCGTCTACATAGAAGGGGAGGACGCATGTTATGCTTTTCGCTTCTAGTGGCTCGCTAATGCCTCGTTACCGTAATTTTAAATGAGACGCTTTGCCCAGTATTTAGTGACTAGGACTCGCGTTCAGTCATCCTAACGTTCCCATAGTTAGTCAGTCTAGCTTTCAACATCTAAATGAAGAGATCATTAATGAGATTAGTTAATGTTGGCTGCGATAACTCATCGCAACATTTATCAGTGGCATTCTCACTCAATTGATGATCTCAACCATCAAGAGGGAATGTGATCTAGAAATCAACATCATAATATCTGTCTTTTGTCTACAAAAAATGAAGGTGAGGGAGGTGCATGACTGGGTGACTGAATTTCTAACGATTTGAGTCATTGACGTTTTCACATATGAGATGAATTATTAGTTTAATAGTGAATTGAGCCTTGATTGTTCGCATAAGAAATAAATAAAGAATTATATCTAGTGACTTGACTCAAGCTTCTCTTCTAGTGACTTGACTCAGGCTTCTCTTTCTTTTCCTTGCTGCAAAATTGTTCTTCCTAATCCTTTCCACTTTTTGGCTGTAATACTAGATGAAACCCCGCTGTTACCTCTTAAAATCATACTTCTTAATCAGGTTCCTTCACTTCCGTTTTATTGTAAATTAAAATTTTTTTGCTCAAGTTGTATGCCTTTCATGTATTGAATCTATCACCGTTCTCTATTCTTATTTTCAGCATACAAAGCTTTATATCCACTGAATTTTCAAATGCAACAGAATAGTAATTCTCAAATTTTACCAAAGATTCGGTCCTCTTTTAATGCCTTTAAAGCTTGAGGAAATTTTAGAGGGTACATACTGATAAGCCTCCCCCAGAGAGTTTTAGAGGGTACATACTGATAAGCCTCCCCCAGAGAGTTTTAGAGGGTACATACTGATAAGCCTCCCCAGAGAGTTTTAGAGAGTACATACTGATAAGCCTCCCCCAGAGAGTTTTAGAGGGCACATACTGATAAGCCTCTCCAGAGAGTTTTAGAGGGTACATACTGATAAGCCTCCCCAGAGAGTTTTAGAGGGTACATACTGATAAGCCTCCCCCAGAGAGTTTTAGAGGGTACATACTGATAAGAATCCCCCAGAGAGTTTTAGAGGGTACATACTGATAAGCCTCCCCCAGAGAGTTTTAGAGGGTACATACTGATAAGCCTCGCCCAGAGAGTTTTAGAGGGTACATACTGATAAGCCTCTCCCAGAGAGTTTTAGAGGGTACATACTGATAAGCCTCCTCCAGAGAGTTTTAGAGGGTACATACTGATAAGCCTCCCCCAGAGAGCAGAAGTCTGTCCGAGGCAAAACTGGGTGAGGGGGCGAGTAGACTTTTGTGAATAAGCGTAATCAAAGCGATCAAAAGTGGTCGAATTCTTTTCTCTTATTCATTTTTGTAATTGTACAGGAAAATCCATGACTTTAATTCATGTAAAAATTCATATTCAGTGAGATTAGATTGAATGATTAAGCGCGGATTAAAGAATTGATTGATACATCGATCAAAGCACAGAATGAGTTCATTTGTTGCGAGTCAACATCAACAAATTTTCACAAGCCTTTTTCACAATGCCTACACTTCCAAATACTCACAAGTTGCTCCGCCTTTTTATAATGAAAACAAGGCAAAGGGTTCCTGCTACTTAATAATAAAAAAAGTTCAAAATTTTTATATTAGTTCAATTAACATATTATACATATAACAATTTCAAAGTTAATCGATATCTGCAGTGGTCTTTTAATTTAAAAAAACAGATTTTCGGTAGCTAAGTAACAAAAACGGTTTTTTAACAACAGTTACAACAAGTCATATTTTATAGATTGTTGTTTCAGATAATTTTTTTTTAAAAAAAACGAAATCTTGTTTAAGGTTAGAAATGAACAAAATGCACATTCTATCAGGCCTCTTCGGTTCAGTGCTAGTTATTTGTGCTTCAGTTATTTTCATACTTTCGGTATAACTTGTTATTAGGTTTCATTATAACGTGTTACTGAAGAGTTAAACATACATATAACAGGGCAAAAAAACACAAGTGGTGGTAGCTTTGTTTTAATACTTAATTTAAGCTATTGTCGAACAACTTCGTCGAAAAAATTGAAAACATGCAATTAAAAAAGCTTCTGAGTAACACGAATGAAAAAAACAACAGAAAGAGC
Organism: Allodiplogaster pararmata; assembly: GCA_964056735.1. NCBI lineage: Eukaryota > Metazoa > Nematoda > Chromadorea > Rhabditida > Diplogasteridae > Allodiplogaster > Allodiplogaster pararmata. The sequence goes on along the minus strand of OZ057408.1, from coordinate 19,128,408 downwards.
TCTACCAAAAAAATCAAGAGCCGTGGAAACTTTTCAATCGTTCTTTCAATCCTCATAGACGACAGCAGAAGTTGGGTAAGGAAAGATTCATTTATCGGTGAGTGTGAAACAGGACTCATTTAGGCCTCGATGGCAGTTGGGCCGCTGCCTTTCTGGGCCTCCACTACCTGAACACCACTTGATTTATCATCATGAGCCAGAGCAAAGTAATATGTTTTTGAAATAAATTATAAAAAAGTAAAATAAAATTTCAGAAAAAACAGAGCAAAAAAAAGAGGAGAAACGGTAAGAAGAATGTGGCTGAAAAACAACCTGTTCATCCCCATGGGAAACGATCACCAGATCATCGTCCTCTTCGAGGCTGAAATCAAGTTTTCGCTAATCTCCCTTTGTTAACTGCATACATGTATGTACTAATCGATATTTCAGAATATCGATCCTTCAACTAGGTGCAGATCAAATACTAACTTTTGTATGACTTCATCATCATCATCCAGCGTGACCACTTCTTGCTCCTTTTTCTCCGCTTCCTAAAAAAATCGATACTGATGTGCAGGCTCTTTTCGGGTCAATTCAAGTTACACTCAACCAACCCAATATGTTTAGGCAATTTTGGTACTTCTTTAACATTTCTGACCCTCGTCATTACTTCTATACACAGTAGCAGTAATAATTCTACCAGGATTGGTCTATATCTCATCTCAGCAGTGCGCAAACTATGCCGCGAGTCTTTGCTGAGCTATGACCTCACCTCATCATCACATTTATTGTTGCCCTTGCGAGTATCGGCAGCTTTCTCTTCGGAAACGGCTGACTGGCTTGTTGTGACGACTTCTTCTAAGACTTTCTCCTCGAGTACAACTTCCTCTGTGACTTTTCCCTTTTCCTCTGCAGCCTGAAAAAGAGGAAAAATGAGTCAGAGAGAGAGAGAGAGAGAGAAGTTTTCTCTGCAAAATTCCTTTCTCAAAATTTTATATTCTCATCTAAAAATGTTTTCTACCCTAAAACTTCAAAAAATCTTCCTGCTCAGATAAAACATGTTTTCTTATGATTAAACATCTTTTCTTATGATTCCTGAAATATAAGAATAAAAATTGAGGTTTTTTGATTTCTATTCTTTCACTTACAAGTTCTATTTGTTCTTGTCTCCAAATTAGATTAATCTTCAAGATGCTCGAGTTACAGTAAGCTTTTCGAAATTTGGTTCTTCAGAGGAAAATATCTCAAGAGCTTCAGCAGAGACTTTTCCCTCTGCGAAACCGAATACGGCGCGACCTGCCCCGAAACCGAATAAGGGGCGACCTGCTCCGAAATCGAATAAGGGGCGACCTGCCCCGAAACCGATTAAGGGGCGACCTGCCCCGAAACCGAATAAGGGGCGACCTGCCCCGAAACCGAATAAGGGGCGACCTGCCCCGAGATCGAATAAGGGGCGACCCGCTCCACTCAAAAGACAACTTTCATTCTGATGCGCAATCAAATCAACATGAGAAAGTAGAATCAAACATTTTACTGTCGAATCAGAATCCTTCAAAAGCATTTGAAAGATTATATCAGTGATTTTGAATTAACCGGCTGTTGCTTCTGCTCCAATTCACGAATTGCCTCCTTCACTTCCTTTAATTTTGCAGTGGCCTGAAATTTTCATTTTCTCGATTTTTTTTCGGCAATCATTTGAACAATTTCCAAAGACTCGCTCAATAAACATTAGAAAGCGACCTTTGTAACGTTCTTCATGTGTAGATCCAGTTCCTGTTCCACTCTCTTCTTCTTCTTGTAGAGAACTGTAATTGATAAATAATGTTTTTGGGTAAGCACTGTAATTTAAAATTTGATCGAAGAATATCAGAGTTCGTTTCACACTCAAACATTATGCAAGAAAAGTTCACAAATCGATTTGCAATTGATTCAATAATGAAGTCACTGACGTTGGAGCTGTGACTCTCCTCCTTCGAACTCTGGAAAAAATAAAATTTAACGAAAAATTTTTAGCGAATATCTCCAAAAAACTTTTTAATTTCCTTTTGTCAATTAAGGCTAGGACTTTCTTAGGTGAGACGGTAATGAACTCTTCCGAAAGAGATAAGAAAGTAATGAATTTAATAATGGGCAAACTCGCATTGAAACATGCTATATAACAGGGACTCACTTCAGGGAAAATACTTTCAAGAGGTTCTCACACAAGCGACCTTTTCTTCCGACTTATGAAACAGAGGCCCGCACGGAGTCGGCGGAGACGATTATTCAACCTCGAAACACACTGGCAACAGGGGTTAAATGGTTACCAGACCAGCTATTTTGGCGCAAACATGTTCGCGCCGAGAATGATCTACATTCTCTTCTCCTTCCGTTCTGTTTCACTTTTTCTCTACTTCTCTTTCAACTCTTCTTTCCTTTCCCCATTCCTTTTTCCACTCGCTCGGCGCGTACAAACATGCCTTAGACGGACCTCATTTAACGCCTGTCTGGCAATAGTGGCCATTCATGACTCTACAGCCTTAAGAGCCTGTCATGGATGGAGCCGGATCATCCAGTCTGGAATCGAGCGCGACCTCAGGTGGTGGATAGAGGGAAGCATCCCTACGAAGAATTCGTGCCGGGAGGTAGCGGGAGGAATCCCGCCGTGGACCAAAACTGGGTAGTATAGCTCGTCAAAGGAGGGCGATGCCAGACCGGCCTGGGCAAGCCACCGGACAAAACATCAGCCTATACACCGCTATACTTACCAATGGCGAGCCGAGGCGCCAGTCAAATATCCTCTTGCCTATCTCCGGTCAACGACAGGCGAGACGTCTCTACTCCCACCCAAAACGATGCTAGGCCTGCTTGACCACCCACTCACAAGGCCTGTAGCATGAACAGGTTGCTACAACGATGTCCGCCTTCACAAGGTGCAGCATGACAGTCTCAGGACTGCAAAGGACATCAAAACCCTTCTCCGGACGCATCTTGTCCGAAAAACACGAGAACTTCTCTCATTAAAGAGGGTGTTCATAACCAAGTCTTCGATGCGGGATGCTTGCCGGCAACAACAACAAGAATTCGCGTTGGGAGGTAGCGGGAGAAATCCCACCGCGGACCAAAACTGGGTAGTATAGCTCGTCAAAGGAGGGCGATGCCGGACCGGCCTGGGCAAGCCACCGGACAAAACATCAGCCTATACACCGCTAAACTTACCAATGGCGAGTCTAGGCGCCAGTCAAATAGCCTCTTGCCTATCTCCGGTCGACGACAGGCGAGACGTCTCTACTCCCAACCCAAACGATGCTAGGCCGGGTTGACCACCCACTCAAAAGGCCTATAGCATGAACAGGTTGCTACAACGATGTCCGCCTTCACAAGGTGCAGCATGACAGTCTCAGGACTGCAAAGGACATGAAAACCCTTCTCCGGACGCATTTCGTCCGAAGAACAACACGAGAACCTCTTTCATTAAAGAGAGTGTTCATAACTAAAAGTCTTCGATGCGGGCTGCTTGTCGGCAACTTCTTCTTCTTCTTCTTCCTCGCGCTTGTTCCCGCCTCGCGGCAGGGTACGCGCTCCCCTGAGATGCAGGACAGACCTATCCTGGTAGAACCAGTGGCTGCCTGCTAGATCACTGCTAGTGTGATTAGCAACAGTGGGGAGAGTCAGATTCGTGCATGAGCACTACCAACATTTCTTAACCCCCTTGGTTTGGGTGGATTTGGGTGGATCTGTCCGGGGTGGGAGTCGAACTCGGGACTCTTCGCACAATGGTCTATCACACTACCACTATGCCACGCTTGTCGGCAACAACAACGATTATTAAACCCAGCTCGGAAACATACTAGGTCTTTTAGTCTCAGGAGGACCGTCTTCCTTTTCATCTTCTTCGGTGTCTTCTTTGGAACGTGCAGCCGCTCTCTGGGATCGAGACCTGTAATCAGTTATCTTATCATGCATGAGCTTACATGTTTTCACCCCTGAAAGAATGGAAGTTTTTTTAAAAATTGTTCACTAAGGGAGCGAATGGAGTTCTAGATGAAGCGTGAAATTCCAAAGTTCTACCGTCAACTGGCGGGTTCTTTTTCTCAAAAAACTGTTTTTGAGAGGGCTATCGTTTATGAAAAAGCTCTCTACTTTTTCAACAAAATTACTTTTGTGCTGAAAAGCGACTCTCTGTTGAATCCTATGACCGCCTTGTGCTTCTCCAGGCTTCCTTGTCTTTTTCGGACAATATTTTAGCTTGTTAAAGTTTAGATTTTTTTTAAATGAAGTGCAATCAATGCTCACACAATGGGTGTAGCGGTCGGCGTCTTCTCCGCTTTCTTTGCAGGTGTTTTGACAGACGAAGTTTTAACGACAGCTGCTGCGAAGCTTCTGCTGGGCGGCGCTCCAGTTTTGCGGCCTTCTTTTCCAGTCGGGCCGTTCTTTTCATTCAAAAAGGCCGTTATTTCATTCGAAAAGCCACAACGGTGTTTTTTTCGTGCGCATTGAAATTCGATCTCTCCGCAGAGCTATCCTACGTTCAAAAACAAAAAAAGCTTGGTTTAGTAGTCGATTCATGCAGAACTCATTCGGAAAAAAATGTGAATAGCTGTGATTCTTTGTTGATTTGGCGTTCCGTTATCTCATGATTTAAATTTTTTTGAAATACACGCTACTTTGGGACTGAAAAAAATCTGCAATGCAAATACTATTATTCATTACTCGCTCTCTCGCTTAAAATAAGTCTCATCTTAGTCTTATTCAGATCTATTTACATGATAAGCGGCGGATAGCGGCCGAGAGAAACAACAAGTTATCGATATTCTAATGCATTGCTTCACTCCGGGACTTCGAACTGACTTTCGTCAATTTCCTCTTCTCAACAGAAGTATTGTACCATATCATTTCCATCGAAGTCCTTTTTTTGCATCTGTCATAAACTTATCCCAAATGAAGAAGCGTATTTTAAATTTTAGTTTGTTTTACATACGCTGATGTATGATTTTGCTGTTTTTGAATTCGTATAAAAAAAGAAATGTAATTCGTTGAAAGCACCTCAACACGATTCTTCTCAGTAACACTCTCGGGTTCCGCTACTTCTCCTTTGAGCTTTTGATTCTCCCTCTCAATTATTTCATCCAAGTTCTGAAAAATTCCATTGTGAATCTCTGAACCACGAGTAATGATAATCAGAAGCAGTGTTTATTTTATAACAGATATAATAATTCAGGCACCTTCATAAATATTTAATGATGGTTCCTGTTGCTATCGTTCTTCTTGTACTTACAAAAAGCGATAAAAACGATCAGGGTGTTTCGTAGCACAAATTTTTTCGAGCGCATAGATTTATAAAATTTCAAAGTTCAAGTTTCAATTTTTCCAATGATTTGGACTTTCCCTACAAAAAATCCGAGAAATTTTTTTTCCAAGTGCACAGATTTAAATGTTTTTCGGGATTTTCGGAGAGCGAATAGGTTTTTTTACCCGCGGTGCGGGTCAGAAAAACATTCTGGAAACGATATCCATGAACACGAAAAAATACGTGTTAAATCCTATTTAGATCGGTTTTTATGGTCTTTTTCTTCATTCAAGAATAGGCCGCATGCATTTTCAAAAAAACTTTTTCGAAACAACCGCTCTAAGAAAGTGCCTAGATAAATGACTAGCAGCAAGTTTTCTTAGTCTAAATCAGGCGTTAAATGAGGCCGGTCTAAGGCATGTTCTTACGCGCCGAGCGAGTGAAAAAGTAAATGGGGAAAGGCAAAAAGAGTGAGAAGAGAAGTAGAGAAAAAGTGAAATAGAACGGAAGGAGAAGAGAATGTAGATCATTCTCGGCACGAACATTTATGTGCCAACATAGCTGGTCCGGTAACCATTTATCCCCTGGTCTAAATATTCTCGGTTCTCCGACTTGTTTCTCATTATTCTAGATCCCGCCTTGCGCTTCAACGATATTTCAACAAGTGCTAGTGACTTTTGCTCCTCAGGGTCCTGTTCGAACAGCAAAATTTTTCTCTCAATGTTTTTCCTCTGAAACTAGGCAAAAAAACTCCTTAAAATGAGAACTTTAAAGAGTAAAACCTTCTGAGAGCGGTCAACGCCAATCACGCGAGCTTCGTAAGGCTTTTCATATACGATGCAAACTTTGGTTCCAATTTTAACGTCTTTCTCCTGAATTAAAGATTTTGTATTTGAAACATGGGCCAGGAAAAATTAGAAATCGGATCGTTTTCCGACCACACATCCCATTCTTGAATGTTCACACATCCCATTCTTGAATGTTCTATTCTCTATTCTCTATTTCTATAACTCTATTGAACTTCTATTGAATGCTCTAGTCTAACTCAAAAAACTTTTGATTTGCAAAGCAAAACTTGCTGAGCAGGGACAAAGTTCTATGATTTTTGCTTCAATTTACGAATATCCGTTCTAGCGTTGAATTTTACTTTAGACCCCCTCCCCGGTGAGAAAATAGCCCCCCGCCTCTTTTTTATACGGAGAGTGGCATTTTTTTATACGGAATCGTTAGCCTAAGTAGTAAGGCCTCGTTAGCGTAAACTTTTTCTCAGCGTAAGCTTTTTTTAATGTAAAAATAATTTTTTGTAAATTTTAATGTCAGACGTATGACCCATGGAACCTCTGGTATGGGGGGCATAAACGCAAGAATTGCCAAACCGTAGAATAGCCAAATGCAGACAAACTGCTTTAATTTGTTCAAATTCAGACAAACACAATTTTGAAGATGGCAGCCGTGATAAATGCAAGTAATTTTTTTCATAATTGCATTTACCTTTAGATCTCTCCTATTGAGGACGGTGAACTCTCCAGTTTCGGGGAAGAAAACAGCGACTTTCATTGCCATATCTGGAACATATTTGGTGTATAACTAGAAATCATATGAGAACAGGGCAAATTTATCGCAATTGACTAGTGCAAACAAATAAACATTAACTTAAAAGCTTTTCAAAAATTGACGGATTCCTAAGTTATTCCGGACGAACTAGCTAAAGCTTTCAGAAAGAAAACTAGTCAATAAAGAATCAGACATTAAGACGTTTCACGCACGGAAAAGCGTTTGAAGTAATAAATAATTAATTTATTCTTACTGTGCTGATAAATTAAAGAACAAAGGGTGAAAAGCGAAATTAAATCAATCGAGAGCAACAGTTAGTTTGAGGGTGAGTAAAGTGGACAGTACGCATAGTAAATAAACCGTATCACGACACTTTGTACCGCGTCACTTTGTATACGACACTTTGTACCCCGTCACTTTGTACCGCGACACTTTGTACCGCGACACTTTGTACCGCGACTTGAGTGAGGCCGCGCGTTTTATTTTTACATTAAAACATATTTTTACATTAAAAAACGCTTAGGCTTAGTAAAAGTTTACGATAACGAGGCCGTACGGCTTAGCTAACGAGGCCGTACGGCTTAGCTAACGAGGCCGTACGCGGTACAAAGTGTCGCGGTACAAAGTGTCGCGGTACAAAGTGACGGGGTACAAAGTGTCGTATACAAAGTGACGCGGTACAAAGTGTCGGTAATTCTAAATAAACTCATAGTAATACGCAGTTCGCGCTCTACAGACGTTGCGGTTTCAACCTTTAGAATACTCCAAAAGGAGCAAAACGAAAGTGGAAACACGATGAGCGTACTGTAGTGCAGCAGCGCACAAAGTGTCTAAAGGAGCGGATCTCGTGTAGCGGATCCTCTGGTATTATATCATGTGAAACATACTCACAAGGTTGATTTCCAAGTTATCGTGCGTTTTATCAATATAAAGGTAGTTGAGTTGTACAAATTTTTAAAAAAAAATTTTCAGTCAAATAAACCGGCAAAAAGATAATGATATAAAAAAAATTTTCAAGTGATCTCGTTCCTAAGCCGTATTGTCTCGAATGCGTAATTTTAACCAAAGCCTTATGAAAAACTGCAAAACCGCTCAACCAATTTTAAATCTACACCACGTAAAACAAAAATATTGTGATCTATCGTTTCATACGGCCTCGCTTTTAAGCCTCAAGGCCTCGTTGACGGAACCTCTGCCTGAGTCAAAGTATAAAAAAAAAACAAGGAAAAAAAACCGGCACTTTTTTACATATCTGGTCTGGAGAAAAGGACCAATGAACGGAAAGGGGAAAGCGAGTATTTCTCATTTTCCTTCTCATCCCTCTCTCCCTCCCTCTCTCTCTCGCCATATTACTCTATCACGATTAGAACCTCTCGCCGCAGAGAAAGAGAGACGTCTTCTCTTTGCGGCGAGAATCGAGAGGGAAGGTGATTGCTGTCTAGGTAAACCTTTTCTCCGCGATGAGGCACAGTGCACACTCTCTCGCCGCACACATAGAGACATAGTTGGGGAAAATTTTACTTTAGGCCCCCACTTCACTTCTGCCCCCCCCCGTGGTAGAAGAGGCCCCCACTCCCCAGTAAAATGGCCCAAAATGGGGAGGTCTAAAAGTAAAGGACCAAAATGGGGTGGGCCTAAAGTAAATTCAATTTTGAGTCCCCCTCACACAAAACGGGGGCTTGAAGTACATACCCGGACTTTTTTACTTTTAGGCCCCCGCCAACCAACACTTCTCCAGTAAAATGTTTGATTGAATTTTAACCCCCCATTTAATTTTAACTCCCCCCATTTAATTTTAACTCCCCTCCCCCCATTTAATTTTAACTCCCCCCATTTAATTTTAACTCCCCCCTTTTAATTTTAACTCCCCCCAATTTAATTTTAACCCCCCATTTAATTTCAACCTGGAGAAGTGGAGTTTCGGGGAGAGTTTTTTACACTTGAACACTTTACCAAACGTACACTTGAACAGTAAAAGCAGCTCCAAGAGGCCAATATGTATAAACAACTCTGCAAGAGTACTTTCAGTGTGAGATTTGTAAGCTAAATTGTCCTCTTACGAATATCCGTGAGAATACACATGGTTCGCGTTTTTACCGTGCCGTAATAAATATAAAAGATAAACCGAAAGATAAACAGCGTTTTAGAAAATGAAGGGCTGCAAAATATCTTAAACTAAGTATACGTGCCTATTTGTGTTTGGACTAGTTAGCGAGCGGTTTTGCTTGAGCAAATGAAAACTTAATCCAATAAGAACAGTCCACTATACATTATCGTTCTAGCCGCCTTCTGATATTTCAACTTAAGTGTCGCCGTCATGCGCGGTCAAGTAATTTTATATCAGCAAAAACAATTTTTTCAAGGATTTGTTCCCACTACATAAAAGAAGCGTTTTCAAAACGTTCTTATTACAAATTATTAACCGTAACGTTTCAAGAGAAGTGTATTTTTCTTTTCTTCTTTCCAGCGAGACATCAGTACAGACAGAGTGAGAGAGAAAAAGTGAAGAGAAAGAGAGATATAGAATGAGAGATAGAAAGAAAAAGTTTTTTTTCTCATTAATCATTCTATTCTACAAATAAGTATTTTTTTATGTTTTCGGTTTGCGGCAGTTCAGCGACTCGATGAATTCGGTTCGATGATATCTTAAAAATTGCAAATGAGTTCAAAAATGTTTTCAAGTTGAATTTCTTGACTTCGGTCTTATTCAATTTCAAATCTAACTTTTTTCAATTTTAGAAGAAAAGCTAGTTTTTGAAGAAGAAAAAATTTTAAGATTTTCGAAGAAGAACTCTGGAGCCGAAACGTGCAGAGACATTTTTCAAAGTTTGAATATTCAGGAATGCATTGATTTCCTCATCAGGGTTCTAACGCATTCATTATTTAGTTATTTCAATTTTAAAACTCGTCGTGATTTCTTGTCTCTTTACCGTTTCCATTTTTCGCACCCTTTCTCTTTTCACTTCTCCTCCACTCTTTCTCTCTCTCTCCCTCTCTCTCTCATTCTCTCTGTCTTGCTCTCTTTCTCCTTTTTTTATTTTTTGCCTTTTTATATAACTCTTGTACTATTTTTGAGCAATTTGTTTCCTTTTTTTCTTTCAAAAGTTTTGATTTTTTTTATTCTTTTAACTTGATCTCTCATTAAGATATGTTCATATCATATCCAAATAAATGTATGTATTAAGAGACTCTAGGTAGACTTACAAATTAATCCCAATAATTTCGAATGCGATACAAAACTCTTCGAGAAAAATAAAGTATAGCTAAGTGAATGCTGATGTTCTGTTTCTTTCTGTTTTCATGCCCCATTCCGCCGTTCCATATTCACTTTTCGAGCTAAGTGTTCATATTTCTATTTAAAAAAAACGCGAAAAAGCAGTAACGGAAAACTCGATGCTTTCCCTTTACCTTGCACTTTACCTATCAAACCTTACTCTGCTACTTCTTATTTTCTGATTCTCTGCGAATTTCTCACTCTCTATCTCAAAATTATTTCCTCTCTCCACTGAGGGCCGGAAACTTTTTTCAAGACAATCCTTTCCTTTAAAGATTCCCAGCTGCCAATCTCGTTCGCTATGTTGTTATGCATCTCAGCTCTGAACTTACTTGAACAACTTGAAAAGATTCTATTACTTTTCAAGAGTTATTTTGATTGATTTATTATACATAATTACTTCAACTAAAACACCCCTCATATGAACAGTTGTGCCATTAAGCACAGTACAGAAAACTGATGCAATTATTGTAAAGCAGAACAAAAATTTTTGAAAAATGTTTTGAATGCTTGTTTAGGTAATTTACATAAATATTCTTAAACTTTTACTAATATAGTTCGAACCTTGGAAGCATTTATGAACGTTTCCGTTCCCTTCAAGTTTTCATTGAAAGTTGCGCACAGAATCCTTATCGACTATAGACCATTTGAATCTTTGTTTAACTATAGTAATTCGAAAAAAATTACAAATATTTTCTATCTATTTTTTTGTATTTTTTTCATATGCTTTTAAGCATCTTCGGATCCATTGAATCACGATATTGAAAGTTTTTTCACAAATGCCTTTCCATTATTATCGTCGCCTAGATCACTCATCTCAGAAATGCCGTACAAAACGCAACCAGTATCAGGTTAGCCTTCAGAGCTTTGGGCTCTTCACAAGTTACTCATTCAATCGGAGAATCACAAACGTTCCTTACTATGTTTTCAGATCAGGTTTGTGAAAATTGATGTAGGGTTAATGAAAATTGTCTAGATCGAATAAGCTACGGAAGGAAAAGGTAGAATTAATAGACGATTGCTCAAGGATATTCGGAGCGACTTTGAACATCTCAGAGGAAAGGTTGAATTTTCCAAATAAGTTTTCCCTGACATTGATTTTTAATAAAATTCATCCGTTTTGATATTTCGCTTTTTGTGAGAGGTTTTTTTTGTTGCCTACAGAAGTACTGTAAACTTAACAAAAAAGTACTTTCAGTGTTGTGAAAGACCCGTATTCTTCGCATTTTCTTTCTAATCAGCAGATCGATGTATTCACACCTATTCACATCGCTAAAAGCTTCTAGCTTTCCCGAAGTAAAAACACTTTGCTTCAAGGAAATGTGGTTGCCTGAAAATTTTCTCAAAAGGATTCAGCCAAACTTTTTCGGTTGTTTTTTCTCTTTTTTGATACTACATATATCTAAGATTAGTTCTTCTCAAATTCTTACATAATCAGACTTTTTAAAACTTTTTTGTTTTTTTAATTTAGGTTTTTTTTTATTTGTGAAAGATCAAAAAGTGAAAATAAAAGTATGAGATGAATAATTAGATTATAGAACGAAAAGAAAGATATTGTAGGATCAGTTCATAACCCTATTTTATCGTATGCGACGAAATGCTTAATGCAATGTAAAAACCTAATTCTCAAATCTCAGAAAAAATAGTACTTAAAATGTGTTTCTATCCGTTAATTGGTTCAGAGTTCAAGCTTCTGATTTTTTTTTGGTCCGATTATTTTCCTCACAAAGTTAAAACGTCGATGGTAGAATTTATATATGTTTATACATATATGGTGTAAAAACTCAATCAGCAATCTTACTTTCTCTTAATTTGCTGCATTTTTCCTGGATTTCATAAAACTCATCAATAATCGTTAGAATTGTATGTTAAGTCGTTGTTCCTGGGTTGACCGCGGTTCGCATTGCAAATCCCCGTTCTCTTGAAAGTGAACAAAGAAGACTCAATACTTAATGAAAAGAGAAGCTGCATCTATGCACACTTCGGGAAGAGACTGCGAGAAAGGGGGTGGCACTTTTTGGACTCAGAGAACTTGCCTGATGAATGAATTGAGAGTAGTTAAGAGAAAGAAGTCGAGAGACAGAGGTATTTAGAAAGTAATAGAGTAGAAAGAGGCGAACAGAAAGGAACGGAAAACAGAGAAAACGAAGTATAGAAAGAAAGAAAGAGGGGAATTTATAAGAGCTTCCAAGAACTAGACAAAGAGTCCGAGATAAAAGTAAGGAGAGAGAGAGAGAGAGAGAGAGAGAGAGAGAGAGAGAGAGAGAGAGAGAGAGAGAGAGAGAGATAGAGAGAGAGAGAGAGAAAGTGGAAGATTTCAAAATGGTAGGCCCCTAAATTTTCATCTTTTTGACTTGTTGCCTAGGAGGACTTTGCTAAACTGCCCCCTTTTGATGACTTTCTTGAGCTCTTCCATCTCTCTCTGATTCTTTTGTCTCGTCTTCTCTCTTTGTTACTTTCTCTATCTCATGATCTTCTCTTCCTTTTTCATTCTTTTGAATCTATATACATATCTATATTCTCTGAGACTTCTTCATCTAGTTTATTCCACGGTATTTCTTTTTCCCTATACATATAATTTTTCTCGTACATCTGATTGTACGCCTTCTTTCTATATCTCTATCTTTCTTTCTCTTTCTTTCTCTCCTTATCTTTATTTTTATTTATATTTTTCTCATTTACGTTTTTTTCTTTCTAGTCTCGATCTTACTGTACTTCCTACTTATATCGCTATTAACATCTTTTGCTGTTTCACTCAGTCTCGAATACTCTTCAAATATTGATGGAACTTTTGTTAGAAACTATTGATTTTACATTAAAATTAACAAAGCTTCTTGATTTCGATGACCAATTTCACATTAATGAGTGAAGAGTTTTAAGGAAGCATCGGTAGTCAGTTTTTTCACACTCACCTCATATGTATTAACTCATCAGACCCTTCAACAAGGCCTACGTAGACGCCAAAATGTTTTTTAATTTGCTCAAATAACCTGAAATTTTTAATTTTTTCATTTGAAATATTTCAACTTTTGTTTGGGTGAAAATAAACACGACTTAGTAAAAATGACATAGTAAAAAGGGGATTAAGAAAGGTATAAAAGTTGAAGTTTACATTTATCAAAATCACATGGGTGTTAAAAGGAGTAGTTCAAATCGCCTTTCGGTTTCTATTCGGAAAAAAGTGTTAAGATGGTCTAGAAAAGATTTATCTGCTAACAATTCAATGAATGAATGAATAAATAAATTAATGAATGATTGAGTGCTCCAAAATCAAAAGATCAACGGTCATATCGTGTAAGTTATTTACATGTTCTTCCTGAAAGATTCGGTGAACGATTTGCTTTTTGAATAGTAGGAGGAGCTTTTAAATACAATTATTGACTGCTTTGTTTTTGAATCAGTTTTTTCAGTGCTGTTGAATATTAAATGATTTCGTTCAGGGTTCACCGGGCACATTCCCGGTGCTCGTTCCATTGTTGGCAGAAGAGCCCTAAGGTGAGCCGACAATTCTTGTCATACTAATTTCAAGTAATTTACCATCTATTCTTAATTTCCAACTCTCTTTCTCCTCCATTCTCTCTTTCTCTCTCTTTCTATTCCCCTCTCCCTCTCTCCTCTTTATCCCTCTCTCTCTCAACCTCTCTTTATGTTTTTATCTCTTTCTGATATCTATCTCTCTGTATATATCTCTATTCCTATCTCTTTATCCCTCTCTCTCTCTCAACCTCTCTTTATGTTTTTATCTCTTTCTGATATCTATCTCTCTGTATATATCTCTATTCCTATCTCTTTCTCTATATATTATGCCAGTGTACAGTAAACTATTTTATCGTCGCTTATAGCTTTTTCCTTATTAGAAGAATTTTGTGTGTCAGTTTAGTTCTGAAAGGTTTGCTCAACAATCATGAGAATGATTCAAAAGTTTACAACTATTTTGTACCTATAGAAATATTCTTAAAGAACCCCGGGAAGAGAAGACATCGAGATAAACCGAGAGCAGAGGCAGCGAGCGAAGGAACAAGCTCATCTCCACGAGGTCGCTTTGTTAACACTCCAGAAGATCTCATTGGGGTGCCCGAGACTCTTTTCTCTTACAATATTCTGTTCCCCAGTACTCTTTCAAGTGCTACTAAGTTTTCTTCAAACAAACTTTTTGTTCCTTTTGAGTTTTCGCTCAATTGTGATGCTTCGTTCCTTTAAATGGAAGTGTGTATGTTTAGTGTACCTCCCCTATATATTCTATATCGTTACACCATAAGATTACAAATTATGAACAATAACATTGTTTGTTTATGAACTTTTTGAAGTTGTTACTTTTCCCTCACAAGCTTCGTTTGTTTGCGTCGTTTGCAGGTAACAATACCAACGAAAAACTTTCTCAGTTGTTGAAGATTGTTCTTTAAGAGAAAAAACCCATAATGATTTGAGGAGGAAGAGTCTTGCTGTTCGGAGGAGATTTCCTATCCGCCAGTGTCGATCTCTCCTCTCCATCCAATGTACTCCAATCCCATCAACAACTACGGACCTAATCCCGGCCAAGCCGGCTATAACAACGTCTCAAATGGATTCACTCAAAATGGAGTCATGAATGAGTATCCGCCAACCCTGGACGGATTCCCGTATCCCGATCAGGATATCAATCGTTATCGTGTAAATATATCAATAGATATCTTACTTTCCAGCTTTCTTTTCTCTTTTCTTTCTGGTGAGCAGTGCGAGACACAGCTCGTAGGTACATATATTCCTTTTATTTTATTTTCATTATCTTTTGCACCCACAAAAAAAGCATCAAAATTCTTACAGAAAAGACAATTCAATTAGCAAAAAATATGAATACGAAAGACAAGACAAGTAAGCAGTCACAACATTTAACTTTAATGTTCAGATAAAAAAAGTGCCTACTAAATAGTGTTTTCCTCAAAACATCCATTTCATCCCAAACTATGCTTGCAGAGGTCTCTTTTTTTTAAAATCTAGTGGAAGCGATTTTTTCAGGGAATCGCAACATCCTACGGAAATATTCCTCAGGCGACCCAAAACTACGGTGACTCTCTTGGGTATACTATGGCGTACAATTCACAAGCAGCGCCGATACGGTCACTTTACCTTTTTAAATGTACGAATGTCACTTTATGCTAATCAATTTGCTTCACGTTCCAGACAGTCAGAAAGCGTGTTTTGGTGAAAATTTCAATTTGAGAGCAAGAAAATGCCTTTTATTCGCTATTTTTAGCGTGGCCCGAGACCAAGTTCCCCTGTACGACCATCACCAGTACTACGATACTGTGAGGCATTCGATGGATGGACCGGTTGGAGCGTTGACTGAGGTGCGAGATGGGGTCATTGTTGATGGAGGAAATACGCGCAGAACGAACGAAACCACACTGCAACGGTAGGCACCAATGGCTCGTGAAATTCTTCGGTGTTTGTTCGACTGTGAACCATGTTATATCACGGCCCCTCTTTCCTATCTTTGTCATCATTTACTGGTGATACTGTTCACTAAGGATGCAAAAAAACAAAATGTTCACAGTTCATATTCTTTTAACAACGCATCTACAAGACAAGAAACACAGCGCAAGATAATTAGAGGATGGGAATGAAAATTAGCTACACCACCGAGGAAACTTAGTGAGTTAAACAGGTAAGGCGTTGGCACTCCCGGTCTGAGAAAGAGAGATGAATGGATTCGATATCACCCGATGTACTGACTTTTTAGCGTTTAATGGTTCAACCAAACTCTGTATGTGAGTAATCATTTGGTTATTTCAGAGTGGATTCCAACGGCAAACCTCTCAAGAGCAACCGAGGAGGTTTCGTTGAAGTGAAACGGTCCCAAAGTCTGCCTAGAAGTCAGTACACCAAAAACAAGTCTGCCTAGAAGTCAGTACATCACAAACAAGTCTGCCTAGAAGTCAATACACCAAAAACAACTCTGCCTAGAAGTCAGTACACCACAAACAATTCTGCCTAGAAGTGAGTCCATCACAAACAAGTCTGCCTAGAAGTCAGTACATCACAAACAAGTCTGCCTAGAAGTCAGTACACCACAAACAAGTCTGCCTAGAAGTCAGTACACCACAAACAAGTCTGCCTAAAAGTCAGTACACCACAAACAAGTCTGCCTAGAAGTCAGTACATCACAAACAAGTCTGCCTAGAAGTCAGTACACCACAAACAAGTCTGCCTAAAAGTCAGTACACCACAAACAAGTCTGCCTAGAAGTCAGTACATCACAAACAAGTCTGCCTAGAAGTCAGTACATCACAAGCAAGTCTGCCTAGAAGTCAGTACATCACAAACAAGTTGAATGAAAAGTTTTTTTGAAAAACATGGAAAAATTACGTTCTTTGAGCCAGGGTTTCATTTACCGTATTCATCTTATTCACTTGATTCTACAGACAAACGAACTGGTTTTTTGACATCTCCCTCTCCCTCAACTTTTTCGTTGGTTTTTTCTTCTTGAAAATAAAGTTTTGAGGGTTTTTTTCAGTCTATCACTCATCTCTCTCTTTCTCTATTTCTTTCTCTGTTTCTCTCTCTCTCTCTCTCTTTCTATGTTTTCTTTATAGCTCACTGGCTCTTCTTCATTTTATCTGTGATAACTCAAGGATAATTCTGTGATAACTCCAGGATAACCGTGATTAGTTCTCTGTTGAATTATCCACTGTGTACAAATAGTTTCGTCACGTTTTGTGTGGAAGAACAAAAGAAAGTCTGCTTTTTTCTTCTTTTCCTCTATTTTCGAGAAGGAGAATGATTGAGCTGAGAACTTGGGAGGAGATAGGGCCATAGTGGATGAATAAATGGAGATGGTTGTCAAGATACGCATGGGAAGAAGAAGCCTCCTCACAACAAAGTAACTCAGAAGCTTCTACTACATGGAAGAGTCTCGACGAAGCAGAGAATGAGATTCAGGGAATCTGAAAAAGTAATGAAATATGATGAATTGAAACAGATAGTACGATTCAGTTTACGAAAGGCAGGGCGAAAATTAAATGAGGGTAAGAGACAGAAAGAGAAAAATGAAAAAGAGGATGAAGAAAGAGAAGAAAAAAAATATAAATGGGGAGAAAAAGAGAGAAAAGGAAAGATTTCGAGAGAGAGAGACCAATGTCCTCCGTTCCAGAGCCACGAGTAGTTGAGAAGGATCCCTTCGAAGGCCTAGATGGAGGGCTCTATTCTAAAGGAGAAGTACTCCGAAACAAGGTTTTCATGATAAGACATTTTCAGAGAATTTTGATTTTTATTATTAAACCGAAAAAGGAACAGTTTTTATTTAGCTTTTTGAAATCGCAGACAATGTTCAGTTTCAATGTTATCTAAAAAAAAGTTTCTTGCATGACTGAATAGAGAAATTGCTTTTTGAAAACGAAAACTTGTATGTTATTCGAACCAGATATAGTTTTAGAGTCTTATTCGGTTATTCGAACCAGATATAGTTTTAGAGTCTTATTCGGTTATTCGAACCAGATATAGTTTTAGAGTCTTATTCGGTTAGAAAAGCTATGATTGACGATAATACAATGTTTTTTTCTCTACCAACACCAACAGAAAGCTCTTCTCTCAAAGCTTTTTTGTAATTCTCTTTTGATATCCACACATGAAATCGTTCTTTTCTGTTTGAAACCTTCAAGATCGTTCTCCTTTGAAGGAACGTCGCCTTTTGGCCATCAGAGGGGAGCCGGTGAAGGGGCAGTTATCCGAGTTCTCCCACAACTCATACCAGCAAAAGAGGAATGGAGGCAACGTCGGAGGACCGGAGGATTCTTATGGTTCCACTATTCCCTTCGAAGTTTTCACAGCCAAAAAATTTGGCATGCATAGTTTACGCTTTAAATTTCATAAAACAAAGAACAATACAATTTTAAGAGAAAAAGAGTTTTAAAGTTTCTTATTTAAAGCTTCTCAGCACTAACAGTAAAAAAATGTTTTTGTCAAAAAATGGATTGAATAAGAAAAACAATAGCCATTTTTGAGATGATCTGACGGAAGACGAGAGGCAGAAAAGAAGAGAGAAACGGGAAGAAGAAGAGGACCGCATACCAGCGGCCGGTTACTCTGGACACATCCCTCGTACGACCTTCCCTTCATTACTCATTCAATTTTTTTCATTTAATGTCTAGGTTATACAAAAGTTTTCTTGGTTGACGTGAGCATGTTTAATGTTGACCCTGCTTTTCTATAGCAAATAACCTTTTTTTGAACAAGCTAGTACGTAACTCCGTTGAGTGAAACTTTAAAATCAATCAATTTCGACAATCACCAACGGAAGTAGCTAAAACTAGATGGTGAAATGAAGTAACTGATTCTCGGAAAACTGGAGAAAACTGAAGAATGAAGTAACTGAAAAAAATCACCACATACCTTCCTAACTTTTTTGTGAATAGGGAAGTACCCATTCCATTGCGACCGCTTTCTGCAGGTTTCCATCGCCTGGGAGTTGGTAAAACCTTCAACACCGCTGCGAGAGAAGCCAAGAAGGAGTTCATAGAAGACCGTGTTAACCGCAGTCTGAATGGGAGCACCCTGGATGGCAGCAACTCGCTCGGTCGCAGAAACCCAGTGGCCCATGCCGGAGACAATGATGCTGCAGCGGCGCATTCTCGTAGCAACAACGTTCAGCAGCAGCAGTCACGCAATCATAGCCCGAAAGTCTCGTCTCACTCTAATCACGGTGATAACAATCTCTCCAACCTCAGAGCCAACCAACGCAATCTCAGCCCCAAAGTAGTCCAAAGTAACAACAGTAACCAGAATGTATCGAACAACAGTCTACATGCTCACAGCAGCAGCCCGATCGTGGGGAAGACCAGGGTAAAGAGTAGGAATGCTCATCTATCCCCTCACTAAAAAAATTAAGGAATACGGTAGTGCACTCGGATAATACGGAAGTGCAGATTGCTTCCACAGTTGTTGAGCTGATGATAACCTTGTTATGTGTGATGAATGTGTAGAAAGTTCCTCGGCACACGTTTTGATGATAAAAATTGAGTTGGAGTGAGTTAATGCCTATCACACGGCAGAACAAGCAGAAGCACAGACACGAAGTAATCAATCATTCACCAACAACTCCAGTGAAAAGTGAGCAACTGATGTCCTCTGATGAAGACTTCCTAGTTTACTTAAAACATTATTTCCTTCCTTTTAGAAATCGTACACGATGCCATCCCCTCACTAGCCCGAAAGACTTTTTTTCGATCTGAGTTAAGCAGTGTAAGGAGTGATTCTTTTCCGCCAACTCTCCCTGTGATTTGCAGGAGCCTCCAACCCAGCCGATCCTCACCAAAGCCTCGCTCCGACTGTCCGCTTCTCGGAAGTAGCGCCGATCTTCCGCTCCCCTCTTCCACCTTCTACGCAGCCAATTCAGCAGAACCAGCTATCCTACTTTCCCAACTCCTTTTATCAAACCCAACCATTTTTCGACGGTAGAATGAACGGCCCTATGACTAACATGGGTCAATCTATTTCTACGAGAGAGCCTTACCAGTATCTCTCCAACTTCCCCGCCAACATGCATTCGAACAACGGGCAGCCAGGGATAGGTTCCCCTGCGAGCGTGCGCCCTCCTATCTCCACCGCTTACTATACTAGTGCTAATAGCAACAACGCTCAAGCCCAAGGATCCCCGAACGAGCGAGCGAGCCCCGCCTTCGGTTCCGGAGTTCTTCTGCAGGAGAAAACCCCCATGAGAGATGATTCTTCTCTTGAACAACTAGGTGACAGTGTAGGTAAAATTGCCATGACACCAGATGGGATGTTTGCCAATTCTTTGGTAAGGCGGTCAAATGGTTCTGTTTTCGATGTGGGACAAGCTGGTTTGTACATTGAACCTCAGGAGGGTGACACTGACTCTACTCCTCACTACACACAAAGTATTAGTCAGAACGAGCGATCCGCTGGAAGCAACCGAACCCCTGTCACTACTGCTTCACAAAATGCAACGGCCAGTCAAAGGCCGGCTACATTTATTCCGAATAGATACCAACAGCAGCAAGATTTTAAAACATTAGGTAGTGCAACACCCAGTCATCAGTTTGTGAATTCTCAAGCTTTTGGTAATGTAATGCAAAGCCAACAGTACCCTAATTCTCAAGGATTTATGACCACGATGCCTAACCAACAGTACAACTCATTATCGACAAACACAGCACCCGCTGGTTATGCTTGGATTGGGCAGAGAACTCCTCAAGGACTTGGACAACAAGTCTACTACAGTCCTCCGCAGAGTCGCGCAGTGTCCGAAATCCGCAACGGAGTCACTAATCAGGGCAGCGCCGCACGAACCCAGAACCTTGGGGAACAAGCTCAGAACGTTGGTGGGCAAACTTATAACTACGGCAGGGATACCCGAACCTACGAAGGACAAACAGTGTTTGGAGAGCCCGTCCGAGTAAACAAATCTATGAATTTTTGAGCCTAATGAATAAAAAAAAAAATTGCTTTGTCGTATCCAGAAGTGAGTGGAAGGCCTAGGAATGACTAATAGAGAACAATCAGCGTACTTATATTGTGAAGCATGTTAAATGTTAAAAAAAACGGTTAGAAATTTTTTCTTCAGAAAAGTGTTTCTGAATTTCATTCATACGTGCTTTTTATCCGAATTCTGCTCTTCTACAAAATAATCTATCAAGTTTGATCCCAAAAAAGAAGTTTTCAGCTAGTGCTTTCATCAATGACAATTCACAAGTAAATTGAGATTCATTACAAAAGATGTTGATTTCCTTTCTAAAACCCTAAATAACTTCCTGCGTTCAACGTTTCTGTTCGAAATAAATGGAAGTTACATCAGTTTTTAAGCTACTTTGCACAAAAAAAGAACTTGTGCTTGGATGAGCTGGGAATGTTCAGGACTTACATGTTAAAAAGAAAAAAAATTTCAACTGTGACCAATGAAACTCAAACATAGTTTCTTCTGTAATGTGATGTGAGAAGATAGAGCAATAAAAAGAAGAGAAAAAGAGAGAGAAAGAGAAAAAAGAGGACGAGACTGAAGTGAAGAGAAGAAAAAAGAGAGAGTGTGAAAAGCAGAAGAGAAAGGGGGTGTTCCGGCAGTCATTCTTATTGATATCAGTGTAACCGAGTGGCATCTCTTCGAGATGGCATCATTTCTAAGTCAAGTGCTTGGCCGAATCAAAAGGATTTCTACCGAGGAAAGCAGAGCAGAAGATCCATCCACTCTTCTAAAAGGCCTATCTTTCTTCATATATAAAGTTTTGAAAGTTCATACAAATAGCTTTGCAGTAAAACTTTGAACTGCCAATGGCTAAATTCTGTTCTGATAGGACGGAGCCTATCGTCAAAAATCGACAATAAAGGAACTTTTCGGAGAAAAAAACATTGATGAAGAAGCGATCAATGTGTTGAAAATTATGTAGATTTTCAAAAAACCAAAAAATTGGACAATGTGTAAAAAGCATTTTTAGGAGGAATAAAAACAGCTCTAATAATTTTCTTTCTTTTTTTTACCAGCTTGTTAAATTACGTCAGCATTTTGATTCAATACGCAATATGAAAAGCATTTATGAAGCCGAATTTGGAAGTATGAACTGAAGTTCTGATTTGAACGTTTTGCTATCTTTCATTGTAGTCAGTTCGATGAGATGGTACAAATAGAACGACGGATTTAAACGATTCAGCATGCTTTGCGATTTTTAATGGATAGCATGAGACGGCAGATTTTAGATTGGAATCACGTCACGGGTTGATCTATACACACCCTCAACGTGTTTAAGTCCTGCAAAAAAGCGGATTCTTTCATGGCGGGTGGTAGATATGAAAAGTGAGACGACTTTTCTCCGCAAAAAATGAAAAAAACTTTCTCTCAAGTTTGAGGATATCATTCAGTATTCATTCAGCTTGAGTATGCATACTCGAAATATTATACTTCAACTACCAATGTCGTTAGAAACAACCAGTCCAACCAGTCCACTTTGCAGTTCGGACAAAGAAAGAAAACCTCGCTACTGCCGAGAAATTCAAAGAAAACCCAGTTAACAAGGTATTTATAATTGATCGTAAATAGTATATTTCCGAGAACTGTTTGAAATTCAAATTCAATTTAAATAATAAAAAGCGCTCATCTAGTTTTAAACTGATGCGCTAAAACGTTTTTCTCTGCAACATTCATAACGAGGGTATCAATCTCTTTCATAAAATTCTCACAATCAGAAGTGCAAAGAGCTTGTAGAAAGCTTTTCAATTCAACTGAACTATTGAAGTGCGAAGTTCGAAACGTAGTTAACAACTATCTATCACATCTGTAACGCATTCCTCTTTATGAGTAAGTTGAAAGATTCAGTTTCTTCTGAAAACTCCAAGAAGTCGTCTCACATCGGGAATTGTGGAACAGGTTTCAGAATTTCGGCACTCATTTCCGAGTTCCGAAGAAACTAATCATTTAAAAGACTTGCATACTCTTTCATGGAGGTCTATATTGGTCAAGCGTACTTTTTTCCACAATTTTTCAAGGCTCTTCTATCAAAATAAATCATCCCTAGCCTAAAATCCACCGACACCATGACCTACAATAAAATTATCAAAAAATTGTGATTGTGCATGGAATGATTGATTTAACAAATGATTGATTTAACAAATGATTGGATGAATGAATGAATGAATGAATGAATGAATGAAAGATGATCGGGAATGATTTGGCATGAGGGAGTTTATTGAGGTGGGCGAAGACGTCCGCGATGAGAGCCGCGTTATGCTTCTGATGGATGACCTCGTGTGGCATTCCGGTGGAGTGTTCTCCAATGTCTACCGGTTCGTGTCTGCTAACCGCAGCGGTTCTGAACCCGCTACTTCTGATGAAGTGAGAGCGCTCTAGGATGGACCTCAAAGTTAATGAGAACCGCAAACCCCTGTCTTGAATCTTTCTATCGACTCTATCAAACTTTCATCTATCGATTTATACTGGATGGCCCATGTATAGACGTTGGTGAAAATGTTAGAATATTTATGGGCCACCCTCAGAAGTCAAAAAGCTACATCATGTTACCATCGTCAACTATAATGAATGAAAGGATTAACAAAGATAAAAAAATTGATCATCGTCAACTAGTTGCGTTAGTACATCCAGTGTTATGAAAAACGATTTTTGTTAATTTCTGCGTTATTTTGTTTTGTTGAAATTTCTTCCGTTCCAGAGGAGAACTCCTCAAACCAGAAAAGTTACTGATTGCGATCAAGAAGACTTGGCCACGTGGGTTGATTCTGATCTCGTATTCCTTGTCTTTTGAAAATGGTTTTTATGCAAGCAAAAATTGTTGCAGAAGAGACTATTAGGAGTGATGAGATGACTATTCTCGCGGGAATGAGGCGCGCGAATCCAAGAAATATCATAAAACTCCTCTACCGATTCAAGAAAACCTCCAGCGACGCTATTGCTAGTTTCATATACATGTAATGCCGAAGTAATGGGCTCCACTCGAAACCTAAATGAACTAACTCTCATTCTTTTCAGATATGTGAATCATTCGTATTTGCTTACATGCCGGATACGTTGGATAAGGTAGTCTTCAGTTCATCTTCATTATTTCTTCATGTACTTATTATGAATACAATATAGTTTTTATAATAAGGGATTTTCAAGTGGCCTCAAATCAAAACTTTTATAACACAATGCACTGAATTTGAGAAGTGTCACTTCATAAAAAATGTTTTTTTTGTTTTAACAAGGAGTAATTTCTTGCAGCTAATTCAATTGGGTTTGGACTTGGTCGACATCAAAATATACACATGGCAGCTATTCAACGGGCTTGACTTCCTAGCAAATGTATGCATTCGCTTATAATGTGAATTATAAAAAAATTTCTCTAATATTAGGAGGATTTATATATCCACATATCATTTAATCATCAGGTGAAGCGATTATGGCAAAAAATTGAAGTACATTTATTGAAAATGAAAAAAAATAATTTTTTTTTCAATTTTTTTTTTGAAGTGGGCTAAAACAAAGTTTTTATGTATGTCGTGTTGGAAAATTTAGAAAGCAACAGAGCACCTTAGATTCGTATTAGATTAGATTCGCCATTCAGCATTTCTAATGCAAAATTTGTCTTTTTACCTTTTTTGCTTCATAAAATTTTTATCCTGAACATTGTTTTATTATCATTATCATTACTTCATCGCATTGAGTTAAATGTTGGGCTGAAACAATCATTTCAATTTCTTTACCAAAAGGAGAGAAGAAAACATGGAAATAGGTTAGGATGATACGAGTTTACTTTTGCAAACTAAAAGTCTCGATTAAGTGTAGAACTTGATTTCACACCGCGACATCAAACCGGTGAACATCCTCGTAAACAGAGAGACCAGAGAACTCCAAATCGGGGACTTCGGCTCAGCAAAAGTTATCCGGAAGGGGGACAGGAGCACTGCCTATCAGGTAATGAAAAATCTCGAACTTATCATACGAAGGGTTTATATAGCACGATTGGTCAGCGCATACGATAGTTTTGTAGTGCAGTGTTATCGGTAGTTTAGTGGTAAAACGTTTGCTCCCGGTAAAAAAGACCTCAGGTTCAATCCCGTTTCATGTGCTAGCTTTTGTCGATGCTAATTATAAATACTTTTGTTGTAATGCAAGGTGACCCGCTACTATCGGCCACCAGAGATGTTGATGGGAAGCACGGAATACTCTCACTTGGTCGACGTCTGGAGCGGTGGCTGTGTAATGGGGGAGATGATTAAGGGGAAGGTTCTCTTCAAGGGACAGGTACTCGGTTCTGAAGAAGTTTTGTTGGAAACTAAGATCTTTTTAATAGTCTGTAGTAGATCCTCAAGAATGAAGCTCGTTAGTAGTAAATTCACGAAGACCTGGCTTAGGCTAAACTTTTTAAAGAACAGTTTATAAAAGCAAAAGGTGAAAAAAATTTTCGAAAGAGCATCACCGAATTTTTTTATACTAGATTAACAGAAACTCTTGCAAAGGTTCGGTGCATGGAAAGACACAAAGGGATTTAAAAAAAATTTCCCTAATTATACTTCAACTTTTTCAGAGTTTTGTACCACATTGGGAATGTTATACATGAACGCATAACTGTTTAATTTTCTTTTGAATAAGTAAAGTTCACCCACGGTCTTTCGTTAGATAAACACAAGGTCTGGTTCAAGGACTCGGCTTCCCAGTTAACAATGGTCCTCCGAGCGTTGGGGCCTCCGTCGCAAGAAGAGTTAGATGAAATGAACATCCCCGAAAGCTTCGTACTTCCACAGGTTTTTGTTTCTTTTCTCGAGTTTTTTCTATCTTTTCCTATTTAACACGAAAACTCCTAATCTATGATAACTGGTTCTGTTTTCGACGAAATAGTGATTTTTTTCATACTTAGTCAAGTTTATTCGATTGTTTCCCTCATTAAAATATTATTAAATAATTTTAAGAAAAAGGCTTTAATCTTTTATTTGTAACGGGAAAGAAAGCCAATGAAGTGATTTAAAACGACGAACTCCGTCAGATTGAATTCCGTTGAATACTCGGACTAAAAACTGCTTAGAGCTCAACTAAGTGTTTATGAGGCACGGGAACTATTTAATGATTGGAGTAATTCGATCACGTTTTGAAGGAACGTATGCGAGGAATGATTTACTATCTGCGAAGCAAGGACATGAATCGGATGCTGAATCGGTTGGGTGGAATGCATGGATTGGACGATGTACTCCGGATACTCCAGCAGATTCTCGTCTACTCTCCTATGCAAAGACTATGCGGGCATCACCTTCTCAGCCACTCATTCTTCGAGGATGTTCGTTCGGTACTTACTTTATCCCATTTTGCTTGGAAACGAGAGCACAAAGAGACTTTCCCCGACTTCAGAACACCGCTCTCCTAAGCAACGGGCGGAGCATCGGCGACCTTCTCGAGCGACAGAGTCTGGCGACGCTTTCCGCACGTCCCTTTCAAGAGGTGCACTTGTCTAAACAGTCCATCAGCTGCGATTTAGATCCCAACTAGTTCCATCTCATTATAGCGGCATGTCGAGGAAGCCAGCGTCGAGCCCAGCCAATCAAAGGTTAATTATCTTTCACAAACTTTTGATTCTAATAGGATTTCTTTCCGCTAACTTTTGTTGAAGCTTACCAAATACATTCATTGTTCTATATGCAGGTGTATTCCTGAGATGGACTACTGACTCGAATGCGCCTTCTCTGCCCTCTTCTTTCTTCCTGGGATGGACTACTGACTCGAATACGCCTTCTTTGCCCTCTTCTTTCTCCATTAACGATACAACTTTTATTCCGATGTCATAAAGGCATATTTGAAAGAGAAAATCACATATAGACCGTCTCAATGAATCTTCCCTTTCGCTTAGCACTGACATTGACAGAGAATCTCACATCAATGAGATCTCATCGGCTGTAGGGAACAATTTTTCAATTTGCAAAGGAAATTTAAGGACATAAACTTACGCAAGACACCATGATTCTCCAACAAGAACACGTCAAATTACGGAAATGAAATTAATTATAGAGTTAAATTATATCAAGGAAAGTTGATAAATACATGATTCTAAACGCGCGTTCCTATTTGTGAAGAAGCGAACCCGATAGGGAATATCTTTACAATCTGAAAAAAACATTATTTTTCGAGTCATTCAATATAGATACTTCGACAATTTTTTCACCTCTCTAGAAGTGGTGATTCTATATATCACAAACTGCAAATCAAGACCAAATGAGAATTGTACAAAAAAGAAGGACAATACCCTCCTTGGATATCAATCCATTAACTGAAGGTCAATTGACCCGCTCTCTCAACTCAACTCGCGTTTGGTCCAAGCCCATTTTATATTCTTGCTAGTACAGCTAGCAATATCGACCCCATCCACAATCCGATTCCAACAACTCAGTCTGAAAAAGACCGCAACTTCAAAAAAAAAGAATTATTACTTGAGAAAGTTTCTATTACAAAACCAAAAGGGACAAGACTTAAATTGACATTTCAAACGAATAAACTTTTGTTACTGAAAAAGAACACCCGGAGTATCGGAAATGTACAAATGTTTTCCGGTGTTTAGACAAATTTGATTGAGCAATTCAGCTTCGATTTTTTTTTATTTGGAGACGGAGACCAGCCTCAGACGCTTTATGGGTCTTCTCAGGTAACATCACATCGCTACCGGTTGAACATATAAACCCGGGTACCTGGCACGATTGAGGACCCAAGTGTTGTGAGGGACTGTTAGACCCCCTCCCCCATCACGCGTATTGGGGCTGAGGGCTGGGACTGGCGGGGGTGTCAGCAACAGGCGCCGTTGGCAGAGGAATGTCAAGGGTGAGCCCGCGCCTCTCATCTCTGTCATCTCTGCTCCCTCTATCATCGCAGTCTCTCTCCTCCTTTTCTACCTCCATGTTCTCCGAGTTTCTCTCTCGCCCTTTGTCTCTCCATCTATCCTCCTGATCCCTTCTGCGTAGATCGATATCTGATAAATACACAATTGTTTTCTAGTGGTCACGTTAACGTATACATTTTTATTTTGATTACTTGATAACAAAACCGAAAAAGAAAAGAAATCATTGATTGAATGCTTGAATAACCTCTAGAAGGCTTCCTCGTCGACCTTCTCGTTGGAGATCTTCTAGGCGATGATCTTCTGGGAGATCTCCTTAAAGGGGAACGCGGCGAACGAGTTGGCGACAGCGATCTTCAACAAAATGCGACTATTTTTGAATCAATCAGATCCTACTCAAGATCTTCAAAAATTTCCTCAATTGGAGACTGAGGGAGAAGTAAATTTTCCTCAAGAGAGAAGTAAATTTTTTTGAAAATTGCGTTTTTTCTGCTAGCTGAAAATCCAGAAAAAAAACCCTCGTTAAGAGGAACCTGCTTCTACTCCTGGTCTTACGGCGGTCGACAAATCCTCCTCCTCCCCTGCCTCTCCTTTCCCAATCGCCCCTCCCATATCCCGGCCCTCCGTAACCACCCTCTCTCGCTCCGCCCCCTCCGGCCACAAATCCTCCTTCAGCTTCACCTCCTCTCCCACGGAAAGGAGGTGCACCCCCTCTACCACGAAACTCTCCTCTGCCTCTCGGGGGACCGAAATCACCTCGGCCCCTGTATGTGCCACGTCCCCTGAACGGCTGCGCTGGGGGTGGTACGAGACCGGTTGTCGCTGGAGGGACCCAATTCGGCGGTCCTGTTACGGGTCCATCCACTTTCACATGATTGAAGCCACATCGAGCACCGAACTTGCAGCCTGTTGCCGAGTTGAAGAATGAGCAAGCTTTGGTCGCTGAAATTCAACCTTTGGGGATAGTTTTACCCTTCAAAGCAACTTCGAAAAAAATTTCAGTGAACCCGACAGGCGCCTTTTATGGTGTATTCTGAATTGATAGGAACCTTCGACAAGCTCTTCCTATATTCAATCCCCCCTTGGCAGCAGCAAACGCCTAGAATGTGATTCAAGCCCCGATTTCCTGTGCATGTTATTTCCCCCACTGTGGACAGTGCATTAAATCAATTTACAAAAATCATGCATTTTATTAGACACATCAAGAGAAAAGATAAAACTTGGTAGGTTTATTATTTCATAACAAAAAACCGAAAACCCTGAGCATCATACAGTTAGTAAGTTCGTATGACTGTATTACAAGAGCAATTCTTTGATATATCACGGTTTAGCATTACAGAGTGCGAAAAAACTAGGAAAGGGAGGAGGAGGGGGTAAGTGAATGGGCACTCGCATCGGAAAAGGCGGTGGTGGGATGCAGAAGCCAAGCGGTGGGGGAAAACAAAAGGGTGTGGGTGGAGCCTGGGGCAGTGGACAAACAAATTTGCAGCCTGAGCCCTCGGGTTCTGAGGCATCTGAAACACACAGAAAGGAGACCAAGTCGTGCAAGGGAAACACACAGGGTGCATCTGTTAGATTTGGGAGAATCGCCCGAGGCCCCTTTCTACAACAATTGGATCTTCTATCCGAATTTTTCATCAATCAGAGATAGTCCGAAAAATCTGATCATTAAAAAAACGCGTGTGATGACGAGGGAAGAAGGATTTCAGAGTGATCCCTGTCATTCTCCACAACGTAGCCCTTTTCTTCTCAACCAATAGAACAATTCTTCAAGTGAAACCCACCAATCTTCATCAACAACACATCTACACCCAAACACAGAATACACACCGACATATTCATATTTAGTGAATACGCAGCACGATTGAAAAAACACAGAGAAGCACAAAAACTATTTTCGAAATAATACAAACTTTGTTTAATTTTGAACTCAAAACTCACGTGTCCGATGAGGAGCTCCGGCCGCGCCTCCTCGAGCTCCTGGGAAGCCGGCAGCAGGTCCTGGAAAGCCAGCAGCTCCTCGAGCGAGTGCCGGGAAGGACGGAGCATGAACGTCCAGACCAGCTATCAGCTTGATTCCTCCGTCTGAAGGGGCTGAGGAGACTGGTGGTAAGGAGGGAGGCATCGGAAGGGGAGGAGCTGGCCCATGGGGGAGACCGTGTAGGGGATGCCCTGGGGGCATGGGCGGATGAGCGGGCGTGTGGCCGGGGAAGAAGTGCTGCGTGATCTGGTGCACTTTTGCCATTGGATTGGCGTACGGGTTTGGCTGCGGGTCTTGCTGATACGTGTTCATCTGAAACATTCCTTTCATTCTTTACTCATTTGCTCAAAATCTATGCTATCGATCGAGATGTTCAACTTGGTGTTTGGTTATTAAGCTTCCAATCTATCGATATTTATTTTCGCGAAGAACTAATATTCAGATGAGTTTGCTTTCGAAACTATAAAAGAGGATTAGCTGACTTGCTGGTGACTACTGCTTGCCTCGTACGCTTCCGCAGTGGACGGCAATGGATTGATCACCTTCAAAATGCCCTCACTCTTGCTTCATCAATCGATCAGGTGTTTATAGAACTCCTAGTTTTCCAAATTTTCTGGTTCATCTACATAGATTCAAATGTCTTAAAAACAAAGTCATATTTGTGGATTGTACCAGTGATTACTACCACGGATGCCAAGCCACTTCTACTGCATCCCGGCCCATAAACCACAGGTCTCATTATATGGCACAACTTCTGGACGCCCGCCTCTTCTCTTGAAAAAGAGGAGGCTTGTTCTCGGTTTGCTCTTTTGAGAACTGGACGCGAAAACTGTGTGCAGATTGGTTAAGCGAGAAACTTCTCTTCATTTCAGGAATCAGAGTTCATCCCAGTCATTAGAGAATTCAAAGACCCGCTTTTTGGGGGCCCTTCAAACTGTTTTGCTAAAATAGGTACAAAATGAACGGGTCTTACCGGAATAGCTGGCTGCGGAAGTTGAGCGGCCGCGGCAGCCTCTGCTCCTCCATCCACCAAACCATTCCTCTTCAGACCTGAGATAAATAATCTTCCTATCCTCATCGGGTAAACAGACGGAAGTGCATAAAATAAACATTTTAACTACATCTTGGATTGGCTTACATGGATCCGATGACTTGGAAAGAAGCTCATCTTTGAGTTGATATAACGAAAAGTGAGAGATAGAGAGAGAGAGAGAGAGAGAGAGAGAGAGAGAGAGAGAAAAGTCCCTCACCTTCGAGCAAGTTCTTCAGCTTCTCGCTCATGATGATTGAATTAGATGAGGCGGAGTCATCAGCAGGGGCTGTAGTCTGCCCGGATGAGCTGCTGGGGAGGGCAGCCAATGAGGCAGCCTCATCTTCCTCCTCTTCTTCTCCTCCTGATGCTGCCTCTTCATCCATATCCTCCTTTAAACCACTCTTTCTTATTACTCGGAAAGAAGCTCATATCATAAAGACTGGTGATGAGGGAACGGCAGACAAAGAAGAGGGCCAAGAGCGTCTGCATACAAGAGGAGTCTTCTCGTCGCTAACCTTTTTTGGATAGCGCATAGATTTGAGCACTAATTTCACAGGCAGTGCGGTTCAAAAAACCAGGACCAAGAAATAAATCTCGAAAAAAATAGAACCAATAATACTTTTTCCTATTTTTCGTATCAACACATAAATTAAGCAACATACATTTCTAGTCATGTGAACCTCTCACTACTCATCGCTTTATAATTTTGTTTCTCAGCTTTTCTTTTGATTTCACGTGTTTACCCGTACTTTTTCATATGATTTCCGACTCCATTGATGTAAGAATTGAAGAATACATAAAGAATAACTAACCGCATCAGGGACGGCCTCTAGCGGGATAATTTTCGGGTGGGGATCAAATATCTCAATGTCATCCTCGTCTGGCTCTGCCGTGATGTCTTGGGGTCTGCAAAGCCATACACCAATCATTCCGATTACACAAGAATTAAAAATAAGGTCTCAACCCTTTTTAATAGGATCTATAAGCCTCTTCAAGAAAAAGATTAGACTTTTTTTGAGAATGTAAACCCCCGAATGAGAAGCTAGACCAACATATCGGGGCAGAAGAATGCCCTGAGGGCGTGTTTCTGTCTTTCCATCTGAATTAGCTTCATCTGGCTGTTCCCTCCGGGGATGACATTCGGCGCGTCTGCCACGTACACAGGAATGAAACGCCACTGCAACCACATGAATGACGTCGCTCAAGACCAGCTTGAACCCAAAAAATCTTTCTAAGAACAGCAAGTTTTTACCTAGAAAAAAGTAGAAAATATATGTTGCTACCGAGTGTTGCTTGATATTTGCTAGCTTGATCTTTGCTAAAGGGTTGCTACCGAGAAAAACAATCTTGTATAAATAAGGTCTTTGCTAGTAACCTATAGGTACTCTCTCCTAAGCGAAAAGTAGTCTTCCATAGTTATTAAACAAGAGAGTTCGTTGAGGAAAAAGAGTTTCTACAGGCGGAACTTCATAACCAATACTAAAGGGGTGAGAATGTGTGAGAGTGAGGTACCTCTACTCCGGGAACTGAGTCCCCAGTTCCCTCCTCGTCTCCGCCCAGATTGAAGCTGCGGCTGTCGTGCATAAACTTCCGTTCCATCTGCATCTCCATCTGCTTCATCTCGTCCGGCGAGTAGTGATTCACGTTTACTACAATTCAAGCAACCAGTTTATCGTACTACGCGGACAAAAAAAAGTCCATCCATCGGAATCAAACCCACTAATTTCCCACATCTCTGTAAGGGAATGCAAGTCCGTTACCGTTACACCACGGAGGATACATTGCTAATATTTGCGATAGAACATAAGGTCATCACTGTGCAAATGACCAGGAACCAGAATTTTCTTTCTAAAAAAGAATATGAACAAACATGATCTACGAGTTAGTTTACTGCACATTCTCCATTTGGTCATGGGGAACAAATAATTATAAGTAATGACTTTAGTCATTAACCATGATATCATCATCTCTCACTATAAGTAATGACTTTAGTCATTAACCATGATATCATCATCTCTCACTATAAGTAATGACTTTAGTCATTAACCATGATATCATCATCTCTCACTATAAGTAATGACTTTAGTCATTAACCATGATATCATCATCTCTCACTATAAGTAATGACTTTAGTCATTAACCATGATATCATCATCTCTCACTATAAGTAATGACTTTAGTCATTAACCATGATATCATCATCTCTCACTATAAGTAATGACTTTAGTCATTAACCATGATATCATCATCTCTCACTATAAGTAATGACTTTAGTCATTAACCATGATATCATCATCTCTCACTATAAGTAATGACTTTAGTCATTAACCATGATATCATCATCTCTCACTATAAGTAATGACTTTAGTCATTAACCATGATATCATCATCTCTCACTATAAGTAATGACTTTAGTCATTAACCATGATATCATCATCTCTCACTATAAGTAATGACTTTAGTCATTAACCATGATATCATCATCTCTCACTATAAGTAATGACTTTAGTCATTAACCATGATATCATCATCTCTCACTATAAGTAATGACTTTAGTCATTAACCATGATATCATCATCTCTCACTATAAGTAATGACTTTAGTCATTAACCATGATATCATCATCTCTCACTATAAGTAATGACTTTAGTCATTAACCATGATATCATCATCTCTCACTATAAGTAATGACTTTAGTCATTAACCATGATATCATCATCTCTCACTATAAGTAATGACTTTAGTCATTAACCATGATATCATCATCTCTCACTATAAGTAATGACTTTAGTCATTAACCATGATATCATCATCTCTCACTATAAGTAATGACTTTAGTCATTAACCATGATATCATCATCTCTCACTATAAGTAATGACTTTAGTCATTAACCATGATATCATCATCTCTCACTATAAGTAATGACTTTAGTCATTAACCATGATATCATCATCTCTCACTATAAGTAATGACTTTAGTCATTAACCATGATATCATCATCTCTCACTATAAGTAATGACTTTAGTCATTAACCATGATATCATCATCTCTCACTATAAGTAATGACTTTAGTCATTAACCATGATATCATCATCTCTCACTATAAGTAATGACTTTAGTCATTAACCATGATATCATCATCTCTCACTATAAGTAATGACTTTAGTCATTAACCATGATATCATCATCTCTCACTATAAGTAATGACTTTAGTCATTAACCATGATATCATCATCTCTCACTATAAGTAATGACTTTAGTCATTAACCATGATATCATCATCTCTCACTATAAGTAATGACTTTAGTCATTAACCATGATATCATCATCTCTCACTATAAGTAATGACTTTAGTCATTAACCATGATATCATCATCTCTCACTATAAGTAATGACTTTAGTCATTAACCATGATATCATCATCTCTCACTATAAGTAATGACTTTAGTCATTAACCATGATATCATCATCTCTCACTATAAGTAATGACTTTAGTCATTAACCATGATATCATCATCTCTCACTATAAGTAATGACTTTAGTCATTAACCATGATATCATCATCTCTCACTATAAGTAATGACTTTAGTCATTAACCATGATATCATCATCTCTCACTATAAGTAATGACTTTAGTCATTAACCATGATATCATCATCTCTCACTATAAGTAATGACTTTAGTCATTAACCATGATATCATCATCTCTCACTATAAGTAATGACTTTAGTCATTAACCATGATATCATCATCTCTCACTATAAGTAATGACTTTAGTCATTAACCATGATATCATCATCTCTCACTATAAGTAATGACTTTAGTCATTAACCATGATATCATCATCTCTCACTATAAGTAATGACTTTAGTCATTAACCATGATATCATCATCTCTCACTATAAGTAATGACTTTAGTCATTAACCATGATATCATCATCTCTCACTATAAGTAATGACTTTAGTCATTAACCATGATATCATCATCTCTCACTATAAGTAATGACTTTAGTCATTAACCATGATATCATCATCTCTCACTATAAGTAATGACTTTAGTCATTAACCATGATATCATCATCTCTCACTATAAGTAATGACTTTAGTCATTAACCATGATATCATCATCTCTCACTATAAGTAATGACTTTAGTCATTAACCATGATATCATCATCTCTCACTATAAGTAATGACTTTAGTCATTAACCATGATATCATCATCTCTCACTATAAGTAATGACTTTAGTCATTAACCATGATATCATCATCTCTCACTATAAGTAATGACTTTAGTCATTAACCATGATATCATCATCTCTCACTATAAGTAATGACTTTAGTCATTAACCATGATATCATCATCTCTCACTGCTTTTTTCGTTAAATGTACATTCGATAGACGCAAAACAAACTTCTCTCTCCCTCTTCGACTTCAAAAATCTTGATAGAAACGAGCTGCAGGCCGGCTTCATCCGCGAAACGTAGTTTCCTCCTCCCAACAACAATATCCGGCTCTTCTGCTTCTACCAGGCCTCCTGTAAAAAATCCAAGTTCGTTATCAGCATCAAAAATACACGCTTTTCTGGCAGGCAGTTTTTTAACAAACGCAAGAATATTCAAGACTAAAAACACTTTTTCATGAGAGAAGTACAGACTTTTGAGTAAAATTCGATCCGTGTGAAAGAGAAAAAAATTATATACAAACGGGCAAGCATAGTATTGGTTGGCTTTCTTTGCGCCAACCAATACTTCAAGTATTGGTTGGCGCATAGAATTCATCCAAAGTGATGGTTATTAAAAAAAACCCTGTTTCTCGGTCATTCATGTTTATTTAAAACAAAAAAGTGAACGAACTCATCGGGGAGGGCGAATGCGTAGCGTTTTGAGCAGCAGCAGAAGAAGAGGCCGTGGTGTGGGACATGTCGGCGTATAGACCTTCCTGTAAAACAATCTCATTTACCCATGGAACTGCAGTCTTAACATAAGCAACGGATACAGTAATAAGACGGCCAAATGAATAAACATAATCTGGAACCAAGAAGTACAACGTAAGAGACTTTATTGCGTTGTTTTGAGGTGAAAGATAAAGGCTTTTTTTAACATCCGCAAATATGAAAACTCATGATAGAAAAAAGCACATTGAAAATTCCTTTAATGCTCATGGGATGAAAATTGGAAAATAAGATAATAAAAAATATAGAGAATTTAACCACCTATTTAAAAAAAGGTGAGAAAAAAGCCAGATTGAACCTGCAGTGCGGTTGAAAGAAACAAACTGAGTAAACGAAAAAATATTCGAACATGAACCAACCAGATTGGTATGTAATCTGGACGAGGACTCTACAGGAGAAAGAAGGGAATCGATGACAGAGGAAGAAGCGCCTTTGGACGCATCCCACGGGTTCAACATTGGAGGAGCAACAAATCGCTTCTTGGGAATAACCTGCACACAGGGGCTTATGAGCCTGGTCGGGAATCGGTTCATACACTGGACTCGCCAGAGGCATTATTACCAACGCATTTACGTCTTTTAAGTAGCTGAGTGGTGAAGAGAATTGATAGACTTGGTCTTGCAACTCTTTGTGAAGGGTACAGTTTCTATAGAATTTGTATTCTTCGTTACTTAACCACACTTTTTTCAAATTTGTATTACTTCCCTCTTGATCCCAGGAGTTGAATAGTTACCGTACCAGCTATGTTGGCACATACATGGTCGCGCCGGAAATGATCTACATTCTCTCTTCCCTCCATTCTATTTTACTTTTACTCTAATTCTCCTTCCACTCTTTTTGCCTTTTTCATTTCTTTTCCAACTCGCTGAAGCATAGGCGAAACGGAAGTGACTCAATAATTTTTATCGTTTCTCTCATACGGTTACTGTACACCGTCTCATTTCTCGTTTGGGTGACTATGATTCGTCCCAATAGCTGAGTCTTCATATCAAGCCCAATTATGAGTATTTTTAAATTCAAAAACAGTGTTAGAACCGCCAAAAAAGTACCTCCCCATTCTTCTTTCTTATGTACATACGTATGCCCAGGGCAGTCCTGTAGGGTCACTACAATACTGTTAGTCTTTCACCCTCCCCTCTAGTTTTTGTTTTAAAAACTTTCACTGTTAATCAATAAACGAAAAGCTGAAGAACCTTTTTCTTCGGCTCAGCAGGGGTGAGAAGAGCATCCATGAAACCGGAGGAAAGAACCGCCGAAGACTCTTAATTAGAAGCAGATGAGAAATGAATTCAAATCTACTGACTCAAAGCATCCCTTTTGGTTGTCAATTAATTAATATCGAGTCACTGTCTATTCCCTTCGAGCCATCTAATCAGTTTATATCGAGTCACTGTCTATTCCCTTCGAGCCATCTAATCAGTTTATATCGAGTCACTGTCTATTCCCTTCGAGCCATCTAATCAGTTTATATCGAGTCACTGTCTATTCCCTTCGAGCCATCTAATCAGTTTATATCGAGTCACTGTCTATTCCCTTCGAGCCATCTAATCAGTTTATATCGAGTCACTGTCTATTCCCTTCGAGCCATCTAATCAGTTTATACATATACATGAGCACCTAAACAAAATAGATGATTTTGACGTGGGAGCGCGCTTTTGTTTCAATTTGATAACTATGTAATATGTCGCCCAACATGCCTCCCTCAAACATGAAAGGCGAGACCAACTTTTGGAGGGTGGCGGTGGCTTCTTCTGCAGGGGCACAGCGAGGGTTGGCATGGTCGCCTTGAGCCTTTTATGAGGCAGGCCTGACTGTACAATCCCTTCTTTTCTCTTTTCAGCTGCTTTCGCTAGGGAGCTGCTGCTCGTGTCTTCTCCTTCCAAGCCTAGAAAACATAATCATCTTCCTTTTCTCAGTTCAAGTCCAAGAATCCCAAGTCATCTTTAACGCTTACAAAAAGAAACATTGAGAGAAAATTCTCACCACCGCTGACCACACCAATCCAATCCTTACAAGGTAATCGAGCAAATAGCAAATAGTAATAGACAGACCGAAATAAGAGAACAGAAACGGGGGCAGGAACAGTAATTACCAATGATATCAAAATGTTTCATTCTCATGATCTTCTCTGTACAGTCCTTCATCGTTCCGGCTAACAAGGCACCTTCTCCGAGTACTTGCTGGACAGAACCTCTCTATAAACTTGTCTATCAGTCCTTGCTATATAAACTTATCACCTACGACGCTCACAGTTCTTACACAATCTCTCTCCTTCCATCCGTCTTGTAATATGCAGACCGTACTCAAACCCGATCTCTCAGCTATGGTTATCTTCCTCAATTCCCTCTTATTACACCGTATATAGTTGGCTCTCTCTCTTTCGCAGGTATGGATCTTTTAATGGTCGTTCTCACAGATTTGATTGTTAATGACTAGAAGTCATCTCCTTATGAATGACTGTATCAGTTGTTTCTTGACAAAAAGCATTCCTTCGATGCTCATTGAATACAGACGCTCGGTTAGTTAACATTGGTTTTCGGTCCTTGAGTTTCATTTCATTCTTCACATTCCGATGTGTGTGTTTGTGTATTTGAAAGGAGCGGGGATCGCTTTCTTCCTCAACACAAAAGAGGACACAACGGCGAGCCACAAATTCGGAAATATCAATGCTATACTCTACTAAAATCGACTAGGAGCATACAGTACATGACGCTCTACTCCTGAGCGTTAAAGAGCAGTTGAGATCAATTGTATACTGTACTCGTAGAGTTTAATGGTATGTACCTGAGATCTTTTACGAAATTCACTCGTAGACGGAAATGTTGAACATTTGGGAAATAATAGTACACTATATTTTTGAGAATTCTGTATCTGAGTTCAATAATTTACTGTTTTGATGAATATTCTATACTCGAGAAAGTATGTCAGAAGCCAATTCGCACGAAAACGAGAAGAAAGCCGTTCTAGTTATCCTCAATGATTTGCTAGGTTCCAAATTAGTTTCATTTTTGAAATAGTTACAAGTCGAACGGCTTTTTTAAATTCCAAGTCTACTCAAATTATTCATGGAACAGGGTTCCGTTGCATAAAACCATCGCATTTCAGCCGTCAATGGCCTTCGATTGTTCCACCGCAACTCTTTCGATGATCTTGTTACTCAATAAAATCCTTTTTTAGCAGAAACTGTGATTTGAAACTTATTGCAATGACTCTGGCTGTTGCTCTCCGGTACATTTTCTGTGACATTTCTCAAGAGGGACAAGAATTCACTAGAAACCATCGAGAAATGCCGAGCTAACGAGTAAAAACATAAGCAAATCGGAAGATAATGGATGAAAGTTACACAAGAAGAAGTCGATTCAGACAAGAATTCAAGACAAAGTTCATTTTGTTGAAGGGAGTTGGTGTGGTCAGGGCGACTTTCTCCCGACTCCAACCTGCAATCAAACACTCAACCGTCATCTTCTTCCATCTCCCTTTACTCTAAGATTGCCAATGAGGCAACACCCCCTACCAGAGGTTCGATGGGTCATACGTCTGACTTTCAAGAGATCACATTGCATATATAGGGTGCTATAGAACCAATTTTATTTGCTTCAATTCTTGATATTGATATTGAGCCATTAAACTCATCTGACCCATTGAACCTCTGGTAGGGGGGAGGGGGTGTCTAGCGTGCAAAAGTTCCGCTAATAACTCACTATAAATTTCTCGAAGTAAATGTCTTTCGGTACCCTAAGGGATCCTGATTACCCTATGGAATTTTTCAAGGTACTATATGATTTTGTAAGAACTTTACTGCTGTAATTCATGAAATGAGAAAACGACTGTTCCATTATCTTCATCAAATCAGATAAATACTTGAATTCAGATAATTTTTTCATAACCTTGAGTACAAAAATCGAGACTAGTCAAACGTTATTGCTCTTACTATACTAAGAAAAACAACATTTTTTTACCAATAGATTTGATTATTGGCGTTTTATTCCTTTTTCGAGCGACTCAGTGATAAATTCAGAAGTATTTTACTTTTTTCGCAACAAACTGAACTATGAATTTAGGTTGTTATAATATGTTAATGTACAGATGTTCAACTCACAAACATAGGACAGCAACACTGTTGGAAATTTTCAAAAAAATTTCTTTGAGCGTTGGAGTCTAGATCTCTTTGGCACTTTTTCACTTTAGTCACCCCCCTACCAGAGGTTCAATTGGGTCATACTTCTGACTCATTTACATTTACAAAAAAATATTTTTACATTAAAAAACGCTTAGGCTTAGGAAAAATTTACGCTAACGAGGCCGTACGGCTTAGGTTAACGAGACCGTATCAAAAAATGCCACTCTCGTCAGACCCAATCGAACCTCTGGTAGAGGGGGATGGGGTGACTAAAGTGAAAAAGTGTCCTCTCTTTTCTACGCTCTTTACCCTCAGCTCACTTCTCTTCTCGTTATTATAGAATCGGTCGTTATTTTCAAATTCTAAACAGTTACACTAGACCTATGGTGAACTTATGGAGCGTTAGAATATCACTTTTCACTTTGCTAACTGATTTTCTGCTATCTGGTTTTTTTAAACGCTCCAATGTCTCACCACGAAAACATGACTACGGTAAAAAGAAAGAACCTAAAATGTGTACAATTAGTGAGAGAAATATAACGTTCGAGACATGAGCAGCGATGTCTTTTTTTCTTGCAGCGACAGAGGTCCAAAAAAAACCAGATAGCAGAAAATCACTTGGCAGAAAAAAAACAGTTAGCAAAGTGAAAAGTGATATTCTAACGCTCCATTACTTACAAACTTCTGAAGACTCTCCCTCCCTTTTCTCCCCGTCTTCTGCTCTCTTTCTATCAAACCCCTGCCCCTTCTCTTTTTTGTTTGACCGTCGGCAAACTGAACCTGTTGATCTGGCCTTGGCAGTGTAGACCCGAGCCTTGTTCCGAACTGTTTCCTTCTTCTCTTTTTTCTCTTCTTTCTTTTCTCTCTTCTTCTCTAGTTCTCCCCCGTCGTCGGAGGAGGATCGCCTTCTTTCTTTCTTCATCGACTGCGACATATCCTGCAATTAGAACATTTCGAACTATCATGAAGAAAAATAGTGTCTTCTGGTTTTCAAATACTTTTGAGTAAGAACAAATTGGAAGAATTTCAAGAGTCAAACGCATGAAACTTCGAATTCAAACCTTTTCCGAGGTGTGATCTTCGGTGTGATTTTTAGTTTGATCTTCCTTCTCTATCACCTCCTTTTCAGGTGACTTTTTCTGTATTTCTACAGATGGATTAGCTACTTCTTGCTTCCACTTCTTTACGATTCCCGCCGCCAATTCGCGAATTTCTTCAATCACAACAAAATCATTTTACTCCTCCATACAATCGACTCCCTTTTTTCTTTAAGTCACAGGTGAACTGCCAACGGCAAAAAAATTCTAAGGCTAACGAGCCTTTCCCTCACTCGAAATGAATGTATCACAGCTAAATTTAAAAAATCTTTATTCCTCTACATAAATAGAACGTTTTATTAGCCATAAATCAGCTCGAAACACACTGGCAACAGTGGCCATTCGTGACTCTACAGCCTTAAGAGCCTGTCACGGATGGAGCCGGATCATCCAGTCCAGAATCGAGCGCGACCTCAGGTGGCGGATAGAGGGACGCTCCCTACGAAGAATTCGTGCTGGGAGGTAGCGGGAGAAACCCGCCGCGGACCAAAACTGGGTAGTATAGCTCGTCAAAGGAGGGCGATGCCGGACCGGCCTGGGCATGCCACCGGACAAAACATCAGCCGATACTCCGCTATACTTTTCAATGGCGAGTCGAGGCGCCAGTAAAATAACCTCTTGCCCTTCTCCGACGACGACGACAATGGGTCTCGCCAAGAGGATCGCCGACTGCGGTGCGAGTGTAGACGGAGAAAATTTCTCCGGACTCAAAAGGATCCTCACCACCAACCTATCCCAAAACGACTCCCCTCGACAGGAACACAACAACAAAAAGCCATAAATCAGCCTCAGTCGGTTTCGGGAAGTTAAAAGTGAAACTTTTAACCTACTTTAGCGATTGACCTATTGAAAAATCAAGACATGTTTTAACTATTAAACTTGAGTACTTTAAGCTTTTTTTCTTCACTCAAGTCAATAAAAAGGTCTGCAGGCGGGTTCCCAAATTAAGAGGGTATTCCTTCCAAGGGTTAAATAGTGACCGGATCGGTCCCGTCGGCGGATACATGTACACACACTATTGACCAAAAACTTCCCCTCTTTTCACACCCTTTTCCTTCATCCCCTCTTCTTTTATCCTCCAAACTTTGAACGGCGGATACATGTAAAACCAAAATGGGCGGCTCCATTTAACCCCTGATTCCTTCTCATTTTGCGATCGAATCCTCACTTGACTACATCATCTATCTCGCTTGATTCAACTATTCATTCGACACCGGCAGCTCTCGGCTCTCGCTTATTCTCGCTTTATTCGGGCTAGAGCGGATCTATGCGCCCTTTTCAGACAAATTATTCTCGATCACTTGAATTTTGCTAAAAGTATGAAAAACTAATGGGTTATTATTTGATTACTGTAGCATGCCATTTCATATATCTAGGCCTTTTCCAAATATTGATAGTTGAATTCGAATTTTTTTTACATGTTACGATTATCTTTGAACAATAAAACATATATATTTGAAAAACTAGGCTTTCGCGAGGGTAACACCGTGTAACACTAAGTTCTACATGAGACTCGGCTACAGTAATCAGGAAGATAACCAGAGCGACAAAAAATACTCATAGATCCGAACATTAACGATGAATGAACAGCAATTTTAAGAGTGATTGAGAGATAGATTTAACAATAAAGTGATTCATTTTCAAACAGAGTAGTCATTTGTCATCTGAATGTCGAGAAATTGTTTAAAAAAGAAACGTTTGCCCACTTGAGCGGAGGCTCAAATGATCAATTTTCTGCGATTTACTAATTTCTGAAACTCTTGGTGTTGACAAAAAGACAGAGCGACGGAGAGACATGTTTTCTAAAGGCCAGAAGCGAGTATGAAGTGAAAGGCAGACTCATTATAAGCACCGCGCTCGGAAAAGACGGTGGTTTTTGAAGTTTTTCATAAGTACGGTGACCTTTGAGAGTAGATCCTAACAGATTCTATCAACGAATTCATTGCATTCAGTAGAATAGGAAACAACATCTATTGAGGTTTCGGAGAATATAGAATTCTTTAAAACGAGAATTGTTCCAAAACTGGCTTTTCAAACTTATAAATAAATTAAGATCCTTTTTTTTTCCAAAAATAGTTTTATTAAGTAGTCTTTCCCAATAAAACTCAAATTAACTGTACACCATATATGTTTTTTTATGAAATGCCTGAAACTTGGGTACCTTGATCTTTGTGGCTTTTGGACAATTTACGGATGAACTTAGGAGTATCGTTGGAAGAGAGAAGTTGTATTGTAACTTCCGCCTGAAAAATACATTCTACATTGAACTGTTTAAATATTACTCAAAAATTACTTACCGATATATGACAATTTTGTTCACACTACTCAAATATTTTATATTTGACTAGCTATCTTCGAAAGCGACCGTTCAACGGGGAAGAATGCACAGGCAATGAAACACTTTTTTTAGCGGAAATCATATGCATCTCATCTTGAACACATCAATAGAGAGCAGTGAAAGAAGCAGAAAGTAAGAGAGAGAAAGATATTTAGAAAGAGCAAGATGAAGCGCGAAAAAAGTTTTGTGAAATTTATTAGTGCCTCTACGTCATAAATTCTTTTCATTTTCATTTCGGCCATTACTAAACCACGCCCCTCACGCCCGTTCATTACTAATCCACTCCACTGCGCGGGAAAGAGAGTTTTTGAAGCAATACCTTGTATAATTTTTGATAAGGTCTCGTTAGCCTAAGCCGTACGGCCTCGTTAGCGTAAACTTTTGCCTAAGCTTAAGCAGAAAAAACATGAAAAGTTAAATAAAGCGCATGGGGCGAAGTTAAGAATTTTCACGCGCAGTGGCTTGAATTAGTAACGGGCGTGAAGGGTGTGGTTTAGAAATAGCCTTTCCTTCTCGCCTACCCTTTTCAGAGGTTAAAAACGACCGCTCAATCTAGCGTATAATGATGGGAACTCAGCTAGAGATGTAGGAAAGTCAAGAGAGATTTCAAAAATTTATTGAACACATTATTCGCTTGCTTCTGTTCAATTTAGGACCCACGGTCGAATATGCAATCATTCAATCACCTATTGAACCCCTCGCTAATTCCCTCACTGACCTCGAATTTAGAAAAAAATTCCTCAGAGTTTTCCAGGTCTGATTGAAAAAACTTCTTCATGTTTATAAATGAAACATTTTATTTGCCATAACTTAGCCCCAAAAGGTTTCGTCTAGTCAAAAAAAGTAAACCTCTAAACTACTTTCCGGTGATCGGCCTATGGAAAAGTCAAGACAAATTTGACCTATGAATACATGCATACGTTAAATAAACTTTTTTGAGTAGGTCGATCGGTTTAAACAATCCTATTCAGACGACCGTCACAAGAGCTAAAAAACTTTGAAGAAATGTTTCAAAGCTATTGGAAAAAAAGCAATTCAAAAATATTCAAAAAAGGGAGGAGTCCGTTCATAAAACGCGCCGTGAAAAAAATTGCCAGTTGGTAGGTTGCCTATGATCCTGCTTGACAACTCCTTTCAGAAGAAAGAGAACAATCGACGGTGTTGACCACCACATAGGTAGGGTAGGTCAAACAGAATGATAAAGAGAGAACGGCACGCTTTGGAAAGAGACAGAATGCGTGCAACAAAAAACTCAAAAATTCATGCAATTATATAATACCGCAAGGTAGTATTTTCGAAAAGAGCGTGGATTTTACCCGCACTGCGGGTCCAAGGAACATCATGTATTCAACTGTTAATATTTACTTGCTACTCTATCGAGTTCATGAATTATTGAAAATCTTCTCAAAACTAGAAATAAAAACATGAATGGACTGATAATTTCAAAATTACACATGACTAGAAGAAATTAGTTTGAGTTTATATTTACAACTTATGATTTTACCAAAAATTGAATCAACTTTTGCTGAATTTTATGCTTTTTAAATGTGGATATGAAAGTTTGTAACAGGTCCGCATTACAAGCTCATACCTTTTCAAAAAACATATAACACTTTTTTAGATCTAATCGAGAATTTTCTTTAAAGATCTCAACTACTAATGGAAAATTTTCATACATTAGTACTTTTGCTAATAAG
Organism: Allodiplogaster pararmata; assembly: GCA_964056735.1. Classification (NCBI taxonomy): domain Eukaryota; kingdom Metazoa; phylum Nematoda; class Chromadorea; order Rhabditida; family Diplogasteridae; genus Allodiplogaster; species Allodiplogaster pararmata. The sequence continues at coordinate 19,083,818 of OZ057408.1, read as the reverse complement.
TACTTTTTTCGTTGTATGAGGGATCAGAAAACACGATATAATACCATGTCAAAAAACTCTTCATTATATTAAGCTTCCTCGCCGCACGGATCGATGATCTATGGTTGGCGACCCTGCTGACCTTCTTGCACTGCCGCAGAAGTGCCTTCAGCTGCTTAGTGTTGCGTAGGGCGGAGTTGAGCCAGCTGTTCATCTGCTTCCATCCTTCCTCTGTTGCGATGCGTTGCAGAGCTGCCTCAGATGCCGCGCCACTTAAATTTCAATTTTGACACATAAGGACCCCCATCATCCCTCCCACCCACCACACATAAGGACCCCCATCATGCCCCCACCCACCACACATAAGGACCCCCATCATCCCCCCACTCACCACACATAAGGACCCCCATCATCCCCCCACCCACCATATTGAAGGATTATGCACCGGATCGGCTCTTTAAAACATATCCTTTGTTCGAAATTCAAGATAGTTTTTTTTTTACTTTCAGAAGAATTGTTTTAATTCGAAAGATGTTTTCAAGTTTTTTGCTATCGGTTCAACTGTCTCCATGTTTCTTTTTTGCTATCTAGTCACAACTTTCTCTATTAATTTGAACTTCGAGACCACGCCCACAATAAATAACGAAGGGCTCCAATGAAAAAAAGTTATTATTAAGAACATATTAAGGCTAGTTACTCACCTTATGACCTTCAGTTATAAATAATCACTAAAACAGAAATGCCAGAGTTAAAGCAGCGGAAATCCGCGAACAATAGTAACGCCTCGGATGACTCTTTGCTACTCACTAGGCTGCTTATTTTTGGCCACTAGCCAACTATCGATTGCTTTCCCTTCTACTCCTTCTCTCTCATGTGTTCTCTGCTAGGCGGCCTACTGGGGTGGTATGGGAAGTGCGGGAGGTTACTCATAGAAAAGGATAGAGAGGAAGAAAGAGAGAGAGGGAGAATAGGAGATTGCGAGAAACATCGACAATGAGAGACATCTAGGAAAAGATAAAATAGAGCCTCCTTCCCCTTTCAAACCTGATTTCTCTTGTGAAATGCATTCTAATAAAATAAGACATACATATTTTCTCTTGCAGTTTTCACCCAAGGATTGGCTTGTTAATGATCATTTGAGTTGTGTACCTCGTGTATGCAATTTGAAAGTTGATTTGCATTGCAAAACATAAAAGAATTGCATTTTGATAATCAACTTCGTGTTGATAACCAAGTATTGTTTATTGCAGAAGGCACACAAAAACTTATGTCTAAGAAGGTACATTCAACAGTAAAATTGTGAATCGAAAACTTGTATTACAAAAAAAAATATAATATAAACTAAGGATGCATACGTTGAGGCGATTTTCTCTGGAATCGGCGTTCGAGCTGGTCCTCTCCGTGTGGTAATCTTCTTCGCCACTTTCACTGCCTTCTCACGATCTTCTCTCTTCACCGTGTTAATCGAGGGTACGGTATTACTCGGGGTGTCGAACTTTGTATACTCACTGACGTCTACCTTCTGCGAGTGGCCACTGTTCAACTCGTACACGGCATCCTCGTCATATGACAAAGATCTCTGATTCGGTAGAGGGTCGCGCGACCTTGAATAGGCATGATCGGAGACTGCAGCAGAGTGATCAGCCTGCTGCTTGGACGCATGAGAAAGAGTTGGTTGCGGTGGCTCGTCTGAAGCAGAATACGACGAATTCAAGTCGTCTAGATAGATGACGTCGCTCTGACGTCTCTCTGGAGCACTGCCCGGGTAGAGCTGCTGCTGGTCGTGGGGAAATCGCTCTTGGAGAGTAGCAGAGGTCGATGCGGTGGGGACGTAGTTGTTCTGATGAGCAGTTGATGGATTATAGGGATGAGGATGATACTCAAGAAGCTGCACATCATCTTCTTCTTCCTCCTCATCTTCTTCTTCCAGGAAATGATCGCCTATGTTCATTGCTGCTTGATCTGTAAAGAGATCGCGTTGAAGTGATAAAGATTCATTGATTGCACAAATGTGATACGCAGCGATTTCATTGAAAGGAAAGTCGAGTGAAGAGGGAGGAGTGACTACGAAAAGGAGAGTAAGAGAGAGAGGCCGATCGATTGTGCAACAACGAATGGAAGAAAACATTTTGGGAGAAACTGAATGCATAAAATATGGATACAGAATATACAACAATTTTGACTATACCTAACTTTTGAAAAAAAAGTCTTAAGTCGTTTGATTAGTAAGCTGAACATTACAGAGCATGAATGAGCTTTCAAGTTTCTATTACGAAAAAGGCAAAGAACCAAAATTCCTTTAAATGAGTGAAAATCGTTTTTTCTTCAAACACAGTTTTCACAAGTAGCGATGAGAATTTTCAACTAGACACGGACGAATCGCACTAAAGAAGTTCATGAGACCAATAAAACAGATATAACAAGGCAAATGTTAGATTAGAAATGCATTCTTGGTGGCAAAATTTTTGTAAGAATGTATTGTTTTTCGAAAAAAATTTGAGAGGAAGAAAAGGCTTGCGCTCTGAAATCGTAGAAAAAATGCTCTGAAGAAAGGTTTCACTTCTTCTCAATCTAAGAGACACTCAAAATTATTAAATTTGTTGATGTTGCTGAGCAGAAAATTTGCCCAAGAGAAGCAAAAGGTGAAAAAAATTTCCAATATTTCTAAAACGTTTCTGAAAACATGTGTACGTTATTTACAGTAACGCGTTACGCATTTGCAAAGATGTCCGCATAGAACACTTTTTCATTCACAAAATGCGCGCGTTTTTCGCTATTTCGGAGCAATATTAAAATAATTTTTTTGTGTTTTGCGTATTAAAAAATATCAAAATTTAGAGGATGTCGCGTGCCCGCAAGACTTCTGCTATAGAACCTTCATCCGAACCTTCAGAGAGCAATTCGAGTGGCAGTGAGGTTTGTTTTTGCTTTAATTTCGACGGATGTTATTAATTCTAATACCAAAAAGGTTCGTTTTGCGTACGGTCCCTGAGCTTGAACACATCCTGAGCCTAAAGCTAGATTACAATTTCGTTCATCGGTATTCCTGAAATCAAAAGAAATTATTTGTTTTAAACAAAAAGTTTTCTTGATTTTCTAATAGAAAAAAAGAATCGAATTCGTGTTTAAGGAAGCATAAACCTCAACTTTTAGGTGATTCGTCCACCAAAGCGGAAAGTCATCAAAAAGAGTAATGTGGAGCAGAAAAGGCAGATCAGTAGAGAAAAAACGACCGCCAAGAGGGTTAGTAGCTGATATGTTGAAAAATTAGTTGAAGTTAAGCTTAGTTTATATATATGGCTCTTATTCTTGTCTTGCACACATTGGAATGATAGACGAAAAAAAAATTCCTATGCCTAAGCGTTTTTTTAATGTAAAATTAATTTGTTTAATGTAAATATAAAAAAAGTCAGACGTATGACCCAATTGAACCTCTGGTAGGGGTGGGGGTTGCCATAAACGCAAACAGTGCCAAATTTTCTTCATAGGTGATCATTTTGAGCTACAGGGACTCCGGTTCTTGAAAAAAAATTGCATCAAAAATTTTTACATCAAAAAGTTGTTTTTACATATAAAAAAACGCATAGGCCTATTAAAAGTTTACGCTAACGAGGCCGTACGGCTTAAGCTAACGACACCGTATCAAAAAAAAATGTAAAAAAAGCATCGTGCCAATGTCTGAAAGACAACACGCATGGTATCAGGGAATAAGATCCATATTTATATACATATAGCATAGGTCACCTAAATTTGTCAAAAAATTTCGCGGGCGGGCGGTAAAAAACTTTTTTGTCGATTTTTGTGAACAAATTCAATTACGTGTAGTGTTTTCTTAGATTAAACTTCCAGGTAAGTAAGAAAAACATTGCAGTTTCCAGCGGAGCGTTAGTCGAAGCAATTTCTTTATCAAGTTTTTGACCGTAACTTGTTCAACTTGAATGCGATGATAAATGAACTGCTACAAAGTTTATCATTTACCATAAAACACAATGAAATATATCTGCATTGGACAAAAGCTTAAGAATGTAAGAACAAAAAAAACATACACGAGAAAAAAAAACTATTTTACTGACCGGGCGGGGGGCCGGGATGTTTTTTGTACCCTTTGGTAACCTATGACATATACAGGGTGGCCCGTATATTCGCCAACCAATCTTTCGGCGTTTATAATTCAATTAGCAGTGCACACTGAGCTTAAATTTTTACATATGTTCTTCTCACATGTGTTTTTATTACATGGTTCAAATTTCATATCATTTGATCAATTCTCAAAAGAATGGTGGCCTCTCATAGAGCACGCTCTATCATTGTGGACTTGCACAAACTTGGTCGAACATCGCTAAGGATCTCAACGCCTCTCGCAATCTTGTCTGAAAAGCAGTCAAACAGTTTGAACAGATCGGTATACTTGCTGACTTGCCCCGAAGAGGTGATCTTCGATTAGTGCGCACCCCTAACAAGATTGAGGCCATGAGGAAGCGAGTCGGTCGAAATACTAGCCGTAGCATGAAAAAATGGCCTCCGAGATGAACTTATAACGCAAGACTCTTCAAAGAATCGTTGAAGAGGACTTGAGTCTCCCTCCATATCGTACTAAAAGGCTTCCATTCTAACGCTGAAGAACAAGGAGAAAAGACTCAAAAGGTGCCGTGCCCTAATCCTCTGGACGCGCGACAGTGCTCACCTTAGGACAGTCTTCTCGGATGAGAAGCTGTTCACTGTGGAAGAGGCCTACAACCCTCAAAATGTACGAGTGCTTGCTCGGAACTCACAGGCAGCTAATGATACCGGTAGATTCGTTCATAGAGCTTCCATCCTGCACAAGTCATGGTTTGGGCCGGAGTGTCCGCCAACGGCAAAACTCCCCTTGTTTTCGTCGAACCAGGAGTCAAAATTAACCAGGAATACTACCGCCAGCACATTCTTCCAAAAGTATTGCTCTCTTGGTCTGCTTCCCACTACCGTAATACACCTTGGGTCTTCCAGCAAGATTCTGCGCCTGCTCACAAGGCTATCGGAACACAGGCATGGTGCAAGGCTCATTTTCCCGACTTAATCTCCAGCGCAGAATGGCCCTCCTCATCGCCCGACCTCAATCCGCTGGACTATTCCGTGGTGGGTTACCTTGAGAGCAAAGTCAATGCTCATCCCCACCGAAATCTGGAGTCTCTAAAAAAATCCCTGCAGGAGGAGTGGTCGAAGATCGACGACAAGTACCTTCTTCCAGTGATCGAAGCGTTCCCAAAGCGACTCCGAGCGGTCGCTCGTGCCAAAGGAGACCGAATCTAAAGATTTTTTGACCCAATGTTTTTATTATTGTGAGCTAAAAAATGTACAAATTTGAACACTTTTGCTCACTTATGAAGATACGGGCCACCCTATATATATATATATATATATATATATATATATATATATATATATATATATATATATATATATATATATATATATATATATATATATATATATATATATATATATATATATATATATATATATATATATATATTTCTTATTTCCGGTTTTAATGCCTTCGCCCGGCAAAAGAGGGGGCAAGTTACCGCCTGCAGTAGAGGATGAGAGTGAGTCAGAAGTGGACGAACAGAGGGCTGCCCTGCTAGGATTGGAGAACGCCGATGCTGACGATCTAACGAATATGAAGGTTAGTGAGAAGTCCTTCGTGTTTTCGCCTCAGATTCACAAAAAAGATGGAAAATTTTTAGTGTCTAACGTATCACAAACAATTTTCTGATCAAAAAAAGTTCTCTTTCTTTCTATTGAACTTCTGCTCGAAAATTTAACTAATTCACTGTAAAGAGGCTTAATAAAAAAGAACGTTTATAACAACCAATTGCTATTGAAAATAAGTCATACAAAAAGTAAAGAATCAACGGAGAAAGACCATAAATTTCTTGATCCTTCCAGTAATTAGGTCCATTTTTTGATGTATCTCTGCAAATTTCTGTCTAACAGTTTATTTTAAAACTACATGAAAAAAAAGTTTCATCTATAAAAATTTCTATAATTGAGAAAAAAATGCAGTTCTTCATTTCGAAATGTCTAGCTCAAATTCGATTTCACCGAATTTATGCGTCGTGTTCATCAATTATTCAAATTATTAATTTTTTTTATCATTCTTAGCTTTGTTATTCTGAATGTTATAAAGATGAATTAAATTTCGATCCTCGAGTCTGCTGTGGTTTTTCGGAAAAGGTCTCTTTCATAAGCCGTCACGTCTCAGTTAGCACGAGGAAAATTTATATCTTTGGTTGCGAATTAAATTATTCGAAGTATTGAAATGCTTCTTGATTACCCAGAAAATCGAGTTTTTTTAAACACTTTAGACTTCAGAGTCTGAAGTATAGTGAAAAATTTATGTTTTTTGAATGTGTGTTTATAAAACATGAATGTTTGTAAACAGATCTTTCTGATTGGATCATAGTTCACCTAAAATTGTTTGAAATTTTTTTCGTGGGTTGGAGGCCAAGCGGTGAATTTTTTTTCGGGTTTCAAGTATGAATTTGATTCTTTATTGTAATGTTTTAAAACTGAGTTCAAGGTTAGTAATGACAAAAATCGCAGCGGAGCGTAATTGTAAGCAGTTTAATTATCAAGTTTTTGACTGCTTTTTTTACCTTGAATAAAATGAAAAATAGACTTTTCTTCCCTTTTGTGGCGGGGGTTTTTTGCACCCCTTGGTACCCCCTATGGATGTTTTGGATTTAAAATGTTTCTAAATTGAGATTCCACCACGGCCAGAAGAAGCATCCAGGCGAAGTGGCACTGGACGACTGGTCATAAAACAAATCGTCGTCGAGAACTTCAAGTCTTATCACGGCAAACAAAGGATCGGACCTTTCCACCAGGTTTCTCCAGACAATTTTAGGTAATAGAGCCTATCGTATTGATTTCAGACTGATTTTTGATTAGAAACCTCCATACCGACACAAGTTAAAGGGGTCTCTGAGAGAAGATGGGCGGGTTTTTTATCTTGCGTCTGAGGAGAAATAGGCCAAAAGACATTGAAAAAATGCCTGAAAATACCATTTTATCGCTTTAAGATTTCTCAATTTTTTTGTATAATTAAAACGTTTATTTTGAGAAATTCAAGAGTTTTAATTAAAAGCAGAATAATTTCAAATTAGAAGTTCAATCAACCATAACTCAGCCCAACACATAGCTTACCAAACTCGAAAATTTCTCCCGGTAGCCCGCTTGGTACTTCATAAAAAATTTTCTATTGAGAAAAAATACAATAAAATAGAAGTTGACCTTTAAAAAAATTTTTTGTGAGTGAAAAGAATGTCGAATGTTGAACTCCGACCCGGCCATGTGAGATAAAGATGAACTGATTCCCGAAAAATCCACAAAAAATTGTTGACTGTCCCTCTCCCACCCCCCCCCCCCCTTCGCGCTCCGGTCGCCCGGTCATCCGCCCGAAATAAAATTTTTTAGCACATACTGGTGAGCTATGGCCCCAACAGATTTCAACAAGTTAAAAGTGGAAACATTAAACTTACCGAGGCGATTGGCCTATTGAAGAGTCAAGACATATTCATTTTAAGCCACGAGTGCGCTTGTATTCAGGAGTTGAATAGTTACCGGACCAGCTATGTTGGCGCATACATGTTCGTGCCCAAAATGATCTACATTTTCTTCTTTTTCCGTTCTAATTTACTTTTCCTCTACTTCTCATTCCACTCTGCCTCAAGCCATCCATTTTTCAACTCACTCGGCGCGAACAAACATGCCTTGTTGTTGTTGTTTCTTGCCCTCGCGGGTTCGTTTGACGTTGATGGAAGTTCACGAGTTCGCGGTAAAAAGGCTCGCATACACAATCACATTCAATCATTTCTCTTTCCCCAAACATGCCTTGGACCGGTTCCATTTCATTCAACGCCTGATTTTATTATAAATTTCTCACCTAAGTAGAACTTTCCAGATGAGTCAAAATATTGAGTTAAAGAAGAAATAGGAGAATTTCGTGAATCAGAACTTCTCATCAATCATCGGCCCAAATGGATCGGGGAAGAGCAACGTAATCGATGCCCTCCTCTTCGTCTTCGGTTACAAGGTTCTTTCCGTTTCTTCGACTTTTTATCTCGTCCCCAAAATCACTGCTTCATTCAAATATAGGGGATCAGAGAGTAAGAAAATTATGAATTCCAGGAATTTTTAAAGCTTATCACAATACTATATTAAGTCAGAATGTTTCGCAAATGACTGAGGGAAGGGGTTGAGTATCTGAGTAGGGGTTGAGTATCTCAGAAAGGGTTGGGTATCTCAGAAGGGGTTTAGTAACTCAGAAAAGGTTGAATATCTCATAAGGGGTTGAGTATCTCAGAAGGAGTTGAGTATCTCAGAAAAGGTTGAATATCTCAGAAGGGGTTGAGTATCTCAGAAGGGGTTGAGTATCTCAGAAGCATGGGTTAAATGGAACCGCCCAATTTGGGTTTACATGTATCCGCCGATCAAAGTTTGTAGGAAAAAAGAAGAGGGAATGAAGGAAAAGGGTAAGAAAAGAGGGAATTTTTTGTCAATAGTGTGTGTACATGTATCCGCCGACGGGACCGATCCGGTCACTATTAAACCCCTGCTCAGAAGGGGTTGAGTATCTCAGAAGGGGTTGAGTATCACAGAAGGGCTTGAGTATCTCAGAAGGGGTTGAATATCTCAGAAGGGGTTGAGTATCTCAGAAGCATGGGTTAAATGGAACCGCCCAATTTGGGTTTACATGTATCCGCCGATCAAAGTTTGTAGGAAAAAAGAAGAGGGAATGAAGGAAAAGGGTAAGAAAAGAGGGAATTTTTTGTCAATAGTGTGTGTACATGTATCCGCCGACGGGACCGATCCGGTCACTATTAAACCCCTGCTCAGAAGGGGTTGAGTATCTCAGAAGGGGTTGAGTATCACAGAAGGGCTTGAGTATCTCAGAAGGGGTTGAATATCTCAGAAGGGGTTGAGTATCTCAGAAGCATGGGTTAAATGGAACCGCCCAATTTGGGTTTACATGTATCCGCCGATCAAAGTTTGTAGGAAAAAAGAAGAGGGAATGAAGGAAAAGGGTAAGAAAAGAGGGAATTTTTTGTCAATAGTGTGTGTACATGTATCCGCCGACGGGACCGATCCGGTCACTATTAAACCCCTGCTCAGAAGGGGTTGAGTATCTCAGAAGGGGTTGAGTATCTCAGAAGGGGTTGAGTATCACAGAAGGGGTTGAGTATCTCAGAAGGGGTTGAGTATCTCAGAAAAGGTTGAATATCTCATAAGGGGTTGAGTATCTCAGAAGGAGTTGAGTATCTCAGAAAAGGTTGAATATCTCAGAAGGGGTTGAGTATCTCAGAAGGGGTTGAGTATCTCAGAAGCATGGGTTAAATGGAACCGCCCAATTTGGGTTTACATGTATCCGCCGATCAAAGTTTGTAGGAAAAAAGAAGAGGGAATGAAGGAAAAGGGTAAGAAAAGAGGGAATTTTTTGTCAATAGTGTGTGTACATGTATCCGCCGACGGGACCGATCCGGTCACTATTAAACCCCTGCTCAGAAGGGGTTGAGTATCTCAGAAGGGGTTGAGTATCACAGAAGGGCTTGAGTATCTCAGAAGGGGTTGAATATCTCAGAAGGGGTTGAGTATCTCAGAAGCATGGGTTAAATGGAACCGCCCAATTTGGGTTTACATGTATCCGCCGATCAAAGTTTGTAGGAAAAAAGAAGAGGGAATGAAGGAAAAGGGTAAGAAAAGAGGGAATTTTTTGTCAATAGTGTGTGTACATGTATCCGCCGACGGGACCGATCCGGTCACTATTAAACCCCTGCTCAGAAGGGGTTGAGTATCTCAGAAGGGGTTGAGTATCACAGAAGGGCTTGAGTATCTCAGAAGGGGTTGAATATCTCAGAAGGGGTTGAGTATCTCAGAAGCATGGGTTAAATGGAACCGCCCAATTTGGGTTTACATGTATCCGCCGATCAAAGTTTGTAGGAAAAAAGAAGAGGGAATGAAGGAAAAGGGTAAGAAAAGAGGGAATTTTTTGTCAATAGTGTGTGTACATGTATCCGCCGACGGGACCGATCCGGTCACTATTAAACCCCTGCTCAGAAGGGGTTGAGTATCTCAGAAGGGGTTGAGTATCACAGAAGGGCTTGAGTATCTCAGAAGGGGTTGAATATCTCAGAAGGGGTTGAGTATCTCAGAAGCATGGGTTAAATGGAACCGCCCAATTTGGGTTTACATGTATCCGCCGATCAAAGTTTGTAGGAAAAAAGAAGAGGGAATGAAGGAAAAGGGTAAGAAAAGAGGGAATTTTTTGTCAATAGTGTGTGTACATGTATCCGCCGACGGGACCGATCCGGTCACTATTAAACCCCTGCTCAGAAGGGGTTGAGTATCTCAGAAGGGGTTGAGTATCTCAGAAGGGGTTGAGTATCACAGAAGGGGTTGAGTATCTCAGAAGGGGTTGAGTATCTCAGAAGGGGTTGAGTATCTCAGAAGGGGTTGAGTATCTCAGAAGGGGTTGAGTATCTCAGAAGGGGTTGAGTATCACAGAAGGGGTTGAGTATCACAGAAGGGGTTGAGTATCTCAGAAGGGGTTGAGTATCTCAGAAGGGGTTGAGTATCTCAGAAGGGGTTGAGTATCTCAGAAGAACCTATATTAATCTGGATTAACTATAAAAGACGAAAGTTTGCTGCCCTGAATGCAAATTCAAAAAAAAGATCTCATCAGAAAATGTAAACTATGTATAAATTTTTTTTTTACTGAGTTGGAATATTTTTGGAGTTTTTGGGATGCAGACGAATGAAATGAAGATGAATGAGTTCTAGGCAACAAAGATTCGCTCTACGAGACTCTCCGTTCTAATTCATTCTTCCGCCGGAAAGGATGACCCCGAATCCTGCACTGTTTGGGTGCACTTTATGGAGATCATTGACAGGGTAAATAATATTTCCAATTATGAGTAGTTCACCAATCAATCAATGATTCTTTCTCCCGAAGTTGTTCAAATGCAAAGTTTCGCCCTTGAATGAGAACAGAGACCTGTTTCAACATGAAACAGAACTCGGTAAAAAAAGGCTGTTTAGAAGAAGCATGTCAAGAAACCTTGACCCTTGATGATATAGTCATTTGATAATTTTGATAGCTGAAACAGTTGCAGCCGGATGGAAAATTTGATGTGAAGCCGAACAGCGATTTCGTCGTATCCCGCAGTGCCTTCAAAAACAACACCTCCGAGTATAGATTGGACAACAAGGTTTTACAAAAGGCAATTACCAAAGGGAGGACAAAGAAAAAAGTAGAAAGGCCGTGAGGCTGAAAGACCGTTTGTTATTTGTACGAAACAAGCAACACACTGATAACACACTCGTACTGTTTAACCCTACGGAAAACATTTTCAGTGTTAATGATAGCTATATTGAAAATTACTGTGTTATAAGTGTATTACTTGTTTGGTAAAAATAACAAACGGCCTTTCGAATTCTTCCTCCATTTTGTAAATTAGAATATCCCCTACTCCTCGTTGATCTCAAGCAACGGATTTTTATACCGAGCAGAGGAGCGGATTGTTCGTAGAAACTTATGCAAAAATCGTGTAGTGTGACGGGAACCGAACCCGTGACCTTTCGCATTCCGGGCGATTGCTCTTCCCACTGAGCTACACACAATGATAATGCACATTTTAAGGCCCATACAACATGCCCCCCCCCTCAACACCGAGGTCTCTCGAGGTCTAGGGTCAGAGTTCTAGGCGCCTTTATTTCTACGAACTAGCTCATGCTCGGTTTTTCTTCTTTTTCTCTTTTTTTTCTTTTTTTATCCTCTCTTCTCATCCCGGTTCGGCCCCCATAAAAATAAGAGTATTCCCTACTTCTCGTTGATCTCAAGCAACGGATTTTTATACCGAGCGGATTGTTCGTAGAAACTTGTGCAAAAATCGTGTGGTGTGACGGGAACCGAACCCGTGACCTTTCGCATTCCGGGCGATTGCTCTTCCCACAGAGCTTCTCAAGCACACATGATAATGCACATTTTAAGGCCCATACAACAATTTGGCATTTGCTTGTACAAATATGCTTTTAATTGCCTCTTTCGGCTTAACTGTCATTTCTGATCTGCAGAAACTATCGATGAAGGAGTTGGTGCACACACTTCGTTCCGTAGGAATTGATTTGGTCCACAATCGATTCCTTATTCTACAAGTTGGTTCTTTGTGCGGTTTTATATTGAATTGTACTTTGCAGTGAATGGTAACTTGTTACGGAAACGGTAAATTACAGTGTTAGACCTACAGTAATAGCATCTAGCAATAAATGAAAGTATAGCTCAACTTAGTTAGGTATTGGGCAGAGGATCGGCAATGCTACTAGTAGGGGTCTGATAGATAATCAATAACGTATTGGGTCTTCCACAGAACTAACAGACTCTTATACAGAGTGTCATACGGGGGTGTATCAAGCTGTAAGTTATTTTTGTAAACACAGGTCAAATAGTAATCGGAACAGCTATGTTAGTCGCGCCGAATTTGATCTACATTCTCTTCTCTCATCCTTTTATTTTCCCTTTTTGTTCACTTACTTATAATTACTTTTAGTTTTTTCCATCACTCATAGGAAACTGCCAATTGGCAAAAAAAAATTAGGAGGAACCGACCTACCGAACCTCCTTCTCAGTGAATCAAAAATAATTTATATAGGTTTTTTTCCAGTTATAATTGAAAAATACTTTTCCTAGTAGGTATTTTTGGAAAGTTGTATCAGCCAAAACTCAGGCCGCACAGGTTTTTCAAGTCGAGTAGAAAAAATTTGACCTACCCAGGCGAACGACTTTTTGAAAAAATCAAGGTATATTTTACCTACGCCATTACTTTTCGAACTCGCTCAAAAATCCGTTTGACTGGTCAAATTAACACCTGATAGTAACATGTTGATGATCTAGCAGGCAGCCACTGGTTCTACCAGAATAGGTCTGTCCTGCATCTCAGGGGAGCGCGTACCCTGCCGCGAGGCGGGAACAAGCGCGAGGAAGAAGAAGATGTAACATGTTGATGATTATTGGGTAAGTCGGGCTCGTGATTGTCTTTTATGATGCGAATTGAGGGAGAAGTGGAGCAGATAGCAATGATGAAGCCGAAGGCCATGAATCCCAACGAAGAAGGAATGCTGGAATACCTCGAAGACATCATCGGCAGCAGCAGATTCAAGGTGAGCCCATCTCAGTGTGAGCTCATCATCTTTATAACTAGATCATCTTTATAACCGAATGTCAAAAGAACATTTCACAACTCCTCATCAGAAAAGAAAAGTTCCTAGCGGAAAGCAATGAAGTTTTCGAAAAGATGCTCTCTTGTGGCAATCAGAATTGGTTTCATGGGTAAGATTAATAATTCAAGTGTAAAGTTGTTGTTGTTTGCCCATGGGTCCTGTCGAGGGGAGTCCTTTGGGATAGGTAGGTGAGGATCCTTTTGAGTCCGGAGAAGTTTTCTCATACACTAGCACCACAGTGGGCGATCCTCTTCGCGAGACCCATTCTTTAACCCAGGAGTTTTTTAGTGTACAAGAAAAAGCTACAGACGCTCGCCGCGGAAAAATTTTTTTCACATAAGGTTCCCCCCCTTATGATAAAAAACAGAGGCCTGCGAAATTTTTTTGTTTCACATAAGGGTCCTCCCTTATGATTTGGAAAAACAGAGGCCCGCGGACAGAAGGTCTGCCATGACTATTTAACCCCTGCTTTAACCGGAAAAGGGCAAGAGGCTATTTTACTGGCGCCTTGACTCGCCATTACAAATTATAGGGGAGTATGGGCTGTGTAAAGTTCAACCTTAATAAGAAAACGGAGACTCGCTCAAGAAGAGTGAAGTCGGATGAGTAGATTTTCTCGAGAATAAGGTTCGTTGAATACTGTAATTCTCCGAATTCTTTGCAGGAGCCAATTGAATTACTCACAAAGAAAATGGATATATTGCAATCGGAAAGAAGCCATCAAAATTCTCGGTTGATTTTTAAATTAAAAAAAAACTTCCTCGGGGTATGCTTGGGATTGGAATACCCGAAGGCGTTCTGTACCTAAGGCATAAGAGACGGGGAACTGAACCCGAGGCATTGTTCTGCCAAGAAGACATAATTGTTAAGTAGCATATAAATGGGTCCAAAGTCCCTAAAATGAGTCCGCTTTTGAGTCAATTGTCAAGTTGAGCTTTCCTTCCGATGATTTCCACTAGTGGACTGACTTCCCTCGTCAATGGGCCCGCTTCGTAAGAGCTTTCACAACATGCATTACTAAGAAAACAGAATGAGGACTCATTATTTTTACAACCTATTGCTTTTGTAAAGTGTAGCATTAATATTGAAATGAAAATTCAATTATATTGATCTTTTCATTTTCGAGAAATCGTGTTTTTTTAAACATGTTATTGATTCTCATATTTCTTTTTTGACCTAAATACATCCAAAATTTCATTTCGATGAATAAAAGGGATGATGTACTGAAGAAAAAACGCCTACGCTCATCCTTATCTTCTTCTTAGCTATTTTCTCGCTGCAGATCACTGTCAGCTTGGTAGACAGACTTATCTTCTTTCTCTAGTAGTCCGAATCAGGCGTTATATGAAACCGGTCTAATAGATGTTTGTACACATTGAGCGAGTTTGAAAAGGGATGTGGAGAGGCAAAAAGAGTGAAAATAGAAGTAGAGAAAAAGTGAAATAGAACGGAAGGAGAAGATAATGTAGATCATTCTCGGCTCGAACATGTATGCGCCAACATAGATGGTACGGTAAATATTTAACCCCTGGTCCGAACGCAGGGTGAACAACGTGATCCGGGACAAAGAAGCCTTGGAGAAGCCAGCGAAGGAGATGATGTTGCTTCTCCGTCAGGACAATGAAATCGGTGTGATGAAGAGCAAGTTCGCCACTCGCAAGAAGTTGGTCAATCCAATTCACTCATGCAGATAGGGCCGAACTAGCATTGTGTTTATCTCCTAGTTTTAACAATTTTCGTACATAATACAATTTGTGCTTGCTCATATCGAAGGATTATTAGTACATAATACATTTTGTGGTTGCTCATATCGAAGGATTGTTAGTACATAATACATTTTGTGGTTGCTCATATCGAAGGATTGTTAGTACATAATACAATTTGTGGTTGCTCATATCGAAGGATTATTAGTACATAATACATTTTGTGGTTGCTCATATCGAAGGATTGTTAGTACATAATACATTTTGTGGTTGCTCATATCGAAGGATTGTTAGTACATAATACAATTTGTGGTTGCTCATATCGAAGGATTATTAGTACATAATACATTTTGTGGTTGCTCATATCGAAGGATTGTTAGTACATAATACAATTTGTGCTTGCTCATATCGAAGGATTATTAGTACATAATACATTTTGTGGTTGCTCATATCGAAGGATTGTTAGTACATAATACATTTTGTGGTTGCTCATATCGAAGGATTGTTAGTACATAATACAATTTGTTGTTGCTCATATCGAAGGATTATTAGTACATAATACATTTTGTGGTTGCTCATATCGAAGGATTGTTAGTACATAATACATTTTGTGGTTGCTCATATCGAAGGATTGTTAGTACATAATACAATTTGTGGTTGCTCATATCGAAGGATTATTAGTACATAATACATTTTGTGGTTGCTCATATCGAAGGATTGTTAGTACATAATACATTTTGTGGTTGCTCATATCGAAGGATTATTAGTACATAATACATTTTGTGGTTGCTCATATCGAAGGATTATTAGTACATAATACATTTTGTGGTTGCTCATATCGAAGGATTGTTAGTACATAATACATTTTGTGGTTGCTCATATCGAAGGATTGTTAGTACATAATACAATTTGTGGTTGCTCATATCGAAGGATTATTAGTACATAATACATTTTGTGGTTGCTCATATCGAAAGATTATTAGTACATAATACATTTTGTGGTTGCTCATATCGAAGGATTGTTAGTACATAATACATTTTGTGGTTGCTCATATCGAAGGATTGTTAGTACATAATACATTTTGTGGTTGCTCATATCGAAGGATTGTTAGTACATAATACATTTTGTGGTTGCTCATATCGAAGGATTGTTAGTACATAATACAATTTGTGGTTGCTCATATCGAAAGATTATTAGTACATAATACATTTTGTGGTTGCTCATATCGAAGGATTGTTAGTACATAATACATTTTGTGGTTGCTCATATCGAAGGATTGTTAGTACATAATACAATTTGTGGTTGCTCATATCGAAGGATTATTAGTACATAATACATTTTGTGGTTGCTCATATCAAAGGATTGTTAGTACATAATACATTTTGTGGTTGCTCATATCGAAGGATTGTTAGTACATAATACAATTTGTGCTTGCTCATATCGAAGGATTATTAGTACATAATACATTTTGTGCTTGCTCATATCGAAGGATTATTAGTACGTAATACATTTTGTGCTTGCTCATATCGAAGGATTATTAGCACATAATACATTTTGTGCTTGCTCATATCGAAGGATTATTAGTACATAATACATTTTGTGCTTGCTCTTATAGACGGTCGAGGAATGTTGATATCACTTACAAGTGTCTTAACCTTCCTTTTCTGCCTATTTGACAGCCTAGCAGTGACCCGGAAGTATTATTCACCCTTTCTGTGGGTTAACCTGAGCCTATGCCTAACCTGAGCCCCACGCTAATGATAAACATTCTATAATATTTTTCATGGCTAAATCGGTCTATCTCACACT